>CM075958.1:4739344-5393065 GCA_038048745.1 Coluber constrictor foxii | reverse complement strand
CAGGCCTGGTGATCTCATTATTGGTGGGAATTTGCCCTTGGGGAACTATTGGTACCCTTTCTTAGACTTTAAAAAAGACCCATACCCATTTTCTCTCCCATATTTGTAAGTTTTACCTTGAGGTCAAATATCTAAGTGCTTGTTTGTGCTGTGTTTGCTCAGTAAAATTTGTTCTCATGATGCTTCAATTTCCTAGTACAATTCAAATCTTTGTGCTTTTTTCAATACAGTGCCAAACTAATTAAATAGGCTAGTTTTTCTTTTCAAACTCTTTACCAGGAAGGTGATAAATTACATAAAGTGTGAGGAGGGACAACATTTTAGGAAGTTTATTAGCCTACTGAAGAAGTTGACTTATACTGTTAATAGAATAGAATAGAATTCTTTCTTGGCCAAGTGTGATTGGACACCCAAGGAATTTGTCTTTGCTACATATGCTCTCAGTATCCATAAAAGAAAAGATACATTTGTCAAGAATCATAAGGTACAATTAATGATAGTTATAGGGAACAAATAAGCAATCAAATCATACTAGGAAACAATTAATATAAATATTAAGGATATCAGCAACAAGGTTACAAACATACAGTCATAAGTGGGAGGAGATGGGTGATAGGAATGATGAGAAGATTAATAGTAATGCAGACTTAGTAACTAGTTTGACAGTGTTGAGGGAATTATTTGTTTAGCAAAGTGATGGCGTTCAGGAAAAGAACTATTCTTGTGTCTTAGTTGTTCTGTGGTGTAGTGCTCTATAGCGTCGTTTTGAGGGTAGGAGTTGAAATGATTTATGTCCAGGATGTGTGTAAATATTTTCTGAAGTCTGTGTCTGTCTTGTTGGGTTGCAGAGCCAAACGAGACCTATAGAGATTATAGTTTGGACACAAAATCATATATCATGCATAATTTGTACCCAAAATCATGATTGAAGTCTCAGGTACCAACTGAAAGCTTTTCCAGTATGGGCTACAGTAAAAAACTCAAAACTTTGTTTTGGAATCAGTGCTTATGAATAATGATAAACCTTTGCTGAGACCTCACTTGAGTCTTGTGCTCAACAAAGGTTGCCTGTCCTGAAGAAATGGTCCATGATATGGAAAAATAGGCTTTCCTCCTTTCTAAAAAATCCAACCAACTTTTAATCAAGAAACATCTTTCCCCCCTCCCCAAAAAAAACCCCATTAAAGAAGACAAGACAAACTCCACCAACACACACAAACGTTGCTGTAACATTTTTACAATGTTTCTCTCACTATAGACCCACACCTAACAACTACCAGCTGTTCATGGCCCTGGTGTTTGCAGTGAGAGAGATCAACAAGGATCTGGTTCTCCTCCCCAACGTCACTCTGGGCTTCCACATGTATGACAATGGCTATTGGAGGAAGAGGGTTTCTTTGATCAGCCTCTTTCTCCTCTCCACACATGATCAGATGGTTCCAGGTTATAAATGTGTCCAGGAGGACACCCTGCTCTCTGTCATTGGAGGAGACAATCCCAAATTAACAATGCAGATGTCCTCCATCTTCAGCATCTTCAAGGTCCCACAGGTAAGGGGGATCCTTTAGATATAGTTATGAAGTAGACAGACTACAGAAGAACACAGAGAAGTCCAAGATGACACCAAAAGGAAGTGGGAAACATCAATAGCATATGACTTGGACAATTAATGCTATAGATGGATTCATTTTTGTATTTCATGTGTCAAGCTATATTTTATATAAGCAGTGAGGGACACGTAGTGCAGTATTTTTGTACTTGCCAAGAGGAACTCCTTCAGAATTTATTATTCATTAAATGGTAGCCAGTCTTCCATTGCAGTTTAATTCCTACACAAATTGTTTCTTTCCTTAGATTCTGACATGTCACAACAATAGAAAATCTGTTAACTGTTGGTTCTTCCTTTAAGAGATACATAAAGTAATATGTCTGTGCCTCTCAGAAGGAATCCTTCCTAAATTATTACCCATAAAAGACTTACTCCTCTTTCACTGCAGGTTATTCCCTGCTTTATGGATGGTTTTCTTGGATTCTGACATGTCACAACCAGGGAAAATATGTTAATTGCTGGCTCTTCCTAAGAAAGGAAGAAGCTTATCATTCAAAATGACTCAGCTTGACTGAGGGGTCAATAAACTGCAGAAGTCACCATCAATCTTTTGTTTTATCTTCTAAAGAAGATTCTCACTTTTTCCAGCTCAGTATTGGCTTTGAGTTCGTTCAGGGAGAGCGAAGAATTTATCCTTCCTCCTTCCGGATTAATCCCAAGGAATTGCCACTATTTGTGGGTTTAGTCCAACTGCTTCTGTATTTCCAGTGGAACTGGGTTGGGTTTATTTCCTCTGATAAAGAGAACGGAGAACGGTTCATCTCAACTCTGAGGCCAATGCTCTTGGAGAAGGAGATCTGCTTGGCCTTCACTCAAATGGTGAAACATGATGCTTCTGATGCGGAAGTGCGAAAATTCACTTTGCATTCAACAATTTGGGCTAATATTGAAGTCGTTCTTTCCTTCGGAGAATCTGAAATTGTGAAAAAATTTCTTTGGGCTGTCAACTTTTATATATTTAATAAAAGGAGACCATGTGAGAAAGTTTGGATCCTAACTTCCTATTGGAAACCACATGCAAACGATTTTCGATATAGTTGGCATGCTTTAAGGAACTTGCGTGGGTCTCTGCATTTTAGGGAGCACAGCGGTGATATCTCCGAATTCAGCCGTTTCCTCCTCTCTTTAGACCCTTTGAACCCTCAAGGAGACATGATCCTCCCATTGTGGTGGGAAAAGGTCTTTGACTGTGAGTTCCACAAACCAGGTCACTATTTTATGAAATGGAAGAAATACTGTACAGGAAAAGAGAATTTACGGAATCTGCCCACCTACATGTTTCAAACAAGCATGACAGGTGAAAGTTACAATGTCTACAATGCCGTTTATGCTCTGGCACATGCTTTACATGCAATGCATGGATCTGGATCACATCCAGTCCTGAGAAAACTTGGAAAGAGAATATCAACTGTTCAAACCTGGCAGGTAATCTCTGTCACTTTTTATTCAGTCCATAGAGTGGAAACTTCCTACATGTATTACTTGAAATATTCATGAAATATATGTATGCTCCTATATTAATATACTTCAGAACAAATTACAACAATAAATAATCTGAAGTTAATGTAATAGGGTGAAAATTGGTAGGGATGGGGGTTGCATTGGCTTTTTGGCAGCCAATGACACTGCCTGGTTTTATTTAAGTGATTGTCCTGTAAGGACTTCAAGATCCCTGTTGTGGTTACTACTATTGAGCTGGTTAAAACCATATTTATACCTATGCAGTAGCCTTATTCTTGTCTAACTGTAGTACCTTACACCATTAAATGTTATTTGTCAGATAGGGGCTGGTGTTACCAGTATGGGAAGCATATTATAGAGCAATGAGTTTGACATGGATCAGGGAATGGGTGAATTTAAAAAATCAAAGATTGCTAACCTTGGAGGGACATGATTTGATGATTGGGTGGCACGTCTTCTTATGGAACACCAGGAACAAAACACATAGGTATATTTTAATCATATTTTAAGAGATTGATTAATTCGTACAGGGCAAGAAATTAAAAGTAAACACTATATGAAAGTTCCTTAATGGTTAGCCACAGTGGAAGTGATGACACACCCCAATACTATGGTAATTCAAAAAATGGTAAGATATAATGAAATATTAGATCCCCAGGGAATATTAAAAACACAAGAAGAACTCGGAGAGCAAGGAATTCAGATAGACTGGTGCCCTATTTTTAGATTTAGATTTAGATTTTATTGGATTTATATACCGCCCTACTCCCGAAGGACTCAGGGCGGTATACAGCCAACGATAAAAATACATAAATACAAAATTTAAAACCCAACTAAAAACAGATTTGGCCCAGACAAAATTAAAACACCCCACATAGTTTAAAACAGATTAAAATTTAGCGCTATTTACAGATAAAAACAACATATTGAAAAGACCTAGAGGAAGGAGAAATTGAATTAAAGCCAAATCGGTTGGATAAACTTTTAGAAGCCATGGAGGAAAAATTGATTGCAAAAACTTATAAATATTTATTGGAATTTGATTTGGCAGAAGAACTAATAAAGGGACAAATGAGAACATGGGCAAGAAACATCGGACATAACATAAAACTGGAGGACTGGGAAAGAGTGTGGGAAAATAATTATATTATGACAAAATCAGTGGTTTATAAAGAGAACCAGTATAAAATGTGGTATAGATGGTATCTGGCCCCTTCAAGGTTAGCAAAAATGTATTCGAAGATCCTTGTTGTAGTTACTACTATTGAGATGGTTACAATCATTTTTATACCTATGCAATTGCCTTATTCTTGTCTAAATGTAGTACCTTACACCATTAAATGTTATTTGTCAGATAGGGGCCTGTGTTCAAGTCTGTCTTGATTCTTCTGTATCCTGAGCCTATCTTTGCCAGCAAATTTGATGTGTTCTCCTTCTATCCCCTCTTCTAAAACATTGATGAAGGTATTGAAGAGTACTGGCCTAAGATTGAGTGTAGTTGGTCATGTGATGGCGAAGATATGGTTCAAAGTTTCTCAGTTTGCATCTACCAGTTCCTTCAGAACCTTGTGGTATAATCCATCTGATCCTGGTCGTTTGATCTTGTCTAGAGTGGATCGGTGTTCTCTTAACATTTTCTAATACATTCCTAATCTGCATTTCACAGTATTTCCTACATACCTTATTTAACTGGCTAGCAAAAAGTTCATCTATTTCTCTTGTGTGGTTGAATGGCCTGCAGTATACATCAATGCAATGTTATTCTTTTTTTCCCCTTTTATATTGACCCAAATGCCTTCATGATAGTTTTCATTATTGTTCTGCTCTATTTCTGTAGAGATGTGCCGATTTCTTATATATGGCGCAACTCCACTTACTCATTTATTAGGTCTGTTCATTTTAAGCAATTTAAATCCCTCTAGTTGAATATTCCATTCAAGGGTTTCATCCCACCACATTTCTGTGATGGCAACTATCTCATATTCCCCCCTCAGGTATTTGGAATTCTAGATCACCATTTTTATTCCTCATACATTGTACATTCCTGTATAGCAGGGGTGGCTTCTACTTACCTGTACTACAGGTTTGCAATGGGGCCACGTGTGCTCGCATGCGGAGAAGCGTTTTGATGATGTCAGGGTCAGTGGGCAGAGTTCCCGCTGCTTTTACTACCGGTTCTATAGAACTGGTGCTAACCGGGGGCAACCCACCATTGCAGTATAGGGATTTGAGTCCTTTTTGACTGACCCTGTACTTGGTTTCTATATAATCTGTTTTGTTGTCCGAGAAGCCATAAAGTAGTAGAAGCCATGATGCCTCATATGTGGCTTTCAACCAATTACTCCAACCTTTGAAGATCTCTTTTGTTTCAGCTTCTTCCTTACTTGATGAATGTCCAGTTCAACAACGGTGTTGGAGAGGAAGTCTCCTTCTCAGAGAAAGGACTGGGATCTGCTCGTTATGACCTCCTTAATTGGGTTCGCCTCCCCAATCGATCAATTGTCCTTCTGAGAGTTGGGCAAATAAATCCTGGGGCTCCCCCAGGTCAGGATGTCATCATTCACTCTGGTGAAATTGTCTGGCCTACAAAGGTGAGCTGGAAGATTCATTGTCTCCTGGGAATGCAGAAAACAGTACCATTGAATCAGAAAACACGAAAGCATAACGTTGGGTGAAAATGTGCTTTGCATGTAAGACATCTGAGGTATGATTTGTGTCATGATTGGGAAGAACTTTGTGTAACCCAGTTGGCCATTAGAGCAGGCATAGACTCAAACACAATAATTGAGGCTCATTGCAATGGATTTTTTTAAATTTAATAGTATGCACTGATACTGTATAGTGTCACTGAACTGATTCCCCGGGAGCTGTTCCAGATTTCTGATAGATCCTGGTAAACCATATATACAGATGGACACGTGATGTAGAAATGGATAAATGAAGCATGTCCAGTTTTTTTGGTCATCTCAAGCCTTTCTCTTTTCTTTTTAGAAGGTGCCATTTGCCAGGTGTGGCATGAAGAGGTGCCAGCCAGGAGAGAGGAAAAGTGTCCCAGAGGGTGATCAGGTTTGCTGCTACCTATGTACCCCTTGTTCAGATGGGAGCATTTCTGATCTGACAGGTAGAGCATATAGACCTTCAAATATACACCTTCGAGAATCAGTGAACCATTCTGTGAATCAAAATATTGATTTCTTTTTATCATTGTTCATAAACCTGATAGGCTTCCATGTTTCAGGATACAGAGATTTTCCCTGTAAATCACTCCTTTCCCTTTTCAGAATTCTTGGTGCACAATTTTATATCCTTCTCTTTGTAACTAATTTCTCGATAAATCTCTTTGGATCAATAAAAGGGAACATCCCCTCCCGTGCTATTCAATGCACCTTTTTATGTCTTCCTCTGTTGCATTGTGGACATTTTCAGCACACACGATAACATAATGGACACACAAACACAAAAAAAGAGAGCAAGATTTCTGGCTGATAGATATATCAGTCTTTCTGCAATTCCAGCATGAACTGATTTATTATAGTCATGCAAGTGTCCAGTGAATAGACAGGACCTTTTTTGCACAGCAGATTGACCAGGCCAGCTGGGGATGAGTAGATCCACGTCTCTGACTAAACTAACATAGCATCATTAGTAAAGAAGGAGGGTTGGTCTTTCTTTGATCTACCATGAAAGGCACAGTAGGTACATCGCTTCCCTTGGGGGTTGACCATAGCATAAAAGGGACACTCAGGTCACCTCTGAGGGTGGGATCATGCTAATTACAGATGACTCTTAAATCCTTACATTAAGACTCTTCATTTCAGATGCAGCCCAATGTGATCCTTGCCCGGAAAACCAATACCCCAACAACAATCACGACACACCGATTGTCAAGGCCAACAACCGAGATCTCACCTACATCCTCCTGGTCTCCCTCGTGCTCTGCTTCCTCTGCTCCTTCCTCTTCATCGGTCGACCCAAGAAGCTCACCTGTCTCTTCCGACAAACTGCCTTTGCTGTTCTCTTTTCTCTTGCAGTTTCCTCTGTCTTGGCAAAAACTGTCATGGTGGTTCTGGCCTTCATGGCCACCAAGCCAGGGAACCAGACAAGGAAACTCTTAGGAAAACCACTGACCTACTCCATTGTATTAGGCTGTCCGCTGATCCAAGCAGTTTTGTGTGTCACGTGGTTGGCAACTTCTCCCCCATTTCTCAATATGGATTTCCACTCCCTGGTCAGAGAGACCATCATAGAATGTAAGGAAGGTTCCATTTCAATGTTTTATGCTGTCCTTGTCTACCTTGGTTTCCTGGCTCTTATCAGTTTCACTGTGGCCTTTATGGCCAGGAAATTGCCTGACAGCTTTAATGAAGCCAAGTTCATTACTTTCAGCATGCTGGTCTTTTGCAGTGTCTGGGTCTCCTTCCTCCCCACCTACCTGAGCACCAAAGGGAAGTCCATGGTTGCCGTGGAGATCTTCTCCATCTTGGCCTCTGGGGCTGGTCTCTTGGCTTGTATCTTTTTCCCCAAATGCTTCATTATCCTACTGAGACCCCATCTGAATCGTAAAGAGAATATCATGAGGCAGAAGAATCTCTGATTTAGGTGGAGATTGGGCACTGTGATTTTGGGATATTTTTGTATTCAATCTGATTTCCAAAATAAATCATGAAATGCAAGAAAATGTTGTCCGTTAAATAATTGGAAATAACGTTTTGTGACTAATCATAAAATATTTCTTAATCAACAACAATCACCCACTTTTTATTTTTTATTCTTTCTCGTCGTCCCCAGGGCGGCCCCAGTCATCACAATAGAAATAAACTTTTATATTAAATATGTAGGTACCATTTCCCAAGAGAACAGATCCTGGCTTCATTCATTTTAATCTTAAGAGTCTTGAAACTTTTTTCTGCTGGGTCCATTATACAGTTTGATAAACATGATCCCTAAGCATGTTCTGAATAAGATGCTGGAATGAATGAATGAATGAATGAATGAATGAATGAATGAATGAATGAAGGCAGGCAGGCAGGCAGGCAGGCAGGCAGGCAGGCAGGCAGGCAGGCAGGAAGGAAGGAAGGAAGGAAGGAAGGAAATGGAAAGGGGTGGAGGAAAGGGAGAAACAGGAAGGAAGGAGGGAAGAAGGAAGAAGGAAGAAGGGAGGGAGGGAGGGAGGGAGGGAGGGAGGAAGGAAGGAAGGAAGGAAGGAAGGAAGGAAGGAAGGAAGGAAGGAAGGAAGGAAGGAAGGAAGGAAGGAAGGAAGGAAAGGAAGGAAAGGAAGGAAGGAAGGCAATGGAAAAGGGTAGAGAAAAGGGAGAAACAGGAAGGAGGGAGGGAGGGAGGGAGGGAGGGAGGGAGGGAGGGAGGGAGGAAGGAAGGAAGGAAGGAAGGAAGGAAGGAAGGAAGGAAGGAAGGAAAGATTAAGTTGTAGGAATGGGAAATTATAGAATTACTTGGAAACTTAAGTGAATATTAGCAAAGAATACAATTAGATATTGACCATATCAGTAAGAGAAAATCCAAATTATTTTATTTTGTATTTTAATTTCCCATATACAGAATATACCAAAAATCATTACCTTTATAATTTGTGTCATGGAATTTACATAACAAATTATTTACGGGGCCTGACTTTGGAACTGCATACAAACCGACACACAGAAACACACACAATAAGACACACTGTGCATGTGGCATCCATATTTCTATTCTGTTTACACGGTTACCTCCGTCTGAGTATTTATTTTTCCTCACAGAGTTTTAAAACATATGCAGCTTCCCCACATAAATTGAGTGATTAGGCTCCCCACTTCAGTTGCAACATGTCCTCCTGTGCCAGACAGAAGAGGTAGATTTTTTCCACTTTCCTGAAGCTCAAGAGAGACTAACCCAATTGAATCTCTATTTGGAGATAAAGGCCAAGAGTGACCACTGAAATTGTGTATCTCTTATGTGGCAAACATCAATTCTCAGTTGAGCGCAATCAATTAAAACAAATTGAGATATAGAGACATACTGGAATTCCACAGGCTGTTATCATAGTACATCCCATGGATCTGCAATCATTTTTTTAAAAAACTTTTGGTATCTGGCATTCTGCTTCCTTGATTTATTGGAGATGTTTTCCTCCTTGCAATATTGTTTTATTGCTTTATTCTTCACTTTGGGTTTCTGAAGAAAAACCGGCGCAGGAAGTAAGTTGAAATCCATGACTTATAGTAACTCAAAATCCCTGATCAATGAGAGAGAGAGAGAGAGAGAGAGAGAGAGAGACCCTCTCTTGGGCTTTGAATTTGAGCTTCCTGTTCCTGTGGCAAGCTATTGGCGCCATAGCTAATCTTGTAGGTTTTCTGAATCAAACTTGGTTGAACTGTGCTGGGTGATACAATAAAGGGGTTTTGGGCAATTCCTATTATGGCTGAGTGCTCATCCTACCTTTGTTGGATCTTGGGTGAGGGTATTTGCTTATGAATAGACCTAACTATCTCTTTATCTCTTAAATGTTGGCATCTGCTGTGGGCTATCGAGAAGGGTGGGGGATATTATGGGTGAGTCTGCTTCCTGCCAAGAAAAACATTTTCCTCCATTTTTCATCCAGGTAAATATTCCTAGAATATTTCATTCTTCTAGGAGTGGGGTGGATGGAGAGAGCCCTACCAACACATGCTGGTTAATATATACTTGATTATTTATTTTGGATCCTCTGTTTGATTCCACACCATGCATCCATTCTTGCAATCCCCACCCACTCCAGAGGTTATTTATTTATTTATTTATTATTTATTTATTTATTGCACTTTTATACCGCCCTTCTCCCGAAGGACCCAGGGCGGTGTACAGCCCATAGTAAAAACAATAGAAACACAAAAGTTAAAAACAATTAAAACAAATTCAATGATTAGGCCAAATTATTAAAACCCCAGAACTAAAATACTCATTAAAACTCATCCTTCCATCAGACCAGCTTGTTGGAATAACAGGTCTTAAGGGCACAACGGAAGGTGCGGAGGTCGGGGATCGTTCGTAACTCCAGGGACAGTTCGTTCCAAGGGGCAGGCCCCGCCCACAGAGAAAACTCTCCCCCTGGGGGTCACCAGTTGACATAGTTTGACCGACGGCACCCTGAGGAGGCCCTCTATGAGAAGCATACTGGCCGTTGGGAGGCAATCAGTGGCAGAAGGCATGGAGCTTAGGACCTGGATGAGTGATTAAAGTTTTGGGGTTTTGGACCAAAGTTTTGGAGTGATGAGTGATAGTAAATTGTCACGTCACAAGACTCTCGAGTTCAGCTGCTCTGTGGATTAGCAACAAGAGGCATAAAAGTGTTTTTCTCTTTCTGGTGAAGAAACAAAATGGAGGGCTGTTCCTTGCAATTATCAGAAGAGCAGCAATTCTTAATATATCCCCTGTGGATTTCAAGCGACAAAAAAGATAAAACCTGCCTTCAAAAATATGTTTGGAGTTCTCCAGGTGGGGGCTGGCCATGCCACATCGCCTTGCCTTGCAAAGAACTAATTCCTGGGTTTGAAGAGACTCAACTGCCTTTCATTTTTTCTTTAGTCGCAGCCCAAACACAGGTAAGAGGACGCATTTTTGTTATAACCTGTTTCCCTGAAAATAAGACCTCCGCTGGTAATAAGCTCAACCGGGCTTTTGATCGCATGTGCTAAAATAAGTCTCCCCCCTGAAAATAAACCCTCCCCAAAAATATTTAAATGCAGAGCTGAAAATCAGGTAAGATGGCAAGACGAGCCCCATCCTGCTCAACACACTCCAAAATAAGGCTAAGTGCTTATTTTGGGGCTCAAAAAAATATAAGACAGCTCATCTCTCTGAAACCTGCACCGCATATTGGACATAAATAACAGAGTGGTCAATGCCTGGAATGCACTACCTGACTCTGTAGTTTCTTCCCCAAACCCCCAAAACTTTAACTTTAAACTGTCTACTGTAGACCTCACCCCATTCCTAAGAGGTCTGTTAGGGGCGTGCATAAGCGCCCCAGCGTGCCTACCGTCCCTGTCCTAATATTCCTTTTTTACTTACTCTTTTCACGAATTCAAATTATGTTTATACTTTTACCTTTTATCTTATATATGCTTGACAAATAAACTTACAAATTATGAATATGAATGAATGAATTATTTTATTTAAACACAGGTATTTGCCCTGAAGCCCTACAGGTGGCATGCCCTGTGTTGATCCTGTAAAAACTCTGGTAAAGTTTAAAGTGATGCCAGCAATTCAGCTTCGGCACAATCTTGATTTCTGATCTAGAAAGAAGAATGACTGGACTACCTCTCCTGCTGCTCCTGCTACTCTTCTGGCTCCTGACGCCAATTATTGCTCAGAAGATGCAAACCCTTTGTGTGTTGCCACAACGTTACAAGATTCCAGAATACTATTACAGGCCTGGGGATCTCATTATTGGTGGGAATCTGCACTTGGGGAATTATTGGAATCCCTACTTAGACTTTAACAAAGACCCCTACGCGTTTTCTCTCCCATATTTGTAAGTTTTACCTGGAGGTCAAACATCTAGGTGGTTGTTTGCTGTGTTTGCTCAGAAATATTTCTTCTTGTAATATTTGAACTTCCCAGTATAGTTCTTTGTGCTTTTCTCAGTAACAAGCCAGACTGATTAGAATAGAATAAAAGAGTTGGAAGGGACCTTGGAGGTCTTCTAGTCCAACACCCTGCTTAGACAGGAAGCCCTACACCACTTCAGACAAATGGTTCTCCAACCTCTTCTTAAAAACTTCCAGTGTTGGAGCATTCACAACTTCTGCAGGCAAGTTGTTCCACTGATTAATTGTCCTCACTGTCAGGAAATTTCTCCTTAGTTCTAAGTTACTTCTCTCCTTGATTAATTCCCACCCATTGCTTCTTGTCCTATCCTCATGTGCTTTGGAGAATAGTTTGAATTATCTGATTAAATAGGCTAGACTTTCAATCTTTCCAAGACTCTTCATCAGGAAGACAATAAGCCATGTGAAGTGTAAGAAGGGACAACACTTTAGGAATTTTACTAGCCTAGTGAACAAGTTCACTTAAATGTTATTTTGGACATAAAGTCATAATAGAAGACTCAAGGAAAAGAGCAACACTTTTTCCAGTGTGAGGTACTGCACAAAATGTAAAATTCATTTTTGGAATCAGCAGTGCTTATGAATAATGGCCCTCCATAAATATTTGGTGTATTTTCCAATGGTGTCTTCTGCTTCAGATCAGAAGAAGCTACTCCAAGAGAGATCCAAATTGATTAGTTTGCTGGAGGAGAAATTGGGGTAAGGATTACGGGCACTTAAGCAAAGAGAAGAAGGGACAGATGATAGAGGGATATAAACTGGTCCATGATATAGACAGACAGGCATTTCTCCATTGTCAAAAATCCATCAAAGTTTAACAATAAGCATTTTTTTAAAAATGCCATTAATATTTGGGACTTTCTGGTCCAAAGAAAACACCACAAAGAAATAAGAGAAGGCAAACTCCACCAGCCCTCACCAGCTTTGTGGCAATGTTTTTCTCACTATAGACCTACACCCAACAACTACCAGCAGTTCATGGCCCTGGTGTTTGCAGTGAGAGAGATCAACAAGGATCTGGTTCTCCTCCCTAACATCACTCTGGGCTTCAACATGTATGACAATGCCAATTGGAAGAGAAGGGTTTCTTTTATCAGTCTCGTTCTGCTCTCCACCCGTGACCAAATGGTCCCAGGTTATAAATGTGACCGGCAGGACACTCTCTTTTCTGCCATTGGAGGTGACCAGTCCCAATTCTCATTGCTAATGGCCTCCATCTTCAATATCTACAAGGTCCCACAGGTAAGGGATCTCTTTTAGATACAGTTATACAGTAGACAAACTACAGAAGCCCAAGATGGACCCATAGAAGATGGGATATCAATAGCATATGACATAGTGAATTGATGCTACAGTTGGATTCATTTTATATTTTATATGTCAAGGTATGTTTTATATAACCTCTAGGAGATACATAATGTCACATTTCTGTACCTGCCAAGAGGAAGTAATGTATTATTCATAGAAGTGTAGGTGCTTTTGCATTCTCTCAAATTGACTCAGCTTGACCAATGGAATCAATAAACTGCAAAATGGGGATCCTTGGAGTCCCCATCAATCTTTACTTTTGTCTTTTAAAGAATATTTTCATTTTTTTTCAGCTCAGTATTGGCTTTGAGTACATTCAGGGGGACCGAAGAGTTTATCCTTCCTCCTTCCGGATTAATCCCAAAGAATTTCCTCAATTTGTGGGTTTAGTCCAACTACTTCTGTATTTCCAGTGGAATTGGGTTGGGTTTATTGCCTCTGAAAGTGAGAGGGGAGAAGAATTCATCTCAACTCTGAGGCCAATGCTCTTGGAGAAGGAGATCTGCCTGGCTTTCACTCAAATGGTGAAACATGATGCTTCTGATGCAGAAGTGCAAAAATTCACTTTATATTCGGAAATATGGGCTAATGTTGAAGTTATTCTTTCCTTTGCAGAACCTGACACTGTTCAAACATTTCTTTTGGCTCTGAACTTTTATTTACTTGGTAGAAGACAATGTCTGAAAGTTTGGATCCTAACTTCATATTGGAAACCACATACAACCCATCTTTATAATAGACGGCGAGCTTTAAAGCACTTGCATGGGTCTCTGCATTTTAGGGACCATAGTGGTGATATCTCAGAATTCAGTCATTTCCTTCTCTCTCTAGACCCTTTGAACCCTCAAGGAGATACGATTCTCCCACTGTGGTGGGAAAGAGTCTTTCGCTGTGAGTTCCACAAACCAGGTCACTATTTTGTAAAAGGGAAAAAATACTGTACAGGAAAAGAGAATTTACGGAATCTGCGCACCTACATGTTTCAAACAAAGATGACAGGTGAAAGTTACAATGTCTACAATGCCGTTTATGCTCTGGCACATGCTTTACATGCAATGCATGGATCTGGATCACGACCAGCCCTGAGAAAACTTGGAAAGAGAATATCATCTGTTCAATCCTGGCAGGTAATCTCTGTCACTTTTTATTCAGTCCACAGAGTGGAAACTTCCCACATGTATTACTTGAAATATTCATGAAATATATGTATGCTCCTATATTAATATACTTCAGAACAAATTAGAACAATAAATAATCTGAAGTTAATGTAATAGGGTGAAAATTGGTAGGGGGGGGTTGCATTGGCTTTTTGGCAGCCAATGACACTGCCTGCTTTTATTTAAGTGATTGTCCTGTAAGGACTTCAAGATCCCTGTTGTGGTTACTACTATTGAGCTGGTTACCACCATTTTTATACCTATGCAACAGCCTCATTCTTGTCTAAATGTAGTATCTTACACCATTAAATGTTATTTGTCAGATAGGGGCTGGTGTTACCAGCATGGGAAACATATTATAAAGCAACGAGTTTGACATGGATCAGGGAATGGGTGAATTTAAAAAATCAAAGATTGCTAACCTTGGAGAGACATGATTTGATGATCGGGTGGCACGTCTTCTTATGGAACACCAGAAACAAAACACATAGGTATATTTTAATCACATTTTAAGAGATTCATTAATTCGTACAGGGCAAGAAATTAAAAGTTAACACTATATGAAAGTTCCTGGATGGTTAGCCACAATGGAAGCGATGACACACCCCAATACCATGGTAATTCAAAAAAATGGTAAGATATAATGAAATATTAGATCCCCAGGGAATATTAAAAACACAAGAAGAACTCAGAGAGCAAGGAATTCAGATAAACTGATGCCCTATTTACAGATAAAAAAAAGATACGAAAAAGAAAAAGAGGAAGGAGGAATTGAATTAAAACCAAATTGGTTGGATAAACTTTTAGAAGCCATGGAGGAAAAATTGATTTCAAAAACTTATAAATATTTATTGGAATTTGATTTGGCAGAAGATTTGGCAGAAGAATTAATAAAGGGACAAATGAGAGCATGGGCAAGAAACATCGGACATAACATAGAACTGGAGGACTGGGAAAGAGTGTGGGAAAATAATTATATTATGACAAAATCAGTGGTTTATAAAGAGAATCAGTATAAAATGTGGTATAGATGGTATCTGGCCTCTTCAAGGTTAGCAAAAATGTATTCGAAGATCCTTGTTGTAGTTACTACTATTGAGATGGTTACAATCATTTTTATACCTATGCAATTGCCTTATTCTTGTCTAAATGTAGTACCTTACACCATTAAATGTTATTTGTCAGATAGGGGCCTGTGTTCAAGTCTGTATTGATTCTTCTGTATCCTGAGCCTATCTTTGCCAGCAAATTTGATGTGTTCTCCTTCTATCCCCTCTTTTAAAACATTGATGAATGTATTGAAGGATGGGAAAGAGTGTGGGAAAATAATTTTATTATGACAAAATCAGTGGTTTATAAAGATAACCAGTATAAAATGTGGTATAAATGGTATCCGGCCCCTTCAAGGTTAGTGAAAATGTATTCAAAGATCCCTGTTGTAGGTACTACTATTGAGCTGGATACCACCCTTTTTATACCTAAAGTTTTTATACATCAGGGTCAGTGAGGCAGAGCTCCCGCTGATTTTACCACCGGTTCTATAGATCCGGTGCGAACTGGGGGTAATCCACAAGTGCTGTATAGGCATTTGAGTCCTTTTTGACTGACGCTGTACTTGGTTTCGACATAATCTGTTTTGCTGTCTGAGAAGCCAAAAAATGGTAGTAGAAGCCACGATGCCTCATGTGTGGCTTTCAACCAATTACTCCAATGTTTGAAGATCTCTTTTGTTTCAGCTTCTTCCTTACTTGATGAATGTCCAGTTCAACAACGGTGTTGGAGAGGAAGTCTCCTTCTCAGAGAAAGGGCTGGGATCTGCTCGTTATGACCTTCTCAATTGGATTCGCCTCCCCAATCGATCAATTGTCCTTCTGAGAGTTGGGCAAATAAATCCTGGGGCTCCCCCAGGTCAGGATGTCACCATTCACTCTGGTGAAATTGTTTGGCCTACAAAGGTGAGCTGGAAGATCCATTGTCTCCCGGGAATGCAGAAAACAGTACTATTAAATCAGAAAACAGGAAAGGATAACATTGGGTGAAAATCCTGCTTTGCCTGTAAGACATTTGAGGTATGATTTGTGTCACGATTGAGAAGAACCTCTTGTAACCCAGTTGGCCATTAAAGCAGGCAACAGTGATTTCTAAGGACCATTCCCATTGCAATGGATTTTTAAAAATTTAATAGTATGCACTGGAGGAATTTCTTCCAGGAAGCAATAGGGTGAACTCATATTTAAACATTTCAAGAGAGAAGGATCCGTTCATACCTGTGGACATGTAATAGAAGATGTAATTCATACAGTAGATATTCAAAATTGGTAAAACTCAAATTAATTCCTAATCCTTTCACCATTACTATTCTCAATAAAAATATTGTATTAATAAAAGAAACCAGTTACATGGAAACAGAAACATAGATAAATCATACTTAGTATCAAGTTCTTTATGGTTGCTTCAATGTCTACAAATTTCTTCGGTTCCTGTTTTCCTAACACACACTGACTCCTCAAAAAAATTCTTTCCTTCACACTGTTCGGTTGGATTCTAATGTTTTATTGTGCCATAAAAGCTGTAGCTCAATGTCACAAGTCTTCCTTTGAATGCCAAAATCTGAGCTCCAATCTCCAGCATCCATGGGTAGGTCACTGAACTGAATCCCTCAGCAGCTGTTCCAGATATCTGATAGATCCTGGTGAACCATATCTGAAGATGGACAGAGAACGTGGAAGTGGATAAATGAAGCATGTTTCGGTCATCTAAAGCATTTCTTTTTTCTTTTTAGAAGGTGCCCTTTGCCAGGTGTGGCATGAAGAGGTGCCAGGCAGGAGAGAGGAGAAGTGTCCCAGAGGGTGAACAGGTTTGCTGCTACCTATGTGCCCCTTGTCCAGAAGGCACCATTTCTAATCAGACAGGTAGAGCATGTTTCAATTATAGACCTTTCAGAATCAGTGAACCAACCTGTAAATCAAAATATTAATTTCTTTTTATTATTGTTCATAGAATTGATAGGCTTCAAAGTTTCAGGGTACACTTTATGGATGTTTCATATAAATTACTTCTTTCCCTTTTCAGAATACTTGGTGCACAATTCTATATCCTTCTCCTTATAACCAATTTCTCTATAAATCACTTTGGATCAATAAAAGGGAGCATTCCCTCCCGTGATATTTAATGCACCTTTTTATGTCTTCCTCTGTTGCATTGTGGATATTTTCAGCACACACAATAACATAATGGACACACAAACAAAAAAAGAGAGCAAGATTTCTGGCTGATAGATATATCAGTTTTTCTGCAATTCCAGCATGAACTGATTTATTATAGTCATGCAAGTGTCCAGTGAATAGACAGGGCCTTTTTTCCACAGCAAATTGACCAGGCCAGCTGGGGATGAGTAGATCCACGTCTCTGACTAAACTAACATAGCATCATTAGTAAAGAAGGAGGGTTGGTCTTTCTTTGATCCACCATGAAAGGCACAGTAGGTACATCGCTTCCCTTGGGGGTTGACCATAGCATAAAAGGAACACTCAGGTCACCTCTGAGGGTGGGATAATGCTAATTACAGATGACTCTTAAATCCTTACATTAAGACTCTTCATTTCAGATGCAGCCCAATGTGATCCTTGCCCGGAAGACCAATACCCCAACAAGGAGAAGGTCTACTGCATTGCCAAGAAGATCCACTTCCTTGCCTATCAAGACCCCCTGGGATATGCTTTATCCTCTTTAGCTCTTTTCTTTTCTCTGATCACAACTGCTATCCTGGCGATTTTCCATAAGCATCACGACACACCGATTGTCAAGGCAAACAACCGAGATCTCACCTACATCCTCCTGGTCTCCCTCCTGCTCTGCTTCCTCTGCTCCTTCCTCTTCATCGGTCGACCCAGGAAGCTCACCTGTCTCTTCCGACAAACTGCCTTTGCCGTTCTCTTTTCTCTTGCAGTTTCCTCTGTCTTGGCAAAAACTGTCATGGTGGTTCTGGCCTTCATGGCCACCAAGCCAGGGAATAAGACAAGGAAACTCTTAGGAAAACCACTGACCATCTCCGTTGTCTTAGGCTGTCCCCTGATCCAAGCAGTTCTTTGTGCTACCTGGCTTGCAACTTCTCCCCCATTTCTCAATATGGATTTCCACTCCTTGGTCAGAGAGACCATCATAGAATGTAAGGAAGGTTCAATTTCAATGTTTTATGCTATTCTTTCCTACCTGGGTTTCTTGGCTCTTATCAGTTTCACTGTGGCCTTTATGGCCAGGAAATTGCCTGACAGCTTTAACGAAGCCAAATTCATTACTTTCAGCATGTTGGTCTTTTGCAGTGTCTGGGTCTCCTTCCTCCCCACCTACCTGAGCACCAAAGGGAAGTCCATGGTGGCCGTGGAGATCTTCTCCATCTTGGCCTCTGGGGCTGGTCTCTTGGCTTGCATCTTTTTCCCCAAATGCTTCATTATCCTATTGAGACCCCATCTGAATCGTAAAGAGAATATCATGAGGCAGAAGAGCTGCTGATTTAGGTGGAGATTGGGCCCTGTGATTTAGGGATACTTTTGTATTCAATCTGATTTCCAAAATAAATAATGAAATGCAAGAAAATGCTGTCCATTAAATAATTGGAAATAACTTTGCGTGACTAATCACGAAATATTTTTATAAGGAACAATCACCAATCTTTTTATTCTTCCTTCTTTCTTGTTGTACCCAGTTAGACCCCAGTAATCAGAATAGAAGTAAAATTTTGTATGAAATCACATGTGGATATTAACTCCCAACAGGACAGTTCCTCACTTTATTTATTTTAATCCAAAGAGTCTTTAAAATTTTTCTGGTTGTGTTCATTATCCATGTTTATAAGCATGTTCCCTAAGGATGTTCTGAATAAGACACTTAAGGAAGGAAGGAAGGAAGGAAGGAAGGAAGGAAGGAGGGAGGGAGGGAGGGAGGGAGGGAGGGAGGGAGAGGAAGGAAGGAGGGAGGGAGGGAGGGAGAGGAAGGAAGGAAGGAAGGAAGGAAGGAAGGAAGGAAGGAAGGAAGGAAGGAAGGAAGGAAGGAAGGAAGGAAGGAAGGAAGGAAGGAGGGAAGGAAGGAAGGAAGATCGGATACAAGTTGGTAGAAAGAGAAAGGGTAGAACTGCCTGGAAACTTAACTGAATGTTAGCAAACAAAACATTTATATTTTGCCCTTTTCAGCAAGAGAAAATAAAAATTATTTTATTTTGTATTTTATTTCCTCATATGCACTGGATTCCAAAAATTACTCCCCTTATAAAATTTGCCATGTAATTTACATAACCAATTATCTACGTGGCCTGACTTTGGAATTGCATACACATAAAGTCACACAGTATATGTGGCATTCTATATTTCTATTCTGTTTCTATTCTCCCCTTCCTTAGAATACATCAACTTCACCCTGTTTGTTCCTGAAACTTTGAGCATTAAACTATAAGTATTTGAATCCTTTAATGTCTGACCTTGCCAATGCTTCCTATATCTCCTATTTTATATCAGGGTTTTACTTCCTTCTCGTCCCTTTCTACCTCATTGTATGATTGGCTGTCTTGGAGTTTGTGCTTGGAATTACCGTATTTTTCAGAATATAAGACACACCTTCCCCCCTTGATTGATGGAAGATGATTTTTCTCCCTGCCCTGTTGTTGTAGTTGTAGTTGTAGTTATTTATTTATTTATTTATTTATTTATTTATTTATTTATTTATTTATTTATTTATTTATTTATTTATTTATTTATTTATTCCTCACTTTGGGTTTCTGAAGGAAAACTGGCGCAGGAAGTAAGCTGAGCTCCAATACTTATATTCAAAATGACTGACCTGTGAATATGTATGCTTACACCTTCTTTGGCATATGTATTAGTCTCCCCTGCCTTTCCTAGGAGTATAAATATGAGAGTTTAGTTGGATGGGATCTCTCAGTGTTTGGAATGAGTACTGCTGGCACATGCTGGTTAATAAACACTTGATTATTTTGGTTCTCTGTTTGATTCCACACTACTACATACCCACCCAGAGCTTTATGATGAGTGATGATAAATTTCCCACAACAGTCAACAACAAAGAAAGCCCACTTCATAAGAAAAGCACAGCAAAGAAACTTTTCCAGCGCTAACTACTTTTTAGACAATATTCCTGTGGAATTTAGGATAGCCCAACATCTTGAGAAATGCGCCTGCCTATTGTTAAGAACCACTGGAGAAGTTGGGAAGAAACTTTTCATTCCCTGCCACGTGGGGATAAATAAACCAGCTATTCCATCCAAACATTCATGCTTACTATAGTACAACAGACTGCCATGTGCCACCATGACCTCTTATCACTCATACTACCTGAACAAACTATGGAACAGGCCAGAGGTGGGTTTCAGCAGCTTCCAGAGAACAGGTAGCAGAAATTTTGAGTAATTCAGAGAACCGGTAAATACCACCTCTGACTGGCTTTGCCCTCATCTATTCTCGGCCTCCCAAGTCCTAGCTGATTGGGAGGAAATGGGGATTTTGCAGTAATCTTCCCCTGGATTGGGGAGGGAATGGAGATTTTACAGTATCCTTCCCCTGGAGTGGGGTGGGAGTGGAGATTTTACAGCATCCTTCCCCTGGAGTGGGGTGGGAGTGGAGATTTTACAGTATCCTTCCCCTGCCACGTCCACCAAGCCATGCCACACCCACCAAGCACCCACAGAACCGGTAGTAAAAATTACTACCACTGGAACAGGCCAAACTCCACCTTGTGTGTAGGTACTCAATTTCATTTAAGTCACTTCCCCTTGACTCTCAAGCTCCTCTGTTCTCTGGATTGGTAATAAGAAACACAAATGTGTTTTTCCCCATTCTGGTGCACAAACAAAATGGAGTGCTAAGTGAGTGAGACAATTGCTTTTCCTTGCAATTATCAGAAGAAGAGTAATTAAAACATCCCCTGTGGATTTCAAGCTACAAAAATCTTCCAAGATAAAAGAATAGAATAGAATAGAATTCTTTATTGGCCAAGTGTGATTGGACACACAAGGAATTTGTCTTGGTGCATACGCTCTCAGTGTACATAAAAGAAAAGATACTTTTGTCGAGGAAATCATAAGGTACAACACTTAGTGATATTCATAGGGAAGCAGTCACTATAAATCTTAAGGATTAAGAGCGATGGGACCTTGTGGTACACCACTGCTTACTTCCCTCCATTACGGACTACTCATTGAGTTGAGTTTATCAGCAGTTACAAATCCATCTAGTGTTGCTGTTGTCTAGACTGTATTTTTCTGCTCTACTTTGTCAAATGCCTTGCTGAAGTCTAAGTCTATTATGTCCATAGCATTTTGCTGGTCTACTAATTGAGTCACTTTGTCAAAGAACGAAATAAGATTGGTTTGGCATGATCTGTTTTTAACAAGCCCATGCTGGCTACTCATTATAACTTTGCTTCTTGCCATTCAGTTTTTTTTTAAAAAAAATCATTTTTGATATGTTTACCCTGAAGCCATCCAGGTGGCATCTCTTGTGTTTATCCTGTTAATGCTCTGGTACAATTTAAAGTGATGCCTGCAATTCAGCTTCTGCACAATTTTGATTTCTGATCTAGGAAGGAAGGTGAGAAGAATGACTGGGGTGCCTCTCCTCCTTCTGCTGCTCTTCTGGCTCCTGGCTCCAGTTATTGCTAAAGGGATGCAAACCCTTTGTGTGCTGCCACAACCTTACAAGATTGAGGAACACTATTACAGGCCTGGTGATCTCATTATTGGTGGGAATTTGCCCTTGGGGAACTATTGGTACCCTTTCTTAGACTTTAAAAAAGACCCATACCCATTTTCTCTCCCATATTTGTAAGTTTTACCTTGAGGTCAAATATCTAAGTGCTTGTTTGTGCTGTGTTTGCTCAGTAAAATTTGTTCTCATGATGCTTCAATTTCCTAGTACAATTCAAATCTTTGTGCTTTTTTCAATACAGTGCCAAACTAATTAAATAGGCTAGTTTTTCTTTTCAAACTCTTTACCAGGAAGGTGATAAATTACATAAAGTGTGAGGAGGGACAACATTTTAGGAAGTTTATTAGCCTACTGAAGAAGTTGACTTATACTGTTAATAGAATAGAATAGAATTCTTTCTTGGCCAAGTGTGATTGGACACCCAAGGAATTTGTCTTTGCTACATATGCTCTCAGTATCCATAAAAGAAAAGATACATTTGTCAAGAATCATAAGGTACAATTAATGATAGTTATAGGGAACAAATAAGCAATCAAATCATACTAGGAAACAATTAATATAAATATTAAGGATATCAGCAACAAGGTTACAAACATACAGTCATAAGTGGGAGGAGATGGGTGATAGGAATGATGAGAAGATTAATAGTAATGCAGACTTAGTAACTAGTTTGACAGTGTTGAGGGAATTATTTGTTTAGCAAAGTGATGGCGTTCAGGAAAAGAACTATTCTTGTGTCTTAGTTGTTCTGTGGTGTAGTGCTCTATAGCGTCGTTTTGAGGGTAGGAGTTGAAATGATTTATGTCCAGGATGTGTGTAAATATTTTCTGAAGTCTGTGTCTGTCTTGTTGGGTTGCAGAGCCAAACGAGACCTATAGAGATTATAGTTTGGACACAAAATCATATATCATGCATAATTTGTACCCAAAATCATGATTGAAGTCTCAGGTACCAACTGAAAGCTTTTCCAGTATGGGCTACAGTAAAAAACTCAAAACTTTGTTTTGGAATCAGTGCTTATGAATAATGATAAACCTTTGCTGAGACCTCACTTGAGTCTTGTGCTCAACAAAGGTTGCCTGTCCTGAAGAAATGGTCCATGATATGGAAAAATAGGCTTTCCTCCTTTCTAAAAAATCCAACCAACTTTTAATCAAGAAACATCTTTCCCCCCTCCCCAAAAAAAACCCCATTAAAGAAGACAAGACAAACTCCACCAACACACACAAACGTTGCTGTAACATTTTTACAATGTTTCTCTCACTATAGACCCACACCTAACAACTACCAGCTGTTCATGGCCCTGGTGTTTGCAGTGAGAGAGATCAACAAGGATCTGGTTCTCCTCCCCAACGTCACTCTGGGCTTCCACATGTATGACAATGGCTATTGGAGGAAGAGGGTTTCTTTGATCAGCCTCTTTCTCCTCTCCACACATGATCAGATGGTTCCAGGTTATAAATGTGTCCAGGAGGACACCCTGCTCTCTGTCATTGGAGGAGACAATCCCAAATTAACAATGCAGATGTCCTCCATCTTCAGCATCTTCAAGGTCCCACAGGTAAGGGGGATCCTTTAGATATAGTTATGAAGTAGACAGACTACAGAAGAACACAGAGAAGTCCAAGATGACACCAAAAGGAAGTGGGAAACATCAATAGCATATGACTTGGACAATTAATGCTATAGATGGATTCATTTTTGTATTTCATGTGTCAAGCTATATTTTATATAAGCAGTGAGGGACACGTAGTGCAGTATTTTTGTACTTGCCAAGAGGAACTCCTTCAGAATTTATTATTCATTAAATGGTAGCCAGTCTTCCATTGCAGTTTAATTCCTACACAAATTGTTTCTTTCCTTAGATTCTGACATGTCACAACAATAGAAAATCTGTTAACTGTTGGTTCTTCCTTTAAGAGATACATAAAGTAATATGTCTGTGCCTCTCAGAAGGAATCCTTCCTAAATTATTACCCATAAAAGACTTACTCCTCTTTCACTGCAGGTTATTCCCTGCTTTATGGATGGTTTTCTTGAATTCTGACATGTCACAACCAGGGAAAATATGTTAATTGCTGGCTCTTCCTAAGAAAGGAAGAAGCTTATCATTCAAAATGACTCAGCTTGACTGAGGGGTCAATAAACTGCAGAAGTCACCATCAATCTTTTGTTTTATCTTCTAAAGAAGATTCTCACTTTTTCCAGCTCAGTATTGGCTTTGAGTTCGTTCAGGGAGAGCGAAGAATTTATCCTTCCTCCTTCCGGATTAATCCCAAGGAATTGCCACTATTTGTGGGTTTAGTCCAACTGCTTCTGTATTTCCAGTGGAACTGGGTTGGGTTTATTTCCTCTGATAAAGAGAACGGAGAACGGTTCATCTCAACTCTGAGGCCAATGCTCTTGGAGAAGGAGATCTGCTTGGCCTTCACTCAAATGGTGAAACATGATGCTTCTGATGCGGAAGTGCGAAAATTCACTTTGCATTCAACAATTTGGGCTAATATTGAAGTCGTTCTTTCCTTCGGAGAATCTGAAATTGTGAAAAAATTTCTTTGGGCTGTCAACTTTTATATATTTAATAAAAGGAGACCATGTGAGAAAGTTTGGATCCTAACTTCCTATTGGAAACCACATGCAAACGATTTTCGATATAGTTGGCATGCTTTAAGGAACTTGCGTGGGTCTCTGCATTTTAGGGAGCACAGCGGTGATATCTCCGAATTCAGCCGTTTCCTCCTCTCTTTAGACCCTTTGAACCCTCAAGGAGACATGATCCTCCCATTGTGGTGGGAAAAGGTCTTTGACTGTGAGTTCCACAAACCAGGTCACTATTTTATGAAATGGAAGAAATACTGTACAGGAAAAGAGAATTTACGGAATCTGCCCACCTACATGTTTCAAACAAGCATGACAGGTGAAAGTTACAATGTCTACAATGCCGTTTATGCTCTGGCACATGCTTTACATGCAATGCATGGATCTGGATCACATCCAGTCCTGAGAAAACTTGGAAAGAGAATATCAACTGTTCAAACCTGGCAGGTAATCTCTGTCACTTTTTATTCAGTCCATAGAGTGGAAACTTCCTACATGTATTACTTGAAATATTCATGAAATATATGTATGCTCCTATATTAATATACTTCAGAACAAATTACAACAATAAATAATCTGAAGTTAATGTAATAGGGTGAAAATTGGTAGGGATGGGGGTTGCATTGGCTTTTTGGCAGCCAATGACACTGCCTGGTTTTATTTAAGTGATTGTCCTGTAAGGACTTCAAGATCCCTGTTGTGGTTACTACTATTGAGCTGGTTAAAACCATATTTATACCTATGCAGTAGCCTTATTCTTGTCTAACTGTAGTACCTTACACCATTAAATGTTATTTGTCAGATAGGGGCTGGTGTTACCAGTATGGGAAGCATATTATAGAGCAATGAGTTTGACATGGATCAGGGAATGGGTGAATTTAAAAAATCAAAGATTGCTAACCTTGGAGGGACATGATTTGATGATTGGGTGGCACGTCTTCTTATGGAACACCAGGAACAAAACACATAGGTATATTTTAATCATATTTTAAGAGATTGATTAATTCGTACAGGGCAAGAAATTAAAAGTAAACACTATATGAAAGTTCCTTAATGGTTAGCCACAGTGGAAGTGATGACACACCCCAATACTATGGTAATTCAAAAAATGGTAAGATATAATGAAATATTAGATCCCCAGGGAATATTAAAAACACAAGAAGAACTCGGAGAGCAAGGAATTCAGATAGACTGGTGCCCTATTTTTAGATTTAGATTTAGATTTTATTGGATTTATATACCGCCCTACTCCCGAAGGACTCAGGGCGGTATACAGCCAACGATAAAAATACATAAATACAAAATTTAAAACCCAACTAAAAACAGATTTGGCCCAGACAAAATTAAAACACCCCACATAGTTTAAAACAGATTAAAATTTAGCGCTATTTACAGATAAAAACAACATATTGAAAAGACCTAGAGGAAGGAGAAATTGAATTAAAGCCAAATCGGTTGGATAAACTTTTAGAAGCCATGGAGGAAAAATTGATTGCAAAAACTTATAAATATTTATTGGAATTTGATTTGGCAGAAGAACTAATAAAGGGACAAATGAGAACATGGGCAAGAAACATCGGACATAACATAAAACTGGAGGACTGGGAAAGAGTGTGGGAAAATAATTATATTATGATAAAATCAGTGGTTTATAAAGAGAATCAGTATAAAATGTGGTATAGATGGTATCTGGCCCCTTCAAGGTTAGCAAAAATGTATTCGAAGATCCTTGTTGTAGTTACTACTATTGAGATGGTTACAATCATTTTTATACCTATGCAATTGCCTTATTCTTCTCTAAATGTAGTACCTTACACCATTAAATGTTATTTGTCAGATAGGGGCCTGTGTTCAAGTCTGTCTTGATTCTTCTGTATCCTGAGCCTATCTTTGCCAGCAAATTTGATGTGTTCTCCTTCTATCCCCTCTTCTAAACATTGATGAAGGTATTGAAGAGTACTGGCCTAAGAGAGTGCCTTGGGCTACCCCACTGCATACTTCCCAACATGTAAAGACTACAAGTTGAGTGTAGTTGGTCAACTGATGGCGAAGATATGGTTCAAAGTTTCTCAGTTTGCATCTACCAGTCCCTTCAGAACCTTGTGGTATAGTCCATCTGATCCTGGTCGTTTGATCTTGTCTAGAGTGGATCGGTGTTCTCTTAACATTTTCTAATACATTCCTAATCTGCATTTCACAATATTTCCTGCATACCTTATTTAACTGACTAGCAAAAAGTTCATCTATTTCCGTTGTGTGGTTGAATGGCCTGCAGTATACGCCAATGCAATGTTATTCTTTTTTTCCCCTTTTATATTGACCCAAATGCCTTCAGGATAGTTTTCATTATTGTTCTGCTCTATTTCTGTAGAGATGTGCCAATTTCTTATATATGGCGCAACTCCACTTACTCATTTATTAGGTCTGTTCATTTTAAGCAATTTAAATCCCTCTAGTTGAATATTCCATTCAAGGGTTTCATCCCACCACATTTCTGTGATGGCAACTATCTCATATTCCCCCCTCAGGTACTTGGAATTCTAGATCACCATTTTTATTCCTCATACATTGTACATTCCTGTATAACAGAGGTGGCTTCTACTTACCTGTACTACAGGTTTGCAATGGGGCCACATGTGCTCGCATGCGGAGAAGCGTTTTGATGATGTCAGGGTCAGTGGGCAGAGTTCCCGCTGCTTTTACTACCGGTTCTATAGAACTGGTGCTAACCGGGGGCAACCCACCATTGCAGTATAGGGATTTGAGTCCTTTTTGACTGACCCTGTGCTTGGTTTCTATATAATCTGTTTTGTTGTCCGAGAAGCCATAAAGTAGTAGAAGCCATGATGCCTCATATGTGGCTTTCAACCAATTACTCCAACCTTTGAAGATCTCTTTTCTTTCAGCTTCTTCCTTACTTGATGAATGTCCAGTTCAACAACGGTGTTGGAGAGGAAGTCTCCTTCTCAGAGAAAGGACTGGGATCTGCTCGTTATGACCTTCTCAATTGGGTTCGCCTCCCCAATCGATCAATTGTCCTTCTGAGAGTTGGGCAAATAAATCCTGGAGCTCCCCCAGGTCAGGATGTCATCATTCACTCTGGTGCAATTGTCTGGCCTACAAAGGTGAGCTGGAAGATTCATTGTCTCCTGGGAATGCAGAAAATAGTACCATTGAATCAGAAAACAGGAAAGCATAACGTTGGGTGAAAATGTGCTTTGCATGTAAGACATCTGAGGTATGATTTGTGTCATGATTGGGAAGAACTTTGTGTAACCCAGTTGGCCATTAGAGCAGGCATAGACTCAAACACAATAATTGAGGCTCATTGCAATGGATTTTTTTAAATTTAATAGTCTGCACTGATACTGTATAGTGTCACTGAACTGATTCCCCGGGAGCTGTTCCAGATTTCTGATAGATCCTGGTAAACCATATATACAGATGGACACGTGATGTAGAAATGGATAAATGAAGCATGTCCAGTTTTTTTGGTCATCTCAAGCCTTTCTCTTTTCTTTTTAGAAGGTGCCATTTGCCAGGTGTGGCATGAAGAGGTGCCAGCCAGGAGAGAGGAAAAGTGTCCCAGAGGGTGAACAGGTTTGCTGCTACCTATGTACCCCTTGTTCAGATGGGAGCATTTCTGATCTGACAGGTAGAGCATATAGACCTTCAAATATACACCTTCGAGAATCAGTGAACCATTCTGTGAATCAAAATATTGATTTCTTTTTATCATTGTTCATAAACCTGATAGGCTTCCATGTTTCAGGATACAGAGATTTTCCCTGTAAATCATTCCTTTCCCTTTTCAGAATTCTTGGTGCACAATTTTATATCCTTCTCTTTGTAACTAATTTCTCGATAAATCTCTTTGGATCAATAAAAGGGAACATCCCCTCCCGTGATATTCAATGCACCTTTTTATGTCTTCCTCTGTTGCATTGTGGACATTTTCAGCACACACGATAACATAATGGACACACAAACACAAAAAAAAGAGAGCAAGATTTCTGGCTGATAGATATATCAGTCTTTCTGCAATTCCAGCATGAACTGATTTATTATAGTCATGCAAGTGTCCAGTGAATAGACAGGGCCTTTTTTGCACAGCAGATTGACCAGGCCAGCTGGGGATGAGTAGATCCACGTCTCTGACTAAACTAACATAGCATCATTAATAAAGAAGGAGGGTTGGCCTTTCTTTGATCCACCATGTAATGTACAGTAGGTACATCGCTTCCTTTGGGGGTTGACCATAGCATAAAAGGGACACTCAGGTCACCTCTGAGGGTGGGATCATGCTAATTACAGATGACTCTTAAATCCTTACATTAAGACTCTTCATTTCAGATGCAGCCCAATGTGATCCTTGCCCGGAAGATCAATACCCCAACAAGGAGAAGGTCTACTGCATTGCCAAGAAGATCCACTTCCTTGCCTATCAAGACCCCCTGGGATATGCTTTAACTTCTTTAACTCTTTTCTGTTCTCTGATCACAACTGCTATCCTGGTGATTTTCCATAAGCATCACGACACACCGATTGTCAAGGCCAACAACCGAGATCTCACCTACATCCTCCTGGTCTCCCTCGTGCTCTGCTTCCTCTGCTCCTTCCTCTTCATCGGTCGACCCAAGAAGCTCACCTGTCTCTTCCGACAAACTGCCTTTGCCATTCTCTTTTCTCTTGCGGTTTCCTCTGTCTTGGCAAAAACTGTCATGGTGGTTCTGGCCTTCATGGCTACCAAGCCAGGGAACCAGACAAGGAAACTCTTAGGAAAACCACTGACCTACTCCGTTGTATTAGGCTGTCCGCTGATCCAAGCGGTTTTGTGTGTCACGTGGTTGGCAACTTCTCCCCCATTTCTCAATATGGATTTCCACTCCCTGGTCAGAGAGACCATCATAGAATGTAAGGAAGGTTCCATTTCAATGTTTTATGCTGTCCTTGTCTACCTTGGTTTCCTGGCTCTTATCAGTTTCACTGTGGCCTTTATGGCCAGGAAATTGCCTGACAGCTTTAATGAAGCCAAGTTCATTACTTTCAGCATGCTGGTCTTTTGCAGTGTCTGGGTCTCCTTCCTCCCCACCTACTTGAGCACCAAAGGGAAGTCCATGGTTGCCGTGGAGATCTTCTCCATCTTGGCCTCTGGGGCTGGTCTCTTGGCTTGTATCTTTTTCCCCAAATGCTTCATTATCCTACTGAGACCCCATCTGAATCGTAAAGAGAATATCATGAGGCAGAAGAATCTCTGATTTAGGTGGAGATTGGGCACTGTGATTTTGGGATATTTTTGTATTCAATCTGATTTCCAAAATAAATCATGAAATGCAAGAAAATGTTGTCCGTTAAATAATTGGAAATAACGTTTTGTGACTAATCATAAAATATTTCTTTTTTTTTTTATTGAAAAAGTTTTACATACAAAGTTTTATAATAAACCCCCCCTTCCTTCCCCCCACCCCCTCCCCAACCATTCCCATCCCTCCCCAACCCCCCCAACCCCCCCTTGACTTCCGCTATTAATCAAACATTAACAATTAACCCCTATTTATCCACTGTTCAAGGTGAGATCCAGCTATTAAACTAAAACTATAATAATATTTTATATAACATAATAGTAATAATAATAATAGGAAGGAGGAAAAAAAACTATCATAATCTAAATCAAACAACATACTTGATACATTTCTCTTTATACCATAACACAAAAACTTAAAATATAAATTCAATCACTTAACATAAAGTTAAAATTCATAAAGTTCAGTACATTTATCTTCTAGGTTACTTAAGTACTAAAAGATATACATTCAGTGAAGTACTAGCTGAAACTTCTTACTTTGGTATTTATGCTTCATATATTCCACCCATTTCACCCACTCCTTAGCAAAAACTTCATGAGTCTTATCTTTTAAATATGCAGAGATTTTAGCCATCTCTACAAAATTAGACATCTTCAATACCCATTCCTCTATCGTGGGTATTTTATCCTTCTTCCAATTTTGGCCAATCAGTAATCTAGCTGCAGTGATCATGTGTAAAATCAATCTAGTATCAGTTGATGAGCACCCTTTAACTATTCCCAGCAAGAAGAGCTGAGGTGAGAAATCAAGCTTCCGCTTCAAAATGTTCTGCATTACCCACCATAATTTGATCCAAAATGCTTTCAATTTTCTGCACGTCCACCAAACATGAAAATATGTTGCATCCAAACAATCACACCTCCAACATTTAGGCTGAACATTTGGATACATACATGATAACTTTTTAGGATCAAGATGCCACCTATAAAACATCTTATAAAAATTTTCCCTCAGATTCTGTGCTTGTGTAAATTTAACATTCTGGACCCAAATCTTCTCCCAGGTCTCTAGCATTACTGGTTCTTCAAAATTCTGTGCCCATTTTATCTTGCAATCTTTAACTAATTCACCCTCTGAGTCTCTCTCTAACAATAAATTATACACACGTTTAATATGCATCGGCCCTTTACATTTTATCTGGGTCACCAAATCTTCTTCGTGTAACATTAGTCCAATTTTCTGATCTTCTCTCCATCTTGCTTGAAGTTGAAGATACTGCAACCAAGTTAGATTCACTCCTTGTTCCAACAGAATGTTCAAAGGTTTCAAACTCCAACTGCCCCCATCATTAAGAAGTATCTCTTTATATAACAACCCCCCGAGTGACTTTATATTTGGCAAAATCTGCCCAAGATCCAACCACAAAGGTATTTTATAATCCAATTGAAGTTGGTGCTTCTTCCAAACTCTCATCAAAGCATATCTTAAAATATGACTGTTAAATACACTGTCTCTCTTTTCTTCATAAAATAAATATGCATGCCATCCATATTGCAAGTCGTGGCCCTCTATATTCAAAATTTCTCTTTTAGTTGTTCCAATCCAATCTCCAACTTGTATCAAGACTGCTGCCTCATAATATAAACGTAGATTGGAAACTTTAAGGCCACCTCTTTCACGAACATCTTGCATAATTTTAAGTTTGACTCTTGGTTTTTTCCCATTCCATATAAATTTATTTAAACCTGCTTGCCAGTCCCTCAACGATTTGTCATTTTTAAGCACCGGAATCATTTGAAACAGAAACAGAAATCTAGGTAAAACGTTCATCTTAACAACTGCTATTCTACCAAGCAGAGACAGTTGCAGCTTCTTCCATTTTTCAAAATCCTTTTGAATCTTACGCCATAATTCTTCATAATTATTTTGAATAAGTTTTCTATTGGATGCTGCAACTTGTACCCCTAGATATTTCACCTTTGTAACTATTTCAAAACCTGCCACCCTTTCCAATTCTTTCCTTTGTGGTTCCGACATGTTTTTAACTATCATCTTAGTCTTTCTCTGGTTCAGGCTAAAACCTGAAACCAGACCATATGCCTCTATGATTTTGTTCATCTGGATGATCGATTCCAAAGGTCGTGTTAGGGTAACAACCAGATCATCTGCGAATGCTTTTGTTCGGTAGTCTTTTTGCCTTACAACTATTCCATTCATTTTGTCTGAGTCCCGTAGAGCGTTCAGCAGCACTTCTAGCGTCAAAATAAACAATAATGGAGATAGTGGGCAACCTTGTCTTGTTCCTTTTTGTATGTTAAAAGTAGTAGTTAAGGTACCATTAATAATAATTTGTGCATGCTGTTCCTGATAAATTGCAGAAATAGCTTGTATAAATTGCTTCCCAAAATCCATTTTGTGCAAAGTCTTTTTTAGAAAATCCCAGTTGACTCGATCAAAGGCTTTCTCCGCATCCAAAAACACCAACACCGCAGAAGTCTGCTTCTTTTTCTCAAGATATTCCAACAAATCTATGAGTTGCCTAACATTGTCCTTCATGTATCTGCCTTCTATAAAACCTGCTTGGTCATCATGAATCACATCTTGAATCACTGGCATCAATCTGTTGGCTAATACTTTAGCATAAATCTTGTAATCCGTATTCAGGAGAGATATTGGACGAAAATGTTCAGGTTTTACTGATTGTTCTTCTTTAGGTATCAGTGAGATAAAAGTTGTCTTCCAAGAGGGGGGTATTTTACCCCCCTGCTGAATATTACAAAACAAATCCTTGAGATGCTCGACCAGTTCCATTTGTAAGGCCTTATAATATACTGCTGTCAAACCATCCGTCCCAGGAGCTTTAGATACTTTCAATTGTTTAATTGCATATAAAATCTCTTCCGATGTTATAGGTCGATTCAATCTTTCACTTTGTATATTTGAAATTTTTGTAACTCTCATATTCTGCAGATAGGCTTCTATAAAGTCCCCTCTAATTTTATCAGCTTGGTATAATTTGGAGTAGTAAGCTAAAAAAGCTTTTTGTATTAAGTTCTGTTGGTGTACTTGTTTTCCATTGAACTCAATTGAGTTTATTATGCGAGAGCTTTGTTGTTTCCTCAATGTATAAGCCAACCATCTGCCAGGTTTATTAGCATTACAAAAGGTATTATGTTTGGCGTACTGCAAATTAGTTGCTGTTTGATCAGCCATCAAGGTTTGAAACTGATCTTTCAGAAGTTTTATCGTTAGTTGTATCTTCTCATCATTTGGGTTTTTAATCAACAAATGCTCTTTCTCCTTAATCTCTACTTCCAATTCTATTCTTGACTTTTGACGTATACGTCTATATTTAAAGTTCATATAAATCAGTACACCTCTCATATAAGCCTTGCTTGCGTCCCATACAGTCTCAATCGGTGTACCTTTATTTAAGTTAACGTCAAAAAATTCTTTAACATGTTTCTTAAGATCAGCAATATTCTTTTCATATCTAAATAAGTTTTCATTCATACGCCAAGATCTCCTTTCTCTTTTGCCCAAGTTTATCTCCATCCACACCGGACTATGATCCGACAATGTTCTAGGAAAAATTTTTGTCTTTGTCACCGTAGTAAGTAAATCAGTAGTAACCAGCATAAAATCAATTCTTGAAAAAGATTTATGCCTATCAGAGAAAAAAGTAAAGTCCAGTTCTTTAGGATGATGAACTCTCCATACATCCTTCAAATCCATTTCTTCTTTCAAAGCAAAGAACGTCGGTGGTAGCTTATTCCCTTTCTTGGCTGTCGTCTTTTTGTCAAGCGTTGCATCAATCACCCCGTTCCAGTCACCCATAATCATAAAAGACTTGTAATTCCACTGCAGTATCTTATTATTCAGCAGTTTATAAAAAGTTTCCTGTTGCTGGTTCGGGGCATAAATGCCAATTAAAAGTATCGAGACGTTCTGTACATTTATTTCCACAGCAAGATATCTCCCATCCACATCCGCTTCTATCAATTTAGCTGGTATTTTATTAGAAATATAAAAAACAAGTCCATTCCTTTTCACCAAACTAGAAGATATAAAATGTGAGCCGAGTTTTGAAGTTAAGAACTTTTGATCCTGGGTTCTAATGTGAGTTTCCTGCAGACAAACAACATCATTTTTGTACTGCTTCAAATAATGAAATATTTTCCTTCTTTTCTGAGGTGAGTTCAGGCCATTGACATTCCATGATATAATTTTAAGTGTCATTCTGAAAATGAAGGAAGCCCTTTAAGCAATTCACGAAGAGATTCTCCTACAGAAGAAGTCTTCGGTCTCGCCCCTCCCATGGCTTCAGAGTGTAGCTTCCCTTTGGCACCATGCTCTTCCTGTTGTGATTTTGGCCCCTGACATTTCTCTAATCTTTGCTTTTCCGCGGCACGGGTTATACGCTGTTCTCTTGGTTCTTGCATCAGTAAATCCAAATCTGGCTCCACCTCTCTTGTGGCTCTAGTTTGCTTTGGTTTAGCTTCCAAAAGTTCTATTAGCGATTCCTCTGCAACACCTCCAACAGCGCCCAAAACTTCTTCCCTTGCTGATTCTTGACACGCCTGACCTTCTTTTAACGAACTTACTTCTTGACCAACCTCTTCAGGCCTCTTTTCAACCGAAGTATCTTCAAAAGGCAAAAGTGTTGAAGAAAGAGGTGGCGTTGGAATTTTTTTAAGAACATTATTATAAAATTGTTCCGCTTTTTCCACAGAATTAATACGATATCTCACATCCTCGTGCCGCAAAATAATACCAACAGGGGCATCCCATCTAAATGGTATCTGGCGCTTTTTCAACTCATTTACAAGAAAAGCAAAATCTTTCCGATCTCTTAGCATTTTTGGTGGCAGCTCTTTATACACACCAATCTGATTGCCATCATGTTGAACGGTCATATGGAACGAACCAAACAAAATATCATTCCTCAACCTTCTCTCGGTGAAATAAATCACAACATCTCTTGGTAGGTTTCTCTGTTTCGCTATGCGCGAGTTAACTCTATACAGCTTGTCAATCCTGTTCGCAATCACATCAGGTTCACATTTTAAAATCTTAGCCAGCACCTCCGCACATGTAGCTCTTAAATTCTCTCTAGAATTCTCACGCAGACCCCGCAATCTTATGGCATATTCCATATTCCGAAATTGTATCATTGTAATCTCATCCTCCAAACGTTGATTCTGAGCCACCACCTTAACAATCTGATCCTTTGCTTCCTTCTTGTTAGCTGCCACTTCTGTATTTAAATCTTCTACTTTTTTCTCAACTGCCAATAGAGCATCTGTAAGAACTGTAGCTACTTTAGCAACACTCTGATGTACTCCTTTAGTTTCTTCTTCCACTGTCTCCTTAACTTCCCCCACTATTTCCTTCATTTCTCTTTGATTTTTCCCCAACTTTTCATCTATTTTATTCATTCTAGCAGAGAGCTCTCCCAAGGATTTATGCATGTTTAGTATACATGTTTTCAAGTCTTCTATTTCGCTGCCCTGTGGCTGCTTTGAAACTGCAGCTGGCTTCTCCTTTGTCTGATGTGTGGGGGAATCCCCCCCCGCCTTCTTTGAAGCCATGCCTGAACAATGTTTAAAACTTTAGAAAAGCAGAAAAAAAATTCTCCTCCTTTCCCTATCCTCAGTTTTGCAGAAAAGGAGTCCAATGCTTTATATTTCGAGTTTAAAAAACAGTTATAAAACTTATCATTAGAGTCTTTATAGTTACAGGCAGGCAAACTTTCACTTTCTTGCTTCACTTTCTCCTTTCTCACTTTCTCCTTGCATTAGCTCAGCCTTAATCCGCCATTTTAAGACACATTCCCACAGGGACAGCTTGAATTTTAAATTGAGAAAAGTCCTTTAGTATAGTTATAAGAGCCCAAGAAAATTTTTCCAGATCTCACCAAATCCATTCAGGTTGGTTAGGGATATGTTCTTTTTCGTTTGAATCGCCTTCTCCGCCTCGCTCTGTCCTGCAGAGTTCCCACGCCGCTTGGAGTATCGGCAGCTTGAAAAGGGAGCCCACACCGAAGCGCTTACCAAGGCAAAAAAAACACCCTGGCAGCGCTTCTGGGGCTCTACCTAAAGCTGCCCACTCTGGCTCCCCCTTAATTTCCAAGGGGGAGCGTTCCGAGCCGCTTTTAGATGAAAAAAGCGGCTCTACAGGCAGCGGGGGCGGCGGCCGTTTCAAAGAGCCGCCCGCGACGGATCGCGATCAAACCGGAAGTCCATAAAATATTTCTTAATCAACAACAATCACCCACTTTTTATTTTTTATTCTTTCTCGTCGTCCCCAGGGCAGCCCCAGTCATCACAATAGAAATAAACATTTATATTAAATATATAGGTACCATTTCCCAAGAGGACAGATCCTGGCTTCATTCATTTTAATCTTAAGAGTCTTGAAACTTTTTTCTGCTGGGTTTATTATACAGTTTGATAAACATGATCCCTAAGCATGTTCTGAATAAGATGCTGGAATGAATGAATGAATGAATGAATGAATGAATGAATGAATGAAAGCAGGCAGGCAGGCAGGCAGGCAGGCAGGCAGGCAGGCAGGCAGGCAGGCAGGAAGGAAGGAAGGAAGGAAGGAAGGAAGGAAGGAAGGAAGGAAGGAAGGAAATGGAAAAGGGTGGAGGAAAGGGAGAAACAGGAAGGAAGGAGGGAGGAAGGAGGGAAGGAGGGAAGGAAGGAAAGATTAAGTTGGAGGAATGGGAAATTATATAATTACTTGGAAACTTAAGTGATTAGCAAAAAATACAATTAGATATTGACCATATCAGTAAGAGAAAATCCAAATTATTTTATTTTGTATTTTAATTTCCCATATACAGAATATAACAAAAATCATTTCCTTTATAATTTGTGTCATGGAATTTACATAACAAATTATTTACGGGGCCTGACTTTGGAACTGCATACAAACCGACACACAGAAACACACACAATAAGACACACTGTGCATGTGGCATCCATATTTCTATTCTGTTTACATGGTTACCTCCGTCTGAGTATTTATTTTTCCTCACAGAGTTTTAAAACATATGCAGCTTCCCCACATAAATTGAGTGATTAGGCTCCCCACTTCAGTTGCAACATGTCTTCCTTCTGTGCCAGACAGAAGAGATAGATTTTTTCCACTTTCCTGAAGCTCAAGAGAGACTAACCCAATTGAATCTCTATTTGGAGATAAAGGCCGAGAGTGACTACTGAAATTGTGTATCTCTTATGTGGCAAATATCAATTCTCAGTTGAGCGCAATCAATTAAAACAAATTGAGATATAGAGACATAATGCCACAGGCTGTTATCATAGTACATCCCATGGAACTGCAATCATTTTTTAAAAAACTTTTGGTATCTGGCATTCTGCTTCCTCCACTTGATTTATTGGAGATGTTTTCCTCCTTGCAATATTGTTTTATTGCTTTATTCCTCACTTTGCGTTTCTGAAGGAAAACCGGCGCAGGAAGTATAGTAACTCAAAATCCCTGACAAATCAGAAAGAGAGAGAGAGAGAGAGAGAGAGAGAGAGAGGGAGGGAGGGAGGGAGGGAGGGAGGGAGAGAGAGAGAGAGAGAGAGAGAGAGAGAGAGAGAGAGAGAGAGAGAGAGAGAGAGAGAGAGAGAGAGAGAGAGAGAGAGAGAGAGACCCTCTCGGGCTTTGAATTTGAGCTTCCTGTTCCTGTGGCAAGCTATTCGCATCAAAGCTAATCTTGTAGGTTTTCTGAATCAAGCTTGGTTGAACTGTGCTGGGTGATACAATAAAGGGGTTTTGGGCAATTCCTATTATGGCTGAGTGCTCATCCTACCTTTGTTGGATCTTGGGTAAGGGTATATGAATAGACCTAACTATCTCTTTATCTCTTAAATGTTGGCATCTGCTGTGGGCTATTGAGGAGGGTGGGGGATATTAAGGGTGAGTCTGCTTCCTGCCTAGAAAAAACATTTTTCTCCATTTCTCATCCAGGGAAATATTCCTAGAATATTTCACTCTTCTAGGACTGGGGTGGATGGAGAGAGCCCTACCAACACATGCTGGTTAATATATACTTGATTATTTATTTTGGATCCTCTGTTTGATTCCACACCATGCATCCATTCTTGCAATCCCCACCCACTCCAGAGGTTATTTATTTATTTATTTATTTATTTATTTATTTATTTATTTATTTATTTATTTATTTATTATTTATTTATTTCACTTTTATACCGCCCTTCTCCTGAAGGACCCAGGGCGGTGTACAGCCTATAGTAAAAACAATAGAGACACAAAAGTTAAAAACAATTAAAACAAATTCAATGATTAGGCCAAATTATTAAAACCCCAGAACTAAAATACTCATTAAAACTCATCCTTCCATCAGACCAGCTTGTTGGAATAACAGGTTCTTAAGGGCACGATGGAAGGTGCGGAGGTCGGGGATCCTTCATATCTCTTGGGGCAGTTCGTTCCATAGGGCAGAGGCCCCCACAGAGAAGGCCCTCCCCTTGGGGGTCACCAGTTGACATAGTTTGACCAACGGAGGATTGGTCAAGAGGAGGCCCTCTATAAGAAGCATACTGGCCAGTGGGAGGCAATCGGTGACAGAAGGAGGTCTTGTAAATATCCAGGTCCTAAGCCATGGAGCTTAGGGCCTGGATGAGTGATTAAAGTTTTGGGGTTTTGGACCAAAGTTTTGGAGTGATGAGTGATAGTAAATTGTCACGTCACAAGACTCTCAAGTTCAGCTGCTCTGTGGATTAGCAACAAGAGGCATAAAAGTGTTTTTCTCTTTCTGGTGAAGAAACAAAATGGAGGGCTGTTCCTTGCAATTATCAGAAGAGCAGCAATTCTTAATATATCCCCTGTGGATTTCAAGCGACAAAAAAGATAAAACCTGCTTTCAAAAATATGCTTGGAGTTCTCCAGGTGGGGGCAGGCCATGCCACATCGCCTTGCCTTGCAAAGAAGTAATTCCTGGGTTTGAAGAGACTCAACTGCCTTTCATTTTGTCTTCAGTCACAGCCCAAACACAGGTAAGAGGACGCATTTTTGTTATAACCTGTTTCCCTGAAAATAAGACCTCCGCTGATAATAAGCCCAACCGGGCCTTTGAGTACATGTGCTAAAATAAGCCTCCTCCCCCCCTGAAAATAAACCCTCCCCAAAAATATTTAAATGCAGAGCTGGAAATCAGATAAGATGGCAAGAGGAGCCCCATCTTGCTCCAAGCACCCCAAAATAAGGCCAAGCGCTTATTTCAGGGTTCAAAAAAATAAAAGACAGCTTATCTGTCTGGAACCCACACTGCATATTGGACATAAATAACAGAGTGGTCAATGCCTGGAATGCACTATCTGACTGTAGTTTCTTCCCCAAACCCCCAAAACTTTAACTTTAAACTGTCTGCTGTTGACCTCACCCCATTCCTAAGAAGTCTGTAAGGGGCCTGCATAAGTGCACAAGCGTGCCTATCGTCCCTGTCCTAATATTCCTTTTTTATTTACTCTTTTCATGTATTCAAATTATGTTTATACTTTTACCTATTATCTTATATATGCTTGACAAATAAACTTATAAATTATGACTATGAATGAATGAATTATTTTTAGGGAAACAGGTATTTGCCCTGAAGCCCTACAGGTGGCATACCCTGTGTTGATCCTGTAAAAACTCTGGTAAAGTTTAAAGTGATGCCAGCAATTCAGCTTCGGCACAATCTTGATTTCTGATCTAGAAAGAAGAATGACTGGGCTACCTCTCCTGCTGCTGCTGCTACTCTTCTGGTTCCTGACGCCAATTATTGCTCAGAAGATGCAAACCCTTTGTGTGTTGCCACAACGTTACAAGATTCCAGAATACTATTACAGGCCTGGGGATCTCATTATTGGTGGGAATCTGCACTTGGGGAATTATTGGAACCCTTTCTTAGACTTTAAAAAAGACCCCTACCCGTTTTCTCTCCCATATTTGTAAGTTTTACCTGGAAGTCAAATATCTAGGTGGTTGTTTGCTGTGTTTGCTCAGAAATATTTCTTCTTGTAATATTTGAACTTCCCAATATAGTTCTTTGTGCTTTTCTCAGTAACAAGCCAAACTGATTAGAATAGAATAACAGAGTTGGAAGGGACCTTGGAGGTCTTCTAGTCCAACCCCCTGCTCAGGCAGGAAACCCTACACCACTTCAGACAAATGGTTATCCAACCTCTTCTTAAAAGCTTCCAGTGTTGGAGCATTCACAGCTTCTGGAGGCAAGTTGTTCCACTGATTAATTGTCCTCACTGTCAGGAAATTTCTCCTTAGTTCTAAGTTGCTTCTCTCCTTGATTAGTTTCCACCCATTGCTTCTTGTCCTACCCTCAGGTGCTATGGAGAATAGTTTGAATTATCTGATTAAATAGGCTAGACTTTCAAACTTTCCAGAACTCTTCATCAGGAAGACAATAAACCACGTAAAGTGCAAGGAGGGACAACACTTCAGGAATTTTACTAGCCTAGTGAACAAGTTGACTTAAATATTAATTTGGACATAAAGTCAAGATAGAAGACTCAAGGAAAAGAGCAACACTTTTTCCAGTGTGAGATACATTTTACAAAATGTAAAATTCATTTTTGGAATCAGCAGTGCTTATGAATAATGGCCCTCCATAAATATTTGGTGTATTTTCCAATGGTGTCTTCTGCTTCAGATCTGAAGAAGCTATTCCAAGAGAGATCCAAATTGATTAGTTTGCTGGAGGAGAAATTGGGGTAAGGATTACGGGCACTTAAGCAAAGAGAAGAAGGGACAGATGATAGAGGGATATAAAATGGTCCATGATATAGACAGACAGGCATTTCTCCATTGTCAAAAATCCATCAAAGGTTAACAATAAGCAATTTTTTAAAATGCCATTAATATTTGGGACTTTCTGCTCTAAAGAAAACACCACAAAGAAATAAGACAAGTCAAACTCCACTAGCCCTCACAATTTTTGTGGCAATGTTTCACCATGTTTCTCTCACTATAGACCTACACCCAACAACTACCAGCAGTTCATGGCCCTGGTGTTTGCAGTGAGAGAGATCAACAAGGATCTGGTTCTCCTCCCCAACATCACTCTGGGCTTCAACGTGTATGATAATGCCAATTGGAAGAGAAGAGTTTCTTTCATCAGTCTCGTTCTGCTCTCCACTCGTGACCAAATGGTCCCAGGTTATAAATGTGACCAGCAGGACACTCTCTTTTCTGCCATTGGAGGTGACCAGTCCCAATTCTCATTGCTAATGGCCTCCATCTTCAATATCTACAAGGTCCCACAGGTAAGGGATCTCTTTTAGATACAGTTATACAGTAGACAAACTACAGAAGCCCAAGATGGACCCATAGAAGGTGGCACATCAATAGCATATGGCATAGTGAATTGATGCTACAGTTGGATTCATTTGTATATTTTATGTGTCAAGGTATGTTTTATATAACCTCTAGGAAATACATAATGTCACATTTCTGTACTTGCCAAGAGGAAGTAATGTATTATTCACAGAAGTGTAGGTGCTCTTTGCATTCTCTCAAAATGACTCAGCTTGACCAATGGAATCAATAAACTGCAAAATGGGGATCCTTGAAGTCCCCATCAATCTTTACTTTTGTCTTTTAAAAAAGATTTTCTTTTTTTTTTCAGCTCAGTATTGGCTTTGAGTACATTCAGGGAGATCGAAGAGTTTATCCTTCCTCCTTCCGGATTAATCCCAAAGAATTTCCTCAATTTGTGGGTTTAGTCCTACTACTTCTGTATTTCCAGTGGAATTGGGTTGGGTTTATTGCCTCTGAAAGTGAGAGGGGAGAAGAATTCATCTCAACTCTGAGGCCAATGCTCATGGAGAAAGAGATCTGCCTGGCCTTCACTCAAATGGTGAAAGAGGATGTTTCTGATGCAGAAGTGCGAAAATTCACTTTATATTCAGAAATATGGGCTAATGTTGAAGTTATCCTTTCCTTTGGAGAACCTGACATTGTTCAAAAATTTCTTTGGGCTCTGAACTTTTATTTACTTGGTAGAAGACAATGTCTGAAAGTTTGGATTCTAACTTCATATTGGAAACCACATACAACCCATCTTTATAATAGACGGCGAGCTTTAAAGCACTTGCATGGGTCTCTGCATTTTAGGGACCATAGTGGTGATATCTCAGAATTCAGCCATTTCCTTTTCTCTCTAGACCCTTTGAACCCTCAAGGAGATACGATTCTCCCACTGTGGTGGGAAAGGGTCTTTCGCTGTGAGTTCCACAAACCAGGTCACTATATTATAAAATGGAAAAAATACTGTACAGGAAAAGAGAATTTACGGAATCTGCCCACCTACATGTTTCAAACAAGCATGACTGGTGAAAGTTACAATGTCTACAATGCCGTTTATGCTCTGGCATATGCGTTACATGCAGCGTTTGCATCTGGATTACGACCAGTCCTGATGAGACTTGGAAAGAGGATTTCAAATGTTCAGTCATGGCAGGTAATTTCTGTTACAGATGCAATGCTTTGCTTCACAGCAACACAGAAGCGCTTCTGATTGGCTGAGACTTGACAGCTCAGCCGGCGGGAGAATTAGGCCACTGTCATTGGCTGCTGTGTCTGACAGCCTATATATAAATAGCGTCTGTTACTGAGAGCTGTGAGTTCGTTCAGTTTAGTGCCTGTTTGATGGATGTTAATAAACCGTTCCTGTTAACCGTTGCCTCAGTTTCCCAGCCTGTTCTTTCAAACTAGAACAATTTCTATCTGTATTCAGTCCAATGATCTTAGCCGGAATACTTCCCATATGTAATATTTGAAACATTCATTAAATATACCTATGCTGCTATATCTATGTACTTTAGGTAAAGGTAAAGGTTCCCTTCGCATATATGCGATAGTTGTTCTCGACTCTAGAGGGCGGTGCTCATCTCTGTTTCAAAACCAAAGAGCCAACGCTGTCCAAAGACATCTCCTTAGTCATGTGACCTGCATGACTAAACACCAAAGGTGCACGTAACATTGTTACCTTCCCACCAAAGATGGTCCCTATTTTTCTACTTGTATTTTTTACCTGCTTTCGAACTGCTAGATTGGCAGAAACTGAGAGAAGGAACGGGAGCTCAGCCTGTTACGCGGCATTAGAGATTTGAACTGCTGATCTTTTGATCAACAAGCTCAGCGTCTTAGCCACTGAGGCACCACGTCCCTTCAATGTACTTTAGAACAAATTAAAACAGCAATAAATGAAAAAAAAATCTGAATTTAGTATAATGTTCAGTTGAAAATGGGCAGAGGGGTAAAAAAGAAGAACTGCTAATGAAATATTTCGGTAAGATCCATAGAGAAAATGTCTTCATATAACATCCAGAAAGGTCTTCAAAGATTGCCTGAGTTTCAGGGACAAGGTGTCATCTAGAACAAGATGACAATCTTGGTATGTTGGTGCAAGATGCTTCAATAAGACAGTTGATGTCCTATGGGGCACATTTGCAGAATGATCTCAGTTTCTCTCAGTATATAATCTGAATCCAACCTCTTCCTGGTCCAAAATTCTTCAGACTTTTCTGAATCAAAAGTTCAATTTTGGATCTTTCTGGGCTAACAAGTGATAAACCAGGGCAGGTAATTCCTTCCACATTCTCCTCCTTAGTCAGATCCTGTTCATGTATTCTGCTCTCTTTTATCTATCAGATAGTCAGTGGAATTCTACACTGTTGTGAAAGAAATGGTTTAATCATTCCTAAAGTATATTTGTCATTTACATTTGAAAGAAACAAGTAGAAATATACGAAGACAACTATCACAGGAAGAAAACCATACCACGATGGCATTAAAATCTTTGTATGTAAATATCATTCTGGTAACCCTGGAGTCGAATAACCTATGTTATAAATGCCCAATCATAAAGAGGAACTTTGTAGTACTGGGGAAGTAACTCAGGATTTAGGGTTAATCCTGATGGCGCAGATCTCCACCAAGGGAACACCTCTATCTTCTCAGACATACACCTATCTCCTAAAATGATGGCCATCACAGAATAACAGAATTGGAATGGTCTAGGGAACCAAAGTTCTCTTTATGTCACCAGTTTTTAAGCAAAATAATAAATTTATTATTGTTTTTACTTTATTTATTTATTATTTATTATTGTGCCATAATGGCAACATTATCCTATCTTCCTTCATATTGTTGGATTTCTGGTTCACCCTATTTATTCCTCATATTTTGTGCATTGCTGTACAGACATTTTTTGACTGACGTTGTGTTTGTTTTCTACATAACCTGTTTTGTGTCTGAGAAGCCACAAGTTAATAGAAGCTATGATGCCATACGTGTGGCTTTCAACTAATTACACCAATTTCTGAAGGTCACTTTTGTTTCAGCTTCTTCCTTATGTGATGAATGTGAAATTCAATAACAGTGCTGGAGAAGAAGTCTCCTTCTCAGAAAAAGGACTGGGATCTGCTCGTTACGACCTTCTCAATTGGGTTTTCCACCCCAATGGATCATTTGTCCTTCTGAAAGTTGGGCAAATAAAACCTGGGGCTCCCCCAGGGCAGGATGTCACCATTCACTCTGATGCTATTGTTTGGCCTACAAAGGTGAGCTGGAAGATTCATTCTCTCTTAGAGATGCACACTATCCTAACTGAAAAACTGAATTATTGAATCAGGAAACATGACAGCCATTTGGTGAAAACCCTGCTTTGCATGTAAGACATTTGAGATCTGATCTGTTTCAGGATTATAACAGCTACATGGGAAATGAAACATTGATTAATGACACAGAGAACTGAGTTCTCCAAGGTTGTCTCAACTAACACACATTCCTTCTATGTTTCTATTTTGAAAACACCACCCACTCCTCCAATAATTTGTTTTCTTCACACTGTTCAGTTGGCTTCTAATGCTTTATTCGTTGTTTCATAAAAGCTGTGCTTCAATGTTACAGATCTTCCTTTGCATGACAAAATCTGAGCTCCAATCTCCAGCGTGCACAGGTGGGTCTGTAGTGCCACTGAACTGAATCCCCCAGGAGCTGTATCTGATTTCTCATAGACCCATGATGGCGAACCTATGGCACACGTGCCACAGGTGGCACACAGAGCCATATTTGTGGGCACGCGAGTGTTGCCCTTGCTCAATTCCATTGTGTATGTGCATGCCAGCCAGCTGATTTTCGGGCCTTATGGGTCCCACCGGAAATTGGGAAACAGGCCGTTTCTGGCTTCCAGGGGGTTGGGGAAGGCTGTTTTCACCCTCCTCAAGCTCCTTGAAAGCCTCTGTAGCCTGGGGAGGGCAAAAAAACTGGCCTACCGGGCCCACCGGGCCATCACGGGCCAAAAGCAGTGGGAGCGGGGGGATTCGTGGGTGCATGCATGGGGGGGCACATTGAATTATGGGTGTGGGCACATGCACGCTCCATCCCCCCGCAACCCCCCCTGCTTTTGGACACAACGGCAAAAAGATTAGCTATCACTGTCAAAGACCCTGGTGAACCATATCTGAAGATCTCTCCTGAGCGGGCTGCACTGGCTACCCATTGTTCTCCGGGTTCATTTCAAGGTGCTGGTTTTAACCTATAAAGTCCTACATGGCTTAGGCCCGGCGTACTTACAGGACCACCTCCTGCCTTCTTCCCACTGTCCAGTGCGCTCCCATAGAGTGGGCCTCCTCTGGGTGCCGTCAGCCAAGCAATGTCAGCTGGTGGCCCCCAGGAGGAGGGCTTTCTCTGTTGGAGCCCCGACCTTCTGGAATAGTCTTCCCACCGACCTCAGGATGGCCCCTGACCTCCTCTCCTTCTGCCGGGGATTAAAGACATGGCTGTTTAAAGAACATTACGATCATGGGGTTATATAGTCTTTTTTATTTATTTATTTATTTTTTAATTAGATTTATATGCCGCCCTTCTCCGGAGACTCAGGGCAGCTACAATGCATTAAGCAATAACACATTTTTAGAATGATTTTAATGGATTTTAATGTGTTTTAATTGTGTTTATTGTGATTTGTATTTATGATTGTTTTGGTAAGCCGCCCTGAGTCCTTGGGGAAAATGGCGGCATATAAATCACATAAATAAATAAATAATAAGATGGACACAGAATGTGGATATGGATAAATGAAGCACGTCAATGGTTTCAGTCGTCCCAAGCATTACTCTCTTCTTTTTAGAAGGTGCCATTTGCCAGATGTGGCATGAAGAGGTGCCAGGCAGGAGAGAGGAGAAGTGTCCCAGAGGGTGAGCAGGTTTGCTGCTACCTGTGTACCTCTTGTCCAGATGGTAGCATTTCTGACCTGACAGGTAAAGCGTATTTCAAAGATAGACCTTCCACGATCAGTAACTGTTCCATAAATCAAAATACTGATATTTTTAAAAAATCATTGTTCATGGGATTCTTATGTTTCCATGTTTCAGAGTGCAACTTACAGATTTTCCCTGTAAATCAATTATTTCCCTTTCCAGAATACTTGGTGCACAATTCTGTATCCTTTTCCTTGTTATTAATTTCTCTATAAATCAATCGGGATCAGGAAAAGAGGGCATTCCCTCTCATGATATTCAGTGCCGCTTTTTATGGCTTCCTCTGTTGCATTTTTGACATTCTCAGCACACATGATAAGATAATGTACAAAAACACAAACACATGGAAAAGAGCAAGATTTCTGGCTGATAACAATCTCTCTGACACTAAAAGTTACCATAGTCATGCAAGTGTCCAGCAAACAGGCAGAGTCATTTTTCGACGATAAATTGAACAGATCAACTGGAGATTAATAGATCCATGTCTCTGATATCTATCCCAAGACCATTCAAAAAAAAAAGAGAGAGAGAGAGAGAGAGAGTGAGAGAGAGAGAGAGAGAGAGAGAGAGAGAGAGACAGACTTTTTTGAGCACATTGGGTCATTCCATCACTTCTTTGGGGGACTAGCCATGGCAGAAAGAGGACAGTCATGTCACCCTTGAGGATGAGATAATTCTCATAGCAGATGACTCTTAAATCCTTACATAAAGACTCTTGATTTCAGATGCAGCTGAATGTGATCCTTGCCCGGAAGACCGATACCCCAATAAGGATAAGGTCCACTGCATTGCCAAGAAGCTGCATTTCCTTGCCTATCAAGATACTCTGGGATATGTTTTAGCTTCTTTAGCTCTTTTCTGTTCTCTGATCACAGTTGCTATCCTGGTGATTTTCCGTAAGCATCATGACACACCGATTGTCAAGGCCAACAACCGAGATCTCAGCTACATCCTCCTGGTCTCCCTCCTGCTCTGCTTCCTCTGCTCCTTCCTCTTCATCGGTCAACCAGGGAAGTTCACCTGTCTCTTTCAACAATCTGCCTTTGCCATTCTCTTTTCCCTGGCAGTTTCCTCTGTGTTGGCAAAAACTGTCATGGTGGTTCTGGCCTTCATGGCCACCAAGCCAGGGAACAGAACAAAGAAACTCTTAGGAAAACCACTGACCATTTTCATTGTCTTAGGTTGTCCCCTTGTCCAAGCAGTTCTTTGTGTCACATGGCTGTCAAGTTCTCCTCCATTTCTCAACATGGATTTCCAATCCTTGTTTGGAGAGATCATCACAGAATGTAAGGAAGGTTCAATTTCAATGTTTTACGCTATCCTTGCTTATCTTGGTTTATTGGCTCTTATGAGTTTCACAGTAGCCTTTATGGCCAGGAAATTGCCTGATAGCTTTAACGAAGCCAAGTTCATTACTTTCAGCATGCTGGTCTTCTGCAGTGTTTGGATCACCTTCCTCCCCACCTACCTGAGCACCAAAGGGAAGTCCATGGTGGCTGTGGAGATCTTCTCCATCTTGGCCTCTGGAGCTGGTCTCTTGGCTTGCATCTTTTTTCCTAAATGCTTCATTATTCTACTGAGGCCCCATCTAAATCGTAAAGAGAATATCATGAGGCAGAAGAACTGCTGATTTAGGTGGAGATTGGGCACTGTGATTTTGGGATATTTTTGTATTCAATCTGATTTCCAAAATAAATCATGAAATGCAAGAAAATGTTGTCCATTAAATAATTGGAAATAACATTTTGTGACTAATCATAAAATATTTCTTAATCAGCAACAATCACCCACTTTTTATTTTTCATTCTTTCTCGTTGTCCCCAGGGAGGCCCCAGTCATCACAATAGAAATAAACTTTTGCATTAAATATTTTAACTGAATGTTAGCAAGCAAAGCAGATGTTGCCCATTTCAGCAAGACAAAATTCCTAACAGACAGGAAGCAGCAGGTGAAGCTAAGCAAAATCACATCAGACACCTGTACAATTAGCACAGGAGCCCTCCAGGGCTGTGTGCGCTCTCCACTTCTCTTCTCTCTATACACCAATGACTGCATCTCAAAAGATCCCTCTGTTAAAATACTGAAGTTTGCAGATGATATTACAGTGATTGGTTTCATTCGAAACAATGATGAATCTGCATACAGACAGGAGATTGAATAACTAGCCTAGTGGTGCAACCAGAACAATCTGGAACTGAACACACTCAAAACCATAGAAATGATGGCAGATTTTAGGAGAAACCCTCATATAATACCACCTCTTACAATACTAGACAACACAGTATCAACAGCAGATTTCTTCACGTTTCTAGGTTCTATCATATCTCAAGACTTAAAATGGACACCTAAAATCAAAAACATCATCAAAAAAGCACAATAAAGAATGTTCTTTCTGCACCAACTCAGAAAGCTCAAACTGCCCAGAGAGTTGCTGATTCAGTTCTACGGAGGAATTATTGAGTCTGTCATCTGCACCTCTATGATTTTCTGGTTTGACTCTGCAACCAAACAAGAAAGACACAGATTTCAGAGCAGGGGTGAAATTTATTTTATTTTATTTTATTTTATTTTATTTTATTTTATTTTATTTTATTTTATTTTATTTTATTTTATTTTATTTTATTTTATTTTATTATTTTATTTTATTTTATTTTATTTTATTATTTTATTTTATTATTTTATTTTATTATTTTATTTTATTTTATTTTATTTTATTTTATTTTATTTTATTTTATTTTATTTTATTTTATTATTTTATTTTATTTTAATTTTATTTTATTTTATTATTTTATTTTATTTTATTTTATTTTATTTTATTATTTTATTTTATTTTATTTTATTTTATTATTTTATTTTATTTTATTTTATTATTTTATTTTATTTTATTTTATTTTATTATTTATTTTATTTTATTTTATTTTATTATTTTATTATTTTATTTTATTTTATTTTATTTTATTTTATTTTATTTTATTTTATTTTATTTTATTTTATTTTATTTTATTTTATTTTATTTTATTTTATTTTATTTTATTTTATTTTATTTTATTTTATTATTTGGCTTATATGCCGCCCTATCTCCCAATGGACCCAGGGCGGCTCACAATAATAAAATGCACAAGCCACAATAAAAGTTAAAATCTAAAAACCTAATAAAATTTAACCCAAAAACCCCATCAGTCCAGGTCAAAGAACTTAAATAGCCAAGATTTTAATTTGCGGAAGAAGGTGCGAAGGTCAGGCACCAACAGGAGCTCCAAGGGGAGTTGATTCCAGAGGTTGGGTGCTCCTACAGAGAAGGCTCTACCCCTGGGGGCCGCCAGCCGACACTGTCTAGCCGACGGCACCCACAGCAGGCCCTCTCTATAGGCGCAAACCGGGCAATGGGATATCATTGGTCTGCCAAATATCCTGGGCCTAAGCCATGTAGGACTTTATAGGTCATCACCAGCATCTTGAATCTCACCCAGAGGGCAACCGGCAATCAATGCAAGCTGCGCAGGAGGGGTGTAACATGGAAGTAACGGGATTCTCCCATCACAACCCGCGCGGTTGCATTTTGCACCAGTTGAAGCCTCCAAGTGGCCCTCAAGGGTAGCCCCATGTAGAGAGTGTTACAGTAGTCAATACGTGAGGTGACTAGCGCATGAGTAACTGAGCATAGAGCATCTCGGTCCAAGTAGGGATGCAACTGGCGCACCAGACGTATCTGGGTGAATGCCCCCCTGGTCACAGTCATTATATGATCTTCTAAATTCCCAGATGCTCCTGGATTGGACCAAATCTGGTAGCAATGGCAGAGCATAGCTCCGCTCATCAAGCCGGCTTTAATTAATTCCTGGTTATAACCAGGAAGTAATGTGTTTTTTACCTTCGGCACATGTCAGTTGGTCATCAGGTACGCATGTGCCCTAGAACCCGGGAGTTCAGCTTTTTCAGAGCCCAGTCCCGACAAGCACATGTGACATTTCCGCACAACCTCGTAGGGCCTCCTGTTTGAGCAGGGGGTTCTGTGGGTATGGCTTGGTGGGCGTGGCATGGTGGGCATGTGATCAGGAAAACCAACTATCACACTTTACACAAAAATAACACAAAAGCTACATAACTGCTCACAATGCAAAAGCAGCTGGACTTCACACAAAATGTCCCCTACAACAAGAAGGAACCTCACAGAGTCACAGAGAGCTCAAAAACAAACTATCACACTTTACACAAAAATACCATTTTAATACATAGCAAAAAAAAATGCTTTAAAAAGTTTTTTAAAAAGTTCCGACGATCGCGCCGGCTGATTGTCACAGCTGATTGTCACACCTGATTGTTGGAACCTTTTAAAAAACTTTTTAAAAGCATTTTTTACTACCTATTGCCAGAACTGGTAGTAAAAATAATGCTTTAAAAGAAGTAAAAAAAAAAAGATTTGAGGATCAACTTTTATATACTTTTTTTTTTTAATATTTTCGTGAATGCTGCCCAGAGTCCTTCAGTGTGGAAGATGGGAATTTCAAAATGTGATAAATAAAATAAAACCAATTAATTAATTAAGTCTCCTTGAGAAGTTAATAAGTGCTATGACATCTTCTGAGACTCATTCCTTTGGATACTTCTGTGTTATGTACAGCAGAAGTAAAAAGATGGGGTGTATGGGGCATTTCACCCCATTCACTAGGAAAACGACTCACCTCAAAGATAATCCCTGGTTATCTGACTAATATAAGATGGTGCTTATTCTTCCAGATGCAGCTCAGTGTTCCCCCTGCCCAGAAGACAAACAGTCAAACAAGAACCACATCCTGTGCATTCCCAAGACCATGAACTTCCTCTCCTATGAGGATACACTCGGCTTCATTTTAGTTTCCCTAGCTCTTTTCTTCTCTTTGATCACAATCCTTGTGTTGGCAGCCTTCATCAAACACTGCCACACACCCATCGTCAAGGCCAACAACCGCAACCTCACCTACCTTCTCCTGGTCTCCCTCCTGCTCTGCTTCCTCTGCTCCTTCCTCTTCATCGGGCAGCCAAGGAACCTCACCTGTCTCCTCCGACAAACCACTTTCGCCATTGTCTTCTCCACTGCTATTTCTTCTGTCTTGGCAAAAACTCTGACTGTAGTTCTGGCCTTCATGGCCACTAAGCCAGGAAACAGGGCAAGAAAACTCTTGGGGAAGCAGCTGATCTTAGTTCTGGCCTGTCCCCTCGTGCAAACAGCTCTTTGTGCCTCCTGGCTGGCAATCTCCCCCCCATTTAGTAATTTGGACTTTCATTCTGTGAAGGGAGAAATTGTGTTGGAATGCAATGAAGGTTCAACCACCATGTGTTTATGCTGTTCTGAGCTACATGGGTTTCCTGAGTCTCATCAGCTTCATAGTGGCTTTTCTGGCCAGGAAACTACCGGATAGTTTTAATGAAGCCAAGTTCATTACTTTTAGCATGCTGGTTTTCTGCAGCGTTTGGGTCTCCTTTCTCCCCACCTATCTGAGCACCAAAAGGAAGTCCATGGTGGCTGTGGAGATCTTCTCCATCTTGGCCTCTGCGGCTGGTCTGCTGACTTGTATCTTTCTCCCCAAATGCTACGTTATAGTGCTGAGGCCAGATCTGAACAATAGAAATCATCTCATGGGGAAAATTAAGTAGAAAATAAGAAAATGTAGTTATATCTGTACAGATTAATGTAGATGTTTCTACTCCAATTATGTCCAGACCCAACAAGCACATCCTAGTGACATCGAGGTTTTCCTGTTTTTGCCGACTCGACTCTAACTATGTGACCTATTTAGAAAGGTCTGGAAAAAAAAACCTTTTTGATTAGATTCAAACATATAAACAAAAATATCAGGAAAAAACTCTATTTAGCCTTAAATTTCCCTCCCTTTTATCCTGAATCAATCAACTTTTAATTATCATGCTTTGTAATGTTGCATTAACATTTTTGTCATTTGCAGTTCTTCTTACCATGAGCAACTGAGCTGATCTTCTTAACCCTTATCATAAAATGTGCCAATAATTCCCATTACAGGCTATGAGGATTGCTCATCCAATAAGGAGAATATATATGGTAACCTCACATTGCAATATGGGGGCGCGATGGCTCAGCGGCTAAGACGCTGACGTTGTCATTCAAAAGGTTGGCCGTTCAGCAGTTCAAATCCCTAGTGCTGCATAATGGGGTGAGCTCCCATTACTTGTCCCACCTTCTGCCAACTTACCAGTTCGAAAGCACGTAAAAAATGCAAGTAGAAAAATAGGGACCAACTTTGGTGGGAAGGTAACAGCGTTCCATGCACCTTTGGCATTTAGTCATGCTGGCCATATGACCACAGAGACGTCTTCGGACAGCGTTGACTCTTTGGCTTTGAAACAGAGATGATCACCGCCCCCTAGAGTCAGGAATGACTACAACATATGTGCAAAGGGAACCTTTACCTTTACACATTGCAATGGACAAGGGCATACATTCAATTTTGCAGCTACTGAGATTGTCGGCCAAGCAGGGACAAAACTAGTTAGGGAAGTGATTGAATCCTTGGAAATGGGCCCCTTATCAGTCAACAGGAGTGCTGATTATCGGGTTCTTAGGAGCCGAGGGCACAGCAACATGAAGAAACAACAAGCAAACTTTTTAACTTTTGTAAAATCTGCTTTTTATTTCTGGCTGTTCACCACCCTGAGTCCGCAAGGAGAAGGGCGGTATATAAATCTAATAAATAAATAAATAAATAAATAAATAAGTAAATAAATAAATAAATAAATGGCTTAATAGTTGGCCATCAGCACCCCAATTAACAACTAGAAGCTGCACACAAGAAGACACTACATATATACTCTGCATGGAACAGTCCAGTTCACACAGTTTGGAGAGAGAGAAGTTCTCTGAGGATGGGCTCCAGCATGAGTCCAAAAGTTTAGAAGACTAAACCTCTGTTCCAGTGGTGAAATCCAATTTTTTTACTACCGGTTCTGTGGGCATGGCTTGATGGGCATGGTGTGGCTTGGTGGGCATGGCTTGGTGGGCATGGCAGGGGAAGGATCCTGCAAAATCTCCATTCCCACCGAACTCCAAGGGAAGGATCCTGCAAAAATTCCATTCACTCCCCATTCCTGGGGGAAGGCTATTGCAAAATCTCCATTCCACCCCACTCTGGGGCCAGCCAGAGGTGGTATTTGCTGGTTCTCTGAACTGCTCAAAATTTCTGCTACCGGTTCTCCAGAACCTATCAGAACCTGCTGGATTTTACCCCTGCTCTGTTCCCTATGACCTACTCAGATTGGATCCTGAAGAATGTCCAATGCCAACTACATTTTCCCCCAGGATCCCAGATTGGACATCCAGATTCGCATTTCCCAGTCTTTATTTTTCAATGAAATCACATAAACTGTGCATCAGTTCCATTTTAGGATGCAGTGACTGCATCCAGAACTAAGGATAGAAAATAACGGGATCCTGAGTGCTTGATATGATTTCTCTTTTAAAGTGTATCTGATTAGATTATCCTAGGCTCAAAAGATCCTCAAATGCATTGGACCCTGGACAGGTGGATGTTTATGTCTCCCTATAAAAGTTGGAGAGATGTTTCATTTTGAGAAAAATATCCAAAAGTGAAAGATAGAAACATAAGTTTGTGAGTTCTTCCTACGTATATTGTCTTATATTTCTATTACTATTGATAATGTGTTACTACTACCTCTATGTTATATGTCTACTACTGGTATACCATCACTTCTATTACTATTAATGACAGAATAACAGATTAACAGAGTTGGAAGGGACTTGGAGGTCTTCTAGTCCAACCCCCTGCTCAGATAGGAAGCCCTATATCATTTCAGACAAATGGTCATCCAATCTCTTTTTAATACTTCCAGTGTTGGAGCATTCACAACTTCTGGAGCAAAGCTGTTCCACTGATTAATTGTTCTAACTGTCAGGAAATTTCTCCTTAGTTCTAGGTTGTTTCTCTCCTTAATTAGTTTCCACCCATTGCTTCTTGTCCTGCCCTCAGGTGCTTTGGAGAATAGCTTGACTCCCTCTTATTTGTTGCAAATATTGGAACACTGCTATTCTCTACTTTTCATTAAACTAGACATACCCAGTTCCTGCAACCGTTCTTCATATATTTTATCCTCTGGTGCCCTAATCATCTTTTTTGCTCTTCTCTGCACTCTTTCTAGAGTCTTGATAAATGTACTGTCTAATATGACAGATCTTCTTCTTCTTCTTCTTCTTCTTCTTCTTCTTCTTCTTCTTCTTCTTCTTCTTCTTCTTCTTCTTCTTCTTCTTCTTCTTCTTCTTCTTCTTCTTCTTCTTCTTCTTCTTCTTCTTCTTCTTCTTCTTCTTCTCCTTGTTTTAATTTAATATATATGCCGCCCTTCTCCAGAGACTCAGGGCGGCTTACAATACGTTAAGCAATAGCCTTCATACTTTTGTATATACCTGCTTAGTAGGGCTCCCCCCCACAGTGGTGTTCTTTTTTATACAAAGTCAGCTTATTGCCCCCACAATCTGGGTCCTTATTTTACCTACCTTGGAAGGATGGAAGGCTGAGTCAACCTTCAGCCTAGTGAGATTTGAACTTGCAGTAATTGCAGGCAGCTGGTGTCACTTTAACACCACTTTAAGCTGCTGCGCCACCAAGGCTCTCCTCCTCCTCCTCCTCCTCCTCCTCCTCCTCCTCCTCCTCCTCCTCCTCCTTCTCCTCATTTATTTATTTATTTATTTATTGGTTCAATTTATATGCCGCCCTTCTCCGGAGACTCAGGGCGGCTTACAATGCATTAAGCAATAGCCTTCATACTTTTGTATATACCTGCTTAGTAGGGCTTTTGGCCCCTCCTAAGTGGTGTTCTTTTTTATACAAAGACAGCTTATTGCCCCCACAAACTGGGTCCTCATTTTACCGACCTCGGAAGGATGGAAGGCTGAGTCAACCTTGAGCCTGGGGAGATTCGAACTCGCAGTAATTGGAGGCAGCTGGCAGCTAAGTGCTACTTAAGTGCTACTTAACAGCACTTTAGTATGCTGCTCCACCAAGGCTCACACTCCTCCTCCTCCTCCTCCTCCTCCTCCTCCTCCTGCTGTACAACAATATTAATCTACAATAAGAAGATACTTGATTGATAGCTGGGTGCAGGCAGCAACCTGTATCAACCATCAGTGCCACTCAATATCTGTGATGCATTTTTAAAACGTTCAGTTGACTGAGTTTCATATTTAATGAGTAAAAGAGTTAATATACAATAATGTTTTCACTCAGGTCAGTCTTTCAATCTTCTCTGTCTCTGGGATTTCTCCCCACTTTATTAATGGGCAGCAAATAAAGACTTGGCCTTACAACATCCCAATATTGGATTGTTTGTGTCTCTTTTTTTCCTCTAGACCCTTCTTTCTCTTTGATGAAAACTTCATATGTTTTTTTCCCCTTCTGGTGTATGAAGTGAAGTACTGCTAAGTGGATAGGATGTTATTCTTCCATGCAAATATCACAAGAACAGTAATTCTTAATAAAATAGAATAGAATGGAATTCTTTATTGGCCAAGTGTGATTGGACACAAAAGGAATTTGTCTTTAGTGCATATGGTCTCAGTATACATAAAAGGGGAAAAAAAGAGAGGGAGTAAAATACATTCATCAAAAATCATAAGATACAACACTTAGTAATAGTCATAGGTTACTAATAAGCAATCAACTCATACTAGGAAACTAAGCAAAACAATATAAATCATAAAGATACAAGCAACAAGGTTATAGTCATAAGTAGGAGATAGTAATGGGAAGGATGAGAAGAATAATAGTAATACAGTAAATTATTTGACAGAGTTGTGGGAATTAGTTGTTAAGCAGAGTGATGGCATTTGGGAAAAAAATATCCTTGTGTCTAGTTGTTCTGGTTTGCAGAATCCTATAGTGTCTTTTTGATGGTAGAAGCTGAAACAATTTAATCTATCCTCTGTGGATCTCCACCCACAAAAGTCTTCCAAGATAAAACTTGCTTAAAAGAAATAAAGTTCTGAATTCTCCCAATGAGGCTGGATACATCAACTTAGTCTTGCAAAGAGATAATTTCTTTGCAATCAATGACATTCCATTGGCCTCAATTTTCACTTTGATGCCAACTCAAAGCATGTAAGCAAAAGCATAGTTGACAATAAATCCCCCAAGGCCATCCCCATAGCACAACTTGCTTATTTTCTTCTGGAGCTGTGGTGAGATTTCCTGGGGACAATTTCTAAGGAAACATTGATTTTTGGTCTAGGAAGGATGGTGAGAATAATGAATAGGCTGTCTCCCCTGTTGCTTCTCTTTTGGCTCCTGCCTTCAACAACTCATAAGGTGATGCAAACCATATGTTTAGTGAGGAACCCTTTGCAAATTCTAGAGGGCTATTAGGGGCCTCATGATTTCATTATTGGTGGGAATTTTCCCCTGAATTTTTTTTTCTGGTACTATACTGATAAAATTTAACATTGAGCCGTCGTTGATATCAACTGCAGGGAGCCTGAGTGGCGTAGGAAGCTAATGCCTCCTACTAAGGCAGCATTTAACATCCAGCTGCCTGCAATTACACCAGTTCGAAACTCCCCAGGCTCAAGGTCGACTCAGCCTTCCATCTTTTCTAAGGTGGGTAAATTGAGGACCCAGTTTGTGGGGGCAATAAGCTGACTTTGTATAAAAATATACAAAAGTATGAAGGCTATTGCTTAACGCATTGTAAACTGCCCTGAGTCTCCAGAGAAGGGCGGCATATAAATCAAATTTAAAAAAAAAAAGATTTGTGTCACTTAGAAGCAAATAGATTAGAGGCTGGTCTATTTTGTTTTGGATTCCAGGATTTCTCTGAGCAAATTCTGCTCAGATTGGAGGAGTAGAGACCCTTGGAAAAAGGTGATCCCTCAGGTACTCCAGTCCAGTGGTGGGTTTCCAATATTCTTACCAGAGATTTGCCCCACGTGCGTGCACTCATTTCGTGCTAGCTCACTTTCTGCGCATGTGCCTGGCCTTCCACACATATGCCTGGCCTCAAAAACGTGCCAAAATAGGACAGCATAGAGCTGGGACAGGTGGGTTCGCCTGAATGTTATTGAATAAACTGAACTGAATGTTATTGTATGAACTGGCTGAATATCACCTTTGCCCCAGTCCCAAGCCATGCAGGGCTTTAAAAGTAACCAAGAGCACTTTTAATTGTACCAATGCAACTCACACAGAAGTGATGTCATATGTGCTGTGTATCTGGCACCATTTTCTACCTGCAACAGGCGTTTTGCACCCCATGAAGTTTCCGAAGGGTCTTCAGGGATAGCCCCATGTGGAGAGCATTACAGTAGTCTAACCTAGAGCTTGCAAGGGAATGAGTTACTGTGAACAGGGCCTCCAAGTCCAGATATGGCTGCAACTGGTGTACCACATATGAGGCCCTCCTAGCCATGGCTGCCATCTGCTCTTCGAGCGGGAGCCAGGAACACCCTCAGATTGGGATGCGTGATTGTGTTCTGATCTAGGCTTCCTGAGAAAGCATAAATCACAATCTTAGTCCCCAAAAAATCTCTTTTATTGAGACGGCTGTGAAATTATGGTCATTCACAGCCCATAATGATTCACAAACACTCTGTGAAGATTCCAACAGATGTCTGCTCAAGTTGACACAGTCGTTCAGAGTAATGTTGATAAGCACCCACCTTTATCTCCCTTGAAACACTGCCAGAGATTTAATTGTCAATTAGTTTTTGCAAGGCCAAACGAAGCACAGAGTCAAAGAGGACTTCTCAGAGCTCGAATTGACTATATGAACTAATTGCTTCCTTCAAATTGACTATATGAACTAAATGCAAAGGCTCACGTCCGTTTGTTCCTCTTTTATGTCTTATGGGAGGGGCCAATCATCTCCAAGCCTTACTCCCGAGTGGCCCCTTTTTTTTCTTAATTGTTCTTGCCTTCTGGCAGCTCTGGACATGCATGCACGGGGAACAGGCTCACACTGTTCTTCTGCCTGCTGATGTCAGATTCCGGAGGCTCCGGAGGCAGCACATAACTAGCAGATGGCCCTGGCCCCCTCTCTGCCTGTGACGCAGAGCCCTCGTCCGAGCCTTCCCCAGACTCCAGGACTGGCCCATGTCCCTCCCCAGCTTCCTCACTGTCCGACTCTGCTGCCAGCTCCACAGGTCACCTGAGGACCACAATAGATTGGTCACCCAGGGCCTCAACATCCATTATATGTTATGTATTTTGGGTGGGGTCCAATCCCTGAATCATCGAATGGATGATTCACTTCCTATGGTCTGAACATAATATGTTTATTGATGCAGGCCAGATGGATGGGTGGGTGGGTGTAAACAATTGGTTGACGGCTTACATTGGTAATAAGGTAACAACATAAGATTTATTCATCACATTTATTTTTATTCTTTATTAATTTATTAATAAATGGAAGATTTATTAATCACAGATCAATTAAAAAGCCATTTCAAATGCAGATGCAAATACTCTGGAGATTCTCAGTCATCTAGGTCATGGGTGTCCCAAAAAGGTACTTTGAGGAAGCTTTTTTTACAAATACAAACAGTGTGTCAGTTGGTTATCAGTCTTTTGTGCTTCTTCACCTTATTCATGTATATCCATACATTTATTATTCTGATTAATCATATGTTTAACTATGGCTGTTTCTTCTCTCATTTCATACCAGATATTCGAAAATTGAGTTAATTTATATTATACCATTCATTTCATCCTCTTAAATCACTCCAATAATAGTACATTTTTATATTATATTTTATATACCATATTTTCCGGCGTATAAGACGACTGGGTGTATAAGACGACCCTCCTCAGAGCCACTTAAGGCTCGTCAGAGCCTTATGGGCTGGTCTGCCTAGTTACAGGAGAATGAGACCCAGCATATAAGATGACCTCCGACTTTTGAGAAGATTTTTGTGTGTTAGAAAGTAGTCTTATACGCAGGAAAATACAGTAATTCTACATTACTTGTATTAGAAAGATCATATTTCATTTCCATAATTTTTTTTTATCTAACCATTGGTAAAATAGGTCCCGTATCTTATAATATTGTTTGTCTTCTTGTTCTTTAATTTCAAATGTCAATTTATTCATTTCAGCACATTCCATTATTTTCTTAATAACTTCTTGCATTGGGATTTTCTCATTTTTCCAATTTTTAGCAAACACAATTCTAGCCGCTGTTAATACATTCACAATCATATATCTTCAAGTCTCGATTGTATATTTCAGGTACCATCCCCAATTAAAAAAAAAAAATCTCTGGTTTAAAGTCTATATGCTTTTGTGTCATTTTTTCCACCCATGTGTGGATTTCACTCCGGTATCTTTTCGCTTCTACACACATCCACCACATATGGTAATATGAGCCTAGTATCTGATGACATTTCCAACATTTTTCAGATTTATTCCTGAACATTCTGGCTATTCTCATGGATATACATGAATAAGGTGAAGAAGCCCAAAACCACAGAATGTGGCCGCATGGGTGGTTATGGGCGCAACTCGTTGTGCCCATGTGACACCCCTCCTGCGTGAGCTGCACTGGCTCCCAGTGGTCTTCTGGGTGTGATTCAAGGTGTTGGTTACCACCTTCAAAGCTCTCCATGGCATTGGACGTGTGTAAGTTATGTTGGCTGGCGACACCCAGGGGGAGGGCCTTCTCTGTGGGAGCCCCTGCCCTTTGGAATGAACTGCCCGTTTTACTTAATCCATAAAATCTCCAACCTCTGTGTATTTCGCTGCACCCTGTGTATTTCGCTGCGCCCTACTGTTTAAATCTGAACCTAAATTATTTATTAATTTTAATTATTTTTAACTGATGTTTGTTTTTGTGCTTTTAATAGGCTGTACACCACCCTGAGTCCTTTGGGAGAAGGGCAGTATAGAAATAAAATGATTGTTGTTGTTGTTGTTGTTGTTGTTGTTAGACTTGTAACCAACCGACACACTGTTTGTATTTGTAATTGAAGATGGTTTATTTGTGTTTTGTTTAAAAAAAAATGAAAAAAAAGAAGCTTCTTGGATGAGAAGTGAAACGTCTTCAAAGAAAAACCAGAAAGTCAAGTTGCCTCTTTAAAAAAGCACATTTGTGACATACAAATACAAGTATTAAATGGGCATCTAAATACAGATACATTTATATTTGTATTTATGTTTATGGCTTTTTAATTGATCTGTGATTAACAAATCTCCATTTTTAATAAGTAAATAACAGATTAATAAAAATAAATGTGATTAATATTACATTTCAATCGTTCACATTAAAATGTAAAAAAAAACAAACCCAGATACTTGTGTATTTGAGGGCCTGCCAGAAAAGAAAAAGGGGTCAACCTATTAACCAAAGCACCTGAGGAAAGGACAAGAAACAATGGATGGAAACTAAAGGGGAGAAGCAACCTGGAACTAAGGAGAAACTTCCTAACAATGAGGACAATTGACCAGTGGAACAGGTTGACACCAAAGTTGTGGATGCTTCATCATAAGAAGAGACTGGACAGACTGAATTGGTCTAGGGCAGGGCTGTCAAACTCCTGGCCCACTGGTCGGATGCGCCACATGCTGGCCACGCCCAGGCTTGGTTTAGCGAAGTCCTGATACATCACGTGATGTCACTGTGACAACATGAGTTTCACATCCCTGGTCTAGGGTCTCCTGCTTGAGCCATGGTTTGGAGCAGAAGACCACCAAGGTCCCTTCCAGTTTTATTCTGACTGATTGTGTGAGCACCCATCTACACACACACGCTGTCAACTTGCAAAGCTTTCAAGTTGCCATAAGCAGGTGGGAGGGAGAACTGATAGAGCTGATTGATTTCCCTAACTGAAGCTACATTCCATACATGCTTTCTTTCCGCAATCAGAAGAAGGGTGTTGGATTTCACAGCCAGCCAAAGTGGTTAATTGGAGAATGTGATTTATGACATGGGAAGAGAGGAGGGGAGAGACAGGGTCATAGGGGAACGTAAATCTACGTGGGATTAGTTCTAACTGCATCCAAATATTGCCGAAATGTGCTCCTCATAAATGACTGTATTTCTTTTGAAGTTTGGCTCATGGCTCATGGCTCATGAATTAATTAGGGCATCTTTCAGAAACTTCACACACGCGCAGAGTAATGTAGTGCCATGAATATACTGGCCCAACCCCCTGTTAAAATAATCACACAACTGCAATGCTCATTTAGCTGTATTTCAAGGAAAGATTGTCAAATTTTGCTTCAATGCATACATGTTTTAGCTTCCGATAGATAGCAATTTGGATTTATAAAAAAGGGAGATAAAGCAATAGCAAGCAGTGATCTCAGGTCATTGGCCAGATCTTGAAGACATGCCGGGCAGTGGATGGAGATGGCATTATTTTTCTCAGATGCGTCTAAGAAATGAGATAAAACAATTTGTTGGTTGAAATGAGATTAATGTTTCTTCTGCCCCCTGAACCCCAATACCTATTCTCTCCTCCCTTCCTTTTTATACAGAGCTTTCCTGGAAATCCACTTCATGTCCATATCTGTGTCTTGCAATGCATTGTAAATACAAACAATATCAGGCAGATTATACCACTGTTGTAGGAGATGAGCAGGCTGAGCTCAAGGGAGGGGTCAACATGTCATAAGTCATCGGTTCCTATGTGCCTGCAAGCAATCTAAGTCTAGGCCCCTGTCATGCTAGAGTTGCCAGCACTGAGAAGCTGACAGCCCCCTTGAATGACTTCCTTATCTCCTGGCCATTTCCCTTGACCGTTAGTTGGTCAGATTCAGCCCCCCCTTTTTTTTACTACCGGTTCTGTGGGCTTGGCTTGGTGGGCATGGCGTGGCTTGGCTTGGCTTGGCTTGATGGATGTGGCTTGGTGGGCATGGCACGGGAAGGATACTGCAAAATCCCCATTCCCTTCCCACTCCTGGGGAAAGGTTACTGCAAAATCCCCATTCCCTCTCCACCCCACTAACCTGCTTTCCAGCTCCGTTCTCCTGTGCAGGGCAACAAAAGAAGACCCAGCCGATCAGTTGAGGCTCAATCAACTGAGACTCTGAGGCTCCATCAGCTGGGACTTGGGAGGCAGCAAATTGATTGGGGGCGGGGCCAGCCAGAGGTGGTATTTGCTGGTTCTCTGAATTACTAAAAATTTCTGCTACCAGTTCGGAAGAACCTGTCAAAACCGGCTGAATACCACCTCTGGTCAGATTCTTGCAGAGAGCTTGCAATAAATCTTTATACTTATTTGAACTGCCTGGGTCTCTTGACAAATTTACAACTGTGGCATCTCTATTAGGGAACTTTTTTCTTACGGATGACAGCACACTTTTCTCAAGCAATCCAATTTTCCAATGTAGGTATAGCCTGGATTACAGGGAGGGAGCATGCAGTATCCTCCTCGTTTCCGGCACTTGGAATTGGCATTCCCTATGAAGAGGAACAGAGGAGAGAAGTAACTGATGAGTAAAGCTAGTAAATTTCTCATTGCAAGATACCACTACCAATGCAGATGTCCTGTGGCTTCAGGGAGTTTCATCTCACCAGGGGAATCTGTTTCCTTGTAATACTCCCAAATAAATCTACCTGGTGGTGATTGCAACAGCACTAGCAAGAGCACTTAGACTTATATACTGTTTCACAATGCTTTACAGCCTTCTCTAAGTGGTTTTCAGCCTATTACCCCCAACAATCTGGGTCCTCATTTTACCCACCTCGGAAGGATCGAAGGCTGAGTCAACCTTGAGTGAGTCAGAATTGAACTGCTTGCAGTTGGCAGTCAACAGAATTAGCCTGCAATACTGCATTCTAATCACTTCATCACCATGGCCCTTCCTTCCTTTCTCCCTTCCTCCTTCCCTCCCTTAGTACTAGCATTTACTTATATACCATTTCACAGTGCTTTACAGCCCTCTCTAAGCAGTTTACAGTCATCATATTACCCCCAACAATCTGGGTCCACATTTTACTGACCTCAGAAGGATGGAAGGCTGAGTCAACCTTCAGCCAGTGAGAATCTAACTGCTGACCTGTAGGCAACTGGCCATCATCATTTTTTTCTTATCAAGTAGCAGATTGTAGTCTACTTTATCAAATGCCTTACTAAAGTCCAAGTAAATTAGCATTTTGCTGGTCCACCAATTTTGTCACATTATCCCTTCCTATATTTTTTTATATACATATACATATATATATACACCCAATAATTTATTCCTACTATATCCATCTGACAGTGCTGTTTTTAATTGCGTTATTTCTTCTAGATTTCATCTTTACTCATTTTTCCTCTTCCTCTGATTTGTCCACTGGTACCATTTATTCCATATAATATAATAATTTGAGTCCTCCTTATCTTTTAGTTGTAAAGTTAATTTGTCCATTTCTGCGCATGAAAATATTTTCTGTATTACTTCCTGTTCTGTTGGCAAGTGATCACTTTTCCACAATTGTGCTAACAATAACCTAGCCGCCGTGATTATATGTAAAATTAAATACTTAATATCTTTTCTAATATTCCCTTTAATCATGCCTAGTAGGAAAACCTCAGGTTCTAGTTCAATTTCGTATTTCGTTATTTCTGTTATCCATGTTTTTATTTTACTCCAAAATTTCTTAACTACTGGGCAGAGCCACCAAACATGATAGAAAGTCCCCTGTGTTTTTTTACATTTCCAACAAGTTGGATTTACATTTGGGAACATTTTGGCTAGTCTTACATTATCCCTTCCAACTCTGTTATTCTATTCTATTCTTGTTCTTTATATGTTTTAGCCTCCAGTCCCTTATCATCTTGGTTGCCCTTCTCTACACACTTTCTAGAATCTCAACATATTTTTTTTCTACATCGTGGCAACCAAAACTGGATGCAATATTCCAAGTGTGGTGTTACCAAGGCATTTAAAGTGATAGATTCGACTGTTGTTGTTGTTTTTTTCTATTTGTTTAAAGAAAAAAGTGTACAAAGTATGAGTTAAGCAATTTTGTCTTTCTTTGCCATTTGTCTCATTTCATTTGTGTTTTTTTTTCCATGCTAAGTGTAAATAGATTCACTTGATGAGCATGGTATAGCTGCTTTTCCTCCTGACTCAGACTGAACATAAATATAATAATGAACCAACACATTGGTTTTCCAGCCCCTCCTTCCTGCCCTATAAAATATTGGATTCTCTAGTTTTAATTCAGAAGAAAAATTAAAGACATGTTTTCAGACCTTTGGAAGCTCAGATTGTCAATATTAATGAATAAAACTAAAAGGCATCCGAATAACAGAGTTGGAAGGGAGTTGGAGAACTTCTAGTCCAACCCACTGGTAAGGCAGGACATTCTATACCATTCCAGACAAGTGGTTATCCAACATCTTCTTAAAAACTTCCAGTGTTGGACCATTCACAACTTCTGGAGGCAAGTTATTCCACTGATTAATTGTTCTAACTGTCAGGAAATTTCTCCTTAGTTCGAAATTGCTTCTCTCCTTGATTAATTTCCTCCCATTGCTTCTTGTCCTATCCTCAGGTGCTTTGGAGAATAGCTTGACTCCCTCTTCTTTGGGGCAGCCCCTGAGATATCAGAACACTGCAGTCATGTCACCCTGAGTCCTTTTTTTCATACCCAATTCCAGTAACCGCTCTTCATATGTTTCAGCCTCCAGTCCCCTAATCATCTTTGTTGCTCTTCTCTGCACTCTTTCCAGAGTGTCAACATCTTTTTCTACATCGTGGTGTCCAAAACTAGATGCCATATTCCAGCTGTTGTCTCATCATCAAGGATTGAGATATTTCTAGCTTTAAAAATTCTAAAAGTTCTTTTTTTTTAAAGCTTTTGCAAATTATGGCCCTCAGTTGAGTGGTAGACCTAGAAAAGATGTATTAAATTACCCTGCTTTCAAAGTGGATCATAATTGTGTAGAAAGACATGAGCTATCAATTTTTTTCTCTTTGAATTATCAGGCATTTAGTTTCTTACCTGGTCCGGGCAGGATTGCAAGGAAAAGGAATGCGAAGAGCAGATAAAAGATCTTCATGTTGGGATTGGTTCTGGATGAAATGTTACCCCTGGGACAGGACACAGTATTATTATTATGATTTCTTGCTCCACCTCGGTAAAATATTGCAAATATTTTTAGGAGTTACTTTTACTGTTCTTACATAAGGCATGTTTACATCTTCCTGCTGTTGAAATATTTCCTGTGTGTTTGCTTGTGCTAAACACCTTGGAAAACCAAGAGACTTAGAACAGAATAGAATGAAATAATACTAATACTAATACTAATACTAATACTAATACTAATACTAATACTAATACTAATACTAATACTAATACTAATACTAATAATAATAATAATAATAATAATAATAATAATTTATTTCAAGGGACCTTAGAGGTGTTCCAGTCCATCCCCCTGCTCCAGCAGGAAAACCTATACCGTCTCAGACGAGTGACTGTCTAGTCTCTTCTTAAAAAATATCCAGTGATGTTTCAGGAGCTAAGCTATTCCACTGGTTAATTGTCCTCATTGTTAGGAAGTTTCTCCTTAATTCCCGGTTGCTTCTCTCCTTGATTAGTTTCCATCCATTGTTTCTTGTCCTGCCCTCGGGTGCTTTGGAGAATAATTTGACCCCAAACCCCCAAAAGTACAAAAAACCAAAAGTACACATGTAGACTGGGTGAAACCAGGCTTAATAACAGTAACCGTAGAGGGATCTTGGAGTCTTAGTGGACAAGCAGCTAAATAGAGCCTCAGATAGCTCGACGGGCTAGATAGCCTGTTATTAACACCCAGCTGTCTGCAATTATGCGAGTTCGAGGCTCAAGGTTGACTCAGCCGTCCATCCTTTCTAAGGTAGGTCAAATGAGGACCCAGATTGTGGGGGCAATAAGCTGACTTTGTATAAAATATACAAAAGTATGAAGGCTTTTGCTTAACGCATTGTAAGCCACCCTGAGTCTCCGGAGAAGGGCGGCATATAAATCTAATTAAAAAAAAAAATAGGAGCCAGCCGTGTGCAGTGGCAGCCAAAAAAGCCAATGCAATCCTAAATTGCATTAACCGAGGGATACAATCCAGGTCAAGGGAGGTACTAACACCACTCTATAAAGCCTTAGTAAGGCCACACCTAGAATACCACATCCAGTTTTGGTTGCCACACTATAAAAAAAGAGGTTGAGACTCTAGAAAATGTGTAGAGAAGAGGATCCAAGATGATTAAGGGACTGGAGCTATGCGGCTGCGAAGCTTGCCAGGCTGCCCCCCACCCCCCACCATCCCCGCTCCAGCTGCAATGCCGATGGTTTCAGGAGAGGCTAGCCTGGTGGGGAAGGGGTGGTGGCCCAGCAAGCTTTGTAGCTATGCGGCTGTGAAGCTTCCCAAGCTGCTCCCCATCCTTGCCATAGATGCAATGCTGGTGACTTCATGACATGCTAACCCGGCGGGGAGGGGGCAGCAGCTCAGCGAGCTTCACAGCTAAGTGGCTTGGAAGCTTGCCAGACCAACTCCCCCCCCCCCCGCATCCCCACTGTGCCTGCAACTACAGCAGCTTTCCTGTGCAGCTGCAACTTGGGTTGCTTCGGGAGATCTACCCTGGCAGGGAGGGGGGTGGCAGCCTGGCAAGCTTTGCAGCGACACGGCTGTGTAGCTTGCCAGGTTGCCCCCCCCCATCCCATCCTCAGCTGCAACACTGGTGGCTTCGAGAGACGCTAGCCCAGCGGGGGTGGGGAGGGGTAGGCTAGTGCAAATGTTTACCTGTGTGTAGACAGGAGAAGGCAGTTCTGTGGATGCACAAGGTAGCCAGCCAGCAGTTGCTACCAGTTCGGTGACCCTGGCCAAATTACCGCTACCAGTTTGCTCAAATCAGTGCAAACCGGTAGGAACCAACCACTGCTCCCAACTCTGTTATTCTGGAAATGTAAAGGGAAATTTCCCAAAAAACATCCAAAGCATATGGATAGTACTGTAAATAGTTTGTTTGAAAGAGTAATATAATACCAAAATATAACCAAATACAAGATATAAATCTAAAGTATCATGCAAATCTCCGGCAAAGTAGAGCATACAGCATTGCCATAACCATTGGTTGTATTTCAATATTTTTTGAAACGTTTTTCCAAAAGCCATTCTTTAATATAGAGAGTAAGATTCTTTTTTCGTGATTGACAGCATTTGACTTATTCAGTCCCAGCTGCACATTATTGATTTGTTTGTTTATTGACCTATTTGCCATAATACATCTAACTCTGATGTTTATCAATGAAAGCACTTTGATTTTGGGAATAATCTGCTCAATTCAGTAAAGTTTAAAATGGGTTACTAATTTAGAAATAGAAATAGAATAACAAGAGTTGGAAGGGACCTTGGAGGTCATCTAGTCCAACCCCCTTCTTAGGCAGGAAACCCTACAGCGCTTCAGACAGTTGGTTATCCAACATCTTCTTAAAAACTTCCAGTGTTGGAGCATTCACAACTTCTGCAGGCAGGTTGTTCCACTGATTAATTGTTCTCACAGTCAGGAAATTTCTCCTTAGTTCTAAGTTGATTCTCTCCTTGAATAGTTTCCACCCATTGCTTCTTGTCCTACCAAGAACAAGATTTCATTTTTACATCCAAAAATAAATAAACAAACAAAACAAACAATGAAATACAGGTAATCCTTGATTTACGATCACAACTGAGCCCAAAATTGATGTTGCTAATTGAATGTTGCCCCATTGAATGACCTTTCCTGCTGCTGCCGTTAAATGAATCACTGCAGCTGTTAAGGTAGTTTAAACCAGTTGTTAAGTGAATCTGGCTTCCCCATGGATTTTGCTTGTCAGAAGGTCACAAAATGGGGATCACATGAACCCGAGACTTTGTGACCGTCGTAAATACAGGTCAGTTGCCAAGGATCCAGATTTTGATCACGTGACCACAGGGATGCTGCAACGGTTGTAAGTGTGAGAAATGGTCATCAGTCACTTTTTTTCAGTGATGTTGTAACGTGTTGATGTTGTAAGAGATGTTAGGGGACTGGAGGGTAAAATATGTGGAGAAAAGTTGCAGGAATTGGATATGTCTAGTACAGGGATGGCTAACTTTTTTGCTGTTGCGTGTCAAAACCAGGGGTCGCAATGGGGGGGGTCACACGCATGTGTGCCCACAACCATAATTCAATGCCCCCCCCACTCTGTGCATGCGACTCCCTCACTCTTGGCAACAACGGCAAAAAGATTACTGGTTACATTTTTTGCCTGCCCCAGGCTCCAGAGGTTTCTTGGAGCCCGGGGAGGGCAAAAACAACCTCTCCCCCACAAAGGCCCTCTGGAGGCCAGAAACAGCCTGTTTCCTGACTTCCGGTGGGCCTAGAAGGCCAGAAAATTAGCTGGCTAGCATGCGCATGCCTGCTGGAGCTGAGCTAGGGCAAAACTCTCGTGCCCACAGATATGGCTCTACGTGTCACCTGTGGCAAGCGTGCCATAGGTTCACCATCACGGGTCTAGTATGATGAAAAGAAGAACTAGGGGAGACAGGATAGCTGTGTTCCAATATCTCAAGGGCTGCCCCAAAGAAGAGGGAGTCAAGCTATTCTCCAAAGCACCTGAGAGTAGAACAAGAAGCAACAGGTGGAAACTAACCAAGGAGAGAAGCAATTTAGAACTAAGGAGAAATTTCCTGGACAGTGAGAACAATTCATCCGTGGAACAACTTGCCTCCAGAAGTTGTGAATGCTCCAACACTGGAAGTTTTTAAGAAGAGGTTGGATAATCCTTTGTCTGAAATGGTGAAGGGTTTCCTGCCTAAGCAAGGGGTTGGATTAAAAGACCTTCCAACTCTGTTATTCTATATTCAATAGTCTAACTTTGTGTGAGCAGGGGGGTTGGACTAGATGACCTCCAGGGTCCCTTCCAACTCCTGTTACTGTTATGTTATGAAACGATCACTAAATAAACTGTTGCAAATCAAGTATAAACTATTGCAAGTCATGTATATCAATCCACATCAAACAGAAAACTAGGTGAGATCCAGATAAAATATTATAAATTTAACATTGAATAATAAAGAACTAATCTAAACTTCTAACACCCTCTTTTACCCCCTTAATTCAAATATATAATAAAAAGGAATCAACAACATTAAGAGACAGGACCATTTGCAAAACTCTGCATTTCTCCAGGGAGGCTCGATATTTGCAGATCGGTCCGGCTGAAAATGATGAAATTAGCAGTTCTCGCAAATGAAAGAAAGTCGGCGTTTAATAACGTGGCCTCTTTGCTCAAGAACCACAGGAAGCAGGTGGGTGAGGAAACTCTGGAAACAACCATATATCCAAAAATGCCCTGAAGCTGAGACCTAAGGTTGAGCTCGTGCTATTATCCCAGAAACAATCAATTACTTTGCGTAATGAGCAAGCGCAGGGAAGGAAGTGAGGAAACCTCGGTGTCAAACTGACAAGAGTTTAGTAATCAAATTGAGTAAAGTGGTGTTTGAAGGGAATGGGATGGGAGCTGCTTAACTAACAGAATAACCAAGTGATTGTCCAGTCTCTTCTTAAAAAACTCCCATGATGAAGCACCCACAACTTCTGAAGGAAAGCTGTTGCACTGGTTAATTGACCTCACTCTTAGTAAGGTTCTCCTTAATTCCAGGATGCTTCTCCCCTTGATTAATTCACATTCTGTTCTCACCCTTGGGGTCCTTGGATCTGCCAGGCCTTGCTTCATGCTGGCATAGGGCCAGGGTATTTGCGAGACCGCCTGCTGCTACCGATAACCTCCCACCGGCCAATATGCTCACACAGAGAGGGCCTCCTCAGGGTGCCGTCGGCCAAGCAATGTCGGCTGGCGGCCCCCAGGGGGAGAGTCTTCTCTGTGGGGGCACCCGCCCTGTGGAATGAACTACCTCCTGGGATACGACTGATCCCGGACCTCCGTACTTTCTGTAAGGCCCTGAAGACTTATTTATTCCAACAAGCTGGCCCAGCCTAAATGGTTTTTAATGGGAATTTTTCAAATTTTATAGATTTGGGGTTGTTAAAGTGGGAATTTTTTCAATTTTTATAGACTTGGGGTTTTAAATTGGGAAGCCAACGATTTAATTCATTTTTAGTTTTCTTAACTTTTGTATTATATATATTTTAATTCTGGCTGTCCATCGTCCTGAGTCCGTTTTGGAAGAAGGGCAGTATATAAATTTGAAAAATAAATAAATAAATAAAATTTCTGGTGCCTCCTGTCACCACCAACCCCCCCCCCCCAATATCCCCTGACTCTCCTCCCTCCCCCCTTTTATGGCAGGATGTGAAAATGAGCAAAGTGAACCTACTTCAAAGGATTGTCAAATTCTTTTTGCATTTTTTAAAATTTGATTTATATGCCGCCCTTCTCCGGAGACTCAGGGTGGCTTACAACGCGTTAAGCAATAGCCTTCATACTTTTGTATATTTTTATACAAAGTCAGCTTATTGCCCCCACAAACCGGGTCCTCAATTTACCTACTTTAGAAAGGATGGAAGGCTGAGTCAACCTTGAGCCTGGTGAGATTTGAACTTACAGTAATTGCAGGCAGCTGAATGTTCTTCTTTCTTTCTTTCTTCTTTCTTTCTTTCCTTCTTTCTTTCCTTCCTTCCTTCCTCTTTCTTTCCTTCCTTCCTTCCTTCCTTCCTTCCTTCCTTCCTTCCTTCCTTCCTTCCTTCCTTCCTTCCTTCCTTCCTTCCTTCCTTTCTTTTTTTAATTTGATTTATATGACACCCCTTCTCCGGAGACTCAGGGAGGCTTACAATGCATTAAGCAATAGCCTTCATACTTTTGTATATTTATCCAAAGTCAGCTTATTGCCCCCACAAACTGGGTCCTCAATTTACCTACCTTAGAAAGGATGGAAGGTTGAGTCAACCTTGAGCCTGGTGAGAGTGAGACTTATAGTAATTGCAGGCAGCTGGAGTTAATCACAATGCATAATCACAATGCATTAGTCTGCTGAGCTATCCAGGCTCTTCATTTTTATCATGCTGGGTCTTTTATCATTCAAAAGATGGAACTGAGTGCAAACTGTCACCTCATTTTTTTGATGCCTAATATCCCTCAAAGGTATTTTTAAATCAACCAACCGATCCTCTTTCAGAGAATCTGGAGTTTTGAGAAGTTGTGGGTGCTTCATCACTGGAGGTTTTTAAGAAGCGACTAGACAGCCACTTGTCTCAAATTGTATGGGGTCTCTTGCTTGAATAGGGGGTTGGACTAGAAGACCTCCAAGGTCCCTTCCAGCTCTGTTTTGACTGACTGCTTAATACCCCCATCCAGTCCAGCAGTTTTTCTTATCAGTGACGGTATCCTTTCCAAATCAGCAGATTATTTTTTCTGGCTCCAACTAGTTTTTAGGCAACCCTTTCATAAAGGTTAAATTAGTTTAATATCTTCAGTGATCATTCCGCCTATTTTTTAATATATATGGCAGTGATGGCCAACTTTTATGCCATCGCATGCCAAAAGCAGCGGGAGCGTGGGGGGTCACGCATGTACATGCCCACACGCATAATTCAATGTGCTCTGCGCCCATGTATATAAGCACACGACATCCCCCCTCGCATTCCCCCCGCTTTTGGCACGTGATGGCACGGTGGGCCCAGTAGGCCCATTTTTTGCGTTCCCCAGGCTCCATAGGCATTTTTGGAGCCTGGGGAGGGCAAATATTCCAATAACATGGACATAATGTCAGCTGACAGAATGTCAGCTGCCGGCCCCCAGGGGGAGAGCTTTCTCTGTGGGGGCACCCATCCTGTGGAACGAGCTACCCCCTGGTATACGATTGATCCCGGATCTCCGGACCTTCCATAAAGTCCTGAAGGCTTACTTATTCCAACAAGCCGGACTAGCCTAAATGTTTTTTTAAGGTTTTTTTTAAAATTTTATAGCTTTGGGGTTTTAAAATTGGGATTTTATGGATTTGGGGTTTTAAATTGGGAAGCCGAGGATTTAATTCATTTTAGTTTTTTAAATAATTTTTGTATTATATGTATTTTAATTCTGGCTGTTCACCGCCCTGAGTCCCTCTTGGGAGAAGGGCGGTATATAAATTCGAAAATAAATAAAATAAATAAATAAGAAGCAATTATCACTCTTATTCCTAAAGAAGGCACAGACCACCAACAAATACAAATTACAGACCGATCTCACTACTAAACACATATTACAAAATGTTTGCATCAATTGTAGCTGAAAGAATCAAAAAAATCTTGAACAAGTATATACACCCGGATCAAAATAGATTTCTGACAGGCCGACAAATTAAAAACATCATGAGAACTATAATAAATACTCTAGAATTTTATGAAACAAACCCTGAAAAACAAGCTTCTCTGGTTTTCCTTGATGCCGAAAAGGCGTTTGATAATTTGAATTGGAAATTTATAATTAGGCAATTGAAATTTATGGAATTCGGGACAAAATTTGAAAAGATGATTGAAAAAATTTATACAAATAAATGGCAACAAATGGTAATTATGAGTGACGATACTACAGAACAATTCAATATAACAAAAGGAGTGGGACAAGGATGCCCACTCTCTCCACTTCTATTTATATTAACCCTAGAAATGCTCTTGAAGAATATTAAAGAGGATCTACTTCACAGCAAAACTGTGAACTAGCCAAAAATAAAAAGTTAGGAGTGGAGGAGACTATACCTGGGGATCAGTTGAAATAAAGTTGTGAACCAGTTAAAAATAGAGGTAGGAGTGGAGGAAAGCATTGCTGGAAGGCAACTACTGTAGTTGTGAACCAGTTTTATAATAGATTTAGGAGGAGTTAAGGAGAAGGTTGGTGTGCAGTTAAAATTACACTGTGAACCAGCTAAAATAATTAAGGTAAGGTAAAGTAGAAGCGGATATATGACCTCTGGATAACTTTATATATTCACTATATTCCAAAAGATATTCTAAAAGCAACTACCGTATTTTCCGGCGTATAAGACGACTGGGCGTATAAGACGACTCTCCTCAGAGCCATTTAAGGCTCGTCAGAGCCTTTCGGGCTAGTCTGCCTGGTTACAGGAGAATGAGACCCAGCGTATAAGACGATCCCCGACTTTTGAGAAGATTTTTGTGTGTTAGAAAGTAGTCTTATACGCAGGAAAATACAGTATATTCTGAAGACAAGAAATACGTGCAGCTGCAGAGAATACAAAGCCAACATGTAATTTCCTTTAACACTCTAAAGAGGCCCCCTAACTTGTCAGAAGAAAGGAACAAACCTAAAAGACATATAGCTAGAGGTGGTTAGGTCATGGATACCCATATGGGCTAAAACTTGTCCTTCAACAAGAAGATAATTTGAACTCATGCTCCAGTGATTTTCAGAAGAATTATGATTGTTGGCAAGGACGATGTAAAACATTAATAATTAAGACATGTCAATGTATGGAAAGTTACTGTGATGGCAAGAATCCTTTGTTCCAAACTGTATAAAAAGGCGTTGTGTAAAGATGGACCCTCCATTCAGAACTTTCAGATACAACTCTGATTCTGAATCTATTTTGCAAAATAAACTGACTCTAGCTGCTCTTTGGGATGTCTCTTATATCCTTTCTTCCATAACAATTTTGGCACCCGGCAGACGGGACTTTAGGAGGCAGAGATTATTATTTTCAGGCGGCCTACACTGGCGAGAAGTGGCATCTTTCCAGGTGAAGATTTAAGCCGACTAATTCAGACTCCTTTGCAGTCTTCAAAAGTCTTCACTGAATGGATGCTCGTGTTCTCGCTGGAGAACGCAGTTCAGCCAAGAACCCACAAGAGGGCAGACTAGACTCAGAAAACTCCGCGGAGCACCAGGAAACAGGCAAGTATTAATTTAAAGGGGACCTGTCCATTTTTTGGGACAGAAGAGGAAAAATTGATCGTTTTTCCTGAGGAGAAGATAGCGTGTCTATTAATTCTCCTGGTTAGGATTGTGGGGGTGGTTAAACAATCACAGTTCTCAGAGATAGCCATTGGAACATCCGGTATCCTGAGTCGATCGTAGTGTCATTAAGAATGGGTGGTCATAACAGTGTCCAGTGGACTCCGTTACAATGCATGTTAGCAAACTTTTCACATGCCTTTAGTGAATCATATGGAGGTCCTCAGTGTGATCCTGACACCTTGAAGCACTTGTGTATTAATGTGTGGCCAACATTGGGCGTAATGTGGCCAGAAGAGGGAACGTTAGATCCATAATAATCTCAAAGGTGCACAGGATCATCACACAGGAGGGACGTTGGGAACAGCTCCAGTACATAGATCAATTCAAAAAGCAAAACCCAAGTGGCTTAAAAAACAGTCGTATGAGAGTGTGTATGATAAGAGAGAAAAATAAGATTAGCAAAACAAATAGTTAAAACTAAAATCTTAAATCAGGAAGATGAGGAAGAAGTACATTGTCCTCCCCACTATGCCCCCCTCCCCCAAGGCAAAATCTTTCCCCACCGCTGTTAGCAATTGCAACGCCAAGACTTACTCAAGCTATTCCACCTCAGAGAAGTCATTTGCAAATCAAAAGAGAAGTTAAAAGCAACGAGGAAGAGGCACAAGCAGACTTTAACCCTGTTAGCTCCCGAACTAGGAGCCAGACAACTCTTAACAAAGCAGAAACACTGGCCCCTTTAAGAGAAGCAAGAAACGCTTGCCCCTTTAAGAGAAATGTTAACCCATGATGTGGATGCTCAGGGGCAGCCTGCTATTCGATCCTTATTTCAATACCAACCTTTTACAACTACAGATCTACTCAATTGGAAACAACAATACGGTCTGTTTAGCAAAAAACCCAACAAAGTTGTAGATCTTTTCAATACAATAATACAAACACATAGACCCACCTGGGGAGATATCCAACAACTGTTTGTTTATTTATTTATTTATTTATTTATTTATTTATTTATTTATTTATTTATTTATTAGATTTCTATACCACCCTTCTCCTAGCGGACTCAGGACGGTGAACAGCCAATTAAAAAACCAATACACAAACGTTAAAAAACATACTAAAACCAATATAAATAAGGCTGAAAGTATAAAACCGAATAAAATTCTAAAAAATTTAAAATTTAAAAATATTTAAAAAATAGAAGGGATCAGTTGAAAGTTGAAAGAGATGAGTCTTCAGAGCCTAACGAAAAGTCCGGAGGTCAGCAATTGTTCTCAGTTCTGGAGGAAGATCGTTCCAGAGGGTGGGGGCTACCACAGATAACGCTCTCCCCCTGGGGGTCACCAGCCGGCATTGTCTGGCTGACGGCACCCTGAGGAGGCCCTCTCTGTGGGAGCGAACCGGCCGGTGGGAGGCAATTGGTGGCAGAAGGCGGTCCCGTAAGTACCCTGGTCCTAAGCCATGGAGCGCTTTAAAGGTGATTACCAACACCATGAAACGCACCCGGAAGTCAACCGGCAACCAATGCAGCTCACGCAAGAGAGATGTCACGTGGGAGCGCCCCGTCGCTCCCATAATCCCCCGCGCGGCCGCATTCTGCACCAGCTGAAGCTTCCAGGTGCATCCCAAGGGGAGCCCCATGTAGAGAGCATTACAGTAGTCCAAGTGAGACGTGACGAGCGCCTGAGTGACTATGCGTAGGGAGTCCCGATCTAGAAAGGGCCGCAACTGGCGTATCAGGCGAACCTGATAGAAAGCTCCCCTGGCCACGGCTGTCGTGTGATCCTCTAAAGACAGCTCTGGGTCCAGGAGGATGCCCAAGTTGCGCACCCTTTCCGTGGGGGCCAATGATTCGCCCCCAATAACCAACGATGGAGTCAGTTGGCTATATCGGGACGCCGGCAGCCACAGCCACTCGGTCTTGGAGGAGTTGAGTCAAAGCCTGTTTCTCCCCATCCAGACCCGCACAGCTTCAAGGCACTGGGACATAACTTCCACGACATCGTTGGGGTGGTCTGGGATGGAAATGTACAGCTGAGTGTCATCAGCGTACTGATGGCATTCCACCCCAAAACCACGGATGATCTCACTCAGCGGCTTTACATAAATGTTGAACAGAAGGGGCGAGAGGACCGACCCTTGTGGCACCCCACACACTAGGCGCCTCAGGGTCGACCGCTGCCCCCCTGTCAACACAGATTGCAACCGGTCGGAGAGGTAGGAGGAGAACCACCGTAAAACGGTGCCCCCCACCCCGAATCCCTCCAACCGGCGCAACATGATACCATGGTCGATGGTATCAAAAGCCGCTGAGAGATCTAACAGCACCAGGATAGAGGAGTACCCCCGGGCCCTCCAGAGATCATCCACCAATGCGACCAATGCCGTTTCGGTGCTGTAACCAGACCTGAAGCCGGACTGGAGCGGGTCTAAATAGACAGCTTCATCCAGGTACCGGGGGAGCTGCCACGCCACCACACTCTCAACAACGTTCGCTAAAAAGGGAAGGTTGGAGACTGGACGGTAATTTGCCAAAACAGCTGGGTCCAGGGAGGGCTTCTTGAGGAGGGGCCTCACCACTGCCTCCTTCAAAGCGGTCGGTAGGGCACCCTCACTCAGAGAAGCGTTTATGATCTCCTGGAGCCAGCCTCGTGTAACCTCCCGGGAGGCCAGAACCAACCAGGAGGGACACGGGACCAATAAACATGTGGTAGCATTCAGTCTTCCCAGGATCCTGTCCACGTCCTCGGGAGCCACAGGATCGAACTCAGTCCAGATAACACTCTCAAGGCCGTGCTCAGTCACCTCGCCCGAACTAACCCAGTCGGCGGCCAAATCATCCCGAATCTGAGTTATTTTATCATCCAGATATTGAACAAAGTCCTCAGCACGTCCCTGCAAGGGATCCTCCCGCGCTCTCAGATGAAGGAGGGAGCAGGTCACCCTAAACAGGGTGGCTGGGCGATTATCTGATGACGCGATAAGAGCAGTGAAATAATTAGATTTCGCCGCTTTTATTGCCACTAAGTAAGTCTTAATATGAGCTCTTACTAGTGTCAAGTCAGATTCAGAGCGACTGGCCCTCCAACCGCTCTCTGGGCGTCTTTTCCGGTGCTTCATCTCCCTCAGCTCCTCGGTGAACCAAGGAGATAAGTAAGTTTGGCACCGGGTCAGAGGCCGCAAAGGCACGACGCGGTCCAAGGCCCCACCGGCCGCCCTCCCCCAGGCAGCCACCAGGTCCTCAGCCGAGTCGCGTGTCAGTGTCTCAGGAAATGACCCAAGCTCCGTCTGGAACCTATCAGGATCCATCAGGCGCCTGGGGCGGAACCACCTAATTGGTTCCGCCTCCCTGCAGTGGGGTGCAGCGGTCAGAAAGTCGAGTCGGAGGAGCGAGTGGTCAGTCCATGACAAGGATTCCACACCTATGTCCCCAGTATCAAGACCACTCAACCACTGACCAGAGACAAAAACTAGGTCCAGGGTGTGTCCACCAACGTGAGTCGGGCCCTGAATTACCTGGGTCAGGTCCATGGCCATCATGGAAGCCATGAACTCCCGAGCCATCTCAGATGTTTCACCGATAGATGGCACGTTGAAATCCCCCATGACTATAAGCCTGGGAGTATCAACCGCCACCTCGGCTATAACATTGAGAAGCTCGGGCAGGGTCGTTGCCACGTGGCAGGGAGCCAGGTACGTGACTAACAGACCCATCTGCCCACCAGAACCCCACCTCACATAGATGGACTCACACCCGGCTATCTTAGGTACAGTGGCCTCCCTCGGACCCAGACCTTCCTTAATAATGACTGCTACTCCCCCACCCCTGCCCTGGGCTCTCGGCTGGTGGAATGCAAGGAAACCCGGTGGGCACATCTCCACGAGGGGAACCCCCCCCCCCTCGTGGCCCAGCCAGGTCTCAGTAATACCAGCCAGGTCCGCACCCCCCTCTTGAAGATCATCACATATGAGGGGGGCCTTATTTAGAACGGACCTCGCATTGCACAACAACAGCCGGAGCCTCGGGTCCTGAGACTCTAGACAACCCGGGGAACGGGAATAGCTCAGGGAACCGGGGCAAGCAATCGCTCGAAGACAGCGAGTGCGTGCCCCCACCACACGATATGGTCCCCTGCTCTCGCCATATCTGCCCCTCCCACATAGCGTAGATATCACACCACCCTCAACAGAGGGCTCAATCGGAGCCCTCTTACCTCCAGAAACTAAACCCCCGTGGCATCACAGACTTCCGGGCCTGTCCCTTTCCCCCCCAGGTTTCCCCCCAAACCCGCAACCTCCCCCACCCCAGAACCCCCTAAAACACCCCTTAAAAAGCACTTAAAAAACCCCTCAATCCCCGTTTCGCGACATGCCACCTCTCGGGGTCCTGTTAAATACCTTACTCTCCCTGGAAGAAAGAGAAAAATTCAAAATTGCTAAGGAAATGGTTTTGACTTGTATGTTTCCTAATGCAAATCAAGCAGCTAATAAAACAGCAGCAGCAGCTGAAACTGACCCAAATTGGGACCCAAATAATACCCAGCATGTAACTCTATTAAATGACTATCGCCTCTTATGTTTAAACAATTTACGTGAGGCTGCAAAGGGTCAGCCACAGTCCTTCAAGCAAAAGATGAGAGTCCTGAAGGCTTTTTAACTAGACTAATAGAATCCTATAAAATCAACACTGGAATCAACATAGAAGACCCAGCAAACAGAGTCATGTTAAATGAGCGTTTTATTTCGCAGAGTGCCCCAGACATTAGAAGAAAATTACACAAGTTGGAAGGAGCATTGGGTAAGAACACTTCTGAGCTCCTAGAAATTGCCAGAAAAATTTTTTTGAACAGAGAAATAGAGCTTGAAAAAAAGCAGATAGCTAAAGAACGAAAGCAGACTGAAATGTTAGCTCTGGCACTCGGGGGGGGGGGTCATTTTGAAACCCAACCAGTGTGCAAATTGTAAAGAAAATGGACATTGGAAGAGAGAGTGCCCCCGTAAAAGAAGGGAATTCAGAGGAGAAACTTATGGGCGTGAGTCACAGATGGTGAGAGAAAGTCAGAGAAATGCTTTTCGAGGACGAAACATGAGAGGAAATTTGAGAGGTACTTTTAGAGACAGAAGAGGAACTGACAGGCAATTTATTCCACCAAGCCAGTCATACCGGAATGAGGAAGTGATCGGCCTGGCTGAGGTGGAGTGGGATAATTGAAGATGCCACGGCTCCGAGCCCCCACCCCACCCCCCAGAGCCTTTGTTGGATTTATGGGTGGGCGGACATAACGTCCATATGCTGATTGATACTGGAGCCAGTCGATCAGTAATAAATAAACAAGTGGCCCCTTTGTCAACTAAGAAAATTAAAGTCCAAGGAGTGTCTGGTAATGCAGTTACACACAGTTTCCTGAAACCAGTTAAATGCAAAATTGGAAACAGCTCAGTAGAACATCAATTCTTGTACATGCCAGATTGCCCTGTTCCACTGTTAGGACGAGATTTGCTTTCTAAAATGAGAGCCATGATCTCTTTTAATGATAATGGGCAGTACTTGACAGTAACGCACCCAGTGGAAGAAACGTGGTGATTAATGCTAACGCAAGACACCCCCACTGAAAGCAACTGGGAGGAATTCAATGTTCCTACCTTGTGGGCAGAAGACAACCCCCCCTGGGCTAGCAAAGTTTGCCTCTCCAGTGGAAGTTAAATTGAAACCAGGATATCAGCCTATCAGGGTCCCACAATACCATATCCCGCAAGCAGCAGCTGAGGCCATACAAGTTTTAATTGACAAATTCCTAGCTGCTGGGATATTAAGAGAAACACAATCCCCATGGAACACAGCAATTTTATCCATCAAAAAACCAGATGGAAGCTGGAGACCTGCCCAGGACCTTCGTCCCGTTAACATACGGACAGTGACACTTCATGACATTATGTCTAATCCCTATATTTTGCTAGGGACCATCCCTCACTCTGCAGCATGGTTTTCAGTTATAGACTTAAAGGATGCTTTTTTCACAATTCCTTTACATCCTGATAGTCAAGATTTGTTTGCCTTTGAGTGGAAAGACTCTAAAACACATAGGCATTGTCAATACACCTGGACAAGATTGCCTCAAGGTTTTAAAAATTCTCCAACTCTTTTTGGTCAAGCCCTTGCCTTGGACTTACAACATTTTCAACCAGTTCAGGCAGGAGACTGTCTCCTCCAATATGTTGATGATGTCCTAGTGACAGGAACCACGCAACAAAATTGTTTTAAAAATACTCAAATCCTTCTTGAATTGCTGAGAGATTGTGGTTATAGGGCTTCCAGAAAGAAAGCACAATTAGTCAAAAAGGAAGTTACATATTTGGGATATATTTTGTCACAAGGTCAAAGAAACTTAGGCTAACCAGGTATTATATCTGGTTGATGATCTCTGGAGGGCTCGAGACAGGGGGTGCTCCTCTGTCCTGGTCCTGTTAGATCTCTCAGCGGCTTTTGATACCATCGACCATGGTATCATGCTGCACCGGTTGGTAGAGTTGGGGGTGGGAGGCACTGTATTACAGTGGTTCTCCTCCTTCCTCTCCGACCGGTCGCAGTCTGTGTTGACAGGGGGGCAGAGGTCGACCCCGAGGCCCCTTATATGCGGGGTGCCACAAGGATCGGTCCTCTCGCCCCTTCTGTTCAACATTTATGTGAAGCCGCTGGGTGAGATCATCCATGGTTTCGGGGTGAAGTACCATCAGTACGCTGATGACACTCAGCTGTACATCTCCACCCCAGACCACCCCAACGATGCCCTTGAGGTGATGTCCCGGTGCCTGGAGGCCGTACGGATCTGGATGGGGAGGAACAGGCTCAGGCTCAACCCATCCAAGACCGAGTGGCTGTGGTTTCCGACGTCCCGATATAGTCAGCTGGTGCCATCGCTGACTATTGGGGGTGAATCATTGGCCCCCACGGAAAGGGCTCGCAACTTGGGCGTCCTCCTGGACTCACGGCTGTCTTTAGAAGAGCACCTGACAGCCGTGACTGGGAGGATTTTTCATCAGGTTCGCCTGATTCGCCAGTTGCGTCCCTTTCTAGATCGGGACTCTTTACACACAGTCACTCATGCCCTCGTCACCTCCCGTCTGGACTATTGTAACGCTCTCTACATGGGGCTCCCCTTGAGGAGCACTCGGAGGCTCCAACTGGCGCAGAGTGCGGCCGCGCGGGTGGTTATGGGAGCGACGTGGCGCTCCCATGTAACACCCCTCCTGCGCGAGCTTCACTGGCTCCCGGTGGTCTTCCGAGTGCGCTTCAAGGTTTTGGTTATCACCTTTAAAGCACTCTATGGCTTAGGACCTGGTTATTTACGGGACCGCCTGCTACCACCAATAGCCTCCCACTGGCCTGTACGCTCCCATAGAGAGGGGCTCCTCCGGGTGCCGTCGGCCAAACAATGCCGGCTGGCGGCCCCCAGGGGGAGAGCCTTCTCTGTGGGAGCACCTACCATCTGGAACGAGCTCCCCCCGGATATACGGAGGATCCCGGACTTGCGCACCTTCCGTCGCGCGCTCAAGACCTATTTATTCCAACAAGCCGGCCTGACCTAAGTTATTTTCTCCTTTTAATTATGAATTTTAATTTGTTTTAAATTATTGGGGTTTTAATTATCAGCCAAATTATTTAATTCGTTTTATTCTATTTTAAACTTTTGCATTGAAATGTTTTATTTATGGCTGTACACCGCCCTGAGTCCCCCAGGAGTAGGGCGGTTTATAAATCTAATAAATAAATAAATAAATAAATAAATAATCTAGGAAACAGGCTATTTTACAGCTGCCCCCACCTAGAAATCGTAAGGAGCTGTGAGGCATTTTGGGAGTTAGGGCTTTTGTCATTTATGGATACCCAATTTTGCACTCCTGGCCAAGCCTTTGTATGCATCAACCCATGGAGCAATAACAGATCCTTTTGAATGGGGCAAGGAACAAGAAAATTCCTTCAGGCACTTAAAGGAAACTCTCACATCCTCTCCAGCGTTAGGGTTACCAGATCTCACCAAGCCCTTTTGTCTTTATGTGGATGTTCGTCATAATGTAGCTTTAGGAGTATTAACACAACAGCAGGGGTCTTGGCAAAGGCCAGTAGCTTACTTATCCAAACAATTGGACAGCCCAGCCCAAGGATGGCCACACTGCCTTAAAATACTGGCTGCTTATAAAAGAACTTATAAAAGACACAAACAAGCTAACCTTTACATCAGAGGTGGCAGTTTATACTTCACATGCCTTGCAAACTATTTTAGAAAATAAAGGACATTTGTGGATAAGCAATCAAAGACTACATAAATTCCAAGCACTGCTACTAGAAAATCCTCAGTTAAGTCTTCACCGATGTGCAACTATAAATCCAGCTACACTCATGCCTGTACCTGATATGCCCCTTCCATTGCACGACTGCTTACAGGTTTTAGATCATCAGTATTCCTGCAGACCAGACTTAACTGAAACCCCCCTGTCACATGCCCAGCTTACTTGGTTTACAGATGGATCCAGCTTTGTAGAATTGGGAGTTAGGTATGCGGGTTATGCTGTAGTGAGTCAGCAGGAAATGTTGTAGTGAGTCAGCAGGAAATGATCGAAAGTGCATCTCTCCCAAGCAGCTGAATTATGGGGACTTATCAGAGAATTGGAATTAGCCTCAGGCAAGACTATTAATGTATATAAGGACAGTAAATATGCCCTTTTAACTATTCAAGCACATGTAGCTATTTATAAGGAAAGAGGCTTTATTGATTCTTCAGGCAAATTAATACAACATGCTTCTTTAATTGAGAGATTGATTCAGGCTGCACAACTTCCTAAGTCTTTAGCTGTCATCCATTGCCTGAGTCATCAAAAGAGAGACACCGTCATTGCAAAAGGCAATCGATTTGCTGATAGGGAAGCTAAACTGGCAGCACACCTACCCTTAGATAAGAAGAATTATCATCTCTATTTGGCACAGGAAATAGGATCATACATTGAGAAATCCCATCCTACATATACAAATGTGGAAAAGGAGAAAGCTGAAGGGGATCTCAAAGCTACTCTTGTGAATGGTTGGTACACTCTTCCGGACAATCGTCCAGTAGTACCAATTTCCCTTGCTTGGCCCTTAGTAGGGTTTATGGATATTAGATATCATTTAAGAGAAGTAAAATATGGATTTGAGGTAATGGGTTTTAGGATTGAGGAATATATATGAAATATTGATTGTTAAAATGATAAAGATTTAGAATGGAATTTATTGTTTAGAATTTTGGGTGTAATAGTAGAATGATAAATGTTTAGAACAAGATTTTTTTTTCTTTTTTCTTTTTTTTAAAGATGTAAATGGATAAAATTTGGAACAAAATTAATTGAGGGGATGTGAATAATTTTACTTATTTTATGCCGGACAAAACCCTTGCTCTAAAAAGATGTATTTTATGTTTTCTGTTAAAAAAAAAACTTTTTGGAAAAAAAAAGAATATTAGGGAGAATCAAGAAATAAAAGGTCTAAAAATAAAGAAAGAAGAATATAAGGTCCAGGCTTTTGCCGATGATCTGGTGTTTATATTGGAAGCATTAGAATCAGGACCAAAATTGATACAGAAAATAGAAGAATTTGGTGAAGTAGTGGGACTCAAGATTAATATAAATAAATCTAAATTAATAACTAAAAATCTTACAAAGAAACAAGAAAAATAATTGGAATGTAGTATGTTAATCTTAGGTTAATAGATCTCTCAATATATATCTAAAAGTTACTTTAAGTAATGGATTAAAAAGATTAATGTTATTCTGTTATTCTGTGGAGAAACAAGTTGGCTTTGTTTATTGTTGAATTAATTGGGATTGTGGGTTTTTTTATTAAGGTTTGCGAACTCTTCCCAAATGACATTCTCAAGACCGGCCTCCATCATCCCGTCTGTACCCACCCAGTCAGAGACCAAGCGTTCTCGAATCTGAGAGATTTTATCATGCAGATACTGGACAAAATCCTCAGCACGACCCTGCAAGGGATCCTCCCATGCTCCCAGATGGAGGAGGGAGCGGGTCACCCTAAACAGATTGGCTGGGTGGTTATCTGCAGATGCGATAAGAGTGGAAAAATCGTTACATTTTGCTGCTTTTATTGTCACTAGGTAGGTCTTAATATGAGACCTTACCAGTGTTCGGTCAGATTCGGAATGGCTAGACCTCCAACTGCTCTCCAGGCATCTTTTCTGGCACTTCATCTCCCTCAGCTCCTCGGAGAACCAAGGAGCCAGGTAAACTCGGCGACAGGTCAGAGGCCACAAAGGCACGACTTGGTCCAAAGCGTCAGCGGCTGCCCTATCCCAGATGGCCACCAGCTCTGAGCCATGAGTCAGAGCCTCAGGGAATGGCCCAAGCTCCATCTGGAACCTATCAGGATCCATCAGGCACCTGGGGCGGAACCATCTAGTCTGTTTCACCTCCCTGCAGCAGGGTGTGGCGGTTAGAAAGTCAAGCCTAAACTCGGCGACAGGTCAGAGGCCACAAAGGCACGACTTGGTCCAAAGCGTCAGCGGCTGCCCTATCCCAGACGGCCACCAGCTCTGAGCCTCAGGGAATGGCCCAAGCTCCATCTGGAACCTATCAGGATCCATCAGGCACCTGGGGCAGAACCATCTAGTCTGTTTCACCTCCCTGCAGCAGGGTGTGGCAGTTAGAAAGTCAAGCCTAAGAAGGGAATGATCTGACCATGACAAGGGCTCAGTCACTATCTCCCCTATCTCAAGATCATTCATCCACTGACCAGAGACAAAAATCAAGTCCAGAGTGTGTCCTCCTATGTGAGTGAGTCCATGAATTAATTGGGTCAGGTCCATGGAGGTCATGAAAGCCATGAACTTCCGGGCCACCTCAGACGCTTCGCCGACAGATGGCAAGTTGAAGTCCCCCATGACCATAAGCCTGGGGGTCTCCATTGCCACCTCAGCAATCACATTGAGCAGCTCGGGCACGGCAGCGACATGTGGCAGGGAGCCAGGTACGTAATCAACAAGCCCATCTGCCTCCCATGTCCCCACTTCACAAGGAGGGACTCACATCTGGCTATCTGAGGTACAGTGGCCTCCCTTGGAGCAAGTCCTTCCTTTACAAGAACTGCCACCCCCACCCCAACCCCTCCTGGGACCTTGGCTGATGGAATGCATAGAAACCCAGGGGGCACATCTCAACGAGGGGAACCCTCCCTCCTGGCCCAACCAGGTGTCCGTAATACTTACCAGGTCCGCATCCCTCTCCTGAACCAGATCACAAATGAGGGGGGCTTTATTTACCACGGACCTGGCATTGCACAACATCAACCGGAGGCTCAGGGCCTGAGGATCTGAACAACCCAGGGAGCGAGAAGAGCATTAGGGGTCGGAAGCACGCAATCGCTCGCAGGTAGCGTGCGTCCTCCCATAACACGATATGCTCCCCTGCTCCCAGCATATCTGCCCCTCCCACCCACAATGCTGATGGAAACACCCTCCCCAATATAGGAACTAGTCCCTCTGCCCCCCCACCCGATGCCTGTGGGCTGCCCCCCAAACCCACCCTGGTCGTACACATTACATCCTTCCTCGCACCCCTTAAAAAGTGAATTAAAAAAGAATACAAAGAACTTGTAAAATCCCCAACGCCCTCTTGCCACCTCTCGGGATCCCAGGACCCGTCCTTGAGGTATTTCTTGGCAAGGCCAGTAGGCCACTTCCAGGAATGGGAGGCATTCCTTAAAGCACATAAGTCTGATCTTGAGTACAATCATGGAGCCATTAGCAGCCATGGAAGAGGGTGCAAAAATGGCAAACAGGAGGTGTTAATAGCAGGCTAGGAACTGGCTGAGATTCTCCAAAGCATCGGGAACTTCCTTCTCCAGGCATCCCCTCACAACACCTGGGTGAGGCATAGCTGATAATCACCATTGTCCTCTCACCACGAAGGCATCCCGAAGTTCATCTGGGAGCTCTATCCAGCTGTACCACTGCAGAGCTCTCACCCCTGCATGGCCAATTCGATGTCATAGAACCACAGCTGCCCTTTCACAGCAGTGGGAATCCCCACCCCAAAGCAAACCAGTTCCATGGAGGAGGAAAAACCAGCAACTTCCTGGCCATCCAAGTCCGAGTCCCAGTTTGCTGATCCTGGGCGGGGTTCCCAGATGAACCAAATGGGGCCCAGGGCTCAACACCCCCACTGGAGTTGTAGAGAAACCTCTTAGGGTTGATCCTCCTAAAGGCCCCTCATGCCCAGGGAGTGCCCAAAGAATGCAATAGGCACAACTGATGTAACTCCAGCAGGTAATCTCAGCAGCAACCAGCAGAGAGCAGAGGTGGTCCCTTGATGGCCCATGGGTACAGCAGGTCTTGTATTTGCTGTCGGTACCAGCAGAGCCAGACCCGAACCAACAAGCCACCTCCAACTCTCTTTGACTCTGCCACTCCAGCTCTCCTCTCCTCCATCCAACCGGCCCAAGACCACCCAGACTTTCTAGGAGACCCTCTCCGAAACTCCTGGAAAGGGTTAGTGCCATCCTCTCTCCTCAACCTCTCAACGACCCAGCCCACTGACTCTGGCGCTCCAGCCACTCCAGGGCCTCACAGCTCCATCGCCAAATGCCGAATTCCATCGTCGAAAGCCAGGACACCATTCGCAACTTGCCGAGCCCCGCAGTAACCATAGGTCTCAGCCCTCGCCATGCGTCAGCGAGCAACCTCAGGGACCCATGATGGCCCCTATGATTTTCTGGTAAGACCTCTTTCCACCCATGTCAGGGGGTAGTGAAACAATTCCCCCCCAACAGTCCTGTTTAGCCAAAAAATGCTTACCCTTGGAAGAGGCTCAACACACAGTGGCCATTTTGAAGGCGGAAGTTCTAAAGTTCTAAAGATGTGCCAATATGACATGCCTACTAAATCTATACTTTGAGGAATACACCTGCCTAACGGATCCAGGTGGCAACATCATTTCCTATAGCTCTTCATACTTTCCTCTCCTTGCAGATCTCCATTGCTTCCAAAAAAACATGCACATCACATAATAGTTCTCTTTTTATCAGATTCATTTGAGAGATTCTCATTGGCTCCTTCCAACCTCACTTCCTCAGTCTCAGTCTCATCTTTGATTTTTCATCAAGGCCCACAACAGATTATGTCCCATGTTTTTATATCCATTTGCACACCTTATAATTGTTCAACTCTTTTCCCCCATCCTTACTGTATAATCTATCATGACACACAAATTATTACACCTGTTGTTAAAGTGTGAATTGTTCCAGATATCATTTGGAAAAAGAAAGAGATTCTGGGATTCTCTGACAAGCACTTCTTTTAATTTCTTCGCTCCATTTCAATGTCAATCACAACTATCTTGGTGCTTGATGTATTATTTTTCAAATACATATTCACAATCAGCAGGCATGTACAATCTATAGAACATTTGTTGCAAATGATTTGTGTCCTTAGACAATGTATCACAGTCTCTATATATGGAAGTACACCGAAATTTGGCTAACCAAATAACCAGTTTTAAGCATCTGCTGCTGTAAATTCACTAAATAAGAAAAAAATCATCCACTCTACTTAACAATGAACAATTCATCATGTAATCAATTAATTTTCACCCTTCCTTCCTTCCTTCCTTCCTTCCTTCCTTCCTTCCTTCCTTCCTTCCTTCCTTCCTTCCTTCCTTCCTTCCTTCTTTCCTCCCTCCCTCCCTCCCTCCCTCCCTCTGCCCATCCATCCTCCTTCATAATTGGAACTCAACAAAGCCTCAGGTGCCTAGGGAAACAAATCTCCTTAAAAAGGCTAATAGTGGCCCAACCCAAGACATTTCTAAAGACTCCTTTGATAAAAATAAATAAAATAGGGAATTCTCCTGCTGTAAACTAAACACAACTTTCATATCAAGGTTTATTTTTCAAGATCAAAGAGGCCTCAACAGGAGTTAAAAGAAAAATAAAATGGTAAGGGATTATTGATGATAAACTGGTATATTGCTACCAGCTACATACTTTTATTACCAATTATTTAATAGTTATAATTTTTAAGAAATCAGATTAAATACAAAAATGCCCAAAAGTCAAAAACAAAAGTTTTCAATCCTTGCATTTCAGATATTCTTATGCCTCATTATGTTTTCCCTACAATTCAAATTGGGCCTAAATAGGATAATGAAGCATTTGGGGAAAAAGATACAAGCCAGGAGACCAGTCCCAGAAGCTAAGATGGAGAAGATCTCAACGGCCACCATGGACTTCCCTTTGGTGCTCAGGTAGGTGGGGAGGAAGGAGATCCAAACACTGCAAAAGACCAGCATGCTGAAAGTAATGAACTTGGCTTCATTAAAACTGTCAGGCAATCTCCTAGCCAAAAAGGCCACTATGAAACTCACAAGGGCCAGAAAACCCAGGTAGGCCAGGACAGCATAAAACATTGAAGGTGAGCCTTCATTACATTCCAAGATGGCCTCTCCTACCAAGGAGTGGAAGTCCAAGTTGGGAAATGGGGGAGAAGTTGCCAACCAGGTGGCAGAAAGAAGTGCTTGGAGCAGGGGACACACTATGACAATGGAATTGGTCAGTGGTTTTCCTAAGAATTTTCTTGCCCTGTTCCCTGGCTTGGTAGCCATGAAGGCCAGAACCACCATGACAGTTTTTGCCAAGACAGAGGAAACTGCCAGGGAAAAGAGAATGGCAAAGGCAGTTTGTCGAAAGAGACAGGTGAACTTCCCAGGTTGACCAATGAAGAGGAAAGAGCAGAGGAAGCAGAGCAGGAGGGAGACCAGGAGGATGTAGGTGAGATCTCGGTTGTTGGCCTTTACAATTGGTGTGTCATGATGTTTAAGGAAAATTGCCAGAACTCCCATCGTGATCACACAGAGAGAAAGTTGGAGTGAAGCTAAAGCATATCCCAGAGGCTCTTGATAGGCAAGGAAATGGATCCTCTTGGCAATGCATTGGTCCTTGTCCATGTTGGGATATTGGTCTTCTGGGCAGGGATCACAGGAAGCTGCATCTGAAATCAAGAGTCATTTTGTATTTGATGGTCTATCAAAAAGGACAAATCATCTTTCAATATTGATTATCCTGAGGATAGATTAACCTGAGACAAGGTGATATAAAATGACAACAAAGTTCGTTCCTATTGAATGGTTTCCTTGATCCTGGAAGATTTACAATATAATGTGCTCTACCTGTCTGATTAGAAATGGTCCCTTCTGGACAAGAGTCACATTCGTAGCAGCAAACCTGCTCGCCCTCTGGAACTGTTTTCCTCTCTCCTGCCTGGCACCTCTTCATGCCACACCTTGCAAAGGGCACTTTCTACAAGAGAAAAGATAAATGCTTAATAGGACCTCAGAAATTAATATGCTTCATTTACTCATTTGTATATTTCTGTTTCCATTATCAGAATGTCTTCAAAAGCAGTGGTTAACAGAAACCAGGAAAAGCTCCTGGGGGATTAAGGCTAGTGCCACTCTAAACCACCAATGGATTCTAGAGATTGGAACTGGGGCTTGACATTCAAAAGAAGGCTTGTGAGAGAAACTGGAAGCATCGTGGCAAGAAGAGTGGAAAGAAGGAAGGGAAATAAGGTACATATTAGTAGATCTAAGGGAACTGTATTAACGTTAGTAATCGTGAATGTAAGAAGCAAATATAATGATGTATATTACTGTAAAATGGAACAGCAGATGAAATATGAAGTGTAATTTTGTAATTTGGTTCAACTATGAAAATAATAGAAATTAAGAGATAAAACTGAAATGTTAAAAAGTGTGATGGAGATTTTGAAAAAATGTGTTGTAAATGGTGAAACAAAATAATTAATAATGTTATAACAAGAAATTAGGAATTAAGGGCTGATAGTGATACTGCTTATTATGTACTAAGAAGAGATTAAGATAAGATGTGAAAGATTAATTAAGTTAAAGGGTTTTAATGTAAGAATTGACTAAGGTAAAATATATTGTTTATAGTTAAAAAATGTGATGGGGATTTTGAGAAACATACATTATAACTGGAGAAATAAGAGAATTAATAGAAGCAATATTAAGAAATTAGGATTTGAAGGGCGGAGGTGATAATGTTTATATATTACGCATTAAGAAGATATTAAGGTAAGATAAGTAGGGAAAAAGAATATTATGGCAGAAATTGAAATATGTAAATTGTATGTGGAAAAAACAAAAAAGAAGTTTGGAATAGATATCAATACATAACTATGTTATAATTTGTATAAGATGTGACCCAATCAATACTCTGTTCATAAAATGTGTATGTAAAAGAAAAAATTAATAACACTTTTTTTTCTTTTTAAAGAAGCCTTGTAAATTGAGCTATAGCTTTTCTGAAGCAAACAGTGATGGAGATCCAACTGAACAGGAATGGTCCATGTAAACCATTCTTGGCTGCTCCATCTGCATCCTGGGTTTCAACCAGAATTTCTTCCTGATCTCCACCCTTTTTCATCTGTCACAAACCAGACCTCAAATATGTTACATGCAAAACAAGTTTTTCATCAAATACTTGCTGAAGTTTTGATTCGGTCACCTGTTTTCCAGTAAGGAGAATATCTTGAATCCCTAGAAGAGAATTTGTCTTTTACTGAATTTATTTAATCTTCCAGCTCACCTTTCTTGCCCAGACAATTGAACCAGAGTTGATAGTGAAATCTTGGCCTGGGGGAGCCCCAGGATCAATGTGCCCAACTTTCACAGGGACAAAAGATAAATTGGGGAAGAGAACCCAGTTGAGAAGATCATAACGTGCAGATCCCAGTCCATCTTCTGAGAAGGAGACTTCATCTCCAGCACTGTTGTTGAACTGGACATTCCTCAAATAAGGAAGAAGCTGAGGGAAAAGAGACTGTCAGGGTTCCAAGTAACAGACCTAACAAAATCAAAACTCTGAGGCCTGGAGTTTCCTCAAAGTAAGAATTTATTAGGAAGAAGCTGACTCTGAAGGACCCGAGGTTTTCCTCACCCAAATCAAAGCCCCAGTTATCTCTATCTCCCTCCCTCCTTAAATTCCAACTGCTGCAACAGGCCTTACTGTGGCAGCCCTGAAGATTTCCAAAATGGCTTCAGGTCTGACAGAGACCTTCAGAAATTGGAATAATTGGTTGAAAGACACAAATGAGAAATTATGCATTCTATCATTTTGTGATGGCTACCATCTTAGGAGGTTTGTATAGATATGTCTGAGAATCTAAAATAATTTCCTTGGTGGAGATCTCAGCCATCAGGAATAACATCCAATTTTTAAGTCGTTTCCCAAAACTTCAAACTTTTCTTTTTCATATTGTGCATTTTGTATCATGACTTCTTCACCACCATCTACCTACAAAAATTCTAATGTATTACTTCACAGAAAGAAGCTCGGACCAACTTCCAATCATCAGTAAGGCTTGGGATAAAGATGTCCTTCATCCGACAAAAATTAGAAATAAATAAATAATTTAAAAAAATCTCCCTCCGGCCCCTTTTTAACAAAATATACTTATTTTGTTTGATTGTTTTTTAAAAAAAATTATTACAGTTTTAATCTGCCATATAGATGTTTATTTCAAGAAATACAAATGAGGAGCTTCGTCTCTAAAGAGCTGAGGAATGGATTAAAAAATAACTTACAGAAATTACCTGCCATGACTGGACATTTGATAACCTCTTTCCAGGTCTTAGCAAAGCTGGTCGCCCCCTGGATCCATGCATCGCATGCAATGCGTGTGCCACAGCATAAATGGCATTGTAGATATTGTAACTTTCACCTGTCATGCTTGTTTCAAACACGTAAGATGGCAGATTCTGTATATTCTCCTTTCCTGTACATGGTTTTTTCCCCTTTGGAGGGATCTCACCTGGCTTGCGGATCTTGCAGTAAAAGACATATTCCCACCATAGAGGGAGAAGGAAATCCCCTCGTGGGTTCAAAGGGTCTAAAGACATGAGAAAATGGCTGAATTCTGAGACTTCCCTGGTGTGGTCCCTGAAATGCAAAGCCCCATGGAAGGACTTTATAGATTTCAATATATATCGAGAGTTCAGTACGTAAAGCTTCCAACTGGATGTAAAGATCCAAATGTTCAGAAGTGATTTTTTTCTCCATTTTTCATAAACAAACAGAATTGTTTGTACATTTGAAATAGTACTGATGTCTCCAAACAGAATAATCACTTCACCTGTAGACCAAGTGTCGAAAATATGAACTAATTTCGACATTGGAAAATCAGAAAAATCAACTTTCAACATTATAGTGAAGGCCAGGCAGATCTCCTTCTCCTTGAGCATTGGTAACAGAGCTGAGATAAAATGTTCTCCTTCATCATCTTCAGCAGCCACCAACCCAACCCAGTTCCACTGGAAGTATAGGAGCAGCTGGACTAAACCCACATACTGAGCAAATTCACTGGGATTAATCCGGAAGAAGGAAGGATAAACTCTTCTCTCTCCTTGAGTGAACTCAAAGCCAACACCGAGCTGGAGAAAGTGAGAATCTTCTTTAAGAGAGAAAGTCCAGTTTAATGGTGATTTTAAGGGTCATCATTGTGTGCTAGATTGCCCCCATTACTCAGGATGTCTCATTGTGAGTGGCAGGCTTTGTCTTCCTCCCTTCTTATTAAGAGCCTATCACCTATTATTTTGCCTGGTTGTGATAGATAAGAAGCCAAAGGAACAATCCATCAACCTGATACAGAGAATAAATTGCACTGAAAGGTGCAAAAAGATGATAAACATTTATGGAAGTCAGAAAGTGATTTCTGTTAAAGAATTGCAGGGCAGCTGTCCAGTCAGAGACCCTGACAGAAATTTGTAGTGTTTTATATAAATATAAATATATTTGACATTCAAATTTACAACAGTCTTTGTCATCATTCAGAAAAAAAAACCATGAAGTAGTCAGGAATAGAGGAACATCATGAGGTAAATCTAAACAATATACAGAACACACAGAAGAAAAGGGAGGGAGGAAATGGAAATGCCTCCTTTATACTGATAGCAACCAAAAGTAATGCAGATTACCTCATGAATGAGTCAGCACTAAATAATCTACCTATTGGCCTATTGTACACTACTAAATTCACTATCCTAACACTTTCTCTTTGAAAAGTTTATCAATATTTATTTGTGGTAATATAAAATGTATCTTGATACATAAGATATAAAAATAAATTCAACTATAGGAAGGATTATCTAAGTCATATTGTCAGAATTTCATGTTCAACCTTGGCTTCTGTGTGCCTTTCTGTTATTTATCCATTCCTTATTGTATTCCCCTTACCTGTGGGATCTTGAAGATGCTGAAGATGGAGGCCATCAGTCTTGAGGACTTGGGGTTGTCACCCCCAAGGACAGAGAGTAGGGTGTCCTTCTGGCCACATTTATAACCTGGAATCATTTGGCCTCGTGTGGAAATCAGGGAGAGGCTGAATAAAGAATTATTCCTCTCAGTCTTGTGATTGTCATAGATGTGGAAGCCAAGGGTGATGTTGGGGAGGAGAACCATATCTTTCTTGACTTCTGTAACTGCAAAAATCAAGGCCAGGAACTTCTCAAAATTCTTGGGTTGTATGGCACTACAGTGAAAAAAAACATTGGGGAACATTAAAGGAAGCTAGTGTCTGCTGGTAGAGATTGTGTCATCATATTTTGGGTTTAGTTTGCAACAGCAAAAATCCCAAGTTCTATTGAGTTTGTTCTCAAGTTTTTCCTGATTATTTCTATAGCATAGTGAGAGAGGAGAAAAGCTCTTTCTCCATATCATGGACAATTTTATACAATTGGGTTGAGAATTGAGAATAAATCACTAGAGATGTGCTATGTTCCTTCTTGCTTTAAATGCTCTACTATCATCCCAGTGCCGAAGAAGCCCACCATCAAGGAACTGAATTACTACAGACCAGTTGCTCTAACATCTGTAGTCATGAAAACCTTTGAAAGGCTGGTGCTGTCCCACATGAAAACCATCACAGATCTGCTGTTAGACTCCTTGCAATTTGCATACAGTACCAAGCAATTAGATCAACAGATGATGCTCTTAATATGGCTCTGCACTACATCCTACAACATCTTCAATCTCCAAAGACCTATGCAAGGGTCCTTTTTGTAGACTTTAGTTCAACATTCAATATTATCATTCCAGACATTCTTCTAACTAAGCTAAACCAGCTACAAGTACCTGAACACAGTTGTAAGTGGATCATAAGCTTCCTAACAGACAGGAAGCAGCAGGTGAAGCTAAGCAGAATCACATCAGATACCTGTACAATTAGAACAGCTCCCCCCCCCCAAGGCTGTGTGCTCTCCCCACTTCTCTTCTCTCTGTAGACCATCTCTAATGATCCATCTGTTAACTACTGAAGTTCGCAGATGACACAACAGTGATCAGTCTCATTCGAGACAATGATGACTCTGCAAACAGATGGGAGGTTGAACAACTAGCCTCGTGGTGTCATGGGAAGAATCTGGAACTGAATACGCTCAAAATCATAGAAATGGTGGTGGACTTTAGGATCCCTCCCATGGTTCCACCTCTCACAATACTAGACAACACAGTATCAACAGTAGAAACTTTCAAATTTCTAGGTTCTACCATATCGCAAGATCAAAAATAGACACTTAACATCAAAAGCATCATCAAAAAAGCACAACAAAGAATGTTCTTTCTGCACCAACTCAGGAAGCTCAAACTGCCCAAGGAGCTGTTGATCCAGTTCTACAGAGGAATTATTGAGTCTGTCATCTTGTTGGTTCTGTAACCCAACAAGACAGACACAAACTTCAGAGGATAATTAGAATTGCAGAAAAAACAATGGCTACCAACCTACCTTCTATTGAGGACCTGTATATTGCACGAGTCAAAAAAAGGATTGTGAAAAATTTACAGACCCCTCACATCCTGTTTCAATTCTTACCTTCAAAACGACGCTTTAGAGCATTGCACACCAGAACAACTAAACACAAGAACAGTTTTTTTCCCAAACACCATCACTCTGCTAAACAAATAATTCCCTCAACACTGTCAAACTATTTACCAAGTATACAGTACTATTAATCTTCTCATTGTTCCTATCAGCCATCTCCTTCCACTTATGACTGTATGAATGTAACTTTTTTGCTTGTATCCTTACGATTTATATTTATATTGTTTCCTGATTGCTTATTTGTATCCTATGACTATCATTAAATGTTGTACGTTATGATTCTCGATGAATCTATTTTGTCTTTTTATGTACACTGAGAGCGGTTATAGAAATAAAATTATTATTATTATTATTTGCACCAAGTCAAATTCCTTGTGCGTCCAATCACACTTGGCCAATAAATTATTCTATTCTATTCTATTCTATTCTATTCTATTCTATTCTATTCTATTCTATTCTATTCTATTCTATTCTATTCTATTCTATTCTATTCTATTCTATTCTATTCTATTCTATTCTATGCCAGGAGAGTCTTTAAGGTGCTGCCCTCCCCACCTTTATATGCATTATAATCATCCTGATGAGAACTTCTGGAAAGACCCAGAATTCTCGCCCATTTCTTGAGTTTGGTTCTTTATTGAGTAAAGTACACAAAGACATTGCAGACATCACTAGAATAATTATTTCTGAAAGAAACCCCTGAATCCAAAACAAAGAAAAAAGTCAAAAAAAAAAATTCCCCTCCAGGTGAAACTTACAAGAATTTATCAATAAGCAGGAGTGGGTCATTTTGAAAATCTGGGTCAATGAAGAGCGAAGGAGTTGCCAGGGGTAAATTCCCCCCAATAATTACATCACCAGCTCTGTAATGTTCCCACGTATTTTGAAAGTTTAAACCGTCTTGTGGCACACATAAGGTTTGCATCTTCTTAGCAAAAGTTGGAGGCAGGAGCCAGAAGAGCAGCAGTAGCAGGAGAGGCAGCCCAATCATTCTTCTCACCTTCCTTCCTAGATCAGAAATCAAAGTTTGTGTCAAAGCAGAATTGCAGGCAGCCCTTAAAATCTCAGCAGATTTACGTAGTAGAGATGGCCTTGCCGTCAGGGCAAATTTATCTGATGTCTCTTTGAATTAACACATTTTATTGTATCACTTTTTTATCTCTTAACTTTCTTAATCTGAAACTAGACTATGCACTGTATTTTATTTTATTTTAATGATAAAGTTGCAAGACTAATCTATCAATAAACTAGTATTATATCAACATGTGTTCTCTTATCTGTGTTTGGGCTTTGACGTGGTCAGATAAGTCTCCCCAAACCCAGGCATTAGCTCTTTGAAAGAGAAGGTAAGGTCTTCTGTCAAGAGACAATCCAAAATAGGTTTTTCCTTGGAAGATCTTTGTGGGTTGAAATCCACAGGGGACACCTTAAGAATTACTGTTCTGATAATCACAGAGAAGCAAGCATCCTACCCTCTTAGCAATAGATGTTGTTTGAACATCAGATAGTGAAAAACATGTTTGTGTCTCTAGCTGCTAATCTAGATGGATTTGAGAGTCAAGGTGAAGTTGAGTTTTTGGCCCTCTTGATCCTCAAGCAAAGTTGTGAGTACAGGAGGATAGTCAGATTGCACACTGGGTCTGTGCTACCCCATCTTGCACCATAGATGGTGTAGTCCTAGAACTAGAAGGCCCCAAAACCCAAAGTCACTCAGTCTTCCCAGGGTTCAACTGAAGCCTGTTTTCCCCCATGACAAGGGCTTCTTGTACATTGTTCATACTATTCCGCTGTCAAACACAACTATCTTGGTCTTTGATATCACATATAAAAATTCCTCTCTAACCACCCTGGATGGCTTGTATCTTCCTCAATTTCAGGCTACCAGTGGCCTGGGAGTCTGAGGAAGTTCTTAGCTGTTCCTAGTGTCACTGTGTTTTTATATTTACCAGCAGAGCTATTATTTCTGAACTGTCAGATTTACTGTAGCTTGCCAAGTTTCTTATCAGTATCTACTGCACATGCCTGCATTCTTTCTCTTCTTCTGAAAACTTTCCTTTGTTCTTCAGCCAGGGAAGTTCATGGCTGGGAAAGCTTCCAAGATGTAACTAATTAGATTAGATAAGATGTTTTATTTTCTTTACAATAAATATGAGTTTAATTAGAAGATGTTTTTTTTCACGATCCAACTCAAAATGAGGGCAATTACCCCATGCAAGGTAACGGGGCTGATTGCCACTCTGACACCTAGAACTTCCCTCTTCTGGACAGAGAGCTCTGCTTTTGTTCCTGGGATCTGTTGGAGCCCTTCTCTCAGATTAAGAATCACAGGCCCAAGGACCACTTTTGCCCTCACTTTCCTTTCGGCCCTCCTTCTTCCTGATGTTGCTGTCAGTTGACACTGTTAGATCAATCACACCACCACTGTCTTCTTCTCTGTAACCACTATGTCTGGTTGACTGCCTGTCTGCAAAATTTTAAAAGGATTTTAACAATGTTAGGTTTAATATGTTTATTGTTTTTATATTCCAAATTCGATTTCTATATTTAACAGTGTGTTTTCTAGATATCCAAAGGATCATGTCACTGTAATGAATATTTAAAGCTGACCAGCCACTGTAAGGCCGTAAATCAAGATGATGAAATGAGAATGAGTCAGCAGGGTTACTGCCACTTTAAGAAGCTGTCTATTTAGAGACATGGCCAGCATCGCAGTGGTACGATGGGTTCTTTGAGGTCACTTGAAGACCTGTCAATATCTCCGATGTCCAGGGGTCCCAAGTGACCTAAATCATCCTGTAGGGACAACAAACAAGAGGAGCATGGACTGGTCAGCACAGGGCGATCACAAATTCCCTGGCTGAATCAGAAGAAGCTCCTCAAACCGGACAGCGGAGAAAGCAACCATAGAAGTCACTAGGAAGCTGGGGCAGCTGCAACAGAAGAGGAAGAAAGGAGACAGTGTGTGATATTGAGGTGAGAGAGACTTTGATTTTTTGCAAAAAGAGTTTCCTTTCAAATTCACCTGTAAAACAAACAAGGTGGAAAAGATCAGCTGATAATGAGGAGTGAGAGTGGGTGTGTATTTGCTCTCACATCCGGTAATTTGGTCGTGAGAGAAGCGAAAGTAAAAGCCTTTTTTTTTTTTGCTCTTTTCTGAGTGAGAAAGGCGAAGTTGTAGAATCCTTTAAAAACAAAAAAATTTGGATTAATGAATTAATGAATGTATGAAGATTGAGACCCATTCTATTGAAATGTGATGGAATAGTGGTAATTGAAAAAAGGAAACTGAATATTTTAAACTAAAGACTTTAAATGACTGAAAGTACTGTGTTTTACTGAAAATTAGTCTGTAGTGCCATCTAGTGGCAAAAAGGGAAAAGATTTTGATTCGGAAGAAATTTTAATTATAGCTAACCTTGACATTTTGGCTGGATGATAACAAAACAGATGTGAAAGAGAGAAGACTGGACTTTGAATTTTGTTTTTTTGACTTTTAATCTTTTATTAGTTAGTTAGTTGGTTAGTTTATTGCATTTCTATACCGCCCTTCTCCCGAGGGACTCAGGGCGGTTCACAGCCATATTAAAACAGTCCACACAAAAATTAAAACTACTAAAATAAGTTAAAGCTATTTGGCAGTTATTTAAAACACCTTATTAAAACCTTGTTAAAACTAGTTTAAAACCCATTAAAATTAATCTATTCAATCAGCAAGGCTAGCTAAGACCCCCACCCCTTGGGAGTCTGACAACGAATCAGGATACTCTTTCTGGGCCCCAGGAAGTTCAAAGCCAGAGAGAGCATAAAACCCCGAGGATTTACTGTATCTGCCCTTTTTCTGTTCAGGAACTCAAGCCATGTGATCCTGTCCACCATTAAACAATCTTTCCAAGCAGTCTCCATGTCTCCAGTGTCTTTTTCCCCCTTTGGAGCAGAACCCAGAAGGATGTTTCTTCCAACACCTACTTGTGAACACTTTGAAGTACTCTGTTTTGAGCTTTGTTGGTGGAGAAATAAAAAACATTTTATTCTGTGCTGGTTTTTTTTTTTTTATGGATTTTTGTGCTCGTGCATCAAGAAGAGGTTCCTCCTCTTCTTCCTCTTCACTTCTGGGAGCTTCTGGAGCTTCTGAAGGTCCTGGCTGAATCCCCGCCTCTGGCACCACCTCTTCTCCAGCCTCCTCATTGTCTGACTTGAGTGTCAGCTGAACAGGCTGCTGGCACAGCACCACACCAGCCTCCTCACTGTCGGAATCAGCTACTAGCTGCACAGGCCGCTGACGGGCCACAACAAGTACCTCTTTCAGTGATTCCCTGCCAGGTAATTATAAATGAAACAGTCATCCCATTTGGCATTGTTGCTCACACTTACAAGACTATGGCTGACTTCCATGTTGCCGCCCTTGTCTCTTAGCCCTCGCTCTGAATGTCAAGTTGTGTGACCCATCACAATATATTTGTTGATCAGCAATAAACATCCACTTCCATATTGAATGCCTCTTAGCCCTCACTCTGAACATCATGTCATATGATCCCTCACAATATATACCTGTTTATCAGCAGTAAACACTCTCTATTTTACTTTTCATGGATGTCTGTTGATCCCAATAAGCACCTTTGTCCTCCAGAGCTGGTTTCTTGGCTTGTATCTGGTCCCCCAAATATTTTGTTTCCTGCTGAGACCCAAACTGAGTCATAGACAAAAACATAATATGGAACAAGAATCTCTAAATAATACAGGGATTGGAAATTTTTATTTTGACTTTGTTGGCCATTTAACAGCTGATCTTTAACTGATGTAAATCATCATCCTCTTTTAACGACCTCATAATCTCTTGCTGGGTGGAGTCTGGGCAACTGAGTGCAGCTAAGTGTTTTTCTGGCTGGATGCCCTTCCTGTCGCCAATGTAGAGGTTTTTTTTTTCTAGCAGATATATCCTCATTGTGCCCCAAGAGAGAAATATCTGCCTCTACCTAGGATTGAACTCACAGTCTCCTGATTGTGAGGTGAGAGCTCCACCTCGAGGCCACTGCACCACTTTTTCAACTGATGTAAATGATCTCAACATATTAGTTAGCTGCTCAGAGTCACCTTGTGTAAGGAAAATGGGCCGCCTAAAATTTAATAAATAAGGAATCTGGAAGAATCACCCTGTCAGATTCTCAGGGCATCTTCAAAATAAATGCATTTCAAACAGAATCTTTTTTTATGAGACAAAATTCCATATTATTCAGCACGGCAGCTTTCGCACTGACTCCATGCAGCCAGCACTGACGTGCTGACCCAAAGACCCTCCTCTTCCTTCCCCCCACTCCTCTGCATTCATTGGCCATCTTCCCAATCATTCACCCCTAATCTACTGCTCCAATTCAAAGAATTTCCCCCCTCCCATCCATCTCCTTGGGAACATTATCTCCAGCGAAAAATAAGTAGATGAAAGACCACCGTCCCATACAGACTTCTGCGTCCTCCTTCTAATGTCAGCACTAGGATAATATGCATCTCGACGTGCTGACATCCCCACTCTTTTATTTTTAATGAAAGCCACTTGGTCCCAGTGAGGCTGTGTCCCCAACTTTGTAACATAGATTGATCTTGAAGACGTGAATGTTGATTTCCAGTGGAACTTTTGTCCCTTTATTTTTTTTTAATGAAGAATCTTTGGGGGGAAAAAGCATCAAGTCAGGTTACAGATACAGTGGCAAAGAAAATTCATGCAGAAATAATAAATAAATACTAATATTGACAGTATACTTGTACCAATGGGCTCTTGGGGCATTGCAGAATTCTCTCTTTTTTTTCCATTCAAGTATTTCTCGTATATTTTTTAATGTAAAACATTAAATTGTATCAAGTGTTCTCTTCATTATGAGTAGATAAACATGCTTCATTAATAAACAAGACCACGTAAAGTGGATATTAAAGGATTTTCTCCTGTCTTTTTTTCTGCTTTCAGATTATTATGGGGATGGATTGATGGGTGTGTATTAATGGAATAGTTAAACATTTGTTTGATCTTGGGCAGAGAGGAAGGAAGACAATGTTGTGTGGTAGTCTTAGATGTTTCCTGAACTTACAAGAATGCTTAAGGATAGAGAAAAGGGGAGAGAGGGATGATCCCACATATCAGAACCCCCTGGGATGACCTCTCATCTTCCACCACCACAGACTGAAACTGTCCTTAAATTGAACCAGTGCACAGCCAGGTCTCCAATCTTGAACCATTCTAGGTAGTCCAGCTGGATACCCTCCTTGAAGGCATGAAGACCACATGGATGATGAGGAGGGTGAGGATGTACAATGGGCCATCTATCATCTCTCTGGGACACTGCAAATGCAGGATTTGTCTCATAGGGTGACAGTTGAGTAGTATCCTTGTCATTCAAGGAAAGGTAACCCTGGTTTAATCCTAGTTCAAACCACAAAGGATGTGGACTGAAAAATGGTATAGAGCAGAATGGAACACCTGAGAGAAGCTCTGGATCGTGTCCTCAGGAAATCCTCCATCAGGCAGAGTGATTGGTCTTGAAATACTAGTTTAAAATATTAATGACCCACTCGAGTGACGGGGAGATGGGCAGAATGCATCTGAGTCATAAAGAAAAAAAGAAAGCAGGTGATTATTAAAAACCATCCAGATACCTCATAGCTGAAAAACATCTCCATTGGCCAGTTAGAGAAATACCACTAGGATAAAACCATGGTGAATTGTTCCAGGAAGTCCCAGGGAGTTTTCTTAATCTGGAAAGAGTTTGGTGGTGGCAGCAGAAACAATCAATTCCATAGAGATCACAGAAAATTAAAAAACTTTGCCTCATGTGTACATTAAGGGGATCACACTAGATGACACTCCCACCTCCAAATTCTCATCCAATTCTAAAGCTGCATCACTGTCCAATCACAGACTGAGAGGCACAACAGGTTTTCCCCCTGTCAAAGTGGCACAGGCTCCAGAGTTATGGGGATAATTCCCCTCTCCTGGGATTCACCAAACACTAGTAATTCTTACTTCATCTCAGTAAATTTCCACAGATTAATCCATCCTAAGCCTAAAGAGGTTATGGTGAAAACATGTTTATCTACAAGCTCCAAATATGTGAAGTCTGAAAACTCCACTTGAACCTCTGAAGTCACCAGACCATCACGGTTCCTGCAAGACCCACCTCTGACTTTCTGTAGTCTCTTTCTGTGGCCAATGATTTCACTCTTAGCATTGCTATGGCTCTTGCCTGCAACTGTCCAGATGGACCTGAGGCCAAACTGCTTCTGGAGGAGACCTTTCCAAGTACAAAAAGACTATTATAGACCTGGAGATCTTACTATCGGTGGAAACCTGCCTCTCTCCTTTACTATAGTTCTACAGCTCCCACATGAGCCTCCTGGTAATTGGGGTAGCCTTTCTCTGTAAGTGTTTCTTGATTGACTTTTTTCTCGGGGCAATGTGGAAAAGTCAGACTTAAAGATGGGGCAGATTTAAATCCCACCCAGCCTATGTTGATGTGGAGCCTTCCTACTTAGGAGAAATTGATTCCCTTTCATCCATCAATCTCCTTCTAATCCCTTCTCAAGCCTTCTGACTCTTCAGTGGTGAAGATTAACTTGTCACACAAGGGAGTCAAGCTTTTCTCCATGTTCCTGTAGGTAAGGTGAACATTGCGTAGAAGACAATTTGGGCTGAACCTGGGGAGAAATAATGCTAGGGTCCTCTGTCTTATTGCTTCATTGAATTCATCTTCCCATCCCATTACTCTGATGATTTGTAACATCATCCTTCCTGCTTAAACGTCTGTAGAGATTCTCAGTCATCCAGGTCAGGGTTGTCCCAAAAGTGCTTTATTTCAGGAGGTGACTAGACATTCTTTGTTTTTTGTTTTGAAGATGTTTCGCTTCTCATCCAAGAAGCTTTTTCGGCTCTGACAGGATGGTGGGGAATGGAAGGATTTATACCCCTTGCAGACAGCGGGTCAACAGCAGTCAATTGCATCCTTTTAGAGAGTCATTGAAGCACTTGGAGGGTTTATCTGTGTCCTCAGGGTCACCTCAGCAGTGCTCCTGGTTCCTGTAGTCTGCATTCTTTCCAAGTGCTCCAATGACCCTCTAAATGACCAGCTGACTTCAAGGAGTATAAATCCTTCCATTCCCCACTATCCTGTCCGAGCTGGAAGAAGCTTCTTGGATGAGAAGCAAAACATCTTCAAAACAAAAAACAAAGAATGTCCAGTCACCTCCTGAAAAAAAGCATCTTTGTGATCCTTCATGCTTACATTACTTTTCACGTAGTGAGGGTCTGTCTTTTGTCCCACCAAGTCTGGCTTCCCACCAATCTCTTGTTAATCCTAGCACATCTTGGTCAGAGGAACGAGTTTCTTCGGAGAACCCCCAACAGAAAGAGTTCCACCTTCAGAGACACTAAAACTGTTTTTTTTCTAACTTGAGCCATCCAGATATATTGGCATCATCATTTCTAGCCAGAAAAAGTCAACCTGATCAGACATTCAGTTTAGTTCAATTTAATATAATTTTTTAAAAATTTTTTGATTTATATGCCGCCCTTCTCTGGAGACTCAGGGCGGCTTACAATGCGTTAAGCAATAGCCTTCATACTTTTGTATATTTATACAAAGTCAGCTTATTGCCCCCACAAACTAGGTCCTCAATTTATTGGATTTATAAAGCCACCTAATTCTAAAGGACTCTGAGAAGATGATAGAGTACCAGATTGGGGGAAAGTGCTTGGGAACATAGGACAGAAGATATCCGCTTTTAATATTTCCATGACTGGATATAATGAAATGTGCAGTTTTATCAAGAGAATAGAATAGAATAATAACTGGATGGGATCTTGGAGTCTTGGGCCCAGTACTCTTCAACCTTCATCAATGACTTGGACGAGGGGATATAAGGGGAATTCATCAAATTTGCAGATGACACCAAGCTAGCAGGAATAGCCAACACTCCAGAATATAAGCTTAAGATACAGAAGGATCTTGACAGACTTGAACATTGGGCGCTATCTAACAAAATGAAATTCAATGGTGAAAAAAGTAAGGTTCTACATTTAGGCAAGAAAAGCAAAATGCACAGGTACAGCATATGTGCTACCTTGCTCAATAGTGGTGCCTGTGAGAGGGATCATTGGGTACTATCTAACAAAATGAAATTCAATGGTGAGAAATGTAAGGCTCTACATTTAGGCAAGAAAAACAAAATGCACAAGAGACCAAGAGGATCAGCCACATTTCCTTAACTGGACTGAAAAGTTCATTTTGGAAAAGTCAATACTGACTTGAATTGAGCTCATGCTGTAAATTATAATTCGCTTAAATGTCCTTTGGAGAGAGAGGAGAAGAGGATTTGCAATACACTGTTGACAATAAGAACAGGATCAACTGATTGACAGCAGCCCTGTTTTCTGACAACAGTAACATAAACCAACTAATTTGTATTGATTTGTTCTATGATTAACTCCTAGAATCCTAATAATGCTTTCTTAACAAAATAAACACCTCCCTCCTGCTCCTGTCTAATTTTTGTCCTCTAACACTTGCAACAAAGACCTGTTCCCAAGAACTACCAGCACTTTCTGGCTTTGGCATTTGCCATTCAGGAGGTCAACAGAGACCCACAGCTTCTCCCGAACATCACCCTGGGCTTCCGCATCTATGAAGAGAACCATTATGCAAGTATGACTCCAGATGTCAGCCTGTCTCTGCTCTCCAGCCGGGGAAAATTGTTTCCTAACTATAAATGTGACACAGAGGACAACCTTGTCTCTGTCCTTGGTGGCCTCAGCTCCAGAACTTCATACCAGATGGCAACTGTGTTTGGCAATTTCAAGGTTTCTCAGGTACTTGGACATGCAATATGATGAAAGGGGGAATGCTGTAAATTCTGTCTTGTGTGGTTACGGCCAACAACTTGCAGAGCTGATTCTGTGACCAGGAGAAAAGAATAGAGTAGAATAACAGAGTTGGAAGGGACCTTGGAGGTCTTCTAGTCCAACCCCCTGCCCAGGCAGGAAACCTTACACCACTTCAGACAAATGGCTATCCAACATCTTCTTAAAAACTTCCAGTGTTGGAGCATTCACAGCTTCTGCAGGCAAGTTGTTCCACTGATGAATTGTTCTAACTGTCAGGAAATTTCTCCTTAGTTCTAAGTTGCTTCTCTCCTTGATTAGTTTCCACCCATTGCTTCTCGTCCTACCCTTAGGTGCTTTGCAGAATAGCATGACTCCCACTTCTTTGTGGCAGCCTCTGAGATATCCGAACACAGCTATCATGTCACCTCTAGTCCTTCTTTTCATAAGACTAGACATATACAGTTCCAGCAACTGTTCTTTAATATCTTTTAGCCTCCAATCCCCTAATCATCTTTGTTGCTCTTCTCTGCACTCTTTCCGGAGTCTCAATACCTTTCTTACATCATGGGGACCAAAACTGGATGCTGTATTCCATGTGTGGCCCTACCAAGGAATAATAAAGTGGCATTAACACTTCATGTGATCTTGATTCTATCCCCGTTTATGCAGCCTAGAACTGTGTTGGCTTTTTTGGCAGCTGCAGCACACACCTGGTTCATATTTAAGTGATTGTCCACTAGGACTCCAAGATCAATAGGAAAACCAGCTAGTCTAGATGATCTGAGGTTCGTAACAAAAATTACAAGTACCATTTTCCTTGTTTAACTTCTTTTTCCTCCATCTCCATCCTCCCTTCAGCTAGGTTACCGCTTCTCTGACCCTGTTTTGAGGGATAAGACTCAGTTCCCTACCTTCTACCAGATCGATCCTCAGTATCACCTACAGAATGCAGCCATTGTCCAGCTCTTTCTGTATTTCCGATGGAATTGGATTGGGATCATTATTCAGAAGTCAGAGAGCAGTGATCATTTCATCCGGATTTTTGAGGCCACCCTCGCCCAGAATGACATCTGTATACACTTTGTAAAACAGATCTTGCCCCAAATCTTAATATTCAATGAATTGAACAGCAGACAAATAGATGTGCTTTGGACAATTTTGAACAGTGATGCTCAGGTTGTGATTATCTCCGGGGTTTCAAGTGCTCTGCAAAGCCTTTTAATAGCCCTCTCCTTTCATGAAGAAGAGAACCACGCTTCTTCTGGGAAGGTCTGGATCCTGACCACCCAATGGGAATTTTCAGCTATTGGCTATCACTACGAGTGGGGAAAACTAAAATCCTTCCATGGTGCTTTGTCTTTCACGGTTCACACAAATCCAGTGCCAGGATTCAAAGATTATCTCTGGGCTCTGAATCCACACGAACCCCATGGAGACGTCTTTCTCCCCGAATGGTGGGACATTGTATTTGATTGTCAGGTTTTGAAGGCAGGTCTGTCCTCACCTGATGGCCGAAGGGTTTGCACAGGGGAGGAGGACCTGGACACCCTCCCGGCCTCCGTCTTTGATGGAAAGATGACCGGTTTTAGCTACAGTGTCTACAATGCTGCCTATTCTGTGGCACATGCATTACATGCTGCATATATGTTGGAATCACTATGGGCATTGAAGAGAGGCAGAAAGAATCCACACCTGCTCTCTATGAAGCCCTGGCAGGTAACTCTCCAGATCTTCCCTTCTGCTTTATACTGTTTAAAGATTCATAAACATTTCCCTGTGATCTCCCCTGTCTTGTCTTTTCCCTAAAATTTTCCTCCTTTATATAAATCTTCTACAAATCTTGGAAATTCTATTTTAGCAATCATATCTGGAAGAGTGGGGAAAAAAAGAATCTTATACTGTTTATCCCTAATTATGCCAATAGTTCAATTCACACTTCGACAGTTCAATCCACCATTAATCATTCAATCTTCACCTTGGACAGATTTTCAATAATTTTTCCTAGCAATTTATAAATTTGAATCCTAATACATACTGTGCATAGACCCCTAAATATCTTGATACATATCGATATACTGTATATCTTGAGTGAGAGGTTGGACTCCAAAATCCCTTTCAACATTGTTATTCAGAATAACAGAGTTGGAAGGGACCTTGGAGGTCCTCTAGTCCAACCCCCTTCTTAGGCAGGAAACCCTACACCACTTCAGACAAATGGCTATCCGATCTTTTCTTAAAAACTTCTAGTGTTGGAGCATTCACAACTTCTGGAGGCAAGATCTTCCACTGATTAATTTCCTAACCGTCAGGAAATTTCTCCTTAGTTCTAGGTTGAATCTCTCCTTCATCAGAATCTCTCCTTCATCAATTAATAGGATTCGCACCCACTTTACTCATTAAGATAAAATGTGTATTAAAGGCACTTTTAATTTCTGCTACATTTGTGGTGAGTACATGCTTAAGCCTCAAAAACAAGACTGGACTGGTCTTGTTAAGAAAACATCTGGACTGAAATAGTCAATGTAAATAAACAAACAGAAAAATAAACATACTGTACTTTGATTGTAAGATTGTTGATCAAGACAAGGGTTAGGGGTTTGGGTTACTATTTTATTTATTTTATTCAATTTATATACCGCCCTTCTCCTGCTGGACTCAGGGCGGTGAACAGCCAAGAATAAAAAATATACCCATAGAAAATCTAAAAATTATTAAAAGAATTACACCACTTTGGCTCGAAATTTAAAAATACCCCAACCTAAAACCCATTAACACTTTAAAACTAAAAGGGTTAAAATAGGTTACAGGTTAAAAAAGTTAAAAAAGGAGGGGGGGTTACGCCAGCTCTGTTTGATGGAAAAGAAAAGTTTTTAGGGCACGGCGAAAGGCCCGGAGATCTGATATCCTTCGTATCTCCGGGGGCAGATCATTCCAGAGGGCAGGTGCGGCCACAGAGAAGGCCCTCCCCCTGAGGGTCGTCAGCTAACATTGTCTGGCTGACGGCACCCTGAGGAGTCCCTCTTTGTGGGAGCGTACTGGTTGGTGGGAGGCTATCGGCGGCAAAAGGCGGTCCCGCAAATAGCCAGGTCCTAAGCCATGGAGCGCTTTAAAGGTGGTGACCAACACCTTGAAGTGCACCCGGAAGACCACTGGAAGCCAATGCACCTCACGCAGGAGAGGCATCACATGGAGAGCCCCCTCACTCCCATAATCCCCCGCACAGCCTCATTCTGCACCAGTTGGAGCCTCCGGGTGCTCCTCAAGGGGAGCCACATGTAGAGAGCATTGCAGTAGTCCAAGGGGGTTAGAGGCAATAAAAACTATTCTGTGCCTATGAAGGGCATCAATGCCTCTTGCCAAAAACTGGAGTGACATGCAATATCAGTGGATCTCATTCATTACTTCAGTTAACCAACTTTTTCTCTTTTTTTGCAGAGAAGTCATTTGGAACCAGATTTTGACTCATTTATATTTCCAAGCACCTAGTTTTCCTTGGGAATAATTTGTAGCTTCAGTCCTTGAAGCTGAATATCTAGCAGCTTAGTTGTAACTTTGATATATCTAGCAGTTTAGTTCTAATTTTGATATAAAGTCTCTTCATTTTCATGGACTTCGTTTGTCTGTTTGTTTTGCCATTCCAGATGCACGCCTTCTTGAGAAAGGTCCTCTTCAACAACACCGCTGGGGAGGAAGTCTCCTTTTCAGAAACTGGGATGAAATACGCAGGATTTGATATCCTCAACTGGGTCGTCTTTGCAAATATGACGATCCTTCGAGAGAAAGTCGGATGGGCCAATCCGGAGGCTCCTTCAGCTGAAGGGTTCAGCATCAACCCCAATGCCATTGTGTGGGCCAACCAGGTGGGGAGTAAATGTTGTTTCCGGGATTCAGGAAAGCTGAGAGGTGTCAGAGCGGCAATCAGCCCTGTTACCGTGCGTGGGGTAATTGCCCTCATTTTTAGTTGGATCATGACGTTCTCCTTGTGTATACTTTGATCAATAAAACCTGAATACATCTTCTAATTAAACTTGTATTTATTGTAAGAAAATAAAGACATCTCACTATCTAAATTAGATTACATGTTGGCAAAGAATCCCCAGCCTGACCTTAGCTGGCTGGAGAACAAAGAAAGTTTTCAGAAAAAAAATAAAAGAATGCAAGACATGCGCAGTAGATGCTGATAAGAAATTTGGCAAACTACGGTAAGTCTGACAGTTCAGAAATAATAGCTCTGCTGGTAAATATAAAAACGCAGGAACAAGAGGAAGAACCACGTTGTTGTGATGAAAATTATATTCGGGGGAAGGAGGAAAAGGAGCTGCTTTTATATAGACCCCGAAGCCAAGCTGAACATTTCTAACCTCTCCATCTCAAATTTAATCTCACTCTCCTTTCAGACAAAGCCTTTCTCCCGTTGTGTGAAGAGTTGCCTTCCAGGACAAGCCAGGAAAGTTGCAGAGGGGAAGCGTACTTGTTGCTACGGATGTATTTCTTGCCCAGAAGGGACCATTTCTAATCAAACAGGCAAGTTGCTTGAGGAGACCGTCCAGCAGGAATGAGGAGGTCTGGTGTGCCTGCCTGGAGAGGAGTGAGAGACAATATGAGGTGGCAAATCACTTGAGCAAATCAACATGAAAGTCATTCAAAACTTTAAAGTTGAATGGATCCTTTAAGTTGTTAGCAGCATCTTTAGCTTTTATGGACTGTTTATATCAGGGGTGAAATGCTACTGGTTCACATCTTATCAGGCAAACAGGTAGCAGCGGCGTGTGATTTGGAGAACTGATAGGCTCCACCCATCTGCCTGGATGTTATTACTTCCTGGTTTTAACCAGGAAGTAACCTGTTTTTTACCATCTGTGCATGCGCAGAAGATTTGTGTATCTTTAGAGGGTCCAAATGCATGTGATGCATGCGCCTGCATAAGTAAATTTCACCCCTGGTTTATATATTTTAATATTTTATTGAGCACTGCCCAGAGTCCCTCGATATGGAAGATGGGAATTTCAAAATGTAATAATAAAATAAAACAAATCAATTAATTCATTATATAATTACTCCTGAGAAATTTTTAGCTGCTGATCCCACTGGATCCTTCGGTATTGTGTGTAGCAGAAGTAAAGAGATGGGGAGCATGGGCCATTTCAATTCTTTCATTGGGAAAATAGTTCCCCTCAAGGATAATCCCTGGTTCTCTGTCTAATATCAGCTGGCACTTATTCTTCCAGATGCGGCTCAGTGCATCCCGTGCCCAGAAGACCAACAGCCAAACAAGAACCACATCCTGTGCATTCCCAAGACCATGAACTTTCTCTCTTATGAGGATACACTGGGCTTCATTTTAGTTTCCCTAGCTCTTTTCTTCTCTTTGATCACAATCCTCGTGTTGGCAGCCTTCATCAAACACTGCAACACACCCATCGTCAAGGCCAACAACCGCGACCTCACCTACCTTCTCCTGGTCTCCCTCCTGCTCTGCTTCCTCTGCTCCTTCCTCTTTATTGGGCAGCCAAAGAACCTCACCTGTCTCCTCCGACAAACCACTTTCGCCATCGTCTTCTCCACTGCCATTTCATCTGTCTTGGCAAAAACTCTGACTGTAGTTCTGGCCTTCATGGCTACTAAGCCAGGAAACAGGGCAAGAAAACTCTTGGGGAAGCAGCTGATCTTAGTCCTGGCCTGTCCCCTCGTGCAAACAGCTCTTTGTGCCTCCTGGCTGGCAATCTCCCCCCCATTTAGTAATTTGGACTTTCATTCTGTGAAGGGAGAAATTGTGTTGGAATGCAATGAAGGTTCAACCACCATGTTTTATGCTGTTCTGAGCTACATGGGTTTCCTGAGTCTCATCAGCTTCATAGTGGCTTTTCTGGCCAGGAAGCTACCGGATAGTTTTAATGAAGCCAAGTTCATTACTTTCAGCATGCTGGTCTTTTGCAGTGTCTGGGTCTCCTTTCTCCCCACCTATCTGAGCACCAAAGGGAAGTCCATGGTGGCCGTGGAGATCTTCTCCATCTTGGCCTCTGCGGCTGGTCTGCTGAGTTGTATCTTTCTCCCCAAATGCTACGTTATAGTGCTGAGACCAGATCTGAACAATAGAAATCACCTCATGAGGAAGATTAGGTAAGAAAGCAAGAAAACACATAGTCACATCTGTGCAGGTTAATAAAGATGTTTCCACTCTAACTACTGTCATAGTTCCGAGTAGTGAACTCCGGGAAGTCAGGACTCTGACATATTGTTCAGGTTCAAGAAATCCTTTAATGAGTACATCATATTGGCACTTAGAAAGGTGAAACTAGCTCTAAATTGTTCCAGTGTGTAGGGATAGTTAAAAAAATAGGATTCCCCCCCGCCTAGGTCTCTCAGGTCACAAGGGCCAACCAGTCCAGTCATAGGTTCCTGCCTGGCTCTGACAGGTGTCCATTGACATGACACGGTTCACATGCCGGCTGGTAGACATTATGATTAGCCAGCTGAGCCACCACATTCCTAAGGTGATTATATTTCTAAAAGAAATGATAGAGAAGGAGGAACATGTTGATTAAATAATATTGTCAGGGTTCCTATGGATGCCCTAATTAAATCATGAGCCTTGAGCCAAACTTCAAAAGAAATCCAGTTATTTATTTGGAACTTCATGTCAGAATGTATCCAAGTGAAGCCAACTCTGACCCCATGTAATTTATGACACCCAGTCATAACACTGTTTTCCCCCTCCCCCCAGGGTGTGTCAACAAACACATTTGCCAATGGAGCAATTTTGTGAGTTGTAGAGATCACTCCCCTCCGGTCAATGTGGGTAACCCTGGGAAACAGCCTTGAAAGACACTGTATAAGTTATGTATGGGGCAGAAATATGGGGGTCGGTTAAGTTGCCTGGGCTGGAAACTCCTCAAAATAAGTTCCTGAGGAGAATTTTGTGCAGTGTCCCCTGGAACCCCAGCATGTGTAGTAAGGGCAGAAATGGGAGTCCATGCAATTGGCACTAGGGCCTTGTTGAAGACTGTTTATTATTGGTTAAGAATAATCGCGATGGAGGAAGGGAGGTTACCAAAATAATCTAATGAATCAGATTATCTCAAGTAATAAAAATAACTGGTTACCAAGAATTCTGAAGCAGGTATCTAGCTCTGGTATTCCTTTAAATTGGCAGCAGTACGATCATAGGCAGATCCAAAATTGGATTGCACAGAGACGTAAGGACATAAGTGCCCAATTGGATATTGCATAGGTGACAGAAGTAAAAGTTTGCCCCTGGTTATCAGCCAATAAACTATTTTTTAAAATAGAAAAATATTTAACTGTGCCTTTATTTCCCATCATAAGGAGATTTTTTACCAAATTGAGATTAGACCAACTTCAAACAAACATGCTTTGGGGCAGGTATAAGGGTATCCCTGTAAGACAAAGAGTCTATTTATGTGGGACGGGGAAGCTGAAACAATGTCCCATGTAATTTTTGATTGCCCCCTATACTCAGATTTGAGGGAACATCAGCTGGGCAGGATCTTTTATACCAGCACCCCTCAGTCTAAACAGCGCTTCTTGCAACATTGTCTGTTAGATTCTAACATTCAGCTGGTGAAATGGATTGCCAAATTTACGGTAAAGTTGATGGAAAAAAGGACAAAGTTGGTGAAGCAGAATGTGGTAAATTGTAGGAAACATCATTTGATTTAATAATGTAATTTTAATAGTAGTTTTAAGACTGATTGGGTAGGTGCAGGAATGACATTATAATATAATTTTAATCATATTTAATTTGTATCTCAAGAGCCTGGTGGCGCAGTGGACTAAGTGCTGTTAAAGTTGCACTTAGGTGCCAGCTGCCTGCAATTATTGCAAGTTCAAATCTCACCAGGCTCAAGGTTGACTCAGCCTTCCATCCTTCCGAGGTAGGTAAAATGAGGACCCGGATTGTGGGGGGCAATAAGCTGACTTTGCATAAAAAAAAACACCGCTGGGGGGGAGGTGAAAGCCCTACTAAGCAGGTATATACAAAAGTATGAAGGCTATTGCTTAACGCATTGTAAGCCGCCCTGAGTCTCCGGAGATATAAATCGAACTAAGAAAGAAAGAAAGAAAGAAAGAAAGAAAGAAAGAAAGAAAGAAAGAAAGAAAGAAAGAAAGAAAGAAAGAAAGAAAGAAAGAAAGAAAGAAAGAAAGAAAGAAAGAAAGAAAGAAAGTAATTTTGTTATTTTATTCATTTAATTTTATTATAGTGTTTGTGCATATGTATTTGTTTCCGTAGTCTCTTGAGGCTTTGAGAATTCTCTGCTAGTGTATATGGATATTCTTAGTCATCCATGTCTTGGTTGTCCCGAAGTTGCTTTTTCAAGAGGCAACTGGACTTCCTTGTTGTTGTTGTTTTAAATGTGTTTCATTTCCACTCCAAGAAGCTTCTTCAGCTCTGACTGGATGGTGCAGAATGGAAGGATTTATGCTCCTCGCAGACAGCTGGTCTTTTTACACAGCATCCTTTTAGAGAGTTGTTAAGGCCACCTGAATAGTGCAAAATGGGTGTGGAGCCTTCTTGGAATGCTTAGCAGACTGTGTTGTAGACAGGAGATAGATGATATCCTACCTCTCCCCCTCTGTTGAGAGAGCGCTGTTCAGTTTTGACATAGATGGCCTCTTTGACCCCTCTTTCTAACCAGAGGTCTTCTCTGCCACAGTGTGGACTTTGCCGCCTTCAAAAGAGTGGACTTTGTCTTTTAAATGCAGATGGACTGTTGAATCTAGTTCTGGTGTGTTTGTTCTCCTATGTTGCGCCATGTGTTTATGAAGTGGTTGTTTTGTTTCCCCAATGTACAGATCTGCACGTGGCTCACTGCATTGCACTTCATATGCCACAAATTTATTTATTTATTAGTTCAATTTATACACCGCCCTTCTCCGGAGACTCAGGGCGGCTTACCATGCATTAAGCAATAGCCTTCATACTTTTGTATATACCTGCTTAGTAGGGCTTTTGGCTCCCCCTAAGCGGTGTTCTTTTTTATATGAAGTCAGCTTATTGCCCCCACAATCTGGGTCCTCATTTTACCTACCTTAGAAAGGATGGAAGGCTTGAGTCAACCTTGAGCCTGGTGAGATTCGAACTTGCAATAATTGCAGACAGCTGGATGTTAATTACAATGCATTAGTCTGCTGAGCTGGCCAGGCTCTTTTAGGTTTTATCTGTGTCCTCAGGGTCACCTGAGTAGTGCAAATGGGGGTGGAGCCTTCTTGGAACTGCTGAAAAGTCTGTGTTGTAGACTGGAGAAAGATGATGTCGTAACCCTTTACCTCTGTTGAGAGAGGGCTGTTCCATTTTGATATAGATGGCCTCTTTGACCCCTCTTTCTAACCAGCGGTCTTCTCTGCCACAATGTGGACTTTGCCGTCTTCAAAAGAGTGTCCTTTGTCTTTCTTCTTCCTTCCACTCCCCCACCATCCGGTCAGAGCTGAAGGAACTTCTTTGATGGGAAGTGAAACCTCTTCAAAGAAAAACAAGAAATAGGTATCTTTGGGATACCTATTGATCAGCAATAAACACTCCCTATTTTACTATTTTTTTATAGAATTTTTTTTAATTTTCAAAACAAAACACAATATAAAAACCATTATCATTCCAAACAATCAAAGACAGTGTAACAGTCGGTGACATTTTTTGTGCTCCTCTCTTTATCACGAAACATTTATCACTAAACATTTTAACTTATTTTCAAAAAATTTCAACATCGATTTGTATCGTAATTGTATCATAATTATTGTATCGTAATTATTTCCAATTCTCTATCCATTGATAGAGAATTTCCAATTTCCAATTCTCTATCCATTGATAAAATAAATCCCATACCAAATAATATTGTCTATCTTCCTGTTCTCTTATTTCAAATGTCAGTTTGCTTATTTCAGCACAATCCATCAATTTCTTAATAATTTCTTCATCGTTAGGTAACTTTTCTCCTTTCCAGTTTTTAACAAATACAATTCTGGCTGCTGTCAAGAGATTCATGATTAAATATTGCAATTCTTTATTATATATCTCCGGTACGATTCCTAATAAGAATATCTCTGGTTTCAAATCAATATGTCTCTTTATCATTTTTTCCAACCACGTGTGTATTTTAGTCCAATATTTTCTTGCTTCTATGCATGTCCACCACATGTGGTAGTAGGATCCTGGGGTTTGATGACATTTCCAACATTTCTCCGATTTATTCTGGAACATTCTGGCTATTCTCGATGAGGATAGATGCCACCTGTAAAACATCTTATACAAATTCTCCTTATATGCTGCAGACTTTGTCATTTTATAATTATGTGACCACAATTTTGGCCATTTCTCTAAATCAATACCATAACCAAAATTCTTCCCCCATGCTAACATTGATTCTTTAACTTCTTCTTCCTCCAATTTAACTTCTAGCAAATAACCATATAGCTTTTTAATTACATGATCATTGGGATACCTATTGATCAGCAATAAACACTCCCTATTTTACTATTGATGGATGTCAGCTCTCCCCAGTGAGCATTTTTGTCCCGGGAGCTGGTCTTTTGGTTTATATCTGGTCCCCCAAATGTTTCATTTCCTGCTGAGGTCCAAACAGAATTAGAGAGAAAACACAACAAAGAACAAACAAATCTCTGACTAATGCAGAGATTGGAAAAGTTGATTTTGAAAAAAAAAAGAGGTTGACTTCTATTCCTTTATTTGTTTTCATGAAGAATCTTTGAAAAGAAGTGTCAAGTTGTGTTACCATCAGTGGTGGGATTCAGCCGGTTATATCTGGTTTGGGCGAATCAGTAGCAGTGGCTGTGGGAAGCTCCGCCCACCCACCTGGACTTCATCATGTCCCGTTTTTGACACACACGCTCACAGTTCGAACCGATAGCGAAGGTAGTCAATACGACCCCTGGTTACCATGGCAAAGAAAATTCATACAGAAATAATAAAGAAATACTCATTTTGACAGCATATGTGTACACATGGAGTCTTGGGGCGTTGCCGAACTCTCTACTAATTTTTTCATTCAAGTATTTCTCCTTGTATATTTTGAGTGCAAAACATTTAATTGAATAGAATGTTCTCTTCATGATGACTTCGTTACAGCATGCTTCATTAATGAACAAGACCATGTGAAGTGGATATTAAGGGATCTGCTATATTTTTCTGCTCTCAGATTATCATTGGGATGGATTGATGGGGTGAATCAATAGAATTAATTAATAATTAATTAATTAATTAATTAATAGAATAGTTATAAATTTGTTTGATCTTGGGCACAGAGGAAGGAAGACAATGCTCTGTGATAGTCTTAGAGGTTTTCCTGAACTTACAAGAATGTTTTGGGGTAGAGAGAGAGGGAGAGAGAACTGATCCTGAAGCACCCAACATAGCAGAACCCCCTGGGCTGACCTCTCATTTTCCACCACCACAGATTGAAAACTGTCCTTGAATTGAACCAGTGCACAGCCAGGTCTCCAATCTTGAACCTTGTTAGGTGGTCCAGCTGGATGCTCTGCTTGATGGCATCAAGACCACATGAGTGATGATGATGAGGATGTACAATGGGGCATCTATCATCTCTCTGGGACACTGCAAATGCAGGATTTGTCTCATAGGTAATGGTTCAGTATTATGCTTTCACTCAAGGAAAGGTAACCCTGGTTCAATCCTGGTTCAAACCACAAAGGATGTAGACTGAAAAATGGTGTTGAGAAGAATGGTGCACCTGAGAGAGGCTCTGGATCACGTCCTCAGAAAATCCTCCATCATGCAGAGTGATTGGTCTTGAAATACTTGTTTAAAATATTAATGACCCACTTGAGTGCCAGGGAGATTGGGCAGAGTGCATCTGAGTCATAAAGAAAAGAAGAAAGCTGGTGATTATTAAAAACCATCCAGTTAGTTTATAGCTGAAAAACATCTCCATTGGCCAGTGAGGGAAACAACTGTAAGATAAAGGCCATGGTGAGTTATTCCCGAAGTCCCAGGAAAGAGTTTGATGGTAGCTGCAGAGACAGTCAATTCCAAAGAGATCTCAGAGATTTAAAAGTATTTGCATCATGTGTGTCCTACATTAAGGGGATGGGACAAATTCTCATCCAATTCTAAAGCTCCATCACTATCCAAACACAGTTGCCCAATTGACAAACTGAGAGGCACCATTGTGGTTTCAGAAATAGGTTTTCATCCTGTCAAAATGAAAAAATTACTCCATGGGCATTCCCCTCTCCTGGGATTCATCAAACACTAGTAATTCTTACTTTGTCTCAGTGGATTTCCACAGATTAATCCACCTTAACCCTAAACAGGTTACATGGTGAAAACATGTTTATCTACAAGCTCTGAATACTATAGCAGGGTCCCTTTACAGTTGGAGCTTAGATGAATGTTTATGTGAAGATTGAAAACTCCACTTGAACCCTCTGAAGTCACCAGAGCATCACAGTTCCTGCAAGACTCTTCTTTGACTTCCTGTAGGAAAAAAAAGTATCTTTTTGTGGCCAATGATTTCACTCTTAGTGTTGCTATGGCTCTTGCCTGCAGCTGTCCAGATGGACCTGAGGCCAAACTGCTTCTGGAGGAGACCTTTCCAAGTACAAAAAGACTATTATAGACCTGGAGATCTTACCATCGGGGGAAACCTGCCTCTCTCATTTACTATAGTTCTACAGCTCCCACATGAGCCACCTGGTGATTGGGATAGCCTTTCTCTGTAAGTCGATTGTCTTTTTTCTCGGGGCAATGTGGAAAGGGCAGTCTTGAAGATGGGGCAGATTTAAATCCCACCCAGCCTATGTTGATGTGGAGCCTTCCTATTTAGGAGAAATTGTTTCCCTTTGATCCATCAATCTCCTTCTAATCCCTTCTCAAGCCTTCTGACTCTTCAGTGGTGAAGATTAGCTTGTCACACAAGGGAGTCAAGCTTTTCTCCATGTTCCTATAGGTAAGGTGCACTTTGCATAGAAGACAATCTGGGCTGGACTTGGGGAGAAATAATGCTAGGGTCCTCTATCTTATTGCTGCATTGAATTCATCTTACCATCCCATTATTCTGATGATTTGTAACATCATCCTTTCTGCTGAAAAGTCTGTAGAGATTCTTAGTCATCCGAGTCAGGATTGTCCCAAAAATGCTTTTTCTGGAGGCGACTGGATTTCCTTCTTTTTTCTTTTGAAGAGATTTTATTTCTTCAACTCTGACAGGATAGTGGGGAAATGGAAGGGTTTATATTCCTTGCAGAAAGCTGGTTATTTGCATCCTTTTAGAGGGTCATTGAAGCATATAATCATATCATATCATACCATATCTTATCATATCATATCATATCATCAGAGTTGGAAGGGACCTTGGAGGTCTTCTCGTCCAACCCCCTGGTTAGCCAGGAAACCCTACACCACTTCAGACAAATGGTTATCCAATGTCTTCTTAAAAACTTCCAGTGTTGGAGCATTCACAACTTCTGGTGTCAAGTCGTTCCACTGGTTAATTGTTCTCACTGCCAGGAAGTTTCTCCTTAGTTCAAGATTGCTTCTCTCCTTGATTAGTTTCCACTCATTGCTTCTTCTTCTACCCTCAGGTGCTTTGGAGAATAGCTTGACTTCCTCTTCTTTGTAGCAGCCCCTGAGATATTGGAAGACTGCTATCATGTCTCCCCTAGTCCTTCTTTTCATAAAACATGAAGGTTAATCTGTGTCCTCAGGGTCACCTCAGCAGTGCTCCTGGTTCCTGTAGTCTGCATTCTTTCCAAGTGCTCCAATGACCCTCTAAATGACCAGCTGTCTTCAAGGAGTATAAATCCTTCCATTCCCCACTATCCTGTCAGAGCTGAAGAAGCTTTTTGGAGGAGAAGCAAAAGGACTTCAAAAGAAAAAGAAGAAAGTCCAGTTGCCTCCTGAAAAAAGCACCTTTGGGATCCTTCATGCTTACATTACTTTTCATGTAGTGAGGGTCTGTCTTTTGTCCCACCAAGTCTGGCTTCCCACCAATCTCTTGTTAATCCTTGGCACTTCTAAGTCAATGTAGTGAACTCGTTTGGAGAACCCCCAACAGAAAGAGTTCCGCAATTAGAGACACTAAAACTTTTTCTAACTTGAGCCATCCAGATATAGCAACAGTTTTAGCACTTAGTCTTCATAGTGCTTTTACAGCCCTCTCTAAGTGTTTTACAGAGTCAGCATATTGCCCCCAACATTCTGGGTCCTCATTTTACCCACCTCAGAAGGATGGAAGGCTGAGTCAACCTTCCAAAATATATATATATGATGATATATTGGCATCATCATTTCTAGCCAGAAAAGGTCAACCTGATCAGATATTCAATTTAGTTCAATTTAATATGATTTATTTAATTTAGAAAGCAACCTAACTGTAAAGGACTCCAAGAACATGATTGGGTGCCAGATTGGGGGAAATTGTTTGGGAACATAGGACAGAAGATATCAGCTTTTAATATTTCCATATAATAAAATGTGTAGTTTTACCAAGAGAATCAGCCACATTTCCTTGACTGGACTGAAAAGTTCATTTTGGAAAAGTCAGTACTGACTTGAATTGAGCTCATGCTGTAAATTATAACTCACTTAAATGTACTGCAGAGATAGGGAGAAGAGGATTTGCCATATACTGTTGGCAAAAAAATTAATTTATATGCCAACCTTCTCTGGAGACCCAGGGCGGCTTACAATGCGTTAAGCAATAGCCTTCATATTTTGTATATACCTGTTTAGTAGGGCTTTCACCCCCTCCCCCCAAGCAGTGTTCTTTTTTATACAAAGTCAGCTTATTGCCCCCGCCCCCCCCCAATCCGGGTCCTCATTTCACCTACCTCAAAAGGATAGAAGGCTGAGTCAACCTTGAGCCTGGTGAGATTTGAACTTGCAGTAATTGCAGGCAGCTGGTGTCACTTTAGCACCACTTAAACTGCTGTTTAAGCTGCTGCGCCACCAAGGCTCTTGATTGACAGCAACCCTGTTTTCTGACACCAGTAACATAAATCATCTAATTTGTATTGATCTGTTCTAGAATCCTGATAATGCTTTCTTAACAAAATAAACACCACCTTCCTGCTCCTGTCTAATTTTTGTCCTCTAACACTTGCAACAAAGACCTGTTCCCAAGAACTACCAACACATTCTGGCTTTGGCATTTGCCATTCAGGAGGTCAACAGAGACCCACATCTTCTCCCGAACATCACCCTGGGCTTCCGCATCTATGAAGAGAACCATTATGCAAGCATGACTCCAGATGTCAGCCTGTCTCTGCTCTCCAGCCGGGGAAAATTGTTTCCTAACTATAAGTGTGACACAGAGGACAACCTTCTCTCTGTCCTTGGTGGCCTCAGCTCCAGAACCTCATACCAGATGGCGACCATGTTTGGCAATTTCAAGGTTTCTCAGGTACTTGGACACACAACCTGATGAAAGGGGGAATGCTGTAAATTCTGTCTTGTGTGGTTACAGCCAACATCTAGCAGAGCCTATTCTATGACCAGAAGAAAACGTCTTATGAAGGTGCAAAATTGTGAGGATTGGGGTCTAGAATAGGATACCTGCTAGTCTAGATAGTTTGAGGTTAGTAATAAAAAAATAAGATATGGCTTAGGCCCGGGGTACTTACAGGACCACCTCCTGCCCTCCTCCCACCGTCCAGTGTGCTCCCATAGAATGGGCCTCCTCCGGGTGCCGTCAGACAAGCAATGTTGGCTGGCGGCCCCCAGGGGGAGGGCTTTCTCTGTCGAGCCCCGACCCTCTGGAATAGTTTGCCCACCGACCTCAGGACGGCCCCCAACCTCCTCTCCTTTCGCCGGGGATTAAAGACATGGCTGTTTAAAGATTATTACGGTTGTGGGGTTATATAGTTTTTTGAGTGTTTTTATGGATTTAATGTATTTTAATGTGTTTATTGTGATTTGTATTCATAATTGTTTTTGTAAGTCGCCCTGAGTCCTCGGGGAGAATGGCGGCATATAAATCACATAAATAAATAAATAAACAAATAAATAAATAAATAAATAAATAATACCATTTTCTTTGCTTAACCTCTTCTTTTTCCTCCATCTCCATACTCCATTCAGCTAGGTTATTGCTTCTCTGACCCTGTTCTGAGGGATAAGACTCAGTTCCCTACCTTCTACCAGATCGATCCTCAGTATCACCTACAGAATGCAGCCATTGTCCGGCTCTTTTTGTATTTTCGGTGGAACTGGATTGGGATCGTTGTTCAGAAGTCAGACAGCAGTGATCATTTCATCCAGATTTTTGATGCCACCCTCGCCCAAAATGACATCTGCATACACTTTGTAAAACAGATCTTGCCTCAAATCTCAATAGTAAATGAACTGAACAGCAAACAAATAGATGTGCTTTGGACAATTTTGAACAGTGATGCTCAAGTTGTGATTATCTCCGGGGTTTCAAGTGCTCTGCAAAGCCTTTTAATATCCCTCTCCTTTTATGAAGAAGAGAACCACGTTTCTTCTGGGAAGGTCTGGATCCTGACCACCCAATGGGAATTTTCAGCTATTGGCTATCACTACAATTGGGGGAAACTAAAATCCTTCCATGGCGCTTTGTCTTTGACCGTCCATACGAACCCAGTGCCAGGATTCAAAGATTATCTCTGGGCTCTGAATCCACATGAACCCCACGGAGACGTCTTTCTCCCCGAATGGTGGGAAATTGTATTTGACTGTCAGGTTTTGAAGGCAGGTCTGTCCTCACCTGATGGCCGAAGGGTTTGCACAGGGGAGGAGGACCTGGACACCCTCCCGGCCTCCGTCTTTGATGGAAAGATGACTGGTTTTAGCTACAGTGTCTACAATGCTGCTTATTCTGTGGCACATGCATTACATGCTGCATATACTTTGGAATCAAAGTGGGCATTGAAGAAGGGTAGAAAGAAGCCACACCTTCACCTTTCTGTGAAGCCCTGGCAGGTAACTCTCATCGTCAGATCTTCCACTGCTTTAAAATACATAACTTTTTCCCTGTGATCTCCACTGTCTTGCGTTTTCGCTAATATGTTCCTCCTTTATTTAAATCCTGTATAAAACTTGAAACTTTTAATTTGGGCTCCCCTTGAGGTGCGCCTGGAGGCTCCAACTGGTGCAGAATGCGGCCGCGCGGGGGATTATGGGAGCAAGGGGGCGCTCTCATGTGATACCTCTCCTGCGTGAGCTGCATTGGCTTCTGGTGGTCTTCCGGGTGCACTTCAAGGTGTTGGTGACCACCTTTAAAACGCTCCATGGCATAGGGCCTGGGTACTTGCGGGACCGCCTTCTGCCACCGATAGCCTCCCACTGGCCAGTTCGCTCCCACAGAGAGGGACTCCTCAGGGTGCCGTCAGCCAGACAATGTCAGCTGGTGACACCCAGGGGGAGAGCCTTCTCTGTGGCAGCACCAGCCCTCTGGAACGATTTGCCCCCGGAGATCCGTATGATACCTGATCTCCGGGCTTTCCGCCGTGCCCTAAAAACTTTTTTATTTTGTCAAGCTGGGCTGGCGTAACCCCCCCCCACCCCTCTTTTTTAAGCTTAAAGTTTTATGGGTTTTAAATTTTAATTGCCTATTGGGTTTTTTAAATTTATTGGGCCAAAATTATTTAATTCTTTTATTAATATTTTAAATTTTGTATTGGAGTGCTTTTTATTCTTGGCTGTACACCGCCCTGAGTCCACTAGGAAAAGGGCAGTATATAAATTTAATAAATAAATAAATAAATAAATAAATAAATAAATAAATAAATAAATAAATAATGCCATTTCTATTTTAGCAATCATAACTGGAAGAGCAAAGAAGAGCAAAGAAAGGAATTTTCCCTAATTATGCCAGTTGCTGGAGAACTGATTGAGTTTTCTATTGAATTTCCATTGTTGTATTTCGATAGTTCGATCCACACTGTATAGCCAATATAGAATAGAATAGAATAGAATAGAATAGAATAGAATAGAATAGAATAGAATAGAATAGAATAGAATAGAATAGAATAGAATAGAATAGAATAGAATAGAATAACAGAGTTGGGAGGGAGGTCTCCTAGTCCTACTCCCTGGTTAGGCAGGAAACCCTTCAGACAAATGGTTATCCAACATCTTTTTAAAAACTTCCAGTGTTGGAGCATTCAGAACATCTGGTGGCAAGTCGTTCCACTGGTTAATTGTTCTCACTGTCAGGAAGTTTCTCCTTCATTACAGGTTGCTTCTCTCCTTGATGAGTTTCCATCTGTTGCTTCTTGTCCTAACCTCAGGTGCTTTGGAGAATAGCTTGACTCCCTCTTCTTTGTAGCAGTCCTGAGATATTCAAACACTGCTATCATGTCTCCCCTAGTCCTTCTTTTCATCAGACTTTATGTGTTTTAGCCTCCAGTCCCTTAATCATTTTTGTTGCCCTTCTCTGCACTCTTTCTAGAACCTCCACATCTTTTTTAAATCATGGCAACCAAAACTGAATGCAATATTCCAAGTGTGGCCTTACTTACCAAGGCCTTATAAAGTGGTATTAACACTTCACATGATCTTGATTCTATCCCTCTGTTTATGCAGCCCAGAACTGTGTTGGGTTTTTGGCAGCTGCTGCACACGGCTGGCTCATATTTAAGTGGTTGTCCACTAGCACTCCATAACCCTCTCACAGTCACCACTACTGAGCAAGGTACCACATATACTGTACCTGTGCATTTTGCTTTTCTTACCTAAATGTAGAACCTTACTTTTTTCACCATTGAATTTCATTTTATTAGATAGCGCCCAATGTTCAAGTCTGCTAAGATCCTCCTTTATTTAAGCCTACCTTCTGGAGTGTTGGCTATCCCTACCAGCTAGGTGTCATCAACAAATTTGATGAGTTCCCCATCTATTCCCTAGTCCAAGTCATTGATGAAGATGTTGAAGAGCACTGGGCCTAAAACAGAGCCCTGGGGTACTCCACTGCATACTTCCCTCCATGTAGATGTAGTTCTATTGAGGACTACAAGTTGAGTGCGGTTGGTCAGCCAGTTACGAATCCATCTGGTGGTGATGCTGTCTAACCCATATTTTTCTACTTTCTCTAGTAGTAGGTTATGGTCTACTTTATCAAATGCTTTACTGAAGTCCAAGTAAATTACATCGACAGCATTCCTCCGGTCCACTAATTCTGCTACTTTGTCAAAGAATGCAATAAGATTAGTCTGGCATGATCTGTTTTTAACAAACTCATATTGGCTTTTGGTTATTACTTGGTTTGCTTCTAGGTGTTTGGTGATTCGTTGTTTGATTATCTTTTCCAGAACCTTCCCTGGTATTAAGGTCTGGCTAATAGGTCTGTAGTTTCCTGGATTTATTTTTTTTTCCTTTTTTGAAGATGGGAAAGACATCAGCTCTTTTCCTATCTTCTGGCAGTTCCCCTGTGCTCCAGGATTTTTGAAAGATATAGTTCAGTGGTTCTGAGATCTCGTCTGCCAGTTCCTTCAGAACCTTGGGGGGTAGTCCATCTGGTCCTGGTGATTTGAACTCATCTAGGGTAGATAGGTGTTCACTTACCATTTTCTTCCCTATTTTAACTTGTGTTCCTAATCTGTTTTTTGTGGTACTGTTTTTGATAGGTTGGACTGTTTTTTTCCTTTTGTGTAAAGACAGATGCAAAAAAATGAGTTGAGTAGTGCTGCTTTCTCCCTGTTGCTTGTCACCTTCTTGCCACTTTCTCCCAGCAATGGACCAATTGTTATTATGCAATTAATTATTCCCAATTAATCATGCAATCTTCACCTTGGACAGATTTTCAATAATTTTTCCTAGCAATTTATAAATTTGAATCCTAATACATACCTAGACACTTACATATCTTGATAAGTATACTTTATACATACAGTATATCTTGAGCAGGAGGTTTGACTCCAAAGTCTATTCCAACGTTGTTATTATTCTGTTATACATTTTTGGATTCTCTTCAGGCTCACATGTATCCTCCATGTTTGGACATTGTCTAATGCTAATCCATCAATGTTTAAATCATTTTTTTAAAAAAAATTGATTTATATGCCGCCCTTCTCCGGAGACTCAGGGTGGCTTACAGTACGTTAAGCAATAGCCTTCATACTTTTGTATATTTATACAAAGTCAGCTTATTGCCCGCACAAACTGGGTCCTCAATTTATCTACCTTAGAAAGGATGGAAGGCTGAGTCAACCTTGAGCCTGGTGAGATTCGAACTTACAGTAATTGCAGACAGCTGGAGTTAAATTACAATGCTTTAGTCTGCTGAGTTATCCAGGCTCCTGGATATTAAAAGCTTGTTCCATTTTGAAGTCATCTTTCCATTTGGAAATGTCTCACCCATGATGGAACAGCTGGAATATAAAAACATAGGGCTGGAAGGGACCTCAGATGTCTTCTATTCCAACCCCTTTCTCAAAGAAGACTGTCAGGGTTCGAAGTAATAGACCCATTGCAAGAACTCCAAGGCAGATAGATTCCTCAAAGAATCTCTTCACTGGAAATATCAAATTGGAACATATTTGGTGGAAACCAACCCTGAGGGGCCCCTTGGTTTTCACCTAATTAAAAGTTAAAAAAAATCCCTCAACCCCAATCAATCCATCCCTTGGCCCAATCAATGTAGCATCCTCTGGTCTGGTGGCATCACTCCTCCTTTCTCCAGCTAGGTGTGAGAAAGGAGAAAGGTTCCCAAGAGAAAGTATTTTATTTTGACTACACAGCCCCAGCTATCTCTAATCCCCCTCTCCCTATCTCTCACTCCAGTGTGGCAACACGGAAGCTCCAAGATGGCTTCAGCCAGGCCAGCTTCAGGGTTGACAAAGACCTTATATCATCCCATCTTTTAATTTCCATTTTTAGTTGTTCGGGGCTGCTCTTTTACCATTGACCCTTCTTTATTTTGCCGCTTTTTCTTCTTCTCCTCCCCTTCTCTTCGTTCCTCTATCTCTTCCTACTTTCTTCAGTCTTCCTCTCCTTCTCTTTCCTACTCCAAAGACCTTGTATCATCCCAGACAAATGGTTGCCCAGTCTACTTTTGAAAACTTCCAATATTTCAGTACTTTCTATTCCACTTAACATTTGCAACTAGAATCATGCAAAGAGAGACCCAGAAGACACTTGGAAGTGAGTGTGAACTTCAGAAGCAGCATTAGTCAAAGACTGTAGCTGTCTGATATAAAACTTTCACTGGATGCAACACACTCAAAGATTAACAGAGTTGGAAGGGAATTTGTAGGTCATCTAATCCAAATCCCCACCCAAGCAGGAGACCTTACATCGTTTCTGACAAATGCCAGTCCAGCCTCTTCTTGAAAGCTTCCAGTGATGAAACTCCCAGAACTTCTTTTTTTATAAAAGTTTTTTTTTTATTTTTTACACAAACAAACAAACAAACAATGCATTTTTTTCTGAACAGAGTATTCGCAGAGTCACAACTTTGTACAATGGGAATTGAGAAATAGAATAGATAAGTTTAATATATGAGATTGAAATATTTGGAATATTTTTAATTCTAATGATGGAATTCAGCTAAAACATTGGAAATTATATTGCATTGTGAAAATTAATTTGGTTTACTGTTTAATAAGAAGAGATTAAGATACCGTTGGCACATAATTGAAATTAACTTTTAAGAGGGGGAAATATTAATTATGAAGAGGTATAGAAAAAATATATATTTGAAAAAGCAATGAACAATGGGAACTGAGAAAAAGAAACTAATGATTGTAATGTTATATATTTAAGGGAATTGTAGTAAGATATTTGATTGTAGTATTTGGATAAATTGACAAAGAAAAATATTTGTGATTGGAATAATGGGATTTAGGGAAAACATAATTGTGAACAGGGAGCAATGGGGAAATATTTGAATAGGATGACTTAGAGTTAAGGTTAACTATTAGAAAAATGATGGATTTCAAATTAAAGGGTTTTAATCTGGAGAAAGTAAAGGGAAAAACTGATTAAGATTAGGGCGAATGAACATGCAATATCAGTGCGTCTCATTCATTACTTCAGTTAACCATTTATTTTTTATGTTTTTTTTTTTTTTGCAGAGAAGTCATTTGGAACCAGAGTTTGACTGATTTATATTTCCAAGCACCTAGTTTTCCTTGGGAATAATTTGTAGTTTCAGTCCTTGAAACTGAATATCTAGCAGCTCCAGAAATAGAACTTTCCCTCAATTTACAGTTTAGTTGTAATTTTGATATAAAGTCTCTTCACTTTCATGGGCTTTGTTTGTTTGCTTGTTTTCCAATTCCAGATGCACACCTTCTTGAGAAAGGTCCTCTTCAACAACACTGCTGGGGAGGAAGTCTCCTTTTCAGCAACTGGGATGAAATATGCAGGATTTGATCTCCTCAACTGGGTCATCTTTGCAAATATGACGATCCTTCGAGAGAAAGTCGGATGGGTCAATCCGGAGGATCCATCAGCTGAAGGGTTCAGCATCAACCCCAATGCCATTGTGTGGGCCAACCAGGTGGGGAGTAAATGTTGTTTCCAGGGTTCTGGAAAGCTGAGAGGAAGGACCATGTTGTTGTGATGAAAATTATATTCAGGGGAAGGAAGAAAAGGGGCTGCTTTTATGCAGCTCCGGAAGCCAAGCTGAACATTTCTAACCTCTCCATCTCAAAGCTAATCTCACTCTCCTTTCAGACAAAGCCTTTCTCCCGATGTGTGAAGAGTTGCCTTCCAGGACAAGCCAGGAAAGTTGCAGAGGGGAAGCGTTCTTGTTGCTACGGATGTATTTCTTGCCCAGAAGGGACCATTTCTAATCAAACAGGCAAGTTGCTTGAGGAGACCCTCAAGCAGGAATGAGGAGGTCTGGTGTGGCTGCCTGGGGAGGAGTGAGAGACAATATGAGGTGGCAAATCAACTGAACAAAACAACATGATAGTCATTTAGAACTTTTTTTCTGGAATGGATCCTTTAAGTTGTTAGCAGCAGTTTTAGCTTTTATGTTTATATGTTTTGATATTTTATTGAGCACTGCCCAGAATCCCTTGATATGGAAGACGGGAATTTCAAAATGTAATAATAAAATAAAACAAATCAATTAATTCATTATATAATTACTCCTGAGAAGTTTTTAGCTGCTGATTCCCCTGGATCCTTCTGTCTTGTGTACAACAGAAGTAAAGAGATAGGCCGTATGGGACCTTTCACTTCCTTCACTGAAAAAACAATTCCCCTCAAAGATAATCCCTGGTTCTCTGTCTAATATCAGCTGGTGCCTATTCTTCCAGATGCGGCTCAGTGCACCCCCTGCCCAGAAGACCAACAGCCAAACAAGAACCACGTCCTGTGCATTCCCAAGACCATGAACTTCCTCTCCTATGAGGATACACTCGGCTTCATTTTAGTTTCCCTAGCTCTTTTCTTCTCTTTGATCACAATCCTCGTGTTGGCAGCCTTCATCAGACACTGCAACACACCCATCGTCAAGGCCAACAACCGCAATCTCACCTACATCCTCCTGGTCTCCCTCCTGCTCTGCTTCCTCTGCTCCTTCCTCTTCATCGGGCAGCCAAGGAACCTCACCTGTCTCCTCCGACAAACCACTTTCAGCATCATCTTCTCCACTGCTATTTCTTCTGTGTTAGCAAAAACTCTGACTGTAGTTCTGGCCTTCATGGCTACTAAGCCAGGAAACAGGGCAAGAAAACTCTTGGGGAAGCAGCTGATCTTAGTCCTGGCCTGTCCCCTCGTGCAAACAGCTCTTTGTGCCTCCTGGCTGGCAATCTCCCCCCCATTTACTAATTTGGACTTTCATTCTGTGAAGGGAGAAATTGTGTTGGAATGCAATGAAGGTTCAACCACCATGTTTTATGCTGTTCTGAGCTACATGGGTTTCCTGAGTCTCATCAGCTTCATAGTGGCTTTTCTGGCCAGGAAACTACCAGATAGTTTTAATGAAGCCAAGTTCATTACCTTCAGCATGCTGGTCTTTTGCAGTGTCTGGGTCTCCTTTCTCCCCAGCTATCTGAGCACCAAAGGGAAGTCCATGGTGGCCGTGGAGATCTTCTCCATCTTGGCCTCTGCGGCTGGTCTACTGAGTTGTATCTTTCTCCCCAAATGCTACGTTATAGTGCTGAGGCCAGATCTGAACAATAGACATCACCTCATGAGGAAAATTTAATAGGAAAACAAGGAAACATATAGTCACATCTGTACAGGTTAATATAGACATTTCCATTCCAACTATTGTCATAGTTCTGACTAATGAACTCCGGGAAGTCAGGACTCTGACACATTGTTCAGGTTCAAGAAACCCTTTATTGAGTACATCATATTGGCACTTAGAAAGGTGAAACTAGCTCTAAATTGTTCCCGTGTGTAGGGATCGTTAAAAGAATAGGATTTCCCCACCCCCTATGTCTCTCAGGTCACTTGGACCAATCAGTCCAGTTGTAGGTTTCCGCCCAGCTCTGACAGGTGTCCATTGACATGACACAGTTCACACGCCTGCTGTAGATGTTATGGCTCACCAGCTAAGGCCCCATATTCCTAAGGTTCCCCCCTCCCCTTGAATGGCAACCAAGAAACCAAGCAGAAGTAAGCATGACTTCAGTTGAAGTCATTTTGCAGGTTGACAACTATGTCCAGACACAACAACACATAATCATTTTGACAGCATATGGAGTCTTGGGGCGTTGCAGAATTCTCTACTAATTTTTTTTCATTCAAGTATTTCTCATTGTATATTTTGAATGTAAAACATTAAATTGTATAGAATGTTCTCTTCATTATGACTAGATAAACATGCCTCGTTAATGAACAAGACCATGTGAAGTGGATATTAAGGGATCTGCTATATTTTTATGCTCTCAGATTATCATTGGGATGGATTGATGGGATGTTGGAAGGAAGACAATGTTGTGTCTTAGATGTTTCCTGAGATTACAAAAATGCTTTGGAGTAGAGAGAGAGGGAGAGACAGCTGATCATGAACATCATAGCAGAACCCCCTGGGCTGACTTCTCATCTTCCACCACCACAGACTGAAAACTGTCCTTGAGTGGAACCAGAGCACAGCCAAGTCTCTAATCTTGAACCTTGCTAGGTCCAGCTGGATGCCCTGCTTGATGGCATCAAGACCACATGGATGAGGAGAAGGAGGAGGAGGAGGAGGATGTACAATGGGCCATCTATCATCTCTCTGGGACACTGCAAATGCAGGATTTGTCTCATAGGGTGATGGTTCGGTATTATGCTTTCACTCAAGGAAAGGTAACCCTGGTTCAATCCTGGTTCAAACCACAAAGGATGTGGACTGAAAAATGGTGTAGAGCAGAATGTTGCACCTGAGAGAAGCTCTGGATCGCGTCCTCAGGAAATCCTTCATCAGGCAGAATGATTGGACTTGAAATACTTTTAAAATATTAATGACCCACTTGAGTGACAGGGAGATTGGGCAGAATGCATCTAAGTTGTAAAGAAAAGAAGAAAGCTTGTGATTATTAAAAACCATCCAGATATTTTATAGCTGAAAAACATCTCCATTGGCCAGTGAGGGAAGCAACAGTAAGATAAAGGCCATGGTGAGTTATTCCAGGAAGTCCCTGGGAGTTTCTTTATCTGGAAAGAGTTTGGTGGTAGCTGCAGAGACAGTCAATTCCAAAGAGATCTCAGAGATTTAAAAGTATTTGCATCATGTGTGTCCTACATTAAGGGGATGGGACAAATTCTCGTCCAATTCTAAAGCTCCATCACTGTCCAAACACAGTTGCCCAATTGACAGACTAAGAGGCACAATTGTGATTTCAGGAAAAGGTTTTCATCCTGTCAAAATGACAAAATGACTCCAGTGTGATGGGGATAATGTGGACATTTCCCTCTCCTTGGATTCATCAAACACTAGTAATTCTTACTTCGTCTCAGTGGATTTCCACAGATTACTCCACCCTAAGTCTAAAGAGGCTATGGTGAAAACATGTTTATCTACAAGCTCCGAATACTATAGCTAGGTCCCTTTAGAGTTGGGGCTTAGATGAATGTTTATGTGAAGATTGAAAACTCCACTTGAACCTTCTGAAGTCACCAGAGCATCACAGTTCCTGCAAAGATCCTCCTTTGATTTCCTGTAGGAAAAAAGTATCTTTTTGTGGCCAATGATTTCACTCTTAGCGTTGCTATGGACCTTGCCTGCAGCTGTCCAGATAGACCTGAGGCCAAATTGCTTCTGGAGGAGACCTTTTCGAGAACAAAAAGACTATTACAAACCTGGAGATCTTACCATTGGTGGAAACCTGCCTCTCTCCCTTAATATAGTTATACAGCTCCCACATGAGTCTCCTGGTGATTGGGATAGTCTTTCTGTGTAAGTGTTTCCTTGATTATCTTTTTTCTCAGGGCAATGTGGAAACGTCAGATTTAAAGAAGGGGCAGATTTATATCCCACCCAGGCTCTGTTGATGTGGAGCCTTCTTATTTAGGACAAATTGATTCCCTTTGATCAATCAATCTCCCTCAAATCCCTTCTCAAGCCCTCTGACTCTTCAGTGGTAAAGATTATTTTCTCACACTGGATAGGAAGTCAATGTTTTCTCCATGTTCCTGTAGATAAGGTGCACATTGTGTAGAAGACAATTTGGGCTGAACTTGGGGAGAAATAATGCTAGGGTCCTCTATCTTATTGCTGCATTGAATTCATCTTCCCATCCCATTAATCTGATGATTTGTAACACTATCCTTCCTGCTTAAAAGTCTGTAGAGATTCTCAGTCATCCAGGTCAGAGTGCTCTCAAAGGTGCTTTTTTTCAGGAGACAACTGGACTTTCTTTTGAAGATGTTTCGCTTCTCATCCAAGAAGCTTCTTCAGCTCTGACAGGATGGTGGGGAATGGAAGGATTTATACCCCTTGCAGACAGCTGCTCATCTGCATCCTTTTAGAGAGTCATTGAAGCACTTGGAGGGTTTATCTGTGTCCTCAGGATCACCTCAGCAGTGCTCCTGGTTCCTGGAGTCTACAATTCTTTCCAAGTGCTTCAATGACCCTGTAAATGACCAGCTGTCTTCAAGGAGTATAAATCCTTCCATTCCCCACTATCCTGTCAGAGCTGAAGAGGCTTCTTGGAGGAGATTGAAACATCTTCAAAAGAAAAAGAAGAAAGTCCAGTTGCCTCCTGAAAAAAGCACTTTTGGGATCCTTCATGCTTACATTACATTTCACGTAGTGAGGGTCTGTCTTTTGTCCCACCAAGTCTGGCTTCCCACCAATCTCTTGTTAATCCTAGCACATCTAGGTCAGAGGAGCGAGTTTCTTTGGAGAACCCCCAATAGAAAGAGTTCCACCTTCAGAGACACTAAAACTGTTTTTTTTCTAACTTGAGCCATTCAGATATACTGGAAACATCATTTCTAGCCAGAAAAAGTCAACCTGATCAGACATTCAATTTAATTCAATTTAATATAATTTATTGGATTTATAAAGCTACCTAATTCTAAAGGACTCTGAGAATATGAGAGGGTGCCAGATTGGGGAAAGTGCTTTGGAACATAGGACAGGAAATTTCAGCTTTTAATATTTCCATGGCTGGATATAATAAAATGTGTAGTTTTATCAAGAGGATCAGCCACATTTCCTTAACTGGACTGAAAAGTTTATTTTGGAAAAGTCAATACTGACTTGAATTGAAATCATGCTGGAAATTATAACTCGCTTAAATGTCCTGCGGAGAGAGAGGAAAAGAGGATTTGCAATACACTGTTGACAATAAGAACAGGATCAACTACGCCTGTGTAGCGTAGGGGGCTAATGCCTCCTACTAAAGGCAGCAATTAACACCAGCTGCCTGTAATTTCTGTGAGTTCAATCCTAGCCAGGCTCAAGGTCGACTCAGCCTTCCATCCTTTCTAAGGTGGGTAAATTGAGGACCCAGTTTGTTGGGAGCAATAAGCTGACTTTGTATAAATATACAAAAGTATGAAGGCTATTACTTAACACATTGTAAGCCGCCCTGAGTCTCCGGAGAAGGGCGGCATATAAATCAAAATTTTAAAAAAAACTAATTGACAGCAACCCTATTTTCTGACACCAGTAACATAAATCAACTCATTTGTATTGATCTGTTCTAGAATCCAGATAATGCTTTGTTAACAAAATAAACATCTCCCTCCTGCTCCTGTCTAATTTTTGTCCTCTAACACTTGCGACAAAGACCTGTTCCCAAGAACTACCAACACTTTCTGGCTTTGGCATTTGCCATTCAGGAGATCAACAGAGACCCACAGCTTCTCCCCAACATCACCCTGGGCTTCCGCATCTACGAAGAGAACCATCATGCAAGCATGACTCCAGATGTCAGCCTGTCTCTGCTCTCCAGCCGGGGAAAATTGTTTCCTAACTATAAGTGTGACACACAGGACAACCTTGTCTCTGTCCTTGGTGGCCTCAGCTCCAAAACTTCATCCCAGATGGCAACCGTGTTTGGCAATTTCAAGGTTTCTCAGGTACCTGGACATGCAACATGATGAAAGGGGGAATGCTGTAAATTCTGCCTTGTGTGGATATGGCCAACATAACCAATAACCAACGAGAGCCAATTCTGTGACCAGAAGAAAAGAATAGAATAACAGAGTTGGAAGGGACCTTGGAGGTCTTCTAGTCCAGGGGCCCCCAACCTTTTGGACTTCAGGGACCACCAAGTTCATAATTTTCAATTCCACAGATCACTAATACAAATTCAGCACACCACTTGCTGAAGCGCCGGGACTCCCAGTGATAGGATTAGGTTCTTCAGGCACTCTCCCTCCTCTTTCTTTCTCTCCCTCCCCCCTCTCTCTCCCACTCCTTCTTTCTCCCACTCTTTCTCCCTTATTCTCTTTCTCTCTGTCTCCCCTTCTCTCTTTCTCTCTCTCTCCCCCACTCTTTCTCTCTCTCATTCTGATTCTCTCTCTCTCTCTGATTCTCTCTTTCATTCTGTCTCTCTCTCTTTTTCGTTTTCTGTCTCTTTCTCTCAAAATGGAGATTTTGCAGTATCCTTCCCCTGCCACGCCTACCAATCCACACCACACCCACCAAGCCATGCCCACAGAACTGGTAGTAAAAATGCCATATTCCATGTGTGGCCCTACCAAGGAATTATGACGTGGTATTAACATTTCACGTGATCTTGACTCTATCCCTCTGTTTATGCAGCCTAGAACTGTGTTGGCCTTTTTTGGCATCATATTTAAGTGATTGTCCACTAGAACTCCAAGATCCCTCTCACAGTCACTACTATTGAGCAAGATACCATCTATACTATACCCGTGCATTTTGTTTTTGATTTTTTACCTAAATGTAGAAACATACTTTTTTCAGCATTGAATTTCATTTTGTCAGATAGCACCCAATGTTCAAGTCTGTCAAAATCCTTCTGTATCTTAAGCCTATCTTCTGGAGTTTTGACTATTCCTGCTAGCTTGGTGTCATCTGCAAATATGATGAGTTCACCATTTATACCCTCATCCAAGTCATCGATGAAGATGTTGAAGAGTACTGGGCCTAAAACAGATCCTTAGGGTAGTCCCTTGCATACTTCCCTCCGTGTAAATGCAGGGTTAGGGTTGAGTGTGGTTGGTCAGCCAGTTACGAATCCATCTGGTAGTGATGCTGTCTAACACATTTTTTCTATTTTATCAAGTAGTAGATTATGGTCTACTTTATCAAATGCCTTACTGAAGTCCAAACAAATTATATTGAAAGTATTCCTCTGGTCCACTAATTTTGTCACTTTGTCAAAGAATGCAATAAAATTATTTGGGCATGATCTGTTTTTGACAAAGCCATGCTGGTTTTTGGTTATTACTTGGATTGCTTCTAGGTGTTAACTGATTCGTTGTTTGATTATCTTTTCCAGAATCTTACCTGGTATTGAGGTCAGGCTGATAGGTCTGTTGGTTCCTTGTTTTATTTTTTTTTTCTTCTTCCTATTTTGAAGGTGGGAACTGCAGCAGCTCCTTTCCATTTCTTTGGCAGCTGCCTGGTGCTCCAGGATCTTTGAAAGATGTAGATCAGTGGTTCTGAGATCTCGTCTGCCAGTTCCTTCAGAACCTTGGGGTGTAATCCATCTGGTTGTGGTGATTTGAACTTGTCTAGGGTAGATAGGTGTTCACTTACCATTTTCTTCTATATTTTAACTTGTGTTCCTAATCTGTTTTTTGTGGTGCTATTTTTGACAGGTTGGACTGTATTTTTCCCTTTGTGTAAAGACAGGTGCAAAAAAATGAGTTAAGTAGTTCTGCTTTCTCCCTGTTGCTTGTCACCTTCTTGCCACTTTCTCCCAGCAATGGACCAATTGTTTCCTTGACTTTTTTCTTGTTTTTAACATACTGGGAGAAGCTTTTTTTTTTGTTATATTTTACTTTAGTCACAAGCCTTTGTTTGTTGTGAGCCTTAGCTTTCCTCACTTCATCTTTGCAGGCTCGGGTTATTTGCTGATATTCTGCCTTAGTTATTTGCCCCCCTTTCCACTTTTTATACTTGTCCTTTTTGTCTTTCAATTTGTTAGAGAGTTCTTTGTGCAACCATGCTGCTTTCTTTTGAGACCTATTATTTTTCTTCTTTATTGGTATTGTGCTAGACTAGGCTTTTATAATCTCACTTTTCAAAAATTCTCAAATTTCTTGAGTTGTTTTCCCCTTGAGGATTCTCATCCATGGAATCCTCCCCAAGCTCTTTTTAAGTTTATTGAAATTAGCTCTCTTAAAGCCCAAGACTCTAGTTTGGCTTTGTTCTATTGCTTGTGCTTGCATAATGTTGAATTCCAATATTGCATGATCATTCCCCCCAAGGTTCCTGTAGCTTCAACACCTTCTATCATTTTATCTCTGTTACTGAGAATTAAATCCAATATGCTGATCCCTTTGTTCTTTTCTCTACCTTTTGGGAAACAAAGTTGTCTGCTAGGTTTGTCAGGAACCTGCTTGATCTTCTGCTTGGTGCAGAGCTTGTCTCCCACTTGATGTCAGGGAATTAAAATCCCCCATTACTATTGTAGTGTGCTTCTTATATACCTTAGTTATCTGACTAACAAAGAGTTCATCTATTTCCCCTGTTTGGTTGGGTGGCCTATAGTGTACACCTATGGCTGTGATGGCGAACTTATGGCATGCATGCCCAAAGTGGCACACAGAGCCATGTCACTGGCACATGCAGCATCACTTGTTCCTCTTCCAGGTTTCTGGCATCATGCGTGTGTGATGATCAGCTGGCCTTTTTGCATACGGCAGTGCTGTCGTGAGTGTATCTGTGCTAGAAACCTGGAAGACTACCTGGCCAGCGAGCATGCAAGTGCCAAAAACCAGAAGTTCATTTTCGGGCACATGGACGGACCCTGGGAAGCTCCTCTTCTTGGTTGTGGCCCAGATGTGTGTGCACTCTTTTCGGCACCCTGATGAAAAGGTTCACCATCAGTGGCCTATGTCATCCCCCTCCTTTTACTTTGACCCAAATGCATTCCAGGCAGTTTTCATCGTTGTTGTCCCTCATGTGGTTACTGCCAACAACTCACACAGCCAATTCTATGACCAGAACAAAACATCTTAGGAAGGTGAAAAGTTGTGAGGATTTGGGTCTAGAATAGGATACCTGCTAGTCTAGATGATCTGTGATTAGTAACAAAAAATACAGGTATCATTTTCCTTCTTTCACTTTTTTTTCTTCCGCACCTACCATCTCTTCAGCTAGGTTACCGCTTCTCTGACCCTGTTTTGAGGGATAAGACCCAATTTCCCACCTTCTACCAGATCGATCCTCAGTATCACCTACAGAATGCAGCCATCGTCCGGCTCTTTTTGTATTTCCAGTGGAACTGGATTGGGATCGTTGTTCAGAAGTCAGAGAGCAGTGATCATTTCATCCGGATTTTTGACGCCACCCTCGCCCAGAATGATATCTGCATACAATTTGTAAAACAAATCATGCCCCAAATGTCAATATTAAATGAATTGAACAGCGAACAAATAGATGTGCTTTGGACAATTTTGAACAGTGATGCTCAGGTTGTGATTATCTCCGGGGTTTCAAGTGTTCTGCAAAGCCTTTTACTATCCCTCTCCTATTATGAAGAAGAGAACCATGTTTCTTCTGGGAAGGTCTGGATCCTGACCACCCAATGGGAATTTTCAGCTATTGGCTATCACTACAATTGGGGAAAACTAAAATCCTTCCATGGCGCTTTGTCTTTGACCGTCCATACGAACCCGGTGCCAGGATTCAAGGATTATCTCTGGGCTCTGAATCCACATGAACCCCACGGAGACGTCTTTCTCCCCGAATGGTGGGAAATTGTATTTGACTGTCAGGTTTTGAAGGCAGGTGTGTCCTCACCTGATGGCCGAAGGGTTTGCACAGGGGAGGAGAACCTGGACACCCTCCCAGCCTCCGTCTTTGATGGAAAGATGACTGGTTTTAGCTACAGTGTCTACAATGCTGCCTATTCTGTGGCACATGCATTACATGCTGCATATATGTTGGAATCACAAAGGGCATTGAAGAGAGGCAGAAAGAAGCCACACCTGCCCTCTGTGAAGCCATGGCAGGTAACTCTCATCTTCAGATCTTCCTTTCTGGTCAAGGAAACAGCTTTACACTGTTTAAAGATTCATAAACATTTCCCTGTAATCTCCCCTGTTTTGTCTTTTCCCTAATATTTTCCTCCTTTGTTTAAATCTTCCATAAATCTTGAAATTTCTATTTTAGATATCACAATGTAGAAAAATAATGGTTGTGAAGTAGAAAATAATACATAAAGAAGGGGCTGAATGAATTTGTATTAATATTAGGATTGGAAAAAAATGAACATAAGGTAGTGCAAAATGATAATTTGAAATTACTTACTTAGAGGGAAGATGATTGGAAATGATGATATCAATTATGAAATATAAAATGATTTATTTAGAAGGGGAAATTTAAATGAAATTGAAATGGAAGATAGATTCATTTAAAAAAAGATGGTGTGAAAATTAATGTGAAGAAATATATTGTTTTTGGTAAATGCAAAAGGATCATTTGAAATTACTCAGAGGGGAAGATTATTGGAAATGATATAAATTGTGAAATATAAAATGATTTATTTAGAAGAGTTTTATTTAGAAGCGGTTAAGAAACAGAAATCTAAATGAAATTGAAATGGAATAAGATATTTTTATTTTAAAAAGATAATGCCAAAAGTAAATTTGAAGAAATATATCATTAAAATGGTAAAATGATTAATAAGGAAGTATGACATGATAATCTGGTCCACCTGTAGAAAACAATCGATATTAAGAAATAATTATGAAATAGTAAAATGATTGTGTTTAAATTAAAGAGTTTCAATAGAGTAAAGAAACATTGAAAATATATGTGATAAAGGGAGAAATAAAAGAATGAAATGAAATAAGGTTAGGATTAGGATCCAATCACCTAGTTTTCCTTTGGAATAATTTGTAGTTTCAGTTCTTGAAACTGAATATTTAGAAGCTCCAGAAATAGAACTTTGCTTCAATCTACAGCTTAGTCGTAACTTTGATAAAGTCTCTTCATTTTCATGGACTTTGTTTGTTTGATTGTTTTGCCATTCCAGATGCACGCCTTCTTGAGAAAGGTCCTCTTCAACAACACCGCTGGGGAGGAAGTCTCCTTTTCAGAAACTGGGATGAAATACGCAGGATTTGATATCCTCAACTGGGTCATCTTTGCAAATATAACGATCCTTCGAGAGAAAGTCGGATGGGCCAATCCGGAGGATCCATCAGCTGAAGGATTCAGCATCAACCCCGATGCCATTGTGTGGGTCAACCAGGTGGGGAGTAAATGTTGCTTCCAGGATTCAGGAAGGCTGAGAGGAAGGTCCAGGTTGTTGTGATGCAAATTCTACTCAGGTGAAGGAAAAAGAGGGTCTGCTTTCATGCAGACCTCGAAGCCAATCTGACCGTTTCTAACCTCTCCATCTCAAAGCTAATCTCACTCTCCTTTCAGACAAAGCCTTTCTCCCGATGTGTGAAGAGCTGCCTTCCAGGACAAGCCAGGAAAATTGAAGAGGGGAAGCGTTCTTGTTGCTACGGATGTGTTTCTTGCCCAGAAGGGACCGTTTCTAATCAAACAGGCAAGTTGCTTGAGAAGACCCTCAAGCAGGAATCAGAAGGGTTAGTGCGGCTGCCTGGGGAGGAGTGAGAGACAAAGTTGAATGGATCCTTTAAGTTGTTAGCAGCAGTTTTAGCTTTTATGTTTATATGTTTTGATATTTTATTGAGCACTGCCCAGAGTCCCTCGATATGGAAGATGGGAATTTCAAAATGTAATAATAAAATAAAACAAATCAATTAATTCATTATATAATTACTCCTGAGAAGTTTTTAGCTGCTGATCCCACTAGATCCTTCTGTGTTGTGTACAGCAGAAGTAAAGAGATGGGGTGTATAGGGCATTTCAGTTCTTTCATTGGGAAAACAGTTCCCCTCAAGGATAATCCCTGGTTCTCTGTCTAATATCAGCTGGTGCTTATTCTTCCAGATGCGGCTCAGTGCACCCCCTGCCCAGAAGACCAACAGCCAAACAAGAACCACATCCTGTGCATTCCCAAGACCATGAACTTCCTCTCCTATGAGGATACACTCGGCTTCATTTTAGTTTCCCTAGCTCTTTTCTTCTCTTTGATCACAATCCTCGTGTTGGCAGCCTTCATCAAACACTGCCACACACCCATCGTCAAGGCCAACAACCGCAACCTCACCTACCTTCTCCTGGTCTCCCTCCTGCTCTGCTTCCTCTGCTCCTTCCTCTTCATCGGGCAGCCAAGGAACCTCACCTGTCTCCTCCGACAAACCACTTTCAGCATCGTCTTCTCCACTGCTATTTCTTCTGTCTTGGCAAAAACTCTGACTGTAGTTCTGGCCTTCATGGATACTAAGCCAGGAAACAGGGCAAGAAAACTCTTGGGGAAGCAGCTGATCTTAGTCTTGGCCTGTCCCCTCGTGCAAACAGCTCTTTGTGCCTCCTGGCTGGCAATCTCCCCCCCATTTACTAATTTGGACTTTCATTCTGTGAAGGGAGAAATCGTGTTGGAATGCAATGAAGGTTCAACCACCATGTTTTATGCTGTTCTGAGCTACATGGGTTTCTTGAGTCTCATCAGCTTCATAGTGGCTTTTCTGGCCAGGAAACTACCGGACAGTTTTAATGAAGCCAAGTTCATTACTTTCAGCATGCTGGTCTTTTGCAGTGTCTGGGTCTCCTTTCTCCCCAGCTACCTGAGCACCAAAGGGAAATCCATGGTGGCCGTGGAGATCTTCTCCATTTTGGCCTCTGCGGCTGGTCTGCTGACTTGTATCTTTCTCCCCAAATGCTACGTTATAGTGCTGAGGCCAGATCTGAACAATAGAAGTCACCTCATGAGGAAGATTAAGTAGGAAAGCAAGAAAACATATAGTCACTTCTTACAGGTTAATATAGACAGGGGTCTGCAACCTTAAACACTCAAAGAGCCATTTGGATCTATGTCCCACAGAAAAGAAAACACCGGGAGCCACAAAACCTGGGTGGGCATAGCCAACTCAACGTCACTCACTCCCATCTAGTCACATGACCCCCATCCACGGCTACCCAGGTTTTTTGACTCTCAGTGTTTTCTTTTCTGTGGAAAATTTCTCTCTCTCCCTCTCCTCCCCCCCTCTCTTAAATCTTAAAAAAATATCCAAGATATAAAAGTGAAAGTTTCTGGACTTTCTGATTTTTCTTTGAATACATTTCGCTTCTTATCCAAGAAGCTTCCCCAGCTCTGACTAGATGGTTCAGAATGGAGTCAGAGCTGAAGAAACTTCTCGGGTTGAGAAGTGAAACATGTTCAAAGAAAAGCCTAAAAGTCCAGTTGCCTTTTGAAAAAAGGGACAACCATGAGCTGGATGACTGAGAATCTCCATAGACACTTCATGGAGCACTTGTGTAACATGCCATGTTCTAGGAGCACATAGAATTGCCTGCAACTGCCCCATTTTGCACCAGTTGAAACTTTCAAATGCTGTTCAGGGCAGCCCCACATAGGGGTCATTACAGTAGTCTATTCATGTGGTGAGAAGGCAATGAATAACTATCAGCAGAGCTTACTTTACTTACTATCTGTACTTACTTTACTTACTATCTGTAAGTAAAGGGACTCCAGGAGGCAGGTGAACTCATGAGCTTGCTCTGTTATGATTAAGATCCCACCGTCTATTATTCTCTTTTCTGCTTTTAGTTCTGCTCGTATAATATCTAATTCTTTTTAATAACTATTATATAAAGGTTTTAAACAATGCTTGTCTTCCTTATTTGCAGCTTTTACTGCTTTGTTGTATGCTGCCCAGAATGACTTTGCATGGGGTGGTCATATAAATTTGATCAATCAATCAATCATACAACAGCTGTGGCGGGGGGGCTTTCTGTCAGGTTCGCCTGATACGCCAGTTGCGGCCCTTTCTAGATCGGGACTCCCTACGCACAGTCACTCAGGCGCTCGTCACATCTCGCTTGGACTACTGCAATGCTCTCTACATGGGGCTCCCCTTGGGATGCACCCGGAGGCTCCAACTGGTACAGAATGCGGCCATGCGGGGGATTATGGGAGCGACAGGATGCTACCACATGACACCTCTCCTGCGTGAGCTGCATTGGTTGCCGGTTGACTTCCGGGTGCGTTTCAAGGTGTTGGTAATCACCTTTAAAGCGCTCCATGGCTTAGGACCAGGTTACTTACGGGACCGCCTTCTGCCACCAATTGCCTCCCACCGCCGGTTCGCTCCCACAGAGAGGGCCTCCTCAGGGTACCGTCAGCCAGACAATGCCGGCTGGTGACCCCCAGGGGGAGAGCCTTCTCTGTGGTAGCCCCCACCCTCTGGAACGATCTTCCTCCAGAACTGAGAACGATCGCCGACTTCCGGACTTTTCGTCGGGCTTTGAAGACTTATCTTTTCCAACTTGCCAGACTTGCCTGATCCCTTCTATTTTAAAAATTTTTTAGAGTTCGATTGACCTATTTTAATATTTGTCTGTTTTAAATTTTCAGCCTAATTTATATATTTTTTTAGTATGATTTTAACTTTTATGTATCAGTTTTTAGTCGGCTGTTCACCGCCCTGAGTCCGTAAAGAGAAGGGCGGTATATAAGTCTAATTAATAAATAAATAATAATAAATAAATAAATCTCCTGTCTTGTGGGTATAACTAAACCGGTTATTCTACATTGGCATGATTGGTCACACTTCTTAGGGTACAGCTGACTGCAACTATGCCCCACCAGCACCCATTCTGCCCGAACATACTATGGCGCAGGCCAAACTCCATCTTGTGTGCAGGTATCCACTTTCAAGTAGCTCAAAAACTCAACTTCAGTTTAACTGTAAACTCCATCGGTTCTGTGGATTAGCAACAAGGGACGCAAACCTTTTTTTCTCCATCTGATGTTCAAACAACATCTGTTGCTGAGTGGGTAGGAGAATTGCTTCCCCCTGCAATTTTCAGAAGAACTAATTCTTAAGGTATTCCCTGTGGATTTCAACCCACACAAATCTTCCAAGGTTAGTCCTGGTTTCAAAAATATTGGTTCTCCCAGTGAAGATTAGATTAGAAAATTAGTATTCTTTATTGGCCAAGTGTGATTGGACACGCAAGGAATTTGTCTTTAGTGGTGGGGGACCTTGCCTTGTCCACCAAAGAGCTAACTCCAGGGTTTGGTGAGAGTCAGCTGGCCTACATGTCAAAGCACAAAGACAGGTAAGAGAAAGCATGATTGGTTTAATTGTAGTTTATTGATGGATTAATATTGTGACCTTATCATTAAAATAAAATAGAGCACATAGTCTAGTTTCAGAATAAGAAAGATAGGAGGAAATAAAGCAATACAATACAAATGTTTTAATGCAAAGAGAGATCAGATAAATGTGCCCTGAGGACGTCCAGCTGGCAAGTTAGTCTCAACTATGTAAATCTGGTGAGATTTAAGGGGCCGCCTGCAATTCAGCCTCTGCACAAACCTTGATTTCTGATCTAGCAGGGAAGGTGACAAGAATGTCTGGGCTGCCTCTCTTGCTGGTGCTGCTCTGGCTCCTTCCCCCACTTGCTGCTAAGAAGATTCAAAGCATGTGTGCATGGCAAAAAAGCTTAAACTTACAGAATCCATGGGAATTTTACAGACCTGGTGATCTGATTATCGGTGCAAATTTTCCCCTGGCACTTCTTGTCAACTCCATTGTCCCAGATTTTCACAATTACCCATCAGTGCTGACTGATAAAATATCGTAAGTTTCACCTGGAGGGGAACTATTTATATGATTGTTTTCTTTGTTTTGTATCCAGGACTTCTTTTTAAAAAAAAAACGGTTGCTCTAGTGATGTTCAGATCTTTATCCTTTTCTCAATATAAAGCGCAAGAAATGGGCTGGAATTCTCAATTATTTCCAAAAGTTTTCATCAGGATGATTATGCATATAAAAGTGGGGAGGGGCAGCACCTCAGAGACTCAGCTGCCTAGTGAAGAAGTTGACTTATAACAGGGTAGGACAAGGCGCAATGGGTGGAAATGAATCAAGGAGAGAAGCAACTTAGAACTAAGGAGAAATTTCCTGACAGTTAAAACAATTAATCAGTGGAACAACTTGCCTCCAGAAGTTGTGAATGCTCCAACGCTGGGAAATTTTAAGAAGGGATTGGATAACCCTTTGTCTGATGTGGTATTGGGTTTCCTGCCTAAGCAGGGGGTTGGACTACAAGATCTCCGAGGTCCCTTCCAACTCTATTATTCTATTCTAATATTAATTTGGATGTAAAATTATGGCGAAAGGAACCTGAAATCTCAGTCCTTTTCCAATGTGAGGAACTGCCAAAATCCATCAGTGTTGGAATCAGCATTTCTCATGAATAATGGAGTTCAGTAAATCTGTGCTATAATCCACCCACTGGAATCTTGGGGTCAGCAATAGTTACCAGACCTAAAGAAGCTGCTCCAAGAGAAACTCAATTACAATCACTAAGGCAAATTGAAGGAGGGAGGGTGATAGAATTATATAAAATGGTCCATGATACGGAGAGAGAGCTTTTCTCCTTTCTCACTAAAACCACAGAAGCTTAATCAAGGAATGTTTATTTTAAAAACTCAGTGAAACTTGGGATTTGCTGTTGCAAACTCAACCCAAAATATGGCAACACAAGTTCTACCAGCAGACTCCAACTTCCTTGTCATGTTCCCCAATGTTCCCCCCTCCCCATCTCAGCAATATCCTACTCTATGTTTGTGCTTTTCACAATAAAAAGCAAAGCTCATAAAATAGTGTCACTTTGATCGTGAGATGGACGGCATGTGAATCTGTTCAACACATTTTTTTCCAATACTTTTTATTAAACAGGGTTTTTTTTTAAAAAAAGCAGATATTTACATCTTCTTCTTTTCAACATCTTCGCATCAGTAATCCATATTTATACATTTTCTCTTTCTTATCTTAATATATCTTTTATACATATATTTCTAGTATCTCATATATATACTGTTATAATATATTCTCTTAATCTAAATATTTTATTTACATTTAACATAAACAGGTACCTAATTTCCTTTCCACAAATTTTATATCTTCCCATTTGTTTCCATATTCCTCCACCTAATTTAACCATTGTTTAGTTTTCTTTTGTCCCCCCTTCCCCCTCCTTTCTCCTTCAATCACTTATACCATTTCTCCCAGACTAAGTAATATTCTGTTTCATCTTTTTCTTGTATCTTCTTTGTTTAGTTTATCCATTTCCACACACTCCATAATTTTTCTAATCACCTTGTCTTCTGATGGTAGGTCATTGTTTTTCCTGTTTTGGTCAACACATTTTTTAAAAATAGGATACAATTCTCAATCTTTTCAGAAGTCAGGAAGATGATAAATCTAAAAAGTGAAGAGGGACAACAGAACAGAAACTGTGCTGGCTTAGGGAAGAAGTTGACTTATAATATTAATTTGGTCAGAAAGTCATGGCGGAAAACTCAAGTAAAGGCTCAATCCTTTTCCAGAGTGGCAGATTAAAAAAGTGATAATAATCAGTTTCGGAATCACCAGTGCTCATGAATAATGGCCTTCAGGAAATCTGTGTTGTGACTCCATCTGATGTCCTCTGTTCAGCAACTGTCACCAGACCTGAAGAAGCTGCTCAGAATTTGACAGAATCAAATTTGACAGAATCAAATTGATGTGGGTTGTAGAAGAGCAACTGGGGAGAATTTTAGTCACTGGAGCAAAGTGTTGAAGAGGTGGGGGACAATAAATAATGGGTATAAAAAGGTCTGTGCTATGGACTGATAGATTTTTCTTCTTTGTAGCAAAAACATGCAAGTTTCATCATGGGTTTTCCATTTAAAAAAATCCCATAAAACATGGGACAGGCAAACTTCACCACAGAAGTTGTTCTGAAATGAGCCTCAATGATTTTCTCACTATAGGCCCCTCCCCAAGAACTACCAGCAGTTCCTGGCCTTTATGTTTGCAGTTAAAAAAGTCAACAAGGATCTGCTTCTCCTCCCCAACATCACCCTTGGCTTCCATATCTACGAAAATCACCAGACTGAGAGGAATAATACTTTATTCAGTCTCTCCTTGGTCTCCACACGAGGCCAAATGGTTCCAGGTTATAAATGTGACAGGCGGGACATTCTGCTTTCTGTCATTGGAGGTCTCAACCCCAAATCCTCAAGGCTGATGGCCTCCATCTTCAGCATCTTCAAGGTCCTACAGGTAAGGAGATTCCATTAGATACACCATGCAATAGACAAATAACACAACTACAACGGAGGTCAAAGATGAAAGCAAAGGTGTTTGTGGGAAAGGGGGAGAAACAAAGCAGAGGTCTATTTTATTTATTTTTGATTTTGATTTTTTTTTTTTTTGGATTTATATATTGCCCTACTCCCAAAGGACTCAGGGTGGTGAACAGCCAAAAAGATAAAACACATAAACTACAAAATTTAAAAGACAATATAAAACCAATTAAACAATTTGGCCCAAACCAGGTTAAAACACCCTAATGTTTTAAAAACAAATTTAAAAATTTACAATTAAAAGGGAAAGTTAGGCCCGGTGAGCCAGTTGAAATAGCAGGGTCTTGGGGGCACGGCGGAAGGTGGCAAATCCGGGATCCTCCGTATCTCCGGGGGGAGCTCGTTCCAGATGGCAGGTGCCCCCACAGAGAAAGCCCTCCCGCTGGGAGCCGCCAGTCGACACTGTTTGGCCGACGGCACCCTGAGGAGCCCCTCTCTATGTGAGCGTACTGGCCGGTGGGAGGCTACTATGACTTAGATAATCCATGATATAATTCAATTGATTTTTATATTTTACATGTCAAGATACATTTTTATATAACCACAAAGAAATAGTGATATAACTCATGAATGAAGGCAAATATACATATCCCAGGATAGTGTTAAAAGATCTAGTCACTGGGATCAGAAGTTTTGTCTTCCAAGCTTTTGGATTCCTGTTGTAGCCTATCTTCAGGGAACTTCTCTCTGCGAGAAAATATTGATATAATATTAAAAGAGGAATTACTTCCTGACTTCTATAAAAGTTTATTATTTTTCTACACCTTTCAGTGCAGGTTGTATTCAGGTTGATGGCTTCTTTCTTTAACTTTGATCTATCACAACCAGGCAAAATAGTTCCTTGGGAGTTGGGCAGCATAGAAATACGATAATTAAATTAAATTAATTAAATATTAAATTAAATTAAATTAAATTAAATTAAATTAAATTAAATTAAATTAAATTAAATTAAATTAATTAAATTAAATAATTAAATTAAATTAAATTAAATTAAATTAAATTAAATTAAATTAAATTAAATTAAATTAAATTAAATTAAATTAAATTAAATTAAATTAAATTAAATTAAATTAAATTAAATTAAATTAAATTAAATTATTAAATTAAATTAAATTAAATTAAATTAAAAACTGGTGACTCTTCCTAAGAAGGGAGGAAGATGAAGCTGGCTACTCATAATGAGTAAATCTTTCTGGTGGGGTAAGAAACTACACAATGGGGACCCCCTAAAGGTCATAAACAATTTTACTATCTCTTTTAAAGAAGATTCTCACTTTCTCCAGCTCGGTGTTGGCTTTGAGTTCTCTCAGGGAAACAGAAGAGTTTATCCTTCCTTCTTCCGGATTAATCCCAAGGAATCTCCTCAGTATGTGGGTTTAGTCCAGCTGCTCCTGTATTTCCAGTGGAACTGGGTTGGGCTGGTGGCTCCTGAAAATGACAACGGAGAACATTTCATCTCATCTCTGATGCCAATGCTGAAGGAGAAGGAGATCTGCTTGGCCTTCACTGAAATAATGACAATTGATTTTTATAATACTCCCGCGGTGAAATTAAACCATATTTTCAATACTTGGTCAAAAGGTGAAGTAATTATTTTGTTTGGAGACTCCAATACTATTGGAAATGTGCAGGCGGTTATGTATTTTTATGAAGCATGGAGAAAAGCACCTTTTCAAAAAGTTTGGATCTTTACATCCACCTGGAAACTTATTGCAATAAGGTCTGAATATATATTGCAATTTGTAAAGCCCTTCCATGGGGCTTTCCATTTCAGGGACCACACCAGGGAAGTCTCAGAATTCCGCCATTTTCTCATGTCTTTAGACCCTTGGAACCCACGAGGAGATGTCTTTCTCCCTCCATGGTGGGAACAGGTCTTTCACTGCAAGATCTACAAACCAGGCAAGATGCTTCCAAAGAGGTTCCAAGATGCCTCCAAACCATGTACAGGAAAGGAGAATATACAGACTCTGCCAGCTTACTTCTTTGAAAGAAGCATGACAGGTGAAAGCTACAATATCTACAATGCCATTTATGCCGTGGCACATGCATTACATGCAATGCATGGATCTAGAGGGCGACTAGCCATCTTAAGACTTGAAAAGAGAATCTCCAATGTCCAGTCATGGCAGGTAATTTCTATGATGATGTTACCCCAGAATAAATAGAAGCCATGATGTCTCATTTGTGGCTTTCAGCCAGTTAGTCCAATTTATTGACGTCTCTTTTCATTCAGCTTCTTTCCTACTTGAGGAATGTCCACTTCAACAATAGTGCAGGAGATGAAGTCTCTTTCTCAGAAAATGGACTGGGATCTAGTCGTTATGATCTCCTCAACTGGGTTTTCCTCACCAATCGATCTTTTTTTCCTGTGAAAGTTGGACAAATAGATCCAGGGGCTCCTCAAGGCCAGGATTTCACTATTAACTCCAATGCAATTGTCTGGGCAAAAAAGGTGAGCTGGAAGGTAAACTAAATTCAGCAAAAGACGCGTTGCCTTCTAGGGATTCAGCACATCCTCCTTACTGGAGAACAACTTACTGAATCAAAACCTCATCAACAGTTTGACAAAGAACCTGTTTTGATTAGTGACAGCTCAAAAAGCATTGAGATTAGGAAGAAATTCTGCCTGAAATCCAAGATGCACTTAGAACAGCCAACATTGATTTCTGTGGACCTTTTCTGTTCAGTTGGATCTTCATGATTATTTGTTTTAGAAAAGATATAGCTCAATTCACAAGGCTTCTTTTGCATGCCAAGGCCCTATTCCAAATGCCAGCAACCCTGGGTAATGTGGGAGTGGCACTGGCCTGAACCCCACTTTCCTGGTTTCTGATAGACCCAACTTCACCATTTCTTTTGAAGACATTCTGAAGATATAAACAGAAATAATTGGGCCATCTACACTGTTTCTCTTTTCCCTTTAAGAAGGTGCCCTTTGCCAGGTGTGGCATGAAGAGGTGCCAGGCAGGAGAGAGGAGAAGAGTTCCAGAGGGCAAGCAAGTTTGCTGCTACCAATGTGCCCCTTGTCCAGAAGGAACCATTTCTAATCAGACAGGTAGAGCCTGTTTTAAATGTATCTCTTCCAGGATCAAGGAAGCCATTCAGGAGAAGCAAATATGAACATTTTTGGTACATTGACATTTCTAAAAATATTCAACCTCTGAGTTGATGGATCTAAACTGTCCTGTCCACCAACAACCTTGTCTGTTCCTCAACAGGTTAATGCAAGGTAGTTTCAGGGAAGAATTCCTGTGTTCCATATTAGATTTTATATTCCAAATCTTATATCTGGCTACATCCAGAAAAACCAGCTACCAAATGTTTCGTGAAGAGTGTGAGCGTCAAGCTTTAATTTTCATTATTTAGGGTATGCTTCTTCTATCAGCACTATCAATCTCCCAGGAGATTGGTAGACCTGTTGGAGAAAGGGCCTGTAGGAGATGACCATATTGAAGGTTCATTCATCCTTTTTGATAGACTATGAAATGCAAATTGATTTTTGCTTTCAGATTCTGCAAACTGTAACCCCTGCCCAGAAGACCAATATCCCAACAAGGACAAGGATCACTGCATTGCCAAGAAGATCCACTTCCTTTCCTATCAAGACACCCTGGGATATGCTTTAACTTCTCTCACTCTTTCTCTCTTCATGACCACATTGGCAGTTCTGGCAATTTTCCTTAAACATCATGACACACCAATTGTCAAGGCCAACAACCGAGATCTCACCTACATCCTCCTGGTCTCCCTCCTGCTCTGCTTCCTCTGCTCCTTCCTCTTCATTGGTCAACCAGGGAAGATCACCTGTCTCTTCCGACAATCTGGCTTTGCCATTCTCTTTTCCCTGGCAGTTTCTTCTGTTTTGGCAAAAACTGTCATGGTGGTTCTGGCCTTCATGGCTACCAAACCAGGAAACAAGACAAGGAAACTCTTAGGAAAACCACTGACCAACTCCATTGTCTTAGCCTGTCCTCTGGTCCAAGCAATTCTTTGTGCCATCTGGCTAGTAACCTCTCCCTCATTTCCCCATTTAGACTTCCACTCACTAGTAGGAGAGATCATCTTGGAATGTAATGAAGGTTCTACTTTAATGTTTTACACTGTTCTAGCCTATCTGGGTTTCCTTGCCCTTGTGAGTTTCACAGTGGCCTTTCTGGCTAGGAAATTGCCTGACAGTTTTAATGAAGCCAAGTTCATTACTTTTAGCATGCTGGTCTTTTGCAGTGTTTGGATCACCTTCCTCCCCACCTACCTGAGCACCAAAGGGAAGTCCATGGTGGCCGTGGAAATCTTTTCCATCTTGGCCTCTGGGGCTGGTCTTTTGGCTTGTATCTTTTTCCCCAAATGCTACATTATCCTATTTAAACCCAATCTCAATTGCAAAGAGAATATAATGAGGCACAAGAATCTCTGACTTATACAGGGACCGGGAACTTTTTGGTGCATTTTTGTGAATCTGATTTCTTAAAAATAGTGAAATGGGAGAGGTGCTTTCCCGTTAAATATTTGTAAATCAAGCAATAGGATTAAGGACAAAGTATAGGTTATTCAGCAACAGTCACTTCCTCTCCCTTTAATGTTTCATTAATTTCAGTTGTTCCCAGTGAGACCTCATATGACCAACTTGGAAATAAACTTTGATATCAGTGATGTGGATAATAATTTTGAGTTTACATTTATTTATTTTAATTAAAAGAGTCATTAAAAATGTATCTGTTTGGTTTCATTCTCAGTGTTTTAAGCCCTTTTGTTTCTATAGATCCTGTCAGGGTTCCAAGTAACACCCCAATGAAAGAAAACTCCAAGGCTTGAGTTTCCTCAAAGTTCCATTTTATTAGGTATGTCCTATTGGCACATCTGGGAAAACCCGAATCTGAAAGTTTCCAGATTTTCCCCACCCAAAGGAAAGTCCAAGTCCATGCCCAGCAGCCACATGTCCATCACATGTTCCAATCAAAGCACCATCCCAACTGGAGATGCCTCCAGCCGTCCAGGTGTCCTTGACTCTCTGAGAAAGGAATGTTATTATGACTATATAATTATCCTTGCTCCATACAATCCCCCGGCCCAGTTTCCCACAGTAGTAAATGTGGCAGGCCTGAAGGCCAAATGAAAAGGATGGCTTCCAGGCCTGACAGATCCCTGAGGTGGTGCTCAGTTCCTTATTATTATTTTTTTCAGTAGACCAGCAGAGTTTTGGGGCCAAGGACTTCTCACTCCCAATTTAACACTGACTGGCATGTGCTTGTAGAAAGGAAAAGGCCAGCTCATTACAGGGCTGCCAGTCCCATTCCCTGGTACCAAAACAGGAATCTACCATCAATTGTGATCCTGAAGGCCACTGAGGGATCAAGTAGAGCCAGGATGAATGCAGTACCCCAATCTCACTCATGCAAAACAGCATCTAAAAGTGCAACTGATGCCGTTCCCCCCACCCCCCCATACTCAGACCTGAATCCTGACTGAGGAAGGGTCTAGACAGTCTATTGCATCCACTAAAACTACTGCATGGCCATCTTCTCCAGAATGTTCCCCCAAAAGGGGAGATTGGATACTGGATGACAATTGTCCAGTATGGTGGGGTCCAGCATGTTTCTTGAGGAAGGGGTGAACCAAGTCCTCCTTTAAAAGGTGGAAAAATAACCCCATAGTCTCTATGATAAATTTATGCTGGATCCAGTTCCACTACTGCGTCTGATCCCATAACTCAGACTTTCTGCTTCCATTCTTCTTTCTGTCCTCTCTGTTGCCCTCATGGAAGTTCAGACTCTCCACAGCTCAATATAATCCCATTCAACAAGTTGAAGCTTTCGAAAGTTCTTTCTGGTCATTGATCTCATCCTTGACCAGGAGCTGGGAGTCCACAAAGACCCCCACATAGCATAATAGTCCCAAGCATGGTGCTACAATGTCATATATGACCGAAGATCAATAATGCCCAATACTGGGAGGGCCAATCATCCACAGCTGTTGGTTTTGCTACGATTAAATCTGAGGCTCCTTCCCATTCAATAGGCTTCAGGTTAGCTTGGTTAGTCACTGTTACAGAGCTGAATATTATCAGCAAAGAATCGAGACCTAATCACAAACTGAAAGGCCGGAGGCACCTTAAGAACCAGGGTTTTGGGCTCAATCTCTCCCTTACAACCAAAACTGACTGGAACCATCTTCAGAGAAAGGAGAGAAGCACATAATACATTGCACCCATTCGTATTACCCCAGTCAGTCAGAGGTTGACCAACGATGATGGAATTCTTCCCATAGCAGGAGAAGGAGCTGGAACTGGGACCATCTGAGAGGGGATGGCATGTCTCCACTGGAATGTCTGCAAAGGCCAGGGGCTGGGGACAATGCTGGCCCAGGCCCCTCTGGCATTGGGAGAAGTAGTTGACCAATGGGAGAACTGCCTGCCTTCACAAACGGAGGGGAGAATTGGCTGTAGAGAGTCAGTGGTGACAAGATCCCCTCTGATGAGGAACAGCTGCCTCCCCCACCTGATCCGAGGGCATAAAGAGTAGAGCAGAGGGAAGGTCAAAGGAGGACTGTGAGGCTGCTGGCAAGGTGTCTGCCCTGCCCCTCTTCATAAGAAACATATGGCTTGAACTGATTTCATCAGAAGCCGAAGGAGGGTGTTTTTGTAGGGAACAATTGTTTGTTTCTGCATGCACTTCCTTGGCCTTTGTAATCTCTGACTTTGGATTGTGTTTCTACCCTCGTGGACCTTGAACCTTGTCTTTAGACTCCTGATTTTGCCTTGTGGGCTTGGAACCTAGTTTATAGACTAGTGACTTCCTCTTTGGTTTATGAATAGGCTCTGGTGAATATTGAATTTAGTTTGTGCAACTGTCGGCACTGACTGTGGGTCGCTGCCTTCCAGAAAGTTTGTGGTAGAGATTTACTGGCCACTGTGGAGCCATTTGCCATGGGATAGCAGAGCAATAAAGGACTTTATCGAAGCCTACCTCTGCCTATGTGACCTGGGTCATAACAGTTTGTTCCTGACCCAAGTCTCCACCCCGTTCCCATCTTTTGAAAAGGACCTTGCTTGCAGTCAGACAAGATGGACCAGCTCCTTGTTGACAATGCTCAATTAGCTCAATTAGGTGGCACTCCTCTCTTCACAACTTACCATATCTTCCATCTCCTTGTTGAGCAGTATCTGAAGCTCTGGGGTGACACCCAGATTACACAGCAGTCCCAGGAATGGCAGTGACATGTCATGCAGGACCAAAGATGGAAGGTTCCCAGGGCAGAAAGGACCAGGTATTCTCAGCTGCTGGGCTGAAAATAGCGTGAGATTGTTCCTTCTCATCCAACAGCCTTCAGGCACAAGGACAAAACTTTGAAAGCATTGGAGTTCTGCTCTAGAGAACATTTAGGAAAAGTTATTGATAAGATTGAGTGAGTTCAGAAAAGGTATATTTCCCAGACCAGCAGATAATTCTAAAGACATATTTCACAAGACCAATACACAATATTTTGGGATTTAACTAGTTTTTAGATACCATTAGATACCATTTAGATACCATTTTTGTGTGGTTTAAGTTAGCCTAATATCTTGAGAGATCCTCTTCCCCATTTTAAGTGTCTATGGTGCACTTTAGTTTTTACTTTCACTTCCTCCATGTGGATGTCAACTCGCAAAGCATCCCTGACACTTTGACATAGGCAAAGTGGATGGGAAAACAGTGAAGTAGCATGGCAGCCAAAAACAAAAGCACATTCCAGACATCTCTCTCTCTCTCTCAAGGCTATCTCCCAGGGTTACCCATAGCGGCCGGAGGGGAGTGATCTTTACAACCCACAAAATTGCTCCATTGGCGAATGTGACTGATGACACACCCTGGGGGGAGGGGGGAAACATGTCAAGCCTGGGCCATAAAGTCAGAGTTGGCTTCACTTGGAATGTGCCTACATAAATAACTGGATTTTGCCTTTCACTGTTTTGGTCTCTTTCATCTGCATATAAAACCTATGAAGATAAATTTTCTTTTCTGCTCTGAATACAATTTTGATTTTATTTTTTTCTACAAATTTTTGGAAGTTGGCTTTATGCTAAATCAAATTTATATAAAAGAAATTAGTTTGACTTTGCTTATATTTGTAAATGTTTTAACCTACTCAATGAGAATCTGAATCTGACTCACATTCTACTAAAAGCAGAGAATTAACACTAAAGTTTAACCCAATATAGATTTCAGAGCATTGACTCAAAATACCCTATTTAGATTGTTTTATTCTTTTTTTTTAAAAAAAGTTTTTTTTATTATTTATTTGTTTTATTCTTGAAGCTGTTTTCTTACCTCCATTTTTTAATGTCTCAAGGTCTGTGTGCTTAGGAGTCAAGATGCTCCATCCTATGGCATTGTTTGTTGATCAGCAGCACAAGTTGTTGCCCTTTTAGGAATTGTTACAGAGATGGGTTAGAAATTACAATTTGTAGAAAGAGGGAAGATTTACCAAGAATTGAATAAAGAGCAAAATAGTTGGAAAATATGTACAGGAACTGTCCAGATATTTTTCTCTTTTGTGACAGAAAGGCATGCTTGCACAAACACCATCTTGGACTTTGCCGTACACCAATATAAAGCAGGGCAGTGGGTACTGATAAAGGCCTGGAAGGAGGAGAAACTGACTCCAATTTAAGAAGGACTTTTCATCGTCTTCCGGGTGCGATTCAAGGTGTTGGTCACTACCTTTAAAGCGCTCCATGGCATAGGACCCGGATACCTTTGAGACCGACTTCTGCCACCAATAGCCTCCCACTGGCCAGTTCGCTCCCACAGAGAGGGTCTCCTCAGGGTGCCATCGGCCAAGTTATGTTGGCTGGTGGCACCCAGGGGGAGGGCCTTCTCTGTGGGAGCCCCAGCCCTGTGGAATGAACTGCCCCCAGAAATGCGTAAAATCTCCAACCTCCGGGTATTTAGCTGTGCACTCAAGACCCCGTTGTTCCGCCAGGCCGGGCTATCAACATAATAATTTTAAATTGGGTGTTTTAAATTTCTGGGGTTTTAAATTGAGCCAAATTATTTAATAATTTTAAATAATTTTAATTGATGTTTGCCTTGCGCTTTTAATAGGCTGTACACCACCCTGAGTCCTTCAGGAGAAGGGCGGTATAGAAATAAAATTATTGTTGTTGTTGTTGTTGTTGTTGTTGTTGTTGTTGTTGTCTTCTTGACCACTGAGACTACAATTCGGACCGCTGAAAAAGGTTGGACTCATTACTCCCGAGTAAAAGGGCCCATGTCAGCCCCAAAGGAGTGGAAGGTGGAATCTCACCAAGGAGATCCACTGAATAGATTGGTGGGCAGTAACGTTACCAGTGGGAATACTGTTCTTCATTATCTGGGCTATTTTTGTATTTTTCCTTTCTAGGACAGAATGGTTGCATATGCTGTTTCCCCGGCTGAAGAAGACTTTGAGAAATTAGAATTGCCTGAATTACCTCAGAATACAGTGAACGTGTTTCTACAAATAGCTGAAGAAATTGCCAAAATGCTTACTGTGAAGAACTGTTTTGTGTGGGGGGGAACAGAAATGGGAGAAAAATGGCCTTGGGAAGCTCAGGAATTAAGTCACAGTATAGTAGCTGATATGTGGAAAAATAAAACTCTAAAATTCGCAAAAGGAAAGAAAGGGACACGGGCCCTGACAACGAATGTGATAGGGAAAGTATGTTATCAAAGATAGAGGAAGAATAGAAGGGTGGCAGTTAACAGTAACAGAGTTGAAAGGGGCCTGGAAGGTCATCTAGTCCAACCCCCTGCTCATGCAGGATACCCGTACTAGGGATTCAAACCGCCAAACTGCCGACCTTTCCGATTGACAGGCTCAGCATCTTTAGCCACTGAGCCACCTAGTCAGGTAGCAGGAGACACGATTCGCTTGACTGTATGGAACAACGGCAGTTGGTGGGGAGGAACCTCAAAGGAGGAGGCATTAAGCAAAATAATAACTGAGGTGGATTTTTTAAAGAATCCCGAAAGTGACACTCTGGACTGGGTAGCTCCGGAAATTATGTATTGAATATGTGGAAAGTATGCCTATGGATATCTACCCAAGGGGTGGTATGGATCTTGCATATTAGGAATAATAAAGCCAAACTTTTTCCTCGTCCCCATTGAACAGAAACAACTGCTGAGACTAACTGTATACTTCCACAAGAACCTAGAGGGAAAGTATGAAATTATGAATTGTTGTAAGTATAGAATGGAATGGAATGGAATGGAATGGAGTGGAGTGGAGTGGAGTGGAGTGGAGTGGAGTGGAGTGGAGTGGAGTGGAGTGGAGTGGAGTGGAGTAGAGTAGAGTAGAGTAGAGTAGAGTAGAGTAGAGTAGAGTAGAGTAGAATGAAGAAAGAAGAATAGAATAGAATAATAGAGTAGAGTAGAGTAGAGTAGAGTAGAGTAGAGTAGAATAGAATAGAATAGAATAGAATAGAATAGAATAGAATAGAATAGAATAGAATAGAATAGAATAGAATAGAATAGAATAGAATAGAATAGAATAGAATAGAATAGAATAGAAAATATGGAATGGAATGGAATGGAATGGAATGGAATGGAATGGAATGGAATGGAATGGAATGGAATGGAGTGGAGTGGAGTGGAGTGGAATGGAGTGGAATGGAATGGAATGGAATGGAATGGAATGGAATGGAATAGAATAGAATAGAATAGAATAGAATAGAATAGAATAGAATAGAATAGAATAGAATAGAATAGAATAGAATAACAGAGTTGGAAGGGACCTTGGAGGTCTTCTAGTCCAACCCCCTGCCCAGGCAGGAAACCCACTTCAGACAAATGGTTATCCAACATCTTCTTAAAAATTCCCAGTGTTGGAGCATTCACAACTTCTGCAGGCAAGTTGTTCCACTGATGAATTGTTCTCACTGTCAGGAAATGCCTCCTTAGTTCTAAATTGCTTCTCTCCTTGATTAGTTTCCACCCATTGCTTCTTGTTCTACCCTTAGGTGCTTTGAAGAATAGTTTGACTCCCTCTTCTTTGGGACAACCTCTGAGATATATGAAGTATATGATATATGAAGATATGAAGTATAAAAGAGTAAGTCAGGTAGAAAAGAAAAAGGGTGGATTTGAAGGAAATGAACAATAAGTTAGTCTTTTATAAAAGTATTTAATGTATTAAAAAGCTTCTTACTGTTGCAAACTGACCACAAATTGTAATTAGTAGAGACAATGTGTAATGGCTTGCTAAAAGCTCCCTTGGAGACAGGAACCTATGCCTTGGGCAAGACTACTTTCAGTAAGAAAGGAACATCTGCTCAAGGCGAAAATTAAAAGTCAACATGATAAGATAGTTGTTGTTAGGTAGGAAATGTCAAGATGACTCTTTAAAGTGTAAGAGAACGTGGAGAATGATTTAGGAGAATAAAGGGGAGTTGGGAGGGATTCTTAGGAGTGGTGTGCATTGTGTAGGAGTGTAAAATGTGTAGCTTGAAAACCGTTTCTTGCACTCTTTGACCTCAATCCATTTGGGAAGGGTCTAAGAGGCCGTGCTCACAACCGCTGTTTATTTTTCTTCGTTTTATCTCCAATAAACCTTTGATTTTGTGAACCAGATTTGTTTATGAATTGTGAGGATTAAACTATTTGGGTCTTATATCTCACAATCTGGACATTTCCCTCTCTTGGGATTCATCCAACAATAGTAATTCTTACTTCGTCTCGGCGGATTTCCACAAATTAATTCACCCTAAGCCTAAAGAGGTTATGGTGAAAATATGTTTATATAAGAGCTCCTAATACTATAGCAAGGTCCCTTTACAGTTGGAGCTTAGATGAATGCTTATGTGAAGACTGAAAACTCTATTTGAACCCCATGAAGTCACCACAGCATCACAGTTCCTGCAAGACCCACCTCTGACTTTCTGTAGTCTCTTTATGTGGCCAATGATTTCACTCTTAGCATTGCTATGGCTCTTGCCTGCAACTGTCCAGATGGACCTGAGGCCAAACTGCTTCTGGAGGAGACCTTTCCGAGAACAAAAAGACTATTATAGACCTGGAGATCTTACTATCGGTGGAAACTTGCCTCTCTCCTTTAATGTAGTTCTACAGCTCCCACATGAGCCTCCTGGTGATTGGGATAGCCTTTCTCTGTAAGTGTTTCTTGATTGTCTTTTTTCTCGGGGCAAGACTGTGGAAAGGGCAGTCTTGAAGATGGGGCAGATTTAAATCCCACCCAGCCTATGTTGATGTGGACTCTTCCTATTTAGAAGAAATTGATTCCCTTTGATCAATCAATGTCCCTCTAATCCCTTCTCAAGCCCTCTGACCAGTGGTGGGATTCAAATAATTTAACAACTGGTTCTCTGCCCTAATGATTTCTTTCAACAACCAGTTTACCAAACTGTTCAGAAAGTTAACAACCGGTTCTCCCAAAGTGTGAACCGACTGAATCCCACCACTGCCTCTGACTCTTCAGTGGGGAAGAAAAGCTTGCCATACAAGGGAGTCAAGCATTTCTCCATGTTCCTGTAGGTAAGGTGCACTTTGCATAGAAGACAATCTGGGCTGGATTTGGGGAGAAATAATGCTAGGGTCCTCTATCTTATTGCTGCATTGAATTCATCTTCCCATCCCATTAATCTGATGATTTGTAACACTATCCTTCATGCTTAAACATCTGTAGAGATTCTCAGTCATCCAGGTCAGAGTGCTCTCAAAGGTGCTTTTTTTCAGGAGACAACTGGACTTTCTTTGTTTTTTCTTTTGAAGAAGTTTCGCTTCTCATCCAAAAAGTTTCTTCAGCTGTGACAGGATAGTGGAGAATGGAAGGGTTTATTTTCCTTGCAGACAGCTGGTCATTTGCATCCTTTTAGAAGGTCGTTGAAGCACTTGGAGGGTTTATCTGTGTCCTCAGGGTCACCTGAGCAGTGTTCCTGCTTCCTATAATCTGCATTTTTTTCCAAGTGCTTCAATGACCCTCTAAAAGGATGCAGATGACCAGCCGTCTGCAAGGAATATAAATCCTTCCGTTCCCCACTATCCTGTTAGAGCTGAAGAAGCTTCTTGGATGAGAAGCAAAAGGACTTCAAAAGAAAAAGAAGAAAGTCCAGTTGCCTCCTGAAAAAAGCACCTTTGGGATCCTTCATGCTTACATTACATTTCACGTAGTGAGGGTCTGTCTTTTGTCCCAACAAGTCTGGCTTCCCACCACTCTCTTGTTAATCCTTCGCACTTCTAGGTCAGTGGAGCTTCTTTGGAGAACCCCCAACAGAAAGAGTTCCACATTTAGAGACACTAAAAGACACTCGTGTTTTTTCTAACATGAGTCATCCAGATAAAGCAATAGCTTTAGCAGTTAGATTTATATACCGCTTCATAGTGCTTGTACAGCCCTCTCTAAGTGGTTTACAGAATCAGCATATTGCCCCCAACAATATGTGAGTCCTCTAGAATCCAGATAATGCTTTCTTAACAAAATAAACACCTCCCTCCTCCTCCTCCTCCTGTCTAATTCTTGTCCTCTAACACTTGCAACAAAGACCTGTTCCCAAGAACTACCAACACTTTCTGGCTTTGGCATTTGCCATTCAGGAGGTCAACAGAGACCCAAATCTTCTCCCCAACATCTCCCTGGGCTTCCGCATCTATGAAGAGAACCATTATGCAAGCATGACTCCAGATGTCAGCCTGTCTCTGCTCTCCAGCCGGGGAAAATTGTTTCCTAACTATAAGTGTGACACAGAGGACAACCTTGTCTCTGTCCTTGGTGGCCTCAGCTCCAGAACTTCATACCAGATGGCAATCGTGTTTGGCAATTTCAAGGTTTCTCAGGTACTTGGACATGCAACATAATGAATGGGTGAATGCTGTAAATTCTGCCTTGTGTGGTTATGGCCAACAACTAGCAGAGCCAATTCTGTGATCAGAAGAATAGAATAGAATAGAATAGAATAGAATAGAATAGAATAGAATAGAATAGAATAGAATAGAATAGAATAGAATAGAATAGAATAGAATAACAGAGTTGGAAGGGACCTTGGAGGTCTTCTAGTCCAACCCCCTGCTTAGGCAGGAAACCCTATGCCACTTCAGACAAAGGTTATCCAATCTCTTCTTAAAAACTTCCAGTGTTGGAGTCTCCACAACTTTCTCACATTGTGGTGGCCAAAACTGGATGCCGTATTCTATGTGTGGCCCTACCAAGGATTAATAAAGTGGTATTAACACTTCATGTGATCTTGATTCTGTCGCTCTGTTTATGCAGCCTAGAACTGTGTTGGCTTTTTTGGCAGCTGCAGCACAAGGCTGACTCATACTTAAGTGATTTTTCACTAGGACTCAATGATCTCTCTCACAGTTACTACTATTGAGCAAGGTACCACATATAAGGTATCTGTGTATTTTGTTTTTCTTGCCTAAATGTAGAACCTTCCTTTTTTAACCATTTTAATCATGAATTTCATTTTGTTAGATAGTGCCCAATGTTTAAGTCTATCAAGATCCTTCTGTATCTTTAGCCTATCTTCCAGAGTGTTGCCTATTCCTGCTAGATTGGTGTTGTCTGCAGATTTGTTGACTTCCCCATCTATCCCCTCGTCCAAGTCATTGATGAAGATGTTGAAGAGTACTGGGCCTAAAACAGAGCCTTGGGGTACTCCACTGCATACTTCCCTCTATGCAGAAGCAGTTCCATTGAAGACTACACATTGAGTGCAGTTGGTCAGCCAGTTACAAATCCATCTGGCGGTGATGCTGTCTAACTCAATTATTCTATTTTATCAAGTAGTAGGTTATGGTCTACTTTATCAATTACCTTATTGAAGTCCAAGCAAATTATATTGACAGCATTCCTCTGGTCCACTAATTTTGTCACTTTGTCAAAGAATGCAATAAGATTAGTGGTATGATCTGTTTTTGACAAAGCCATGTTGGCTTTTGGTTATTACTTGGATTGCTTCTAGGTGTTCGCTGATTTGTTGCTTGCTTATCTTTTGCAGAATCTTCCTTGGTATTGAGGTTAGGCTGCTAGGTCTGTAGTTTTCTGGTTCTATTTTTTTCTCCCTTTTTGGAAGATGAGAACTACATCAGCTCTTTTCCAGTACTTTGGCAGCTGCCCGGTGCTCCAGGATCTTTGAAAGATGTAGTTCAGTGGTTCTGAGATCTCGTGTGCCAGTTCCTTCAGAACCTTGGGGTGTAATTCATCTAGTCCTGATGATTTGAACTTGTCTAGGGTAGATAGGTGTTCACATACCAGTTTCTTCCCTATTTTAACTTGTGTTCCTAATCTGTTTTTTATGGTGCTGTTTTTGATAGGTTGGACTGTTTTTTCCGTTTGTGTAAAGACAGATGCAAAAAATGAGTTAAGTAGTTCTGCTTTCTCCCTGTTGCTTGTCACCTTCTTGCCACTTTCTCCCAGCAATGGACCAATTGTTTCCTTGACTTTTTTCTTGTTTTTAACATACTGGGAGAAGCTTTTTTTTTAATATATTTTACTTTAGTCGCAAGCCTTTGTTTATTTTGAGCCTTAGCTTTCCTCACTTCATATTTGCAGGCTCGGGTTATTTGCTGATATTCTGCCTTAGTTATGTGCCCCTCTTTCCACTTTTTATACTTGTCCATTTTGTCTCTCAATTTGTCAGAGAGTTCTTTGTGCAACCGTGCTGCTTTCTTTTGAGACCTATTATTTTTCTTCTTTATTGGTATTGTGCTAGACTAGGCTTTTATAATCTCACTTTTCAAAATTTCCCAAACTTCTTGAGTTATTTTCCTCTTGAGGATTCTCATCCATGGAATCCTTCTCAAGATCTCTCTAAGTTTATTGAAATTAGCTCTGTTAAAGTCCAAGAATCTAGTTTAAGTTTGTTCTATTGCTTGGGCTTGCATAATGTTGAATTCCAATATTGCATGATCATTCCCCCCAAGGTTCCTGTAGCTTCAACACTTTCTATCATTTCATCTCTGTTAGTGAGAATTAAGACCAATATGGCTGATCCTCTTGTTCCGTTCTCTCACTTTTGGGAAACAAAGTTGTCTGCTAGGTTGGTTAGGAACCTGTTTGATCTTCCACTTGGTGCAGAGTTTGTCTCGCAGTTGATGTCAGGGTAATTAAAATCCCCCATTACTATTGTGATCTGCTTCCTACATACCTTAGTTATCTGACTAGCAAAAAGTTCATCTATTTCCTCTGTTTGGTTGGGTGAACACCTATGGCAGTGACGGTGAACCTATGGCACACGTGCCTGAAGTAGCTCACGGAGCTATGTCACCTGGCACACGCAGCGTCACCTGTCCCTCTTGTGGATTTCTGGCATCTTGCGCACACAATGATCAGCTGGCGTTTTCACATGTGGCAGTGCCAGACACTGGAATAGCTGGTCTTTCATTTTCCTGCATGAGCATGGGTGCCGGCCAGCTGATTAGCTGGCCAGTGTGCATGCAAGTGCCAGAAACCAGAAGTTTAATTTCTTCCGGGTTGTGGCCCACTGACCTATGGCAATGTCATTTTTCCCCCTTTTACATTGACCCAAATGCATTCCAGGCAGTTTTCATCATTGTTGTGTCTTATGTGGTTATTGCCAACAACTTGCAGAGCCAATTCTGTGACCAGAAGAAAATATCTTATGAAGGTGTAAAATTGTTAGGATTTGGGTCTAGAATAGGATAACTTATCAGTCTAGATGATCTGAGGTTCATAACAAAAAATACAGGTTCCACTTTCCTTGTTTCACTTCTTCTTTTTCTGCCGTCTCCACATTCTCTTCAGCTAGGTTACTGCTTCTCTGATCCTGTTTTGAGGGATAAGACCCAGTTCCCCACCTTCTACCAGATCGATCCTCAGTATCACCTACAGAATGCAGCCATTGTCCGTCTCTTTTTGTATTTCCGATGGAACTGGATTGGGATTGTTGTTCAGAAGTCAGAGAGCAGTGATCATTTCATCCGGATTTTTGACGCCACCCTCGCCCAGAATGATATCTGCATACAATTTGTAAAACAGATCGTGCCCCAAATCACATTAGTAAATGAATTGACCAGCGTACAAATAGATGTGCTTTGGACAATTTTGAACAGTGATGCTCAGGTTGTGGTTATCTCCGGGGTTTCGAGTTCTCTGCAAAGCCTTTTAATATCCCTCTCCTATTATGAAGAAGAGAACCACGTTTCTTCTGGGAAGGTCTGGATCCTGACCACCCAATGGGAATTTTCAGCTATTGGCTATCACTACAATTGGGGAAAACTAAAATCCTTCCATGGTGCTTTGTCTTTGACCGTCCATACGAACCCAGTGCCAGGATTCAAAGATTATCTCTGGGCTCTGAATCCACATGAACCCCACGGAGACGTCTTTCTCCCCGAATGGTGGGAAATTGTATTTGACTGTCAGGTTTTGAAGGCAGGTGTGTCCTCACCTGTTGGCCAAAGGGTTTGCACAGGGGAGGAGAACCTGGACACCCTCCCGGCCTCCGTCTTTGATGGAAAGATGACCGGTTTTAGCTACAGTGTCTACAATGCTGCCTATTCTGTGGCACATGCATTACATGCTCTATATACTTCGGAATCACAATGGGCATTGAAGAGGGGCAGAAAGAAGGCACACCTTCTCCACTCTGTGAAGCCATGGCAGGTAACTCTCATCTTCAGATCTTCCTTTCTGGTCAAGGAAACAGCTTTACACTGTTTAAAGATTCATAAACATTTCCCTGTGATCTCCACTGTTTTGTCTTTTCCCTAATATTTTCCTCCTTTGTTTAAATCTTCCACAAATCTTGAAATTTCTATTTTAGATATCACAATGTAGAAAAATAATGGTTGTGAAGTAGAAAATAATATATAAAGAAGGGACTGAATGAATTTGTATTAATATTAGGATTGGGAAGAAATGAACATAAGGTAATGCAAAATGATAATTTGAAATTACTTACTTAGAGGGAAGATGATTGGAAATGATGATATCAATTGTGAAATATAAAGTGATTTATTTAGAAGGGGAAATTTAAATGAAATTGAAATGGAAGATAGATTCATTTAAAAAAAGATGGTGTGAAAATTAATGTGAAGAAATATATTGTTTTTGGTAAATGCAAAAGGATCATTTGAAATTACTCAGAGGGGAAGATTATTGGAAATGATGATATAAATTGTGAAATATAAAATGATTTATTTAGAAGAGTTTTATTTAGAAGCGGTTAAGAAACAGAAATCTAAATGAAATTGAAATGGAATAAGATATTTTTATTTTAAAAAGATAATGCCAAAAGTAAATTTGAAGAAATATATCATTAAAATGGTAAAATGATTAATAAGGAAGTATGACATGATAATCTGGTCCACCTGTAGAAAACAATCAATATTAAGAAATAATTATGAAATAGTAAAATGATTGTGTTTAAATTAAAGAGTTTCAATAGAGTAAAGAAACATTGAAAATATATGTGATAAAGGGAGAAATAAAAGAATGAAATGAAATAAGATTAAGGTTAAGATCCAATCACCTAGTTTTCCTTCGGAATAATTTGTAGTTTCAGTTCTTGAAACTGAATAATTAGAAGCTCCAGAAATAGAACTTTGCTTCAATCTATAGCACAGTCGTAACTTTGATATAAAGTCTCTTCATTTTCATGGACTTTGTTTGTTTGATTGTTTTGCTATTCCAGATGCACACCTTCTTGAGAAAGGTCCTCTTCAACAACACCGCGGGGGAGGAAGTCTCCTTTTCAGAAACTGGGATGAAATACGCAGGATTTGATATCCTCAACTGGGTCGTCTTTGCAAATATGACGATCCTTCGAGAGAAAGTCGGATGGGTCAATCCGGAGGCTCCTTCAGCTGAAGGTTTTAGCATCAACCCCGATGCCATTGTGTGGGTCAACCAGGTGGGGAGTAAATGTTGCTTCGAAGGTTCAGGAAAGCTGAGAGGAAGAACCAGGTTGTTGTGATGAAAATTCTATTCAGGGGAAGGAAGAAAAGGGCTGCGTTTTGCAGACCCCAAAGCCAAGCTGAAGATTTCTAACCTCTCCATCTCAAAACTAATCTCACTCTCCTTTCAGACAAAGCCTTTCTCCCGATGTGTGAAGAGTTGCCTTCCAGGACAAGCCAGGAAAGTTGCAGAGGGGAAGCGTTCTTGTTGCTACGGATGTATTTCTTGCCCAGAAGGGACCATTTCTAATCAAACAGGCAAGTTGGTTGAGGAGACCCTCAAGCAGGAATGAGGTCTGGCATGGTTGCCTGGGGAGGAGTGAGAGACAATATGAGGTGGCAAATCAACTGAACAAATCAACATGAGAGTCATTCAGAATTTTTAACTTGAATGGATTCTTTAAGTTGTTAGCAGCAGTTTTAACTTTTATGTTTATATGTTTAAATATTTTATTGAGCACTGCCCAGAGTCCCTCGATATGGAAGATGGGAATTTCAAAATGTAATAATAAAATAAAACAAATCAATTAATTCATTATATAATTACTCCTGAGAAGTTTTTAGCTGCTGATCCCACTGGATCCTTCTGTGTTGTGTGCAGCAGAAGTAAAGAGATGGGGAGCATGGGGCATTTCAGATCTTTCAATGGGGAAACAGTTCCTCTCAAGGATAATCCCTGGTTCTCTGTCCAATATCAGCTGGTGCCTGTTCTTCCAGATGCGGCTCAATGCATCCCATGCCCAGAAGACCAACAGCCAAACAAGAACCACATCCTGTGCATTCCCAAAATCATGAACTTTCTCTCCTATGAGGATACACTCGGCTTCATTTTAATTTCCCTAGCTCTTGTCTTCTCTTTGATCACAATTCTTGTGTTGGCAGCCTTCATCAGACACTGCAACACACCCATCGTCAAGGCCAACAACCGCAACCTCACCTACATCCTCCTGGTCTCCCTCCTGCTCTGCTTCCTCTGCTCCTTCCTCTTCATCGGGCAGCCAAGGAACCTCACCTGTCTCCTCCGACAAACCACTTTCGGCATCGTCTTCTCCACTGCTATTTCTTCTGTCTTGGCAAAAACTCTGACTGTAGTTCTGGCCTTCATGGCTACTAAGCCAGGAAACAGGGCAAGAAGACTCTTGGGGAAGCAGCTGATCTTAGTCCTGGCCTGTCCCCTCGTGCAAACAGCTCTTTGTGCCTCCTGGCTGGCAATCTCCCCCCCATTTACTAATTTGGATTTTCGTTCTGTGAAGGGAGAAATCGTGTTGGAATGCAATGAAGGTTCAACCGCCATGTTTTATGCTGTTCTGAGCTACATGGGTTTCCTGAGTCTCATCAGCTTCATAGTGGCTTTTCTGGCCAGGAAGCTACCTGACAGTTTTAATGAAGCCAAGTTCATTACCTTCAGCATGCTGGTCTTTTGCAGTGTCTGGGTCTCCTTTCTCCCCACCTATCTGAGCACCAAAGGGAAGGCCATGGTGGCTGTGGAGATCTTCTCCATCTTGGCCTCTGCAGCTGGTCTGCTGAGTTGTATCTTTCTCCCCAAATGCTACGTTATAGTGCTGAGGCCAGATCTGAACAATAGAAATCACCTCATGAGGAAGATTAAATAGGAAAGCAAGAAAACATATAGTCACTTCTATACAGGTTAATATAGACAGGGGTCTGCAACCTTAAACACTCAAAGAGCCATTTGGATCTATGTCCCACAGAAAAGAAAACACCGGGAGCCACAAAACCTGGGTGGGCATAGCCAACTCAACGTCACTTGCTCCCATCTAGTCACACGACCCCCATCCACGGCTACCCAGGTTTTTTGACTCCCGGTGTTTTCTTTTCTGTGGAAAATTTCTCTCTCTCTCTCTCCTCCCCCCCCCTCTTAAATCTTAAAAAAATATCCAAGATACAAAAGTGAAAGTTTCTGGACTTTCTGATTTTTCTTTGAATACGTTTCGCTTCTTATCCAAGAAGCTTCCCCAGCTCTGACTAGATGGTTCGGAATGGAGTCAGAGGTGAAGAAACTTCTCGGGTTGAGAAGTGAAACATGTTCAAAGAAAAGCCTAAAAGTCCAGTTGCCTTTTGAAAAAAGGGACAACCATGAGCTGGATGACTGAGAATCTCCATAGACACTTCATGGAGCACTTGTGTAACATGCCATGTTCTAGGAGCACATAGAATTGCCTGCAACTGCCCCATTTTGCACCAGTTGAAACTTTCAAATGCTGTTCAGGACAGCCCCACATAGGGGTCATTACAGTAGTCTATTCATGTGGTGAGAAGGCAATGAATAACTATCAGCAGAGCTTACTTTACTTACTATCTGTACTTACTTTACTTACTATCTGTAAGTAAAGGGACCCCAGGAGGCAGGTGAACTCATGAGCTTGCTCTGTTATTATTAAGATCCCACCGTCTATTATTCTCTTTTCTGCTTTTAGTTCTGCTCGTATAATATCTAATTCTTTTTAATAACTATTATATAAAGGTTTTAAACAATGCTTGTCTTCCTTATTTGCAGCTTTTACTGCTTTGTTGTATGCTGCCCAGAATGACTTTGCATGGGGTGGTCATATAAATTTGATCAATCAATCAATCAATCAATCTCCTGTCTTGTGGGTATAACTAAACCGGTTATTCTACATTGGCATGATTGTTCACACTTCTTAGGGTACAGCTGACTGCAACTATGCCCCGCCAGCACCCATTCTGCCCGAACATACTATGGCGCAGGCCAAACTCCATCTTGTGTGCAGGTATCCACTTTCAAGTAGCTCAAAAACTCAACTTCAGTTTAACTGTAAACTCCATCGGTTCTGTGGATTAGCAACAAGGGACGCAAACCTGTTTTTCCCCATCTGATGTTCAAACAACATCTGTTGCTGAGTGGGTAGGGGAATTGCTTTCCCCTGCAATTTTCAGAAGAAGTAATTCTTAAGGTATTCCCTGTGGATTTCAACCCACACAAATCTTCCAAGGTTAACCCTGGTTTGAAAAATATTGGTTCTCCCAGTGAAGATTAGATTAGAAAATTAGTATTCTTTATTGGCCAAGTGCAATTGGACACACAAGGAATTTGTCTTTAGTGGTGGGGGGCCTTGCCTTGTCCACCAAAGAGCTAACTTCAGGGTTTGGTGAGACTCAGCTGGCCTACATGTCAAAGCACAAAGACAGGTAAGAGAAAGCATGATTGGTTTAATGGTAGTTTATTGATTGATGAATATTGTGACCTTATCATTAAAATAAAATAGAGCACATACTCTAGTTTCAGAATAAGAAAGATAGGAGGAAATAAAGCAATACAATACAAATGTTTTAATGCAAAGAGACATCAGATAAATGTGCCCTGAGGACATCCAGATGTCCAGCTGGGCGATCAGGCAAGGTCCTCCATGAGTGGGAGAACTCAGAGAATATCTTTTAAAGCAGGTTTAACCTTGGAATATTTTTGTGGGTTGAAAACCACAGGGAATACATTAAGAATTACTGTTCTTCTAATAATTGGAGGGGAAAGCAATTGTCCTATCCATTGGGTAATAGATGTTGTTTGTACACCAGACAGAGAAAAACATGCTTGTCTCCCTTGTTGCTAATGCACAAAGCAGATGGACTTGGGAATCAAGGTGAAGTTGACTTTTTGAACTAACTGAAAATGAACACCTGCACACAAGATGGAGTTTGGCCTGTGCCATGGTATCTTCAGGTAGAATGGGTGCTAATGGGGCATGGTGGCAGTGAGCTGTACCTTAGGAGGTGTGAACCTGATAAAATGCCCTCCTGGCCACGGCCGTCATATGCCCTTCTAAAGACAGCCGTGAATCCAGGAGGATGCCCAAGTTGCGAACCCCATCTGTGGGGGCTAATAACTCACCCCCAATAGTCAGAGATGGCACCAGCTGACTACATCGGGACGTCGGAAACCACAGCCACTCGGTCTTGAATGGGTTGAGCCTGAGTCTGTTTCTCCCCATCCAGATCCATATGGCCTCCAGGCACTGGGACATCACTTCGAGGGCATCATTGGGGTGGTCTGGGGTGGAGATGTACAGCTGAGTGTCATCAGCGTACTGATGGTACTTCACCCCCAAACCACAGATGATCTCGCCCAGCGGCTTGACATAAATGTTGAACAGAAGGGGCGAAAGGACCAATCCCTGTGGCACCTCACATACAAGGGGCCTCGGGGTCAACCTCTGCCCCCCTGTCAACACGGACTGCGACCGGTCAGAGAGAAAGGAGGAGAACCACCATAAAACAGTGCCCCCCCACACCCCTAACCCTTCCAACTGGCACAGCATGATACCATGGTCGATGGTATCAAAAGCCGCTGAGAGATCTAATAGGACCAGGACAGAGGAGCAGCCCCTGTCCCGAGCCCTCCAGAGATCATCCACCAATGCGACCAATGCCGTCTCCGTGCTGTACCCGGACCTGAAGCCCGACTGGAACGGATCTAGATAGGTCGATTCATCCAGGTACTGAGGCAGCTGCTGCGCAACCACATTGTCAACAACCTTCGCAACAAACCGAAGGTTGGAGACGGGACGGTAATTTACCAACATTGCCGGGTCCAGGGAAGGCTTCTTGAGGAGGGGCCTCACCACCGCTTCTTTCAAGGCGACGGGGAAGACATCCTCACTCAAGGAGACATTTATAATCCCCTGGAGCCAGCCTCGTGTAACCTCCCGTGAGGCCAGCACCAACCAGGAGGGACACGGGTCCAATAAACATGTGGCCGCGCTCAGTCGGCTCAGTATCCTGTCCACGCTCTCGGGAGGCACAGAGTCAAACTCTTCCCATATAGTATACTCAAGACCTGCCCCCGTCATCTCCCCTGGATCTACCCAGTCAGAGTCCAGCTGTTCCCGAATCTGAGCGATACAGATACTGTACAAAGTCCTCAACTCTACCCTCCAAGGGGTCCCCCGCACTCCCTGATGGAGCAAGGAGCGGGTCACCCTAAACAGGGTGGCTGGGCGATTATCTGATGACGCAATAAGAGCAGAAAAGTAATTTCTCTTCTCTGCTTTTATTGCCACTAGGTAATACTTAATATGAGATCTTAATATGAGATCTTAATGATCCCAGCAGACTCTGGAATGAAGCTAATAATGATCTAGTCCAAGGTGAGAGCCAAGCAATTGGAGCAGCCACTGACCCAAGGAGAAGGATTTGTGGCCAGGCTCCTCTACCTGATCCCAAAAGCCTAATGGATGAGCAGTGTGGGAAAGGCTGCCGAGATAGAGTTTCCCTTGTTTCCTCTGGGAGTAGCGATAACCTGGGGAACCAAATGGAATGCCACGAGGGTTGCCAAGTGGGAAGAGCCGATAGAATGGAAGTCCCCAACCATGGTTCACAGCCCTTCGGTCGAGCAATTGAGGGAGTTCAGTGGGATGGAGATGTGGGGAGGAGTATCTGACCTTCATGTGTGGTATCAGCTGGCTACCATGGTAAACTGGACCTGTTGAAGTACAGGCAGGACACAGTGCAAGAGAGTCACTCCCACCGAGGCAAGGGGAGATGCACCTGTTAATGCGTAGAGAGGGAGGAACCCCTCCATCGACCACTAGAGAGGGCCACTGTCACCCCACACAGGTCTGCTTCTGATGCAGAAAGGAGGGCCATTGGGCTGCTAACTGCCTAGCCCTCCAGCCTGTATCAGTGCCGAAATCCCCAAGTCAGTCAAATCTGAAGAAAATATTGAAGAAGATGGAGAAGGCTGGAGCAGAGAAAAAGGTCAAGCTTGGCTATGTTCCAACTCCCCACGTACCATGTTTTCCCGAAAATAAGACCCTGTCTTATATTTTCTGAACCCTGAAATAAGTGCTTGGCCTTATTTTTGGGGAGGCATTAATTATTTTGGGGCACATGGATCAAGATAGGGCTCCTCTTGCCATCTTACCTGATTTCCAGTTCTGTGTTTAAATATTTTCAGGGGGGGCTTATTTTTGGGGAGGAGGCTTATTTTAGCGCATGCACTCAAAAGCCCGTTTGGACATATTATCAGGAGATGTCTTATTTTTGGGGAAACACGGTAATTACCAAGGAGATGTTATTTATTGTGTGGAAAGTGTCTTTTCATACTTTCCAGCCTCAGGAGGGCCATCTGCAATTAGACATCTAACTACATTTCATGCAGTTCCAGTTGTCCAAAACTACACATAACACAAGTCCAAGGCAGTGCCCAAAAGTTGGTACCCCACTGAAAGCTCCCCACCTCCCAGTAGATATGATTACCTCATAGGAATGTTAAACGTCAAAGATATTTATGGGCCTGCTATTTCCATAGTTGGGGTACCATCTTTTGCAGCCTGTGCCTTTCATAATATATAAAATATACGGCTTTTATAGTTACAGAATGTATACCTAAGACTTAAAAGATGACAACTCTCTTAAATGAGCAGCAAAAATATCCAAGAATGGCAATTTGGCAAAATTAGCTGGTCGTTGCCTTATTTAAAATGGCCTCCAACTTTGAGGAAGTTGACCTCTAAGAGGTCAAAAGGAAAAAGAGATGGTGGGGAAAATCCGTTGATGGGAGTAGATAATAATAATAATAAACTTTATTGTCGCTGCACAACATACGTACAATGAGATTGGTGGAGCTCCCTCAGTGCACCCCCCCCCAACACAATACAACCCACAGTGAAAACAGAAAATCCCTAAGCCAATAAATCACATTAATAAAACACCCAGTCCTATTGCACCAATGTGAACATGCTACATGTTGCATCAGCCCTGCAAGTCCATTGTAATATGGAGTTATGTTGTTATTTCGCATTCAGGAGTCTGACAGCCCACGGATAAAATCTGTTCTTCAGCCTGTTTGTGCAGCTGGCTATACTTCTACATCTCCTTCCTGACGGTAGGAGGGTAAAGAAGTGATGACCAAGGTGAGAGTCGTCTCTGAGAATTTTCCTCAGTCTTCTAAGGCAGCGAGCCCTAGCGATCTCATCTAGTGGTATCAGGGGACAATCCACGATGTTTTGTGCTGAGCTCACCACCTTCTGTAATGTTTTTCTATCCGCTGCTGTTAAGGCTGCATGCCATACTGTGAAGCAATATACAAACTGAGAATTTGTTTAAAAAGTGTTCTTGCATCTCCCTGAAGCCCATTGTAATTCTTCTCAGAACATCCCTACAGCAGCCTCTGAATCCCCAGATGCATATGTTTATTTTAACTAAATTCTCTGTAGGTAACAAAAGAGTAGGAAGAAACCTGAAATGCATTACGGTATTACTTATGAATATGCATGCTTGAATCATTTCAAGAATGAATCATTCTTACATCATTTTCTCATTTCTGAAATGTATAAATATCAGTGCACCTCTTTGTCCTCTAAGGGGACTCAGTTATCATAAAACATAATCTTTATCAAGAAAGCTGAGCTATCCAGAGCCTGGATAGCTCAGCAGACTAAAGCATTGTGATTAAATACCAGCTGTCTGCAATTACTGTAAGTTTGAATCTCACCAGCCTCAAGGTTGACTCAGGTTGACGCCTTCTATCCTTTCTAAGGTAGGTAAATTGAGGACCCAGTTTGTTGGGGGCAATAAGCTGACTTTGTATAAAAATATAAATATACAAAAGTATGAAGGCTATTGCTTAACGCATTGTAAGCCGCCCTGAGTCTCTGGAGGAGGGCGGCATATAAATCTTTTTTTTTTTTAAAGAGAAGCTCTGAGATACATGGGGCTCCCCTTGGGGTGCACCCAGAGGCTCCAACTGGTGCAGAATGCGGCCGCACGGGGGATTATGGGAGCGACAGGGTGCTCCCATGTGACACCTCTCCTGCGTGAGCTGCATTGGTTGCCGGAGGACTTCCGGGTGTGCTTCAAGATGTTGGTGATCATCTTTAAAGTGCTCCATGGCTTATTAATTATTAATTGAACTGTTTTAAATTATGGGCCAAATTTTATATTAGTTGCTTTTAAAATTCTTTTAACTTTTGTAAAATCTATTTTTTATTTCTGGCTATTCACCGCCCTGAGTCCGCAAGGAGAAGGGTGGTATATAAATCTAATAAATGAAATGAAATGAAATGAAATGAAATATGACATGGCACAAGGGATTGTTAAAATAACATGTGTATGATGATATTATTTTCTAATTGCAACCACGAAACTCCACCACATTGATGAGCAGTTTTGGGTAGGCAGTTGAGAATTTAATCTCTAGTATAAAAAAAATAAAGGAATTGGAACAGGAAATTCTACAAAATTTCAGAAGACTATGGAAACAATTATATACACAGAGAAACACGGATGTGGAATCTAAACTTTTAAAAGACCAAAATAGTGAAATATCTAATTAAAAGAAATAAAACTTAGAGAATATCCTTCTTCGAATAATGAACTTATATGTAACAGCAAGCTTTATTTTTACATAGCACACTGGGTGTCAATGTGGACAACTGGGATATGGGATAAAAAAGCTGCATGATTATTGCTGATAGGAGGTTCATTTATTTATTCATTCATTGACTGATTCATTCAATTTCTATATCTGCCCACCTCAGACAAGTGATTTTTATTGTAATCACTTATACCACTTGGTAAGGCATTATTTACTGGACGTGCTCCTCTTTCTCTGTCATCACGTTTTTAAAATGACATAAGATACTAAATATGCCTCAAAGGAAAATTTTAAAACATTCCCAGACATGCATCAATTAGAGATTTTTGGTTCTTATCATATTTTCCCTACGGTTAAGATGGGGCCTCAGTAGGATAATGTAGCATTTGGGAAAAAAGATGCAAGCCAAGAGACCAGCCCCAGAGGCCAGGATGGAGAAGATCTCCACAGCCACCATGGACTTCCCTTTGGTGCTCAGATAGGTAGGGAGGAAGGTGATCCAAACACTGCAAAAGACCAGCATGCTGAAAGTAATGAACTTGGCTTCATTAAAACTATCAGGCAATTTCCTGGCCAAAAAGGCCACTGTGAAACTGATGAGAGCCAGGAAGCCCAGGTAGGCGAGGACAGCATAAAACATCAAAGCTGAGCCTTCATTACATTCCAAGATGGCCTCTCCTACTAAAGAGTGGAAGTCCAAGTTGGGAAATGGAGGAGAGGTTGCCAGCCAGGTGGAACAAAGAATTGCTTGAACTAAGGGACAGCCTAAGACAATGGAGTTGGTCAGAGGTTTTCCTAAGAGTTTCCTTGTCTTGTTCCCTGGCTTGGTGGCCATGAAGGCCAGAACCACCATGACAGTCTTTGCCAAAACAGAGGAAACTGCCAGGGAAAAGAGGATGGCAAAGGCAGTTTGTCGGAAGAGACAGGTGAGCTTCCTGGGTTGACCAATGAAGAGGAAAGAGCAGAGGAAGCAGAGCAGGAGGGACACCAGGAGAACGTAGGTGAGATCTTGATTGTTGGCCTTGACAATCGGTGTGTCATGATGCGTAAGGAAAATTGCCAGAACTGCCAATGTGATCACAGAGAGAGAAAGAGAGAGAGATGCTAAACCATATCCCAGGGTGTCATGATAGGCAAGGAAGTGGATCTTCTTGGCAATGCAATGGTCCTTGTCCTTGTTGGGAAATTGGTCTTCTGGACAATGGTCACATTGGTCTGCTTCTGTAATCAAAATTTTTTGTCTAAGTATTCAGGGGCATCTACAGCGAGCATTATCTCTCCTACCTAGAGTCTCAGGTTTGACTCCTTTCTACAGGGGCCAACTCAAAAAGAAAGTGATGGAAGGACCCCTGGGAAGTTTACCTGCACCAAAAAAAGGGCAAATCATCATTGGTTCAAAATGTGTCCCTGATCAATTGCTCAGATCTCGATCTCTCTCCCTTTCTCCCTCCCTCCCTCCCTATCTCTCTCTCTCCCTCTCTCCCACCCTCCTTATTTCTCTCTTTCTCTCCCTCCCTCCCTCCGTCCCTCCCTCCCTAGCTCACTCTCTCTCCCTCCCTCCCTAGCTCTCTCCCTCCCTCTCTCTCTCCTTCCCTCCCTCCCTCCCTAGCTCTCTCTCCTCTCTCTCCCTCCTTCCCTCCCTATCTCTCTTTCTCACCCTCCCTCTTTCCCGCCCTAGCTCACTCTCTCCCCTCCCTCCCTAGCACTCTCTTCTCTCCCTCCCTCCCTCCCTCCCTCCCTATCTCTTTCTCCCTTCCTTTCTCCCCCCTCCCTAGCTCACTCTCTCTCCCTCCCTCCCTAGCACTCTCCCTCTCTCCCCCTCCTTCCCTAGCTCTCTCTTCTCTCTCTCCCTCCCTCCCTCCCTCCCTATCTCTCTCTTTCTCTCCCTCACTCTCTCCCTCTCTCCCTCCCTAGCTCCCTCTCTCTTCCTCCCTCCCTAGCTCTCTCCCTCTCTCTCTCTCCCCCTCCCTCCCTAACTCTCTCTTCTCTCTCTCTCCCTTCCTCCCTCCAATCACTGGGCAATTATTTTTGGCACATATTTTTATTTTAAGCCAAAGAAGTTTGACTGATTTGTCAGCTATGAAGCCTGCTTTTTCCTTCTTAGTTTCATTATCATTCGGTGTGTTCTAAGATAATAATTTGACACACGCATGCACACACTCACACACATATAGACACACCTAAGTGTCATGGGAAATGGGGGAGAGAAATCAGTTTCTCCCTTCAATCAGTCAGAATTTTTTTGCAGGGAGGGTCTTGCAGCCATAGTAGTTGGTTTTCTCATTGGTGCATGATAGAAGGAATGGAAAGGACAGCAAGAAACCCACAGAGTTCTGCCTTGAATGCAGCCTATGGTAAATTTGTCGAGGAGAGCAGTCCTGCCAATCTTTGTTCCTTGGAGTTGGAGGTTACACTGTCCAACCTACCGCAAATAACCAAAAACCCCTTATTATTTTGATCTATTTAATGGCTGATCCTGGACGATCTACATTTGATGTATGTATTCTGACTTAGGCTTCCCCAAACCATGAAGCAGATTCCTTGTTCCAACAACAACCCCTTTTTATTAAGTTACCGTGAATTCCTTTCATTTACATCCAGTCTTTCAAGGGAGAATTTACAATCACAGACCTTATCTGTCTTGGAGAGCTGCCAGGCTGATATCTTCGAAACTTGGCAAGGAGTCTCAGAGAGTCACGAGCCAATTAAGCGAACTAATTGTCTCCTGCAAACTCCCCTCCTCTTTTGCTCCTCTTTTATTCCCACTGGAAGGCACCATTCGTTGTCCACCTGTGGCTTTATTCCTGAGTTGATCCTTGTTCCTTAGCTTTCCCTTCTCCTGGCAGCTTTGTGTATATGCAGACTGGGAACAGGCTCCAGCTGTTCTTCTGTCCCACTGATATCTGACTCTGAAGGCAGTTGATAACTGTTGGATGGCCCTGGCTTGGCCCCATCTCTGCCTCCAATGCAGAGCACTCTTCAGAACCTTCCCCAGACTGGGGATGAACATGGGACTGGCCCATGTTCATCCCCAACCTCCTCACTCTCTGAGTCTGCCATCAGCTCTGCTGGCGGGCCATAACATTACCTGTCTGATTAGAAATGGTCCCTTCTGGACAAGGGGCACATTGGTAGCAGCAAACCTGCTCACCCTCTGGAACTCTTCTCCTCTCTCCTGCCTGGCACCTCTTCATGCCACACCTGGCAAAGGGCACCTTCTAAAAGAGAAAAGAGAAATGTTTGAGATGGTCTATTCAATGGTCATGCATCATTTAATTTCCACATTGTCATCTCTGTAAGGACCTGCCTCAGCTACCTTCTCAAAATAAAATTCTTGAAATTGTTTGTGTTTTAAAAGGAACTTTTACTGAGAGGTAGTGATTGCAGAGAAGTCAGGCGGAGTCTGAAATTAATGAGTGAAGTGTTAGACTAATTTTCCCTTCGACCCACACCCCAGTAATCTCTCTGCCTTCCTCCCCCCTCTATCTATCTATCTATCTATCTATCTATCTATCTATCTATCTATCTATCTATCTATCTATCTATCTATCTATCTATCTATCTATATCTATCTATCTATCTATCTCTATTATCTATCTATCTCATCTTCCTATCTACCTATCATCTATCTATATGTCTATCATCTATCTATCATCTATCTATATCTATCTATCTATCTATCTATCTATCTATCTATCTATCTATCTATCTATCTATCTATCTATCTATCTATCTATCTCTATCTCTATTATCTATGTATCTCATCTTCCTATCTACCTATCATCTACCTATATGTCTATCATCTATCTATCATCTATCTATCTATCTATCTATCTATCTATCTATCTATCTATCTATCTATCTATCTATCTATCTATCTATCATCTATCATCTATCTATCTCTATCTATCTCTATTATCTATCTCATCTTCCTATCTACCTATCATCTATCTATATGTCTATCATCTATCTATCTATCTATCTATCTATCTATCTATCTATCTATCTATCTATCTATCTATCTATCTATCTATCTATCTATCTATCTATCTATCTATCTTGTGGAACAACATGCCTCCAGAAGTTGTGAATGCTCCAACATTGGAAGTTTTTAAGAAGTGATTGGATAACCATTTGTTTGAAATGATATCTGGTTTCCTGCCTAGGCAGGGGGTTATTCTATTCTGTTCTGTTCTGTTCTCTTCCGTTCCGTTCCGTTCCGTTCCGTTCCGTTCCATTTCATCTATTCTATTCTAATTGTAGATATTCCTTGAGGTATGACCATTTGCTCAGCCCCTCTTCAAAATTACAATAGCACTGACCAAAGGGACTTCCAAATTTCAGCCATTATAGTTCCCCACAATCATGTGGACAAAATTTAGGCATTTGACAATCAACTTATGATGGGAGAGAATGAGCCTTTCCCTGGTTTCAGAAAATTTCCTTATAGCTCACCTTTCTGGCCCAGATGATTGCATGCGAGTTGATGATAAAATCCTGGCCTGGGGGAGCCTTGGGATCTAGCTGCCCAACTTTCACAGGGACAAAAGATTGATTGGGGAGGAAAATCCAGTTGAGAAGTTCATAACGAGCAGGCACCAGTCCAATTTCTGAGAAGGAGACTTCCTCTCCAGCACTGTTGTTGAACTGGACAGTCTTCAAATAGGGAAGAATCTGAAATAAAAGAGATGTTCAGAAAGTGGGGTAATTAGAAATGAGACTTCATGGCTTCTATCACCCACTGGTGACCATCATTTTAGAAGATAATTACAAATATTGATAGCTAGACATGTTAGCTGAGTGATCAGAAGCAGCATCAGATCATAGGAATGTCAGGGTTCCAAGTAATACATCCCCTTCAATGAGAACTCTGAGGCAGGCATATTCCTCAAAGAACATTTTATTGGGACATACCAAATTGGCATAACCTTGGTGGTTGTGCCAATTTGGTATGGAAAGGAAAACCGGTTCTAAATTCCCGCCAGTTTTACCAATTAAAAGTAAAACTTTGTCAGTTCCTCTCAGAGTTCCCAGTCACATGATCCTATCAGCATGATCCAAGTCCGCTTGCTAGGTAACCTCAGTCTCCACTTTTCGAACACTTGCATGAACATTCTTGATTCCCAAGGAAAATAATTTTATTTAGGCTATGACACCCCAGCTATCTCTACACCCCCACCCCTCCATGGCTTCTTGCTCCAGGCTGTGCTGGCCCTGAAGTTAAGCGAAGAGAAACCTCCTTAGAGAAAAACTACAGAAAGAAAATGGAAACAGTTAGGCCAGCTTCAGGGTTGACGGGAATCTATCATGGAGCATTAGAGATGGACCCCAAAATAGCAAAAAGATTCTACTATCTGGTGTTTCTATCATGACTTCATCAACTCCACTTTTAATAGAATAATTCTTACATAAAAAGATTTTGTCTGGCCTTTGGAAAATAGCTTGACACCTTCCTCTCTGTGGCAATGTTTCCCCTCAAATACTGGAAGACTGCTATCATGTCTCCCCGGTCCCTCTCTTCACTAGACTAGCCGTAGTGTAGTCTAACAGTATCCAGTATCCAAGGAGCTTGCCATTTCCCCGTCTGTGTCCCCGCAGCGCCAACCGGAAGCAATAGCCTTCATCCTTTTGTATATACCTGCTTAGTAGGGTTGTCGGGCCCCCCCAAGTGGTGTTCTTTTTTATACAAAGTCAGCTTATTGCCCCCACAATCCAGGTCCTCATTGCTCATCACTTGACCCCTTGGCCCCTCAAATACTGGAAGACTGCTATCATGTCTCCCTTGGTCCTTCTCTAGCCATAGTCTAGTCTAATGATTCCAGTATCTATTTATTGTATGTTTTAGCCACCAGTCCTTGAATCATCCTGGTTGCTGTTCTCTGCACTCTTTCTAGAGTCTCAACATCTTTTTTATAGTGTGGTGATCAAAACTGGATGCAGGACTCTAAGTGTAGTCTTACTAAGGCTTTATAAAGTGGTATAAAGCCTTAGTAAAACCATACCTAGAACACCCATTTTCTTTGGCTTCACAGTTGCACAAATGAACACACCCATGCCCTCATTCCATCATCTCACAGAAAATGACTGGCTCACAGGATCAGCCATCCTGGTTCCAATTGCTGTTATAACTGAAGGACTACTTGCAGGTAATTTCTGCACGAACCCCGTTAGACTTTTACCAACAAAGCAACAAAGATGATTAAGGGACTTCAGGTTAAAACATATGAAGAAAATTTGCAGGAATTGGATATGTCTAGCCTAGTGAAGAGAAAAGAAGGGGCGACATGATAGCAGTCTTCCAATATTTAAGTGGGTTCCACATAGAAGAGTGCTCAACCTATTCTCCAAAGCATCTGAAAGCATGATGAGAAACAGTGGATGGAAACTAATCAAGGAGACCAGCAACCTGGAATTAAGGAGAAATTTTCTGACCGTGAGAACAATTGATCAGTGGAATGGCTTCCCTCCAGAAGTTGTGGGTGCTCCATTAATGTAGGTTTTAAGAAGAGATTGGACAACCATTTGTCTGAAATACTACAGGTATGCTTGAGCAGGGGATTGGACTAGAAGACCTCCAAGGTCCCTTCCAACTCTTATTCTGATATTCCACCTGTCTTTACTGAAGTTCAGTATTTGATACTCAATAGGTGCTGAATGTAGCATTCCTGTCTGGTTAGGTGCCAAGCAGGGTCTCTGATTTACAGGTGATGTTCAATCAGTCTGCTTTCTCTTGTCCCTTCATGATCGAGAGGCAACCCAATTAAAGCCTTTGATGCAGAACAGTCTAATGAATTTCAGAGGAGCAAAGGGTCTCTGGACCACTTTAAACTGGAATCTTTCTGTGGATGCTGAGATTCATGAGATTCACACAACAAGCTCAGCAGTACAACAAACACTATGTTCAACAAATGCTCTGTGCTCACCCAGGATGCTAATCCATTGCAAATAAAGCAAGTTAAAATAAATCAATATTTGCTAAAAGAAACTCTGGTGGTGCTGCAAAGGTGGCCAGTAGGACTTTGACTGATCTGCAGAAGATTCACAAAGGTCCCACTTTGTCACCTTGTAATGGGTTGACACCTCCTCCTTGGAATGATGTTGGATCCCCTGAAACTCAAGCCACCACTGAAGGTCTTGTATGAAGAACTTTCCATTCTGGAACTTTTTGACAACTGATTGGGTTACCCTTCCCCTTTCTTTTTTTAATCAAATCATCATACTTATTTTAGTGTATGTTAATGGTTTACGTTATTTTTGCAGTTAGATGAGTGGCATGGAAATGTTTCATAAATTAACCAAGAAACATCCATGGGAATTTTGAAGAACCTGTGGACTGGCTGTCAGGATTCAGATGGATGCCCTAATTAAATCATGAGCCTCAAACCAAGCTTCAAAAGAAATCCAGTTATTTATTGGGAGCTTCATGTCGGCACGTTTCCAAGTGAAGCCAGCTCTGACCCTATATAATTTATGCCCCAATCATGACCCTGTTTTCCCCGTCCCCCCTGGGTGTGTCATCAATCACATTCTCCAATGGAGCAATTTCATGGGTTGTAGAGATCACTCCCCTCCAGCCTCTGTGGGTAACCCTGGGATACAGCCTTGAGAGAGATAAACCTGGAATGTGCATCTCTCTTTGGCTGCCATGCCATTTCGCTGGTTTCCCATCCCCCTTGCCTATGGCAACTCAAGAGCAGATCAGGGATGCTTTGTGAGTTGACATTGTTCACAGAAAGTACCTGCCATGACTGGAGATTTGAGATCCTCTTTCCAAGCCTCAGCATGACTGACTGTGCTCCCGATCCATGCATTGCATCCAGTCCATGTGCCACAGCATAAACGGCATTGTAGATAATGTAACTTTCACCTGTCATGCTTGTTTCAAACACATAAGATGGCAGGGTCTGTAAACTCTCCTTTCCAGTACATTGTTTTTCCTTCTTTTGAAGGATCACTCCTGGTTTGTGGATCTGGCACTCAAAGACGTCTTCCCACCATGGAGGGAGAAAGACATCTCCTTGGGGATTCAAGGGGTCTAAAGACAGAAGAAAGGGCAGGAATTCTGGGACATCGTGGCTATGATCCATGAAATGCAAAGCGCCATGGAAGGGCTTTCTGAGTTCCAAAGTCTGGTGATATATGCTGATTTCCCAATGGGAAGTCAGGATCCAAACATTTCTAAATGCGATCCCAGTCCATGTTTCAAAGAAATGCAGAGAGATGTATATAGTTGGAAGACACTTGTATTCTCCAGACAAAATGATAACTTCTACTTTAAACCAACTTTTGATTAGGGGAATACATTTTGACCGTGTAAAATAAGGTTCATGTTTCACCATTTGAGTGAAGGCCAGGCAGATCTCCTTCTCCTGGAGCATTGGTGTCAGAGTTGAGATGAAATGTTCTCCTCTATCATCCTCAGGGGCCAGAAGCCCAACCCAGTTCCACTGGAAATACAGGAGCAGCTGGACTAAACCCACATACTGAGAAAATTCATTGGGGCTGATCCGGAGAAAGGAAGGAAAAACAGTTCTGTCTCCCTGAGTGAACTTGAGGAAGTGAAAACCGAGCTGCAGAAAGGGAGAATCTGGTTTTACAAATGAATTTTTCATCACAAGGTCATATTTTATGTTGAGGTTAAGGATGTCCATCCTGTGGCTTTTGGCCCCAAAAACCTGGTCAATTCAATCTGAGTGGAGTAAGGGTCGTTTGAAATACAAACTGAAGACCAGACCTCTGAATGCTTTTCCTTTGCTATGTATATACAAGATGGGTTTATTCTATAAAGTGTACTCTGTTAAGGGATGTGGTGGCTCAGTGGCTAAGACATTGAGCTTATCGATCGAAAGGTCAGCAGTTCAGTGGTTCGAATCCCTAGTGCCGCGTAACAGGGTGAGCTCCCGTTCCTTATCCCAGCTTATGCCAACCTAGCAGTTCGAAAGCAGGTAAAAAATGCAAGTAGAAAAATAGGGACCACCTTTGGTGGGAAGGTAACAGCATTCCGTGTGCCTTTGGCATTTTGTCATGCCAGCCACATGACCACGGAGACGTCTTCGGACAGTGCTGGCTCTTCGGCTTTGAAACAGAGATGAGCACCATCCCCTAGAGTCAGGAACGAGTAGCATGTATGTGCAAGGGGAACCTTTACCTTTACCTTATACACTGTTAATGGGTTTATATTCACAACTTTTCTGTTTATCTTTGCCTAATGCACCACTTTATAAAACCCTAGCAAGGCCACCCCTGGAATACCGCAACCAATTTTGGTCACCATACTACAAAAAAAGATGTTGAGACTTTGGAAGAAGTTCAGAGAAGAGCAACTAAGAGGATCAAAGGCCTGGAGACTAAACCATATGAAGAATGGCTGCAGGTTTTTGGTTTGGCTAGTCCAAAGAAAAAAAGGACTAGGGGGGACATGATGGCAGTATTCCAGTACTTGAGTGGCTGCCACAAAGAAGAGGGAGTCAAACTATTCACCAAAGCACTGGAAGACAGAACAAGAAATAAAGGCCCAAGGAACAGAATCCAGGAGCAAGGAAAACTCACATCAGCAGCCTTGAGTCTTTCCTTGTCTCATCACTTGAGACTTTCAAGAAGAGATTGGACCGCCAGAAATGATGTAGGGTCTCCTGCTTGGGCGGGGGGTTGGAATAGATGACCTACAAGATCCCTTCCAACTCTGTTAATCTGTTAAACCTGTTAAACCTTCCAGATGTGGCAAAGATAAACTTCCTTTCTCCTTATGAAAAACCACCACTGACATAGTTTGCCTGGCACTGGCAGGTGAGAAGCCATCACCCCCGATTCACACAATAAACCACATTGAAGTGTGATGTCAGCACTTCAAGTGGCATTTACTCTAGTGCTGACATGAGAAGGAGAAGCGGAGGCATCTGGAAAGGGACGTTTGAGTTTTCACCTACTTATTTTCCCTGGAGATAATATCCCCTAGGAAATGGGATGGGAGGGGGGAAATTCCTTTGAGCTGGAGCAGTAGATTAGGGATAGAGTGACTTGGAAGATGGCCAATGAGTGCAGAGGAGTGGGGGAAGGAAAGGGAGGGTTTTGGGTCAGAAGTCAGTATTGGCTACGATGAGTCGGAGTTAGAATGTCGTGCTTAATAAATGAGAGCTTTTTCATCAAAGACTTTGTTTGAAATGCAATTTATTTGAGACGTTTGCACAGAACTGGTTAGAAAGGAATTCATCCAGGAAAGCATTTCATACATTCCTTATTCTTTATCTCTTTGCAATGCGGGTATAAAGAAATAGATCCCGACACACGAAATATAAACGAATGAATTCTCATGATTTGGGCAAAATCAGGAAATCATGATTTCCTGATTTTGCCCAAGTAACTTTAGCATCCTTGCTGGCTTCTCTGTGTGTTTATTGGCTCCATACTCTGGAACCCCCTTACCTGTGGGACCTTGAAGATGCTGAAGATGGAGGCCATCTGCCTTGAGTGTTGGGAGTTGAGACCTCCAAGGACAGAAAGAAGGGTTTCCTGCTTGTCACATTTGTAATCTGGAACCATCCGGCTTCGTGTGGACAGAAGAGAGAGGCTGTTCCAGGAAATCCTCCTAACAGTCTCCTTATTGTCATAAATATGGAAGCCCAGTGTGATGTTGGGCAGCAGATCCAAATCCTTGTTGATTTTTGTTACTGCAAGTACCAAGGCCAGAAAGAGTTGATAATTCTTGAACGTAGTGCTATAATGAGAAAACATTTGGTTATATTACTGGGAAGCTTTTAAGCCAAAAAAGCAAATACAATTCTGGGTTCTATAAAAAGAGGCATTGAATCAAAATCACGTGAAGTATTAGTACCGCTTTATAAAACCTTAGTAAGACCATACTGCCACCAATTTCAGACACCACACTACAAAAAAGATGCTGAGACTTTGGAAAAAGTTCAGAGAAGAGCAACTAAGACCAATAAAGAGCTGGAGACAAAAAAACATATGAAGAACAGTTGCAGGAATTGGGTATGTCCCATCTTGAGAAAAGAAGGACACGGGAGGGACTTAATAGTAGGATTCCAATATTTGAGGAGCTGCTACAAAGAAGAGGGGATCAAATTATATTCTACAAAGCACCAGAGGGCAGGACAAGAAACAATGGCTGGAAACTAACCAAAGAGAGAAGCAACCTGGAATTAAGGAGAAACTTCCTAACCCTGAGGACAATTAACCAGTGGAACAGCTGGCCTTCACAAGTTGAAGGGGTTTCATCACTGGAGGTTTTTAAGAAGAGACTGGACAGCTGCTTGTCTGAAATGGTATAGGGTCTCCTTTTTGAGAAGGGGGCTGGATTAGAAGACCGCCAAGGTCCCTTTCAGCTCTATTCTATTCTTGTGTGCTGCTGGAGGTTGCTTTCCGAGAGAGAGAGAGAGAGAGAGAGAGAGAGAGAGAGGGAGGGAGGGAGGGAGGGAGGGAGGGAGAGAGAGAGAGAGTGTTCTCCTGGACTGTGAGGAGTTGAATCCATTTGTTGTGAGCCTTTGGAGAAGAAAAAGTGAAGGAGAAGATTATATTGATGGCACCACCCTGAAACGATGATCAATGTAGAGAAGGGCTGAGAAATACCACATTTGCAACCCTAAACAGCCATGGTTCATCCAGGGGAGACATATCTAAGGAAGCATTAGCAGTTTGATTGTCCTTTGGAAAAACTCTCTCAGCTTTGAGAACCACAATACTCCACAAGGTAGGAGTAGGAGGACTACTCAGGTGACCCTGAGGACACAGACAAACCTCCAAATCCTTCAGCAACCCTCTAAAAGGATGCAGATGACCAGCTGTCTTCAAGGAATATAAATCCTTCCATTCCCCCACTACCCTCTGGAACGACCTACCCCCAGGAATACGACTGATCCCGGATCTCCATACTTTCCATAAGGCCCTGAAGACTTTTTTGTTCCAACAAGCCGGGCTGGCCTAAAAGGATTTTAATTGGATTAGTTTTAAATTTTATTGATGAGGGGTTTTTAAATTGGGAAGCCAAATGATTTAATTATATTTTAAATTATCTTAATGTTTATATCGTATGTATTTTAATCCTGGCTGTCCACCGCCCTGAGTCCTTCGGGAGAAGGGCGGTATACAAATTTAATTAAGTAAAAATAAATAAATCCTGTCAGAGCTGAAGCCTGGATAGCTCAACAGACTAAAAGCCTGTTATTAACATTCAGCTGTCTGCAATTACTGTGTTCAAATCTCACCAGACTCAAGGTTGACTCAGCCTTCCATCCTTTCTAAGGTAGGTGAATTGAGGACCCAGTTTGTGGGGGCAATAAGCTGACTTTGTATAAAACATACAAAAGTATGAAGGCTATTGCTTAATGCATTGTAAGCCGCCCTGAGTCTCCGGAGAAGGGCAGCATATAAATCAAATTTTTTTAAAAAAACTTCCTGGATGAAAAGCGGAACATCTTCAAGAGAAAAAAAAAGAGAGAAAGTCCAGTTAACTCCTGTAAAAGCGCCTTTGGGACTCCACAAGATAGATTTGCTAACTTACAAAAGAACACTAATTTCCAAAACTGGATTTGCCGTTGTTTTTTTTAAATCACACATTGTAAATAGATTGACTTTCTCATGATTTCTGTCCAAATTAATACGTCAACTTCTTCCCTAAATCCACAAGATTAGATTAGATTAACAGAGTTGGAGGGGACCTTGTAAGTCATCTAGTCCAAAGCCAACACAAGAAGGAGACCCTCCACCATTTCTGAAAAATGGCAGTCCAATCTCTTCTTGAAAGCCTGAGGGATGAAGCTGAGGGAAAGCCTGAGGGATGAAGCTCCCACAACTTCTGAAGGCAACTTCTGTTCCATCGGTTGATTGTTCTCACTGTCAGAAAATTTCTCCTTATTTCTAGATTGACTCTCTCCTGGATCAGTTTCCATCCATTATTCCTTGTCTGACCTTCAGGTGCTTTGGAAAACATCTTGAGCCCCTTCCTCCTCTCTGGGGCAGCCCCTCAAATATTGGAAGACTGCTATCCTGTCTCCCCTGGTCCTTCTCTTCACTAGACTAGCCAGGCCCAGTTCCTGTAAGCAGAACTTGTACCATCTTCTTCACTTTTTAAGTTGTTTATCATCCTCCTGATGAAACTGGGAAATTCTATCCCATTTATTTATTTATTTATTTATTTATTTATTTATTTATTTATTTATTTATTTATTTATTTATTTATTTATTTATTTATTTATTTATTTATTTATTTGATTTATATGCCGCCCTTCTCCAGAGACTCAGGGTGGCTTACAATGCGTTAAGCAATAGCCTTCATACTTTTGTATATTTATACAAAGTCAGCTTATTGCCCCCACAAACTGGGTCCTCAATTTACCCACCTTAGAAAGGATGGAAGGCTGAATCGACCTTGAGCCTGGCTAGGATTGAATTTATGAGGATGGTTCTTTATCTAGGAAAGCATCAACGCTTCTGAACCAGAGGAGATTTTGGAAGCATCGCTAGAACAAGAATTTCTGAATGGAGTCTCTGAATCCCAAACCAAATAGACCACCCTCTAGCCCATTCCCTTCCATGTGAAACGTACCTTCTTGTAATTGGAGACTTTGATGGCCGATGGTCAAATTTCAATGCTTGAAAGAGAGAAAACTTTTCCAGGAGCAAATTCCCTCCAATAATGAGATCCCCAGACCTGTAGTAGTCCTTCACAGTTATCAAAGGATTCCTCGGTGCACAAACGGTTTGCAGTATTTTGTGAGTTGTTGAAGGCAGGAGCCAAAAGAAAAACAGCAAGAGAAGCAACCCATACATTATTCTCACCTTCCCTCCTGGACCAAAAATAAAAAAAATAAAAAATAAAAATCAATGTTTATTGAGGACCTGAACTGCTGGTAGCTCTCTCTCTCAAAAAAAACCCTCACCTTTAGGAGTAAATCAGCAAGCTAATAAAAATTCTTTAGGAGTAAATCAGCAAGCTAATAATAAGGTAAAACGCTCCAAACTTGATTGCAGGATGTTAAGGATATTTTTGGCTCATAACCAATGTTGTAGGTTATTGAGCAAAGTACCCTTTGAGTAAACACATGAAAAAGCGACCGGGAGTGGTTGTGAACAATCATAGTCAACATACAAACACACTGAGTTGTTGTGGTCTTTTACTTTTAGGAAAAATAAAGCAAAGTCCACAAACAATCCAAGTCATACAGAGATAAAATGAGAGTTAAAAGATCAATCCAGGGATATTTCAAGTACGAAGTCTTCTTACCAGTTGTAGTCATACACAATAAAACAATTCTTCTTGAGTTTCAAAACAGGAACAAGTTCAATATCAAAATATTCAATACATAGTAGAAAGCAACATGTGGCTATGATCAAACAGTGATCATGCAGAGAGATCAGGTAGAGAGGTACAGCAAATAAGCAGGTAAAATGGTGTAGTATCCACACTAACCATGATCCTGACTTCCCTTAAGTACATTGGCTACAGAGATTAGCCAATCAGGGTACAGGATGATGCAATACAGTCTTAAAGCAATATAACACCTATCTGACTGCAAACATATATTGTTGGTTTATATGTTGCCTGACCAACTAGTTAGACAAATAACCATTTCCTAACACAGGAAATACGACTTCAGCAGCAGAGTGGTCAATGCCTGGAATGCACTACCTGATTCTGTGGTTTCTTCCTCAAATCCCCAAAACTTTAACCTTAGACTGTCTACTGTTGACCTCACCCCATTCCTAAGACGTCTGTAAAGGGCATGCATAAGTACACCAGCATGCCTACCATCCCTGTCCTAATATTCCTTTTTACTTACTCTTTTCATTTATTCAAATTATGTTTATACTTTTACCTGTTATCTCATACATCTCTGACAAATAAATAAAATCAAAAAATCAAGCTGTACCATTCTGGAACACCTTGGGGCAATTTAATATAAAGAATGTTTTTGCTAATCTGCTTTGAGTTGACACAAAAGAGAAAGTTTATGCCAGTTAAGTTTCATTGGTCCCTAGAAATTGTCTTGTTGTCTGAACAGCTAAGGTGGTACATCCAGCCTCCCTTGGGAATGCTCAAATTGTCAGCCAGTCCCAGAGCCATTTTTCTCCTGGCATCTTCAGGGCTGCCACAGCAGAGGCCGGGCTAGCTGTGGGAATGGAAGTGGGGGGAGGTAGAGATAGCAAAGGGATCGTAACCAAAATAAAATTCTTTTCTGTAAGAGCCAAGGACGTTCCCACCAGGTGCAAGGAGGCGGGGATGTGAGGCATGATGAACTTTGAAATGTGACCTGATGGGGCCATGTGATGGACTGCAGGGGGCAAGGGGAGGAAAATTTGCAATTTTAACTACAGGGGAAACCTGAGGGGAGTTTTAGAGTTGGGTTTCTCCATATGTGCCAATATGACCTAGCCAGTGGTGGGATTCAAATAATTTAACAACCGGTTCTCTGCCCTAATGACTGGCTGTGTGGGCGTGGCCATGGTGGGAGTGGCCAGGGGGTGTGACAGGAGCGCTCGGCCTCTTGCACCCCCCTGGAAGCAAAAATGGGGCTGCAGGGGGCCTGACAGGCCTTCCCGCAGCCTCGTGGGAGTGAAAACAGACCATGGGGGGATGCGCTGCACCCCGCATGCCCCATTTTGGGCCTAGTAGGCCTCCTGGGAGTGAAAATGGACCATGGGGGGCGCATGGCACCCCCAGTGCCTAGTTTTGGGCATAGGAGGCCTCCCTGCAGCATCCTGGAAGTGAAAATGGACCGTGGGTGGGGGCAGGGGTGGGGTTGCACTGCACACCCCTGTGCCCAATTTTGGCCCTAGTAGGCCTCCCTGCACTTACCTGGGAGCCAAAATGGGATGTGTGGGGACTCCTGGAAGGGGCAGGGAGGGGAGGGGCCAGCCAGAAATTTAACTACCAGTTCGTCTGAACCAGCCCGAACTGGCATCACTGTACTTTGAGGAGTTTGCCAGCCTTGGAGTTCTGATTCTGTTGAGAGGGTTACTTGGGACTCTGACACAAAACCTATTTTACTTAAGCGGATTTTATCTTGAAGGAGTTTTGCGGGTTGACATCTATGGGGGATACGTTAAGAATTACTGTTCTTCCAGTAATCGCAAGAAAGAATAACATCCACCGAGTGGCTGTGGCTTCTGGTGTCCCGATATAGCTGTAAAGTGAATAAAAGTGAATAAAATAATAATGGGAATAAGGTAAATGGGAATAAAAGTGAATTAAGTAGAGTCAGATTCAATTACATGAACCCTAAAAGACACTCTCTATTCACATTATTATAAGGGAGAAAAGTGCTTGGAGATTATATTAAAAATCAGCTAAAACCCATTATTGATAAATATATCTTCTGATGAGGCCTAGCTCAGCTAGCTGTCAAGGAAGGAAAAGCCAAATGGAAAACATTTGATGGGCATCACTGTCAAAGACACAAAGACATGTATGTTACAAAGAGTCACTTATGACCCAAGGATAGCAGTAAATTTCCCATTAGCAGCTACAAGCACTTAAGGAATGTTGTCTAAATTAAGATAATCTTATAAACTAAAAATAATGGTTTACTAATGGTTTAGTAATTAGGAAATGTCAATTATCATATAACAAGTGTATGTTAACAATATATAGAAAATGTATGAGCTCATGTTAACCATATGTGGAAAATGCATGATCTCACCGAATCCTTTGTCTTGGAAACATATATAAACTGTCTATCAGAGCTGTTTTCTTTGTTCAAAGTTTCAGGTACAAATTTGGCTTTGAACCTCCGGAAATAAACTCTCTCTGGCTGACCCAGGAATGTTGTTTGGTCCCTTCATTCCATAACAGCTGAATGTACTGAATGTTTTTTATTCTTGGCTGTGCACCGCCCTGAGTCCAGTAGGAGAAGGGCGGTATACAAATTTAATAAAAAATAAAAAATAAATAAAATCCTACCCACTTAGCAATAGCATCTCTTCATACAACCAGAAGGAGAGAAAAAACATGTTTGTTTCCTTTGTTGCTCACCAAAGAAGAAGTTGGAGTTGAGGATCATGGTGCAGTTAGTTTTCAGCCTATCTGAAAATGAGCACCTGCATTCAAGATGGAGTCTGTACCATAGATTATTCAGAGAGATGAGGGCATCCAAGATGGAGTCATAAACCATAGATTATTTAGAGAGATGAAGACATCCAAGATGGAGTCATAAACCATAGATTATTCAAAGAAATGAGGGCATCCAAGATGGAGTCATAAACCATAGAGTATTCAGAGAGATGAGGGCATCCAAGATGGAGTCATAAACCATAGATTATTCAAAGAAATGAGGGCATCCAAGATGGAGTCATAAACCATAGATTATTCAGAGAGATGAAGGCATCCAAGATGGAGTCATAAACCATAGATTATTCAAAGAAATGAGGGCATCCAAGATGGAGTCATAAACCATAGAGTATTCAGAGAGATGAGGGCATCCAAGATGGAGTCATAAACCATAGATTATTTAGAGAGATGAAGACATCCAAGATGGAGTCATAAACCATAGATTATTCAGAGAGATGAGGGCATCCAAGATGGAGTCATAAACCATAGATTATTCAGAGAGATGAGGGCATCCAAGATGGAGTCATAAACCATAGAGTATTCAGAGAGATGAGGGCATCCAAGATGGAGTCATAAACCATAGATTATTTAGAGAGATGAAGACATCCAAGATGGAGTCATAAACCATAGAGTATTCAGAGAGATGTGGGCATCCAAGATGGAGTCATAAACCATAGACTATTCAGAGAGATGAGGGCATCCAAGATGGAGTCTGTACCATAGAGTATTCAGAGAGATGGAGGGCTAAGGGCAGGGTTGAAATGCTCCTAAGTCTGCTACCAGTTTTCTTCGCATGCACATGTGTGCTTTGCAGCCACGCGTGCCAAACTCACACTTTGCACACATGTGCACCACAGGCACTAAGAAGCCTTTTCTGACTCTGCAAAGATAAATAGAAGAGTGGGGGAGGGGAAACAGCTGTGCCACGTGATTTAGATTTGTTGGAATGCAGGATTTCCTGCTTTGTAGCAAATATAAATCACGTGGCACAGCTGATTGTCAAAGTTTTTAAAAAAACTTTTTAAAGCATTTTTTTACTATCGGTAGTAAAAAAAAAAAATACTTAAAAGTAAAAAAAAAAAGTTCCAAAGATCAACGCAATCATCAGAATGATTTTTTTTAAAAAAAAGCATTTTTAACTACTGGTTCCAGAGAATCGGTAGTAAAAAATACTTAAAAAGTGAAAAAAACCCATAATTCAGAAGATCAGCCGTGCGATGCGCGATCAGGTGCCCAAAAGGAACAGATCCAAAATATTATGGGGATTAACTGTGTCAAAAAACTTAAATATTTAGGTATTTGGCTTACAAACAGATATTCTTCTATTAAAGAACTCAATTATTCTAAATTATTAACAGACACAGCAAATGATGTGGAGAGATGGCGGTGCATTCAGATCTCATTTTTGGGTAGAATTGCCGCAATAAAAGCACATGTTTTACCGAAATGGATCTTTTTATTTCAAACAGCCCCTGCAAGATTGGAAAAAATTTTTTTTTAGGAAATTAGATCAAATTCTAAGTAAATTTATTTGGCAGAGTAAAAAGCTCCGTATAAAAAGAAAAATGTTGCAAGAGCACAAAACAAGAGGTGGTTTGGGGCTCCCAATGTGGGAGCTTTATTACCTAGCTTTATCCCTGGTTTGGATAAAAGATTGGGTGACTCTCTCAAGAAAGCGCATTCTAACAATTGAAGGATATGATTTGCAGCAGGGATGGCATTCTTTTTTGTGGTCTCAAAAAGACAAAAAATTCAAATACTTTACAAATCATTATATTAGAGGAATTTTAATAAGGGTCTGGGAAATGGTGAAGAAGCAAGTTTACACACAGATTCCTAAATGGGTGTCTCCATTAGAGGCAGTGACTGTTCTGACTGTGCACAACACAAAGAGGAACTGGGTTTATGGTGACTTGTTGGATGAAATCAGGAGACTTAGACCTAGAGCCGATCTCCAGACTAGAGGATTAGACATAGATTGGTGGTCCTATGCGAAAATTCAAACTAGATTCGCTAGGGATAAACAGGAACCTGGTATTTCCCTTCATCTACAAACTTTTGACAAGCTTCTCCTAGGTGACCAAAGGAAATTTATCTCCAACGTTTACAACTTTCTTTTGTCCAATTTTATGGCGGAGGAGATTGTAAAGGACACGATGATTGCCTGGGGGAGAAATATAGGAACAACAATTCAGCTTGATGCATGGCAAAATGTATGGAACAAAACTATGAAACTACTTTTTAAAGTATTTTTTACTACTGGTTCGGGAGAACCGGCCTGAACCAATAGCATTTCACTCCTGCAGGGGCAAGGTTCTAGTGTGGTGATCCATCTAAAAGTAAGCAATAATGTAGGTGTTTGTGTGGAAGTGCTGGTTTATTTATTCTTGTGTGGTAAGGGATGAAATTAGAAGCCCATTTCTCCATGAGGTGTAAGGTCTTGCCTCTCCAATCTTTCCCAAGAAAGCAGGACTCAGGAAACTGCAGTGGTTCCAAAAGGAGCTTTTATTGGAAGGTTTGTGATAACAAGAGATCTAGGCAAGAACTGAAGCTTTTTATTTAAAACCAGCTATTTAAAGCAATGCTAATCAATTCCCTCCCACACTACACCACTGCAGGGTAACAGAAACAGAGATTTCATATAGAGATTAACACAGTAATGCAGGAAACAGAAACTTCATATACAGACCACTCCATTCCTCCCTCCCTCGAGTTGCCATAGGCAGGGGGGGGGGATGGGAAAATGAACTTTGCAGCTTTGCAGCGTCAAAACAAAAGCACATTCCAGTCATATCTCTGCCAAGGCCATCTCCATGGTTACCCAGAGTGGCCGGAGGGGAGTGATCTCTACAATCCATGAAATTGTTTTGTTGGAGAATGTGACTGATGACACAGCTTGGGGGGAGGGAGGAAACAGAGTCAGAGCCAGAAAGTAAATTATGTGGGGTCAGAGCTGGCTTCACTTGGAATGTGCTAACATGAAGCTCCCTAATAAATAACTGGATTTCTTTTGAAGCTTGGCTCGATTTAATTAGGACACCGGTCGGAACCCTGTCAAGTGGTAGTAGTAATAGTACAGTAGTAGTAGTATAGTAGCAATTATATACTAGTGATAGACATACTATAGCATTGAGATAATAGTAATATATTATCAATAGTGATAGAAATATGAGACTATATACATAGAAAGAACTCACAGACTGAATCTTTCACTTTTGTATCTTAGATATTTTGATCAAAATGAAACATCGCCCCAATGGTCCAGTGCTTTTGCAGACCGTTTGAGTCTAGTATAATCTAATCAAATACAGTTTAAAAGAGAACTCATAAGAAGATCCACTCATTTTCTATCTTTTATTCTGGATGGGGTCACATTACCTAAGATGGAAATGGGTGCAGTTTGGTTGATTTCATTAAAAAATTAAGACTGGAAAAGGTGAGTCTGGATATCCAATCTGGAATCCTGGAGGAAAATGTGGTTGACATTAGTAGAGGAGATAAATATACTCTTTATTCAATGATCAATTCTCACAGCCTGTGACAGGAACTGTTAACAGCATCTGCCATTAAGTGATAAGAATTTCAGCTCAGTTGCTCAAGTTAAGAAGAATTGCAAATTCTTTTAGTTTAAATTTCTGGACATTTATATCTCGAAGGACCTCTCATATACTATGAATACTAACATGCTTGTGAAGAAGGCACCGAAGAGGCTGTACTTCCTGAGAAAGCTCAGGAAGATAAATCTATCTCAGCATCTACTTCTGTCCTACTATCGCAGCAGCATTGAGAGTGTCCTGACATACGGCATTCTTGCATGGTATGGGAGCAGCTCTGTAACGGACAGAAAAACTCTACAGAGAATCATTAAAACTGCCCAGAATATCATCAGACTCCAGCTACCAGCCCTGGATGACATCTTCACATCTCATTGTTTGAGGAAGTCGCATAACATTCTCAGAGACTCTTCCCATCCTGCTTACAAACTTTTTGGACTGTTGTCTTATGGCAGAAGATGCAGAACAATTAAAACTCAGACCACACATTTTCTGAATAGTTTTTTATCCCAGAGCTATAATTGCGCTCAACAACGAAAGGGCCATCAGTGAGCTATTGTACAGCATTACTTGGTCTGTTGTGTGGATGTTTGGGTGGTTTAGGGGTACGGATGTGGTGGGTGTGTTTGGGGATTGTTATGTATGTTGGACCTGGTCTTTGGATGTTAAGTGAATTACACTGTATGGGTATACACGTACAATGACAATAATGTTGTTGTTGTTGTTGTTGTTGATGATGTTGTTATTTATAATGAAAAGTTATGCAATATTACAAAGCACAATAATTAAAAGCCGAGCTGTTCGTGATAAAAGGGAGGTAGGTATAAGGCTAAACAAAGTATTTTCTTGTTAAAGTATTTGTATGTTTGAATAAAATTGAAAGGCTTCTTGCAGATCCTTCTAAGTAGGCCAGATAGTTAAATCAGACTCTAACCTGAGTCAGCAAAATGAGTCAGCAAATAGAAGAAAACCATAAGGTTATTTTAGCTAGCAAGTCCTTGTTGTGTCTGGACGTAGTTGGAGTGGAAACCTTCATATTAACCTGTACAGAAGTGACTATATGTTTTCTTGCTTTCCTACTTAATTTTTCTCATGAGGCAACTTCTATTGTTCAGATCTGGCCTCAGCACTATAACGTAGCATTTGGGGAGAAAGATACAAGTCAGCAGACCAGCTGCAGAGGCCAAGATGGAGAAGATCTCAACAGCCACCATGGACTTCCCTTTGGTGCTCAGATAGGTGGGGAGAAAGGAGACCCAGACACTGCAAAAGACCAGCATGCTGAAAGTAATGAACTTGGCTTCGTTAAAGTTGTCCGGTAGTTTCCTGGCCAGAAAAGCCACTATGAAGCTGATGAGACTCAGGAAACCCATGTAACTCAGAACAGCATAAAACATGGTGGTTGAACCTTCATTGCATCCCAACACAATTTCTCCCTTCACAGAATGAAAGTCCAAATTACTAAATGGGGGGGAGATTGCCAGCCAGGAGGCACAAAGAGCTGTTTGCACAAGGGGACAGGCCAGGACTAAGATCAGCTGCTTCCCCAAGAGTTTTCTTGCCCTGTTTCCTGGCTTAGTAGCCATGAAGGCCAGAACTACAGTCAGAGTTTTTGCCAAGACAGATGAAATAGCAGTGGAGAAGACGATGCTGAAAGTGGTTTGTCGGAGGAGACAGGTGAGGTTCCTTGGCTGCCCGATGAAGAGGAAGGAGCAGAGGAAGCAGAGCAGGAGGGAGACCAGGAGGATGTAGGTGAGGTTGCGGTTGTTGGCTTTGACGATGGGTGTGTTACAGTGTCTGATGAAGGCTGCCAACACGAGGATTGTGATCAAAGAGAAGAAAAGAGCTAGGGAAACTAAAATGAAGCCGAGTGTATCCTCATAGGAGAGGAAGTTCAGGGTCTTGGGAATGCACAGGACGTGGTTCTTGTTTGGCTGTTGGTCTTCTGGGCAGGGGGTGCACTGAGCCGCATCTGGAAGAATAAGTGCCAGCTGATATTAGACAGAGAACCAGGGATTATCCTTGAGGGGAACTATTTTCCCAATGAAAGAGCTGAAATGCCCCATATGCCCCATCTCTTTACTTCTGCTGCACAGAAGACAGAAGGATCCTGTGGAATCAGCAGCTAAAAATTCTCAGGAGTAATTATATAATGAATTGATTGATTTGTTTCATTTCATTATTACATTTTGAAATTCCCATCTCCCACACCGAGGGACTCTGAGTAGTGTTCAATAAAAGATTAAAACATATAAACAGCACATAAAAGTTAAAATTGCTGCTAACAACTTAAAGGATTCATTCAATGTACGACACTTAAAAATTCTAAATGACTATAATGAATCAATTGATTTGTTTTATTTCATTATTACATTTTGAAATTCCCATCTCCCACGCCGAGGGACTTGAGGCATTCGACAATGAAGCTACTTCTTGGTAAGCTAGAAAAAGGTGGGATAGATAGCATCACCATCGGATGGATTCATAATTGGCTGACAAACCATACTCAACGAGTAGTCCTTAATGGATCTACATCTACAGGAAGGGAAGTAAGCAGTGGGGTACCACAAGGTTTTGTCCTAGGTCCAGTACTCTTCAATAACTTCATAAATGACTTAGATGAGGGGATAGAAGGGGAATTTACCAAATTTGCAGATGATATTAAGCTGGCAGGAATAGCCAATACCTAGAAGATGGACTCAAGATCCAGATGGATCTTGACAGAATTGAACCCTGGGCCCTATCTCACAAAATGAAATTCAATGTAGAGAAAAGTAAAGTCTTACACTTGGGCAAGAAAAACCAAAAGGACACATACAGACTGGGTGAAACCAGGCTTCATAGCAGTAACCATGAGAGGGATCTTGGAGTCTTAGCGGACAACCCATTAAATATGAGGCGGCAGCCAAAAAAGCCAATGCAATCCTAAATTGAATTAAGAGAGGGATACAATCAAGATCAAGTGAGGTACTAATACCACTCTGTAAAGCCTTAGTAAGACCACACCTAGAATACAGCATCCAGCTTTGGTCACCACACTATAAAAAAGATGTTGGGACTCTAGAAAGAGTGCAGAGAAGAGCAACCAAGATAATGAGGGGCTAAAACATATGAAGAATGGCTACAGGAACTATCTAGGGAAGAGAAGGACCAGGGGAGACAGGAGAGCATCTTCCAATATTTGAGGGGCTGCCACAGAGAGAAGGAAGGGGGTCAACTTGTTTTCCAAAGCACCTGAAGGCCAGACAAGGAATAATAGATGGAAACTGAACAAGGAGAGATTCAACCTGGAAATAAGGAGGAATTTTATGACAGTAAGAACAATCAACCAATGGAACAGAAGTTGCCTTTGGAAGTTGTGGGAGCTTCATCCCTGGAAGCTTTCAAGAAGAGACTGGACTGCCATCTGTCAGGAATAGCATAGGGTCTCCTGCTTGGGTGAGCTTTGGACTAGATGATTTACAAGATCCCTTCCAACTCTGTTAATCTGTTATTCTGACTCTGGTCAGTGTTTAATAAAATATTAAAATATACATAGAAAACTGCTGCAAACAACTTAAAAGATCCATTCAACATACCACTCTTAAAAGTTCTGAATGATTTTCATGTTGATTTGTTCAACTGATTTGCCACCTCATATTCTCTCTCACTCCTCCCCAGGCAGCGATGCCTGACCTCCTCATTCCTGCTGGAGGGTCTCCTCAAGCAACTTGCCTGTTTGATTAGAAATGGTCCCTTCTGGGCAAGAAACACATCCGTAGCAACAAGAGTGCTTCCCCTCTGCAACTTTCCTGGCTTGTCCTGGAAGGCAGCTCTTCACACACCAGGAGAAAGGCTTTGTCTGAAAGGAGAGTGAGATTAGCTTTGAGATGGAGAGGTTAGAGATGTTCAGCTTGGCTTTGGGGTCTGCAAAACGCAGCCCTTTTCTTCCTTCCCCCGAATATAATTTTCATCACAACAGCCTGGTCCTTCCTCTCAGCTTTCCTGAACCCTGGAAGCAACATCTACTCCCCACCTGGTTGGCCCACACAATGGCATCGGGGTTGATGCTGAACCCTTCAGCTGAAGGAGCCTCTGGATTGGCCCATCCGACTTTCTCTCGAAGGATTGTCATATTTGCAAAGACGACCCAGTTGAGGAGATCAAATCCTGAGTATTTCATCCCAGTTTCTGAAAAGGAGACTTCCTCCCCAGCGGTGTTGTTGAAGAGGACCTTTCTCAAGAAAGCATGCATCTGGAATGGCAAAACAAGCAACAGATAACCAAAAAGTCCGTGACTTTATATAAAGAGATTTTAAATTGCAATATGCATAATAAATGTTTTTCTGTATTCCGGAAAGAAAAGAAAGAAAAAAGCCAGCCATTGTTAAAGTTGATGAACTCAGCAATTCCCCAATAGATTTTTACATGCAATCTCTTCATTTCTTTTATGTAGTAATTACTTTTTATCCAGTCTTTATTACTTGATAAGTAACTCAGTGTGGTGAACATAGATCATATTTCTTATTGTTCCCTCCTATTTCCCCCATCACCACAACATTGTGAGTTTATTACGCACTGCTGCAGAGACACAATTGCAAGTGTGCTGTTAGCTGATGGAGAGAATCACCTTCAATGAGCAAATGGGCAAACATTAAAAAACTAAAATTAATTTCCCCCATAAATCGAAGTTTGAAGGGAGAGAAAAATATCTTGCCGAAAGGCGATTTAATTAACTTTGTAAAATATGATATCTGGTTATATCAAAGTTACAACTAAGCTGTAGATTGAGGGGAAGTTGTATTTCTGGAGCTGCTGGATATTCAGCTTCAAGGACTGAAACTACAGATTATTCCCAAAAGAAAACTAGGTGCTTGGAAATATAAATGAGTCAAACTCTGGTTCCAAATGATTTCTCTGCAAAATGTTTTTGGTTAAGCTGTTAATGAATTACTTCATTGATGAAGTAATGAATGAGGTGCACTGATATTGCATGTTCCTCCAGTTCTTGCAAGAGGCATTAATGTCCTTCGTTGTTTTTCGTGCCCCTAACCCAAACCCCTGACCCTTGGCTTTTTTTTTTTTTTTTGCTATATATTTTTTATTTTGAACTTTTCATCTTCCATTAAACAGTGTGTCTTCTGGGTGCAAATATCTCTGTGCAATGGCAAAGAAAATTCACAATATTCATTACATTGATATTAGAACAGAATAACAGAGTTGGAAGGGACCTTGGAGGTCTTCTAGTCCAACCCCCTGCCCAGGAAGGAAACCCTCCACCACTTCAGACAAATGGTTATCCCACCTCTTCTTTAAAACTTCCAGTGTTGGAGCATTCACAACTTCTGCAGGCAAGTTGTTCCACTGATTAATTGTTCTAACTGTCAGGAAATTTCTCCTTAGTTCTAATTTGCTTCTTTCCTTGATTAGTTTCCATCCATTGCTTCTTGTTTTACCCTCAGGTGCTTTGAAGAATAGTTTGACTCCCTCTTCTTTGGGATATTGGAACACTTCTATCATGTCTCCCCTAGCCCTACTCTTCATTAAACTAGATCTGCCCAGTTCCTGCAACCGTTCTTCATATGTTTTAGCCTCCAGTCCCCTAATCATCTTTGTTGCTCTTCTCTGCACTCTTTCCAGAGTCTCCACATCTTTTTTACATCGTGGTGACCAAAACTGGATGCCGTATTCCAAGTGTGGCCTTCCCAAGGCCTTATAAAATGGTATTAACACTTCACGTGATCTTGATTCTATCCCTCTGTTGATGCAGCCTAGAACTGTGTTGGCTTTTTTGCACACTGCAGGCTCATATCTAAATGGTTGTCTACTAGGACTCCAAGATCCCTCCCACAGTTACTACGATTGAGCAAGGTACCACATATATGGTACCTGTGCATTTTGTTTTTCTTCCCTAAATGTAGAACCTTGCTTTTTTCACCACTGAATTTCATTTTGTTGTATAGCGCCCAATGTTCAAGTCTGTCCAGATCCTTCTGTATCTTGAGGCTATTTTCTGGAGTGTTGGCTATTCCTGCCAGCTTGGTGTCATCTGCAAATGTGATGAGTTCTCTAATCTCTAGTTCTCTAATATTGATTCTCTAATCTTACACTAATAATAATAAGCATTATAAACCTATTCATTTCTCCCTCTTAACATATCTTCTAATAAGAATATAATAGTAATATTAAACAAAAATATTAGTAAAAGTCATCATATTGTTTACATCTTTGTCTTTACATCTTGTCTATATTTCACTCATTTCTATTTATTTCTAGTTTCTGTTTTTGTTCTTCAGCCATCCATAAAATAGTTCCCATGTCATATAGTATTCAGTTTGTTCTTTCTCCTGTATAGCTAAGGTTAACCTATTCATTTCTGCACATTCCACCATTTTCCTAATAACATTCTCCTCAGTCGGGATCTCTTCACTCTTCCAATTTTGTGCAAATACAATTCTAGCCACAGTTAATACATGTATGCATTCCCTTTACTATAGGTTTCGGGCCTAACCCTGACCCTTGTCTTGATCACCAATCTTACAATCAAAGTATTTTATTTATTTGTTTGTTTATTTATTTACATTGACTATTTCAGTTCAGATGCTTTCTTAAGAAATCCAGTCTTGTCTTTGAAGCTTAAGCATGTATTTACAAATCAGCAGGGAAGATCTGAACAGTTACCTGCCAGGACTTCAGTGGAAGGTGAAGGTGTGGGTTCTTTCTGCCCCTCTTCAATGCCAGTTGCGATTCCAACATATATGCAGCATGTAATGCGTGTGCCACAGAATAGGCAGCATTGTAGATGCTATAGCTGAAACCGGTCATCTTTCCATCAAAGACGGAGGCCGGGAGGGTGTCTAGGTTCTCCTCCCCTGTGCAAACCCTTTGGCCAACAGGTGAGGACAGACCTGCCTTCAAAACCACACAGTCAAATACAACTTCCCACCATTCAAGGAGAAAGACGTCTCCGTGGGGTTCATGTGGATTCAGAGCCCAGAGATAATCTTTGAATCCTGGCACCGGTTTCGTATGGACGGTCAACGACTAAGCGCCATGGAGGGATTTTAATTTCCCCCACTCGTAGTGATAGCCAATAGCTGAAAATTCCCATTGGGTGGTCAGGATCCAGACCTTCCCAAAAGCAGTGTGCTTCATTTCTTCATAAAAGTAGAGAGATGATATAAGGCTTTGCAGAGTATTTGAATCCCCGGCGACAATCACAACCTGAGCATCATTGCTCAAAATTGTCCAAAGCAGATCTATTTGTTCACTGTTCAATTCATTGAATATTGAGATTCAGGGCAAGATCTGTTTTATAAATTGTATGCAAATGTCATTCAGGGCGAGGGTGGCATCAAAAATCCAGATGAAATGGTCACTGCTCTCTGACTTCTGAACAACAATCCCAATCCAGTTCCACTGGAAATAGAGAAGGAGCCGGACAATGGCTGCATTCTGTAGGTCATACCGGGGATCGATCTGGTAGAAGGTAGGGAACTGAGTCTTATCCCTCAGAACAGGGTCCGAGAAGCGGTATCCTAGCTGAAGGGAGGGTGGAGATGGAAGAAAAAGGAAGAGGTTAAGCAAGGAAAATGGAACCTGTATTTTTTGTTACTAATCTCAAATTATCTAAACTAGCAGGGTATCCTATTCTTCATCCCCACAACTTTGCACCTTCATGAGATGTTTTCTTCTGGTCACAGAAATGACTCTGGGAGTTGTTGGCAATAATTATACAAGGGCAGAGCTTGCAGCATTCACCTTTTCATCATGTTGCGTGTTCCAGTACCTGAGAAATCTTGAAATTGCCAAATATGGTTGCCATCTGATATGAGGTTCTAGAGTTGAGACCCGCAAGGACAGAGAGAAGATTGTCCTGTGTGTCACACTTATAGTTAGGGGAAAATTTTCCTCGGCTGGAGAGCAGAGACATGCTGACATCTTGGGCCATGCTTGCATACTGGTTCTCTTCGTAGATGTGGAAGCCCAGGGTGATGTTGGGGAGAAGCTGTGGGTCTCTGTTGACCTCCTGAATGGCAAATGCCAAAGCCAGAATGTGTTGGTAGTTCTTGGGAACAGGTCTTTGTCGCAAGTGTTAGAGGACAAAAATTAGACAGGAGCAGGAGGGAGATGTACTGTTTATTTGGTTAAGAAAGCATTACCAGGATTCTAGGAGTTAATCATAGAACAGATCAATGCAAATTAGTTGAATTGTTTTACTGCTGTCGGAATACAGGGTTACTGTCAATCAGTAAGATATTTTTTTATTATTGTCAACAGTGTATGACAAAGCTTCCTTTCCCTCTCTCCACAGCAAATTTAAGTAAATTGATCCATAAATTATAATTTACATCATGAGCTCAGCTGAAGTCAGTATTGACTTTTCCAAATTGAACTTCTCAGTCCAGTTAAGGAAATGTGGCTGAGCCATGATGGCGCAGTGGTTAGAGTGCAGTACTGCAGGCTACTTCTGCTGACTGCCGGATGCCTGCAATTTGGCAGTTTGAATTTCACCAGGCTCAAGGTTGACTCAGCCTTCCATCCTTCCGAGATGGGTAAAAGGAGGACCCAGATTGTTGGGGATGACATGCTGACTCTGTAAACCACTTATTTATTTATTTATTTATTTATTGAATTTCTATACCGCCCTTCTCCCAAAGGACTCAGGGCAGTGAACAGATTAAGATTTCATATACATATAAATATATTTTATAAACAGTAAATAATAAATTAAGTCAACTTAGAGAGGGCTCTGAAGCACTGTGAAGCGGTATATAAGTCTAAATGCTATTGCTATCTTGACACAACTACACATTTTATTTTCTCCAGTCATGTCATCTTCTGTCCTACGTTCTCAAGCACTTTTTCCCAATCTGGCTCCCTATCACGTTCTCATAGTCTTTTTGAATTAGGTGGCTTTATAAATCGAATGAATTTCTGACCTGGTTGACTTTTGCTGGCTAGAAATTATTTATTTATTTATTTATTTATTTATTTATTTATTTATTTATTTATTTATTTATTTATTTATTTATTTATTGTCAAGCATATATAAGATTACAAATAAAAGTATATACATGATAACGAATACATGATTATGAATACATGAAATATATAAACATGAAATGCATATGAATAAAAAGGGACATTACGACAGGGATGGTAGGCACGCTGGTGCACTTATGCAGGCCCCTTACAGACCCCTGAGGAATGGTGTGAGGTCAACTGTAGACAGTCTAAGGTTAAAACTTTGGTAATTTGGGGAAGAAACCACAGAGTCAGGTAGTGCATTCCAGGCATTGACCACTCTGTTGCTGAAGTTGTATTTCCTGCAATCGAGTTTGTATCTATTGTGTGAATTAAGTTTGTATCTATTAGGTGCTCGTGTATTATTGAGGTTGAAGCTGAAGTAGTCATTGACAGGTAGGACTTTGTAGCAGATAATTCTATGTACTACACTTAGGTGCGACTGAAGGGGGCAAAGTTGTAAGTTGTCTAAGCCCAAAATTTCAAGCCTGGTGGCATAAGGTCTTCTGTTGTGAGCAGAGGAGTGGAGGACTCTTCTCGTAAAATATCTCTGGACTCTCTCAATTGTATTAAGGTCCGATATGAAGATGGATGCCCCACCCCCAGGTAGAAAAAGTCCTTTCAATTAGTCAGAATGTGGAACTCTTTCTGGTGGGGATTCTCCAAAGAAGCTTGCTCCACTGACCAGAACTGCCCAGGATTAAAGGTGATTGGTAGGGAGCCAGGCTTGGTGGGATAAAAGTCAGACCTTCACTACACAGAATGTAATGCAAGCATGAAGGGTGGCATTACAAATCATCAGAATAATGAGAGAGGAAGATGAGTTTGATGCAGAAATAAGACAGAAGAACCTAATATTATTTCTCCCCAAGTTCAGTCCGTACTGGTTTCTTTGCAATGTGCCCCTTACCTACAGAAACATGTAGAAAAGGTGGACTCCCTTGTGTGACAAGTTATTCTTTATCACTGAAGAGTCAGAGGGCTTGAAAAGGGGATTAGTGACAGATTGATTCATCAAGGAGAATCAATGTCTTCTAACTAGGAAGGTCCTACGTCAACGGAGGCTGAGTGGGATTTAAGTATGCCCTATGTTCAAAACTACCCTTTTCACATTGCCCCAAGAAAAAAGACAATCAAGAAACACTTACAGAGAATAGGTATCCCAATCAGCAGGAGGCTCACGTGGGAGCTGTAGAACTTTAGTAAGGGAGAGAGGTAGGTTTCCACCGATAATGAGATCTCCGGGTCTATAATAGTCTTTTTGTTCTTGGAAAGTTCTCTTCCAGAAGCAGTTTGGCCTCAGGTCCATCTGGACAGCTGCAGGCAAGAGCCATAGCAACACTAAGAGTGAAATCATTGGCCACAGAAAGAGAGTTTTTTTCCTACAGCAAGTCAAAGGAGGGTCTTGCAGGAACTGTGATGCTCTGGTGACTTCAGAGGGTTCAAGTGGAGTTTTCAATCTTCACACAAGCATTCATCTAAGCTCCAATTGTAAAAGGACTCAGATATAGTATTCGGAGCTTGTAGATAAACATATTTTCACCATGTAACCTGTTTAGGGTTAAGGTGGATTAATTTGTGGAAATCCACTGAGATGAAGTCATGATTACTAGAGTTTGATGAATCTCAAGAGAGGGAAATGTCCATTATCCCATAACACTGGAGTAATTTTGTCATTTTGAAAGGAGGAAAATCTATTTCTAAAACCACAATTGTGCCTCTCGGTCTATCAATTGGGCAACCGACTGAGGTAAATGTTGTTCCAGATGCTTTCTTAGATGGAGCTGAGAGCCAGAAGAGAAGAGTGAAGAAGGCCCTCAAGGAAGAAACAGAAGAGGCAAAGAAAAACTAAAGACAGACTGGAAAGAAAAAGCAGAAATTAAAAATAAAATAAAAGGCAGATTGAGCTCCATAGAAAAAGGAGGGTAGCTCCTTGGAGAGTACAATGATCAACTATAATTAAGACAGCAGGAACATAGAAGTCAACAATAAATAAATTTATTGAGATATATAATATAAAGATGTGAAAACAGTGAAATTTTACTTAAAAAGTAGATAGGGTAAATTAAGGGGTTATAGGAAATACTGTTTTCTATTTAAACAGTTTTAAAATAAACTATAATATTTTTAGTGCAGATTTAATTTGTGCACTACTTGAAGATATTCACAATTTACAATTTCATTCTCTCTTTTTTTTAATTAGCAACCTTTCCTTTTCTAAAATAAAAGTCTTCCGCTCCTGCGTCCTAGGCACCCAACACAATCCAGCACATTTTAGACAATGTGATTAAAGTGGGGAAACTTCTGTGCTGTAAATTGGTGGTTTACGGATTTTTAAAAAATTATCATGGATATATTATATGATGGGTTTATTATATGATGGACTTTTACTAAATGGGTTTTCAGCTGCCCAGAGTCACAGCTGTGTGTGAGTTGAATGACTAGATATAAATTTGTTTAATTAATAAATATCCACACCTTTGATATCAATGTATATTACTCAGATGATCATTGGGACCTTATGAGGGACAACCGTCAAAAAAAACCAATCTAAGTAAAATTTCCCAATCCCAGGACAAATCAGAGATTCTTGTGCTTCATTACATTCTCTCTACAATTCAGATGGGGCCTCAGTAGGATAATGTAGCATTTGGGGGAAAAGATGCAAGCCAAGAGACCAGCCCCAGAGGCCAAGATGGAGAAGATCTCCACAGCCACCATGGACTTCCCTTTGGTACTCAGGTAGGTGGGGAGGAAGCTGATCCAAACACTGCAAAAGACCAGCATGCTAAAAGTAATGAACTTGGCTTCGTTAAAGCTGTCGGGCAAGTTCCTAGCCAGAAAGGCCACTGTGAAACTCACAAGGGCCAGGAAACCCAGGTAGGCAAGGACAGCATAAAACATTGAAACTGAGCCTTCCTGACATTCCAAAATGGTCTCCCCAGTCAAGGCATGGAAATCCAAGTTGGGAAATGGAGGAGAGGTTACCAGCCAGGTGGCACAAAGGACTGCTTGGATCAGGGGACAAGCTAGGACAATGGAGTTGGTCAGTGATTTTCCTAAGAGTTTCCTTGCCTTGTTCCCTGGTTTGGTAGCCATGAAGGCCAGAACCACCATGACAGTTTTTGCCAAGACAGAGGAAACTGCAAGAGAAAAGAGAACGGCAAAAGTAGTTTGTCGGAAGAGGCAGGTGAGCTTCCCAGGTTGACCAATGAACAAAAAGGAGCAGAGGAAGCAGAGCAGGAGGGAGACCAGGAGGATGTAGGTGAGATCTCGGTTGTTGGCCTTGACAATTGGTGTGTCACAATGTTTAAGGAAAATCACCAGGACTGCAGATGTGGTCAGAGAGAGGAAAAGAGTGAGAGAAACTAAAGTATATCCCAGGGATTCTTGATAGGAAAGGAAATGGATCTTCTTGGCAATGCAGAGGTCCTTGTTCTTGTTGGGATATTGGTCTTCTGGGCAAGGATCACAGCTTGCAGAATCTGAAATCAAGAGTACTTTGCATATCATGGAATATCAAAAAGAACAAATAATACTTCAATATTGATTATTCTGGAAATAGGCTAGTCTGAGACAAGGATGTTTCCACCTTTTGGGATCAAGTTCTCTACTTTGTATTTTGCATTGACTCATTCAGATTATCTATCTATCTATCTATCTATCTATCTATCTATCTATCTATCTATCTATCTATCTATCTATCTGTGCAAGTCTTGGTGTATTCAGGACTTCTCCCATGTAAGATTGAGAACACTTTGGCAATGTTTCGGCAGAATTTCATCTGCCATCATCAGGCTTATGCAAGGGGTCTTTTGCATAACCCCTTGCATAAGCCTGATGATGGCAGATGAGATTATGCCAAAACGTTGCCAAAGTGCTCTCAATCTTACACGGGAGAAGACCCGAATACACCAAGACTTGCATACCTGTACCCGTGAAAATCTACGAATATATATACATATAATTTTATTTTTGTAGGTCTTTATGTGCATCATTCTTTAGGCCAGGCTTTTCCTATGTAAATCAAGATGTTTCACAGCGATAGTTCAGTGAAATCTCATTCACTAGTTTCTAGGCTTTTTCAGACATCAAAGCAGCATTTTGTTGTCTGTTTGGAGACTTAGGAGAGACTAAGATAGATCTATTTTTGGCTTGTTTGCCTTCATTGGTTAGCCACACCCCCATCTCATGACTTTGCCCTGTAATGGTCATTTACATCTCTGTAGGATAAGTCTGGCCTAAAGAATGATGCACGTAAAGATCTACTAAAATAAAATAAAATAAATATTTGACCATTACAGGGCGGAGTCATGAGATGGGGGGTGGCTAACAGATGCTACTTAGTATACTGTTGATTGTTGTAAGCTGCCCAGAGTCCTCGGAGAGTGGGCGGCATAGAAATATGATTAATAATTTTAAAAAATACATTGAAAGTTTACTCTACCTGTCTGGTTAGAAATGGTCCCTTCTGGACAAGGGTCACATTGGTAGCAGCAAACCTGCTCTCCCTCTGGAACTCTTCTCCTCTCTCCTGCCTGGCACCTCTTCCTGCCACACCTGGCAAAGGGCACCTTCTAAAAGAAGGAAGAGGAATGCTTGAGATGTCTTCAGCAATGAATGTGCTTCACTTATTCTTTTATATATTTCTCTTTCCATCATTAGAATATCTTCAAAAGCAATGGCTAACTCTAGTGTAGCACAAATCAGGAAAAGTTCCTGGGGGATTAAAGCTTGTGCTATTCTGAACCACCAATGGATTCTGGGGTTTGGAACTGGGATTTGGCATGCAAAAGAAGGGTCATGAATTGAGCTATAGCTTTTCTGAAGCAAACAGTGATGGAGATCCAACTGAATGGGAAGGGTCCATGGAAATCACTCTTGGCTGCTCTAGCTGCATCCTGGGTTTGAGGCAGAATTACTTTCTGATCTCAATTCTTTTTGATCTGTCACAAATCAGATCTCAAACACGTTGCTGGCCTGAACGCTGTAAACCACCCCAGAGAAGGAAGCAGAAGATCGGAAGACATCAATCATATAAAGAAAACCTAAAGAGAAACAAAAGGGAGAGTGAAGCGAGTTGAGAGGGGAGAAAGGACGGGGGAAGGAGGTGCTCCGGAGCAATTGGTGAGTTTGAGCCAGAGAAAGCGGCGAGCGGAGACGAGGGGAGCGGAGGAACGAAGCCAACCGGGAGCGCAGGATTGTGTATGGGAGGCAGCGGAGTGGAACGAGAGTTGGAGAGAAGGAAAAGTGAAAGATATTGCCTATATCGACTTTGTGATTCGGAAGGAGAGGCAGAGACTGCCGAGAGGGAGACTTGATTGATCGAAGAGGACTGAGAGAGATTTGATAGCTGAGACGTTGCGGGACGGAGGATTCAAGATTTGATAGTCGAGGATTTACCGCTTCAGATGGAATAGACTTTAACGCAGAGGGAAAAGAAATCCACAACAATTGGGATTGAACAGAAAGACCCATAGCTTTGAGATCGTGGACTGGAGAGTGAAACACAATAAAACTTAAACAGACTCTGCGGGATACTTCCGGTAGCAGCAAATAGAAAGTGAAGTGAAACAAAAGTAAGACTTTTGAACTTTTGAATCTCTCACAGTGAGAATTTGAATTGGGACTAAATAGGAACATTATTAACTGTGATTAATCTTTCCCAACCTGAGGAACGAATGAATTTAATTTAAAGGACGAACCCAGGAAGGAGTTAAAATGATGCAACAACAGTAAGACTGGAATGAGTCAGCAATTCAGAGAGGGCATCCATTGTTGAAAGTTTGGAAGTATAACTACATTAATTTTTCGATTATCGTGCACTTCATAATATTTTTGCTGCTGTGATAACATTTAATATATTGATTGTGTCAAACTGCTATTGAACAATTTAATAATTTAACAATAATTGGTTAATAATATTTAATAATTTAAGAATATCGGAATAGACATATAAGTTAAATTAAGTTATAAGGGTTAAGATACAACATAATATACATAGTAGAATTAGGGATTGATATAAGGGTACTGTTTTATTGATTACTTAATATACTGGATAATTAGTTTTAGGCATTTAATTATTATATGGATTGAATTGGAATAGAATTTAACTAAGTGAAGTAAGGAATTGATGATCTGCTGATTTATTTATCCATTTATATAATATATAACAGTATTCAATAGTAAAGAAAATAAGAGATAAAGAGAATAAGAAAGCAACTGATATTTAAGCTAGATCTGTGTTGTATAACTGTTCAATTGTTTAATTATAAAGAAGTAGAAAGATTGTACGTAGGAAATTGAATATACTCAAGGAGAGAACCTAAAATGAGTCACTGAATTGGAGGTTCTTTTCCCTACTCCCACCTTTGGAAAATTTAACCCCTGAACTCAAAATACATATTAGGAATACATTGTGTTATATTGCAGTGTATGATAAACTGGGATTATATAAAAGCAAAAGTTAGAATGTCATACACTTCTACATCTAACGTGTCCAAATCTAATAAGGGAGCATCAGCAACCCGCATAGGGACAATTACATCACCTCTACATCAAAAATCTATAGATACAATGATGGCATCAGATAAAGAAAAACCACCTCAACAATTTAATATGCAGAATATACAATCGATATTAACAAACATACAGGAGGGGATGAGTAAAACACAAGAATCGATTGCCAGCAATCATATAGAGAGTAGGAAAAACCACGAAGAGATGACAGTCAATGTTGTGGAAATAAAAGACCACCTGAAAAAAATGGACGACAGAATGGAGAAAATACAGCAAGATATAACTAAAAATGAACAAAGAATCCAAAAAATAGAACAGCAGATGGAACAGACAGATAAGAAAATGGAGAGGAGAGAACACGAACAGATGATGATGAATAAAGAATTAGAGGATTCGATCTCCTTTCTCGAAATGGAAAAATCGTCCTTCTTTCTGAGATTTCAAAATGTGGCAGAAACTAAAGAAGAGAACCCAAGGCAAATAATGACAGGAATTTTGGCAGAAGCGACAAAAAAATCGAAGGAAGAAATAAGTATAGAATTGGATGAAGTATATAGGGTCTTCACAAATTATGCTCGGAGGCATAAGCTCCCTAGAGAGATTCATGTTCGCTTTGCGAGAAAAACAATCAAAGAAGAAGTATATAAGATAATGAGGGAAACACCACCAACATACAAAGAAAGAGAAATAATAGCTCTTAAACAGATACCTAGAAGAATAAGGGAAATTAGAAAAAGTTATAATTTTTTAACAACAGAATTGAATAAACATAGAGCAATGTTTAGATGGCTAATGCCCAAAGGAATCATGGTAACGTGGAATGATAGGAGATATAAATTGGACACAATACAGAAAGCACAGGAATTTTTTGAAACAAATTTCTATGTGGAAGAAGATAGACAACGATCAACTCAAAGAGAAATGGGAAAACAAGAGGAGCAAAGAGAACCGAGAACTAGGGGAGAAAAGGAAAGAATGGAAAGAGAGGGAGCTAGGGAAAAGACGAAACTAACTGGAGACAACACCAAAACACAGAAAATCAACTAAAGACAAACTGGAAAAATGGGAGAAGTTAAATTAATATCATTAAACATCAATGGACTCAACTCACCTACAAAAAGAACAAGAACATTTAAAAAATTACAGAAGATGAAAATGGACATTATAATATTGCAGGAGGTACATATAAAGAAACAACACCGTAAATTAATAGAATGTAACAGATTAGGAGAATTATATACATCTTTAGCAGAAGGGAAAAAAAAAGGCATCGCCATGTATGCGCATAAGCACTTACAGCCTAAGCAAGTATATCAAGATGATGAAGGCAGAATACTAATGGTAGAGATAGTAATAGAGGGGAAAAAAACATTATTAATAACAGTCTACGCACCAAATACTGCCCAAATGAGTTACTTTCAAAAAATCCATCAGAAGATTAAGGAATTGGACTATGAAAATATTTGCCTCATTGGAGATTTTAATGCAATTGACAATATAGAAAAAGATTATGGGGCTAACAAACAGAAAAAAACTAAGAAAAAATTATTGCCACAAACTTTTTACGATTTGGTGCAGGAATATCAGCTTAAAGATGCATGGCGAGAAGTGAATAAAGAGAGAAAGCAATTTACATATTATTCGAATCCGCATAACTCGTGGTCTAGGATAGATATGGCATGGATGACGGCGCAACTAAGAACAACTCTAAAAAGCATTGAAATAGCTGCTAATATCTGGGCTGACCATAATCCAATTGAGATATGTTGGAAAGGAGATCAAGAACGTAAAAGATGGATGTTAAATACAGAATTGTTGAAGGATAAGCAATATATAGAATGGATGCAGAAGGAATTGAAGATTTTCTTACAAATCAACTTCATAGAGCATACTAGTATACAAAATCTTTGGGACACGACTAAGGCCTATATTAGAGGCTTAACAATAGCATTTAATGCAAAAAAGAAAAGGGAAGAACAGCGATTAAAAGAAACACTAATAACCAAAATTCAGCAACTAGAAAAGGAATTACAACAGAATCCAGATAGACAGAAGATAAAAGAAGAACTAAAACTTACTAAGCATCAAATCAACCTGATGACAACTTCCGAAATTACAAAGAAAATGAAATTTGCAAAACAAAGATATTTTGAATTTGCTAATAAGACGGGAAGATGGTTAGCACATAAATTAAAATCAGAGAGGGAAAAAAGGACGATAATACAATTAAAGGATAAAGATGGAATTATGTACTACAACCAAGAAGACAAAAAACGAATAGCGACTGAATTCTACCGAGAATTGTATGCAGAAGAAGCAATAGATGAGGAGGATGTGAGGGAGTACATAGCCAAAATTAACTTGAAAAAGTTAAAGGACCAGCATGTAGAGTGTTTGAACAGACCAATAACGCTGATAGAAGTAGAGGAAATAAGGAAGAAACAAAAAAACAATAAGACACCAGGAACAGATGGCTTACCGATAGAATTATACAAAGCTCTGAACCAGACCCTGGATGAAGTACTAACTCAACTTTTCAATGCGGCATTATTGAAAGCTAACACTCCCCAATCATGGAATGACACATTAATCACCCTGATACCAAAACAAGATGCAGACAGAGAAAATATTAAAAATTATAGGCCAATTTCGCTGTTGAACGCAGATTATAAACTCTTTACATCAATTATGGCACACAGATTAAAAACATTCATAGCAGAATACATACACGAAGACCAGAATGGATTCATACCCGGTAGACAAATCCAAACAAATACTAGAATAATACTGGACACATTAGAATTTTATGAATATCACCCGGACAAACAATTGGCACTAATATTCTTGGACGCACAGAAAGCATTTGATAACCTGAATTGGACATTTCTAATAACACAATTACAACAAATGGAAGCAGGAAACAAATTCATCCCGATGATACAGAATATATATAAAAACCAAAAAGCAAGAGTATTGATCAACGGCCAGACATCGGATTGCTTTGAAATTAAGAGAGGAGTAAGACAGGGATGCCCACTGTCCCCCTTATTGTTTATATTAACCTTAGAAATACTATTGGAAGAGATTAGGAGGGACAAGGAGCTGTCCGGACTTAAGATAAAAAACCAACAATACAAGTTGATGGCCTTTGCAGACGATGTGGTACTGATAGTAGATAACCCCCTAGAGGCTGGCACTAAGGTGTTGAATAAAATACGACAATTTGGGAAAGTAGCAGGACTGAAAATAAATATGCAAAAAACTAAAATTATAACAAAAAACATTACAAAGGCCCAACAAGGAAAATTGGAAGAGTTAATGGGGATACAAATAACGAAGAAAATTAAATATTTAGGGATACAAATGACTAATAAAGTATCATCTTTGAAGGAAGATAATTATTCAGAACTTAAAAAACAAATTGATAAAGACTTGCAGAAATGGAATAAACTACAGTTATCAATGATTGGGCGTATATCGACAATAAAAATGAATGTACTTCCACGAATTTTATACCTGTTTAGAGTAATACCAATTAATCCCGGCAAAGCATTCTTTAAAGATTTGGATAAGATGACTGCTAAATTTATATGGCAAGGAAGAAAGGCCAGAATAAAATTAAAATATTTACAGGATGCCCAAGAAAGAGGAGGGATGGGCTTACCTAATTGGCAACTTTACTACAAAGCGACAGTATTAACTTGGATACGGGAATGGATTGATTTACGAAATAGAAGAATATTAATAATAGAAGGGCCAGACTTAACCAAAGGATGGCACGCATATTTATGGGATGAAAAATACATAAAACAGGGACAATTCTGCAGACATATGGTTAGAGCACCTCTGATTAAAATTTGGCACGAGATTAAAAAGTCGCAATACATGGAAATGCCAAGATGGGTCTCCACGATGGAGGCTCAGATTTACCCTAACACTCTAGACCCAAGTAAGATGAAAACATACCATGAGCTCCTGACAGAAGAAGGAAATCTAAGAACAAGAGAACAATTAAAAGAACAAGGAATAGAATTGGATTGGCTAACCTACTTTCAATTAAAAACCAAATATAACTCAGATAAGGAGAGATATGGAATACAACGAGAACCAAGTCAATTAGATAAAATATTTTTAGGCCCCATTGAAAAATCGATAACCAAATTCTATAACTATTTACTAGCACAGGTATTACAAGAAGAAATTGTTAAAGAAAATATGATTGCGTGGGCGAAAAATTTTGGTTACTCGTTACAGTTAGATGAATGGGAGAAAATTTGGAAATATAACAAGAAGGTAACCCTATCAACAGCATATAAAGAAAATGCATTAAAAATGTTTTACAGATGGCATCTCCCGCCGGCGAGAATCGCCAAGATGTACCCTAATGTATCACCGGGCTGTTGGAAATGTAGGGAAAAAAAGGGAACTTATTATCATATGTGGTGGCTCTGTCCCAAGGCCAAACAATTCTGGAACAATATTAGGATAAAGTTAGAACAAATAACATCCCAGCATATATCGTTGAAACCACAGACTTTTTTATTAGGAATACTTACAGAACATTATGATAAGGACATAAGATATTTAATTACACACATCTTGACAGCCGCAAGGATTTCATATGCACAACATTGGAAATCAGATACAATCCCAACCGACAGTCAAATAATAACTAAAATCATGGAATGCGCAGAAATGGACAGATTGACAAAAAAAATACAAGATAAAGAAGATTCGATGTACTACCAGGTGTGGCAAAAATGGTACCAATGGCTATCTAAAGTGAATAATTGACCCTGCATATAGTAAAATGAATTTATACAATATACATACAGATACACATATAGTTAGGAACATATTAGGAAGATATCATACAAGAAGTAACATGGTGAATGTAAAATCAAAGGTACTAATAGTAAATTAAAGATGGATTTAACATATTATGTATATAGAAAGAAAACTACAGAAATACGACTAAGGATGTCTAAAATTAGGAATTTAGCTACCTAGGTGAAGGTAGTTTGTTGTTTGTTTGTTTGTTCAGCGTTATTGTGTTTTTCTTTTGTGTTATGTACGTTTTTCAATAAAAAATGTTTAAAAAAAAAAAAAAAAAAGATCTCAAACACGTTGCATGCAAAACAACTTTTTCATTGAAAGGTTGCCAAATTTTTGATTCAGTAACTCGTTCTCCACTAAGGGAGATATTTTGAATCCCCGGAAGAGAATGACTCTTTTGCTATTTTACCTTCCAGCTCACCTTTTTTGCCCAGACAATTGCATCAGAGTTAATGGTGAAATCCTGTCCTGCAGGAGCCCCGGGATCAACTTGTCCAACTTTCACAGGGACAAAAGATTCGTTGGGGAGCAGAACCCAGTTGAAAAGATCATAACGAGCAGATCCCAGTCCATTTTCTGAGAAATAGATTTCATCTCCAGCACTGTTGTTGAACTGGAGGTTCCTCAAATAGGGAAGAAGCTGAATGAAAAGAGACTTTCAGAAATTGCTAACACTTTCCACACCTCCAAGAATTTGTTTTCCTCACACTGCCCGCCCTGATTCATTACTTCAATGGATGTAGAGGGTCCATCCTTTATGCTTTGAGGCAAAAAAACACACACCACAATTTCATGAATTTTAGACCACATTGAGTTCTGTTCTGTGTGCTAAAGTTGACCAAAGCTGGTTTCACACAACAAGCAGTTCAGTGCAAGAAACAGCAAGTGAAACACGTGGGATGGGATCAGATAGAATGCTCAGCCATAGTAACATAAATCAGAGTTATAATGAATTGGGTCAAGTGTCTTTCTATAAGTGGATTCAGGCTACAACATGGAGGAAACTGAGGTGGTTCTGAAAATATGTCTACTGGAACTTCAGTTAACCTGTTGAAGCTTATTGCAGACTTGTCATCTTGCTCTGGATCACTCTACGCAATTCCATGAAAGTCACACAAGCTTTGAATACTTCTGAAAACTTTTGGGAAGGTCATCCATTGATGAATCTTAGGTACAGTGGGTTTATTTCTCCTTCCCCCTTCTACCCCTATTGAATCAAACATTATACTTAATCTGTGTTATTGTTGTTTTTAAAAATAGTTCTGGTTTAATTTGCTTTGAGAGGCAGTGATATAATGCCATATTGATATTTAACCAGCAATTCAAGAGATACTTTTCCTTGAAAATTCTTAGGGGAATAGAAACTACAGTCTACAGATTGAACAGTCAATCCAAGGAAGCCCCCAGCCCCCTCTTCCACAGGGAGAAGCCCCCCTCCCCCCATCTTTTGTGGCTGGATCCCTCCCCCGCACTCCTCTCGGCTGCCTCGGGAGACTCCGAACTGACAGAGCCTCCCTCTGAACTGCAGCCTCCGCTCTACCCCCAAAGCCCCTGAGCCCCTGCACTGATTGGCTGGCTTTGAACTGTCCTCTGTGCCCATAAGCCCAATGTGAACTGAACTGCAACGAATGGTCCGTGGTGAAGGGACTGGGATGGAGGGGACATGGCCCAAAGGCATAATAACATGGAGGCAAAATCCTGGTGGAGAAACAGGCAGCACCAAGGGTTCAAGCTGAAAAGTCCTAGACACAATTAGGGGACTGGAGGTTATGAAAGAAGAAGAATGGTTACATGAATTTGATACATCTAGTCTAATGAAAAGAAGAACCAGGGGTGACAAGATAGCCATGTTCCCATACTTGGAAGGCTCCTAGGAAGATGAGGGAGTCAAACTATTTTCCAAAGCACCAAAAGGCAACAGAAGAAACAATGGTTGGAAATTAACCAAGGAGAGAAGGAACCTGGAACTAAGGAGAAATTTCCTAACAATGAGAGCAATCAACCAGTGGAATAGCTGCTTTCAGAAGTAGTAGATGCTCCATTGCTGGAAGCTTTCAAAAAGAATCTGGACAACCATTTGTCTGAAATGATATAAGCTCTCCTGCTTGAGCCAGGGGTTGGGTGAGAAGACCTCCAAGGTCCCTTTCAACTCTGTTATTCTATGTTCTACACATGGGGTACTTCCTCTCCAAGTTGGCTTTAAGGATCTGTGGACTGGATTAAAAAACAGAGATTACCTGCCATGGCTGGACACCTAAGATCCTCTTTCCAAGTAGTCTCAGCATAGCTGGTCGTGCTCCTGATCCATGCATTGCATGTAGCGTGTGTGCCACAGCATAAATGGCATTGTAGATATTGTAACTCTCCCCTGTCATGCTTGTTTCAAATATATAACTTGGCACATTCTGTAAATTCTCCTCTCCAGTACATGGTTTTACCACCTTTGAAGGGATCTCTCCTGGTTTGTAAATGTTGCAGCCAAAGATCATTCCCCACCATAGAGGGAGAAAGAAGTTCCCTTGTGGTTTCAAAGGGTCTAAAGACATGAGGAAATGGCTGAATTCTGAGACATCCCTGGTGTGGTCCCTAAAATGCAAAGCACCGTGGTAGGGCTTTATAACATGCAATATATATTCAGAGTTCATCACATTAAGTTTCCAGCTGGATGTAAAGATCCAGACTTTCAGTAATGATGCATATTTCTCTGTTTTATAAGCAAACACAACTATCTGTGCATATGTAATACTACTGTAGTCTCCAAAAAAAATAATCACTTCACCTTTAGACCAAATGTTGAAAATATAATATAAATTTGGATCTCGATCAGTGTAAAAATCAAATTTCATTATTTCAGTGAAGGCCAGGCAGATCTCCTTCTCCTTGAGCTTTGGTATCAGAGATGAGACGAAATGTTCTGCATTGTCATCTTTGTTAGCCACCAGTCCAACCCAGTTCCACTGGAAATGCAGGAGCAGCTGGACTAAACCCTCATACTGGGCAGATTCATTGGGATTGATCTGGAAGAAGGAAGGATGAACTCTTCTGTCTCCTTGAGTGAACTCAAAGCCAACACCGAGCTGGAGAAAGTGAGAATCTTCTTTCAGAAACAAGGTTAAGTTTTATGGTGACTTTAAAGCTCACCATTGTGTAGTTAATGCCCCACCAGTCAGGCTGACTCATTGTGAGTGGCAGGCTTCATCTTCCCCCCTTCTTAGGAAGTGCCACCAGTTACCTGTTTTGCTTGGTTGTCATAGATCAGAAGCAGTAATGGGGTTCAGATTTTTCCACTACTAGTTCTGTGAGTGTGGCTTGCTGGGCGTGGCCTGGTGGCAGTTGACATCAGCCATGGCCATGCCCACTCAGTCACATGACCCCTCCCACAAAGCCATACTCACAGAACCCGGTAGGAAAAAAATTGAACTTATAGCTATTACAGCCTTTCTTTCTACCTATTTTCTGCCAGGCCTAGCCTAATCTGTCAATGCCCTCCTTCTGCATGCTGCCCACTCTCCCTTCACCAGTCACATGTGGTGAAGTTTCCCTGTTCTTCAGAGTCCCTGACCCTAGCCCCGCTTCCTCCCCCATGACTGCCACTTTCTTTGGGCTTACCCTCCTCCCATGGCGGCTCATCAGTGAGGTGACTGGCGAGGTGATTATCTGTGCCATGTGGCAAAGGCAACATATATAGGGTGGGGGTGGGCAGGGCAACCGTCAAGCAAGTGGATGGAGTGAGTGAATGAGGGGTGACTGGGCAAGGGGGCATGACCAGCCAGAAGTCACTACCAGTTCAGTGACTCAGGCCAAATTGCCACTACCGGTTGACTTGAACCGGTGCGAACCAGCTCTGATCAGAAGTCAAAGCAATAAAACATCTACCTGAATCCGAGAATAAACTGCACTGAAAGGTATAAGGCAGCAAAATTGGTTCAGATAAAAGAATGGAAGAAAATCAAAGGATTTTAACCTTGGAGAGACATGACCTTCAGAGAGGGTGGCATTCATATTTATGGGATATAGAGAAGAACAAAAAGACGTATTTTTATAGACATAACATTAGAGAGTCCCTGATGCAAACATGGTCCCAAATTAGGCAAAAATACTATACAAAAGTTCCAAATTGGCTATCAATGATAGAGGCCCTGATCCATCCCAACAGACGGGGGATGGAAAGGGTCTATAGATACAAAGAGATCCTAGATAGAGAAGGAGTTCTTAAACCAAACGAAGCATTGAAAGATATAGGAATAAATTTAGAGTGGTGGACATATACCCAAATAAAGTCTAGGTACCAGCAAGATAAAGAAAAATATGGTATTGATCTAGGACAAAATGGATTTGACAAGGTGATGATGGGAACAGGAAAAAAGATTCTGGCCAAAATATATTTATTATTTATTAATTAGACTTCTATACCGCCCTTCTCCTTGCGGACTCAGGGCGGTGAACAGCCGAGTAAAAACCAGTGCACAAAAGTTAAAATATTATAAAAACAAATATAAATTTGGCTGAGAATTAAAACAAATAGATATTAAAATGAATATCAACTCTTAAAGAATTTGAAAAAATTTAAAAAATTTAAGAGGGATCAGGCTAAGCCGGCGAGCTGAAAGAGATAAGTTTTCAAAGCCTGACAAAAAGTCCGGAGGTCGGAGATCGTTCTCAGTTCTGGAGGAAGATCGTTCCAGAGGGTGGGGGCTGCCACAGAGAAGGCTCTCCCCCTGGGGGTCGCCAGCCGACATTGTCTGGCTGATGGCACCCTGAGGAAACCCTCTCTGTGGGAGCGAACCGGCAGGTGGGAGGCAATTGGTGGCAGAAGGCGGTCCCGTAAGTACCCTGGTCCTAAGCCATGGAGCGCTTTAAAGGTGATTACCAACACCTTGAAACGCACCCGGAAGTCCACCGGTAGCCAATGCAGCTCACGCAGGAGAGGTGTCACGTGGGAGCGCCCCGTCGCTCCCATAATCCCCCGCGCGGCCGTATTCATGACTATTTATTGGAGGAGGATAGTACAGAGGATTTAATGAAAAAACAAATGAGCGTCTGGGAAAAGAATTTTGGACATGAAATAAATCTAAATGAGTGGGAAGAAACTTGGAATAAGAATTATAAATTAACAAAGGCAGTAACTTATAAAGAAAATCATTTTTAAATGCTGCACAGATGGCACTTAGCCCCTGCCAGATTAGCGAAGATATATCCAAATATACACCCTAATTGTTGGAAATGTGGTCATGGACAGGGCACCTTCTTCCATCTGTGGTGGTCTTGCCCCCAAGTGAAAAAATATTGGAAAAAAATCTGGAATTGGGCACAGGAAATATTAGAGGAAGATATTGGTATGAAACCAGAATTATTTCTCCTGGGAATGGGAATGAGGGTGCTTGGAAAGGACAAGAGATATCTATTGACACATATTATAACAGCGGCCAGGTTGGCATTTGCACAATACTGGAAAAAGAAAGATCTGCCACCAGAAAATTATATAATTAAGAAAATATTGGATTGCGCAGAGATGTGCAAGTTAACATATGAAATTAATGATGAAGATAACTCAGTTTTCTATTCTGTCTGGGAAAGATGGTACAAATGGATAAACGAGAAAATGAAAAAGGTAATTTAAAAAGGTAGTGATATGATAAGAGATTGTTACTAAGAGACACCTATGTGATTATTATAAATATGTATGAATGCTGCTCCTCTGATGTAAACAGCATGGACAAATTTTATACATTTTTTGTTTGAAATCAATAAAGTGTATATTAAAAAAAAACCTGCACTGAAGGGTGCAGAAAGATGATAAACTTTTATGAAAGTCCAGGAGCAATGCTCTTGGAAAATACAGCTTTTCAAAATTATGACAGTATCTTTTTGCAGTTATATAAAAATGTATCTTGACATATAACATTTGTTGGAAGAAATATCCTTCTGGGTTCAGTTCCAAGTGGGGAGAAAATCCCTGGAAACATGGTGGCTGATTGGAAAGATGTTTTTTAATGGTGGACAGGACTACAGGGTTGGAGGTCCTGGGCAAAAGTACATGGGAGGGAGAGGGGGGAGAGAGGGAAGGAGGGAAGGAGGGAGAGAGAGAGAGAGAGAGAGGGACGGAGGGAGAGAGGGAGCGGGAGAGGAGGAGGAGATAGAGAGATTTATACCCTTTGTTCAGCATTGATTTTGAGCTTTATTCTGATTGGCTGTCAGACTCCCAGGGGGCGGGGGTCTTAGCTAACTTCAAAGGCTCCCTGTGTCACAGGCTAGGTTGAGCTTGCTGGGTGGCATAAATTTTCCAGGCGCCATGTGGTGAGATGAGTAGAGGGCTAATCCTATCAAGTTGTGAGGGCCATGTCTTAATCCCATCACCCTAGAGCTGAAGGGGTGGGGACAGGGAGTTGCAGGAAGCTCCTTTGTTTTTAAAAGCATGTTTCTCATTTTCTCATTGAGGGAAATATAATATTCTGCCTTTTTAATATTCCCCAGAATATTTCATTCTTCTAGAAGAAGGGTGGGTGCTAACTTCCCACACATAGAAAAATCAATTCAACTTCAGGATGAGTTATCTAAATCATATACCCCTGGTGTGTCGGCGTCCCCAAATACCTTTGCTTACATCCTTGGCTTCTGTTTGTGCTTTGGTTGTTTGTCTGCTCCAAACTGCATCCAGTGGAGCCCCCTTACCTGTGGGACCTTGAAGATGCTGAAGATGGAGGCCATCTGCCTTGAGGATTTGGCGTTGTGACCTCCAATGACAGAGAGCAGAGTCTCCCGCCTGTCACATCTGTAACCTGGAACCATTCGGCGCCGTGTGGAGAGCAGGGAGAGGCTGTTTAAGAAAATCTTCCTCTCCATCTTCTGATTTTCATAGATGCGGAAGCCAAGGGTGATGTTGGGGAGGAGAACTAGATCCTTATTCACCTCCCTGACAGCAAACATCAAGGCCAGGAACTGATGGTAATCTTTAACTAGGGGTCTACAGTGAGAAAAAGATTGGGGAACATTATAGGAAAGATCTTGTGTGTTGGTGCAGTTGGCCTGGTCTTTTTTGTGTGTTCTTGCAGCATTAAGTGACAAGTTTCATTGGGTTGTTTTGCCTTTTTTAAGGTTGTTCCTTGATTGCATTTCAATGGATTTCTGAGAAGGAGAAAGCCAGGCTGTCCATTTCCCACTTCATTTTATACCCCTCTATTCTCCCTCCTTTCTTCACTTTCCTCCAGTGGCTGAACTAATCCCCAATTGCTCCTCTTCCTCCCTACTCAGCCCATTTTCATCCTTGAAGCAGCTTCTATAGGTCTGAGGAGAAGACTCCAGTGTGGGCCACAGCCCAGATTTACTAAGGACCATTATTGAAGAGCTTTGTGTCAGGCCTAGAAACCATCATTTTCATTGGATCTTCAGGACTGCCACATTTACTACTGTGGGAGACTGGGAGGGGGGATTGCATGGATCACAAGGTGATATATAATCATAATAACATTCCTTTCTCAGAGAGTCAATGACATCTTGTCCTGCACCTGGAGGGGTGGGGCTGGGAGGCATCTCCAGTTGAGACAGTGCTTTAGTTGGACCATGTGACGGACATGTGGGTGCTGGGCATGGACTTGGACTTTCTTTGGGTGGGGAAAACCTGGAAGCTTTCAGATTCAGGTTTTCCCACATGTGCCAATATGACATTTCTAATAAAATGGAACTTTGAGGAAACTCAAGTCTCAGAGTCTTCTTTCGCTGGGGGTGTTTCTTGAAATCCTGACACTCTGCTGATTCCAAAGCTACAGAGAGTGTTTTTTTGTTTTGCTTTTTTGACAAAATCCACGTTGGAAAAAGATAAAAAAAATTGAGTTTTTTTAATATGACTTTTTGTCCAAATTAATATTATAAGTCAACTTCTTCACTAAACCAGCAACATTTCCAAGGTGTTTCCCCTCCCTACTTTTATATGGTTGATAGTCATCCTGATGAAAACATTTGGAAAGGCAGGTCCTGCCCCCTGCATATAATTTGTGCATATACTTTTGTTTTCCTCTGTCCTTAAGATCAGTTCTGGACAGAGAGGGAATTCTAGACTATTTCTTGAACTTTCCTCTTTATTGAGAAAGGGACAAAGGTCTGAAGATCCCTAGAATGAGTTTTTCTTAAAAGAGGTCCTGAATCCAAAGAAAAGGAAACAATTTTTCCCCTCCAGGTGAAACTTACCTGAATGTATGAATAAGCCGCAATGGGTCCCTTTGAAAATCTGGTGATTTGGATTCCACAAAAGTTTCCAGGGGCAAATTCCCTCCAATGATCAGATTGCCAGGCCGGTAAAATTCCCACTGATTTCGAAACTTTACGTGTTTTTGCAATGGACATACGGTCTTAATCTTCTTAGCGGTATCTGGAGGCAGGAGACAGAAGAGCAGCAGCAGCAGGTGGAGACGCAGCCCAGCCATTCTTCTCACCTTCCTTCCTAGATCAGAAATCAAAGTTTGTGCAGAAGCTGAATTGCAGAGAGTATTTGAAATACTATCAGAGCTGTAGCACAATAAACAGCTTCCGTGCCTTCTGGATGGCCTCAAGTCAAATTTATCTGATGTCTCTTTGCATGAACGCATTTGTATTTTATCACTTTATTTCTTCCTATCTGTCCTATTCTGAAATTAGACTATGTGCTGTATTTTATTTTACAGAGTTGGAACAGAGTTGGAAGAGACCTTGGAGGTCTTCTAATCCAACCTCCTGCTTAGGCAGGAAACCCCACACCACTTTAGACAAATGGTTATCCAACCTCTTCTTAAAAACTTCCAGTGTTGGAGCATTCACAACTTCTAGTGGAAAGCTGTTCCACTGATGAATTGTTCTCACTGTCAGGAAATTTCTCCTTAGTTCTAAGTTGCTTCTCTCCTTGATTAGTTTCCACTTGTTGCTACTTGTCCTGCCCTCAGATACTTTGGAGAATAGCTTGACTCCCTCTACTTTGGGGCATCCCCTGAGATATTGCAACACTGCTATCATGTCTCCCCTAGTCCTTCTTTTCATCAGACTAGACATACCCAGTTCCAGCAACCTTTCTTTATATGAATAAAATAAAATATTATTTTATTTTAATAAGGCCCCAAGACTAATCCATGAATAAAATACTGAATCAATCATGCTTTCTCTTACCTGTTCTTGGGCTTGGACACAAAGGCCAGCTGAGTCTCACCAAACCCCACGGTTAGCTCTTTGGAGGACCAGGCAAAATCCTCCACCAGTGGGAGAACTCAGAGAATATCTTTTAAAGCAGTTTTAACCTTGGAATATTTTTGTGGGTTGAAATCCACAGGGAATACATGAAGAATTACCGTTCTTCTAATAATTGGAGGGGAAAGCAATTGTCCTATCCATTGGGCAATAGATGTTGTTTGTACACCAGACAGGAAAAAACATGCTTGTCTCTCTTGTTGCTAATCCACAGAGCAGATGGACTTGGGAATCAAGGTGAAGTTGACTTTTTGAACTAACTGAAAATGAACACCTGCACACAAGATGGAGTCTGGCCTGTGCCATGGTATCTTCAGGTAGAATGGGTGCTAATGGGGCATGGTGGCAGTGAGCTGTACCTTAGGATGTGTGAACAATTGTACCAATGATTAGCTGCAATAACTGCTTTAGTTATTGTCAAGATTTTATTACTACAATGCTTGTTAGTTTCATCATCTTCCCAAAGAAAAGGGGGGAGGGAATAGAATGCCAAGAAGCCATTCAGGGACCGCAGGAGCCTGTACGATACCAAGGTCATTGACACAGGTGCTCGATGGAGAAGTGAACTGTTCCCATAACAAAAATAAACATTACTATTGGGCAGTGTGAAGACTCTGTGGGTGGGGGAATGGGAATCTAATGTCTAACTAAGCAAACTTTTGTGCAAGCAATCTCAGAGTTGGTTTTGCTGGGACTTAATTGCCTTTAGGACTCCTTTTGTTGGGTTTGCTAGTAGGATTGTTGCCATTAAACCAAGTCTCCTTAACCTTCATATTATGAATACAGCCTATCCGGGCGCTTCCGATAGAGTTGTAGCATGGTGATCTCAGGAACTGAGAAAAAGCTGAAGCCACATGAAAGTGGTTGTTCCCCAGGAAGCACTGAGTAGCGATAACCTGGGGAACCAAATGGAATGTCACAAGGGTTGCCAAGTGGGAAGAGCCGATAGAATGGAAGTCCCCAACCATGGTTCACAGCCCTTCAGTTGAGCAACTGAGGGAGAAGTTCAGTGGGATGGAGATGTTGGAGGAGCATCAATGAAGTTGTGAACATAGTCTCCATCTGATGGTACTGGGGGTGGGGGAGTGTCAGAGGGTAGCAGGACCTTGGGGATAGTAGGCTGCCCTTCAGCAGCTGCTGGGCTACCCCTGCTGCTCTCTGTGATGGAAGGAGCCCAAGTTCATGCCACCCTGCAGTTGGTGGGCTACCATCAGGTTACGTATTGGTTTGGGAAGACCGTGAGCCCCTGACTTTGAAAGCCACATTTGACAGTTGACCAGAGAAGCTCACCCACTTCCTAAACCAGGTGTGGAACTACTTGGATTGGTAGGGAGCAGTCTTCCCTGATGAGGGGACCATTGTGAATTCCACCACCACAAACCTGATGGAAGAGGCCTCTGAGTGGGTGCTGGCATTTCATGAGAAGGGAGTTATGGAAATGGGAGATATAGTTGCCTTCCTGGAGGGGTTCCAGGCCAGATTCAGAGACCCCCACAAGCCTGTCAGGCAGAGTCTGGAATCCATTCTATAAGGCAGGGAAGTCGATCAGTGGCTGAGTACATTCAGGAGTTCTGCAGCCTGGTTGAAGATTAAGAGGGGAGCCAAAGCGCTTACTGTTCTACCACTTACGAGACAGATAAACTGTATCAGAATTTCCTGGGGGATGGGGATCCCAGATGACCTCCATGTGTGGTATCAGCTGGCTACCATGGGAGAACTGGACCTATTGGAGTACAGGCAGCATACAGTGCAAGAGAGCCGCCCCTGCTGAGGCAAGGAGAGGCACCTGTCAATGCGCAGAGAGGGAGGAATCTCTCCATTGACCACTAGAGAAGGTCAGTGTCTCCCCACACAAGCCTACTTCTGATGCGGAAAGGAGGGCCATTGGGCTGCTAACTGCCTAGCCCTCCAGTCTGTATCGGTGTCGAAATCCCCAAGCCAATCAAAGCTGAAGAGAACATTAAAGAAGATGGAGAAGACTCGGGCAGAGTTCGAGCTTTGCTAGGTTCCAACTCCCCTAGTACCATTTTCCCCAAAAATAACACCCTGTCTTACATTTTTTTTGAACCCCAAAATAAGCATTTGGCCTTATTTTTGGGGAGGTCTTATTATGTTGGAGCATGTGGATCAAGATAGGGTTTCTCTTGCCATCTTACCTGATTTCCAGCTCTGCATTTAAATATTTTCAGGGAGGGCTTATTTTTGGGGGGAGGCTTATTTTAGTGCATGCACTCAAAAGCCCAATAGGACTTATTTTCAGAGGATGTCTTATTTTGGGGGAAACTGGGTAGTTACCAAAGAGATGGTATTTACTGTGTGGAAAGTATCTTTTCATACTTTCCAGCCTCAGGAGGGCCATCTAACTACATTTCATGCAGTTCCAGGTGTCCAAAACTACACATAACACAAGTCCAAGGCAGTGCCCAAAAGTCGGCACCCCACTGAAAGCTCCCCACTTCACAGTAGATATGATTACCTCATAGGAATGTTTAATGTCAAAGATATTTACGGGCCTGCTATTTCAACAGTTGGTGTACCAGCTTTTGCAGCCTGTGCCTTTCATAATATATAAAATATATGGCTTTTATAATTACAGAACATATACCCAAGACTTCAAATACTACAACTCTCTTAAAAATATCCAAGAATGGCAATTTTGCAAAACTAGCTGGTCGTTGACTTTGCCTCATTTGCCTTATTTGTATGACTTGCCGGACGGTGGGGAAAATCAGTTTTCAGTTTAATGGGAGTAGGTAATAATAATAATAATAATAATAATAACCTTTATTGTCACTGCATAACATACTTACAATCTGAATCCCGAGATGCATATGTTTATTTTAACTAAGTTCTCTATAGGTAACAAAAGAGTAGGAAGAAAACTAAAATCCATTACAGTATTACTTATGAATATGCATGCATGAATCATTTCAATAATGAATCATTCTTACATCATTTTCTCATTTCCTGAAATGTATAAATATCAGCGCATCTCTTTGTAAGGATCCTGAATATTGAAGGATATGATCTGGTTTATGGTTGGCATGCTTATCTAGTGTATGACAAAAAGGTGGATAGAGCATTTAAGAGTCACATACTGAGGAATGCCTTACTGCGTGTCTGGAAGAAATACCTATATGGACCGTACCCAGGCATGCAATGGAGAATATAAGTATAGAAAGCAGGCAGGATGTGATTACATATAGAGACATTCTTAATATAGAGGGAGGCATATTCAAATTAAAGCCTTTGAGCGGGTTGAAAGAGGAAAAAATAATTCAAACCTGGTTTCGGTAGAAAAGATCAGAAAGTTGGTATTACACAAAGCGATGAAAATTTGATAAAACAAATCAGGGACCAAAGTAAAAATGAAAAGTGAAAGTTAAAGGAAAAGATGAATGAAAACTGATGGAAATGACTGTACACGTTAATGTGTTTATGAAAAAAAAAATAAAAACTTTATTTTAAAAAGCTGCATAATTATTGCTGATAGGAGGTTCATTTATTCATTCATTCACTGACTGATTCATTCAATTTCTATATCTGCCCACCTGAGGCAAGTGATTCTTATTGTAATCACTTATACCGCTTGGTAAGGCATTATTTACTGGACGTTTTTCAAAAAAAAATAATAATAATTCAAAATTCAATCAATGTTTTGTAATTACTTATTGATTCTCCTCCCTACCCTGTATGCCATAGAATAGAATAACAGAGTTGGAAGGGGCCTTGGAGGTCTTCTAGTCCAACCCCCTGCCCAGGTAGGAAACCCTACACCACTTCAGACAAATGGTTATCCAACATCTTCTTTAAAATGTGTTTCTCTGTCATCATGTTTTTTAAATGATATAAGATACTAGATATGCCTCAAAGAAAAAATTTAAAATATTCCCAGGCATGCATCAGTTAGAGGTTTTTGGTCCTTATCATATTTTCTCTACAGTTAAGATGGGGCCTAAATAGGATAATGAAGCATTTGGGGAAAAAAATGCAAGCCAAGAGACCAGCCCCAGAGGCCAAGATGGAGAAGATCTCCACGGCCACCATGGACTTCCCTTTGGTGCTCAGGTAGGTGGGGAGGAAGGTGATCCAAACACTGCAGAAGACCAGCATGCTAAAAGTAATAAACTTGGCTTCGTTAAAGCTGTCAGGCAAGTTCCTAGCTAGAAAGGCCACAGAGAAACTCACGAGAGCCAGGAAACCCAGATAGGCCAGCACAGCATAAAACATAGAAGCTGAGCCTTCATTACATTCCAAAATGATTTCTCCTACCAAGGAGTGGAAGTCCAAGTTGGGAAATGGAGGAGAGGTTGCTAGCCAAATGGCACAAAGAACTGCTTGTATCAGGGGACAGCCTAAGACAATGGAGTTGGTCAGTGGTTTTCCTAAGAGTTTTCTTGTCTTATTCCCTGGCTTGGTGGCCATGAAGGCCAGAACCACCATGACAGTTTTTGCCAAGACAGAGGAAACTGCAAGGGAAAAGAGAATGGCAAAGGTCACTTGTCGGAAGAGACAGGAGAGCTTCCCAGGTCGACCAATGAAGAGGAAGGAACAGAGGAAGCAGAGCTGGAGGGAGACCAGGAGGATGTAGGTAAGATCTCGGTTGTTGGCCTTGACGATCGGTGTGTCACGATGCTTAAGGAAAATTGCCAGAACTGCCATTGTGATCACAGAGAGAGAAAGAGCTAGAGAAACTAAAATGTATCCCAGGGTCTCTTGATAGGAAAGGAAATGGATCATCTTGGCAAAGCAGTGGTCCTTGTCATTGTTGGGGTATTGGTCTTCAGGGCAGGGGTCACAGCGAGCTGCATCTAAAATTAAGAGTCTTTGTATTAGGTCTTTAGGGTCATCCAAATGAGCTTTATTCCCCCACCCCCACCTCCTAGCATCCCAGTGTGACTCCTTTCTGATGTGTGCAACTCAAAAAGGAAGTAGTGAAAAAAATTCCTGGGCAGCTTTAGGTGCCCTAAAAAGTGAAAATCATCTATGTTCAAAAGGAGTGCAAGGATGACTTGCTTAGAGATCAGGGTCTCTGTTTTCCAGTTATTGAGCATTTGCGTGATTATTTCCTTACCTTTCCCAGGGAGAAATTGGTCTTCTTTTGTACATCATACTCAAAGCCCAAAAAGATGGATGGTTCTGTGAGTTAGGGGTTGTACTCTTTCCTGCATCTTCATTGCATTTGAACTTCCCAGAGGCTGCTGGGAAGAGCTACTAGCTGTGAGTTAAGGGGGACTGAGAGAAAGTGTGGAGGAACACGGTAGTTGAGCTCAATGTTGAAAAATTGTGGTAAACAGGCGAAGAAAGGTGGCAAGATCTTGAAAGTCATTGTTGTAGCTCCGTTGCCTGAGCCTGGGCTATCAACAGATACAGACTCTGAGAGTGAGGGAGAGGAGTTGGCAAGGCCTCCCTCTCCAGGACCTTCCTCTCTGGCAATGCCTCCGGAGGACACCGAAGGCCAAGAGATAGGCCCAGAGCCAAGCACGTCCCTGCAGCCACAGGTGGACAGCGACAAAGGAGATAAGTGCTGGCTGGATCCTCGACAGCGGCACAGGGAGAAGCATGCACAGCAGAGGAGGAGGCATTCCAGAAATTAGCTGAGTCACTGGACCACACCCCACATAAATGTATAAATGTGGGTGTGGTGGCCGGCTCAGTTTGTGATGAGCAAAAACTAGAAATCATCCATGGACTCTGTGTTGCTGAAACTGTGCCTGCTTAATTGGACTGCATTCGGAATAATTCTTGTATTGCTGGAACTTTGCTTTATCGGAAGGCTTGTGGACTTTTCTCTGTTTTGTGTAAGTGAAGTCTAAATTGGCAGCCAGCCACTGGGTTGCTGCCAGCTTTATCTTCAAAGTCTCTGTTGTGTGTCTTATTAACTCCGGGCCGTCTGTGGGGGTTGCCTGTGTGAGACGGGGACAGAACAGTCATGTGCTCATGAAAGTGAAGGTATATAATGTACTGATGGGCAGTCACTCAGGGCCAATTGGCCTCAAGCTGACCCTTCTGACTGCTTGTCTGGTTGGTCCACATTGCAATGTGTTCATGATGTAAGTGCTTACTTTTGCTATGCTCTAAATTTTAAATAAACCTCTGAATTTAAAGTGAGATTGCTTATGGTGTGTTATCTTTTTAAAATCATTGAAGGCAGCTTTACTACTAATCAGGCAGTGGTGGGATTCAGTCAGTTCGCACCACTTCGGGAGAACCGGTTGTTAACTTTCTGAGCAGTTTGGCAAAGTGGTTGTTGAAAGACATCATTAGGGCAGAGAACCGGTTGTTAAATTACTTGAATCCCACCCCTGTAATCAGGTCCCACCTCCCACAACTACAGACCTATCAGCCTGACCTCAATACCTTGAAAGACCCTGGAAAAAATAATCAGGCAATGAATCAGTGAACATCTAGAGGCAAACAAAGCCATAACCAAAAGCCAACAGGGCTTTGTCAAACACAGATCATGCCAGACAAATCTTATTGCATTCTTTGACAAGGTGACAAAATTAGTGGACCAGAGAACTGCTGTTGAAATAACGTCTTGGACTTCAGTAAGGCATTTGATAAAGTAGACCACAACCTATTACTTGATAAGAGAGAAAAATGTGGGCTAGATAGCATCACCAGCAGATGGATTTGTAATTGGTTAACAAACCATACTCAATGAGTAGATCTTAATCGTATTCTGTTCTGTTCTGTTTTGTTCTGTTCTGTTCTGTTCTGTTGTGTGCTGTGCTGTGCTGTGCTGTGCTGTGCTGTGTTATTTGCTATGGCAGAACAATTTATGTCCGTATCCTGAAGCAGGTCAAACCTATGACCAGCAATACTCTTAATATTTTGATGTATTTAGGAAGAATATCCTGGAAGATCTACATTCGAAGTCTAGTCTACCTGTCTGATTAGAAATGGTCCCTTCTGGACAATGGCCACATTGGTAGCAGCAAACTTGCTTGCCCTCTGGAACTCGTCTCCTCTCTCCTGCCTGGCACCTCTTCATGCCACACCTGGCAAAGGGCACCTTCTAAAAGAGAAAGGAGAAATGTTTGAGATGGTCTATTAATTGATCATGTGTCATATATTCATTTTCATATTGACATCTCCATCTTCAGAAGGTCTTTGGGAGAACTGGATCGCCATAGTGTAACATCAACCATGAAGAACTCCTGTGGACCTAAGACCAGTCGCATTGCCACCTGATCAATTCCTGCTGAGGCTTGGAAATTGAAGTCTGCATGTATGGCAACTACAGGTACTCCCCTATTCATGACCCCAGTTGGAAGTGGTAGCTCTGTTACTAAGCAAACGACAATTAATAAAAGATGACATGAGGTCCCCACTCTGTGAAGACAGATCCAGCAGTTCCCTCCTGCTGTTGTTAAATGACTTTTGTTTCACTAGCTGAGGACACACCATGATGCAAGTCATTTTTGGTATGGTCACCTCCAGCTCTGAGTCTAAGTTCTTCTAAGGAAAGGTACTGCCTCCCCCTTAACCCCCCTCCCCACCTATTTCCTTTCCCCATCTCTGCTATTTTAGTCACACTGCACAGGGTAGAAAAGCCCACAGCATTCCACAACTCTACTCTATCAGGCATTGGCTACATTGTGTTAAGGAGACCCTAAGGCAAACCATGTTAAAGAGCCATGGAGCACCAGGAACACATAGAGTTGTGGTGGGCCACGAAAAACCTGCCACCCCATTGTCAGTATGCAGCACAAAACCACAGCCACTGAGCTCAGCAGCCTGTCACAAAACCCCATCTTATGCCAGTCCAAAGTGGCATTAAAGACCTTCCTCATCATCCTCATCATCTTGCACTGTGAATCCCCTGGCACCATGTGCTCCAACCTCTCAGCTGACCATTACCATTTTCTTGCTCCTATTGTAGGCAAGGCATGGATGGGTTAGTGATAACTCACTGGCGTGCTATGTGACAGACAAATGCCAACCCATCTTAAATCTAAGATTTACAAGTCAACCATCTACCCTGTTGCACTGTATGGCACCAAATGCTGGGCAGCAACAACAGGGACAGAAAGCTCTCTCCATGCCATGGAAATGCAAATGCTCTGTTGGATATTGGTGATCTCCCTTCTTGACCACATCACAAATGACACCATTCAACAGCATTTTGGTGTGGTAAAGAGAAGTTGAGAGAAGGCTGACTCTGCTGGTATGGACATATCATAAGAGCAGCACTTTCCATCATTGCTAAGACTGCCTACCAATTAGAAGTCAATGGCCGGCAACCTCATGGGCATCCAAAAGAGAGATGGCAAGACACCATCAATAAAGATATGCAAGCTGCAGGCCTGCACCCTGGAGACGCAGCTGACCGTGCAGATGATTAATGATCCAAAAAGCGGACCCTGCATCTGTGGGAATATGCTAGGAAGAAGGAGGAGGAGAAGGTGGAGGAAGAGGAGGAGGAGGAGGAAGAAGAAGAAGAAGAAGAGGAAGAAAGAGGAGGAGGAGGAGGAGGAGGAGGAGGAGGAGGAGGAGGAGGAGGAGGAGGAGAAGAAGAAGAAGAAGAAGAAGAAGAAGAAGAAGAAGAAGAAGAAGAAGAAGAAGAAGAAGAAGAAGAAGAAGAAGAAGAAGAAGAAGAAGAAGACTGTAGACAAGGCATGCCCAGTTTTGCCCTTTGTGAGGCAGTAGATGGCTACACAAGATATGGCTGCCTTGGGAAGAGCCAGGCCAGGCAGGGATTATCAGCAGTGGGCTCTAGAAGATAGCAAGGTCTTCTGGGCGGAGCAGAGCACAGGAGATACATGGGGGAGATGATGATTTTGATCATGTCACTGCAGGGGAGCTCCAATGGCCAACAGTCTGAGGAGTGGGCATACATCCCATTCATTCAGTGCTGTTACAATTTCAAACGGTCACTGAACAAATGGCTGCTCAGTGAAGACTACCTGAAATTAGATTCTGGCACTGGGTCTGTGAGCTACAACTTCTTTTAAAAAAGAAGAAAGAACATTCTTAACATTCAAACTAAACAGAAATGATTCACAGAATCCACTGTTGCTTTCTCTAGTTGCACCCTGGGTTTCATCCAGGATTTTGTTCCCCGATCCCAACTCTTATTGGACATGGCATAAAGCAGAATTGAAACTTTTGCATGAGAAGCACAATGTTCAAACCATAGATGCCAGTGAGGAAGACCTTCTGCATCCTCAGGAGAGAAAAAGTCTTTCCCTGAATTTAGAACATTTCCCTCCAACCCACCTTTGTGGTCCAGATGATCGAACTGGAGTTGATAGTAAAATCCTGGCCTATGGAAGCTCCGGGATCTACTTGGCCAATTTTCACAGGGAGAAAAGAAATATTGGGAAAGATACGCCAGTTAAGAATCTGATAACGAGCAGATCCCAGTCCATCTTCTGAGAAGGAGACTTCATCTCCAGCACTGTTGTTGAAGTGGACCTTCCTGAAATACGTAAGAAGCTGAAAGAAAAGAGACTTAGAAATTTGAGCAATTTCAGCTGAAAGCCAGAAAGAGGCATCATGGCTTCCATCATTCTCTGATGGCCATCATCTTAAGAGATGGATTTATGTCTGAGAATCTAGAGTAGTTTTGTTCATGGAGATCTGAGCAATGAGGACTACTACAAATGTTTAATTACTTCTCCAATACTAACAAAGTTTGTTTTTATCCTTTGGCATTTTGATCATGGCACCATCAGCCACAGTTTTATCAAAATGATATATACATCCAGTTTTGGTCACCACAGTATAAAACAAATGTTGAGACTCTAGAAAAAGTGCAGAGGAGAGCAACCAGAATGATTAGGGGACTGGAGTCTAAAACATATGATGAACGGTTGCGGGAACTGGGCATGGCTAGACTAGTGAAGAGAAGGACCAGGGGAGACAGGATAACAGACTTCCAATATTTGAGAAGCTATTTTCCAAAGCATCTGAGGGCCAGACACGGAATAATGGATGGAAACTGATCAAGGAGAGAGATTCAACCTAGAAATAAGGAGGAACTTTCTGACAGTGAGAACAATCAACCAATGGAACAGAAGTGCTCTAATGAGAAAAAAAATTTTTGTTCATTAAAATTCATTCAAAGCCCACTGTAATAACATCACCAAAAAGGCATTAAGGGTTGTAGACTTAATCTTGTGTAGCTTCTTCTCTGCTAATAATACACTACTAACCAGAGCATACAAAACATTTGCTAGACCAATTCTCGAATACAGCTCATCTGTCTGGAACCCGCACTGCATATCGGACATTAATACAATTGAACGTGTCCAGAAATATTTCACAAGAAGAGTCCTGCACTCCTCTGCTCGTAACAAAATACCCTATGCCACCAGACTTGAAATTTTGGGGTTAGAAAATTTAGAATTATGCCGCCTTCAGTATGACCTTCGGTATGACTCTTCATTGGCCCCCACGGAAAGGGTGCGCAACTTGGGCGTCCTCCTGGATCCACGGCTGTCTTTGGAGGATCACACGACAGCTGTGGCCAGGGGAGCTTTTTATCAGGTTTGCCTGATACGCCAGTTGCAGCCCTTTCTAGATCGGGACTCCCTACGCACAGTCACTCAGGCACTCGTCACCTCTTGCCTGGACTACTGCAATGCTCTCTACATGGAGCTCCCCTTGGGGTGCACCCGGAGGCTCCAACTAGTGCAGAATGCGGCCGCGCAGGGGATTATGGGAGCGACGGGGCGCTCCCACATGACACCTCTCCTGCGCGAGCTACATTGGCTACCGGTGGACTTCCGGGTGCGTTTCAAGGTGTTGGTGACCACCTTTAAAGCGCTCCATGGCTTAGGACCAGGGTACTTACGGGACCACCTTCTGCCACCAATAGCCTCCCACCAGCCGGTGCGCTTCCACAGAGAGGGTCTCCTCAGGGTGCCGTCAGCCAGACAATGTCGGTTGGCGACCCCCAGGGGGAGGGCTTTCTCTGTGGCAGCCCCTACCCTCTGGAACAATCTTCCTCCAGAACTGAGAAAAATTCCCGACCTCCGGACTTTTCGTCGGGCCCTGAAAACCCATCTCTTTCAGCTTGCTGGTCTAGCCTGACCCCGCTGAATTTTTAAGATTTGTATTATATGGTTGGGTATTTTAATATTTAATGGTTTTAATTTTTAGCCAAAGTTATATGCCTTTTTAAGAAATTTTTAACTTTTGTGTACCGTTTTTTATTTGGCTGTTCACCGCCCTGAGTCCGCAAGGAGAAGGGCGGTATACAAATCTAAACAATAAATAAATAATAAATAAATAATAAATGACCTAAGCATAGCTCATAAAATCATCTGCTACAATGTCCTACCTGTCAATGACTACTTCAGCTTCAACCACAACAATACATGAGCATACAATAGATACAAACTCAAGGTAAACCACTCCAAACTCGATTGCAGAAAATATGACTTCAGCAACAGAGCGGTCAATGCCTGGAATGCACTACCTGACTCCGTGGTTTCATCCCCAAAGCCCCAAAATTTTAACCTGAGACTGGCTACTGTCAACCTCACCCAATTCCTAAGAGGTCTGTAAGGGGCGTGCATAAGTACACCAGCGTGCCTATTGTCCCTGTCCTATTGTTCCCCTTAAATTATATTCATTTTATGTATTCAATTCATGCTTATATTTATATATATTATCTAATATGTACTTGACAAAAATAAATAAATAAATAAAAAGTTGCCTTCGGAAGTTGTGGGAGCTTCATCACGTGAGACTTTCAAGAAGAGATTAGATTGCCATTTGTCAGAAATAATATAGGGTCTCCTTGCTCTTCGAACTCTGTTATTCTTCTATTCTATTCTAAATACAAATGCAATTTAGGAATAATTAAATAATTTTTATCGCAACGATGTACAATTCCAGCCGAAAGTCAAGGAGACCAGAATGCAGGAACAGAGTCCAACCAAGTGGGGCCACGGAGAAGAAACTTCTTTCCCTGGTTGATTATTCCACTGCCCAGAAAGGTCCAAAGTTTATCCTTTGATGTAGAAAAGTTGGATGAATTTCAAACCAGGAACCTATTCTAAGTGTTGCTGTGTGTTGTGAAGTTACAAAGTCTGTTTTTCGCAGAAGAAGCTGAGCAATACAACAAATGGCAAACTACAAACACAAAATCCTACAGCCTACATCGAAGAAACACCAAAGACACAATGGATGGGTGGAAGAGAGAAAGGACACTCAGATGGAGAACTAAAGAAGGATGAAATGTTTGGTGGAGTGAACAAGGGGACTCTGACGCCATCACAGCTGAGCAAAGTGTAGCAGAGCCTTACAGCCGTACAAGCTACCTAAGATGCAGACCAGCTACAGCCCTCTGGTCACAAGGAATTGTTTCCTCCCAAGAACTGTGTGATGGAGAAGAAATTCAACCAAATGGAAGATGACAAGGCTACTGAAGTATCAAGTCTGGAAGGCGTTGGGCAAAAGGGCATTAAGCCCTGGAAAATAGACCAGAATTACCAATCCTTAAAAATGAAGGCTAGCAAGGAATGTTGGTTATTTTGCCTTCCTGGCTAAAATGGTGGGTAGTTAAAAGAATATAGAATGAAAGAGTAATTTGTAACTTGTTTAGGTATTGTTGTGGAATCTAAATACGGGACCCAAAGCAAATAATCACGGCTTACTACGTTATTTATTATTAACATTTGCACTGGAGGAATTCTCTCCAGAAATAATGCAGGAACTCCTGCAGAGAAAAGGATGAATTCATATTTATGCATTTCAGATAGCAGAAGAAAATGATCTATTCTATTCTATTCTATTCTATTCTATTCTATTCTATTCTATTCTATTCTATTCTATTCTATTCTATTCTATTCTATTCTATTCTATTCTATTCTATTTCCAATTCATTCTAGTTCTATATTCTGTTCTGTTCTGTTCTATTCTATTCGAGAAGCCTCAGTTCTTGCCTAGATCTCTTGTTATCACAAACCTTCCTATAAAAGCTCCTTTTGGAACCACTGCAAGTTTTAAGAGTCCTGCTTTCTTGGGAAAGATTGGAGAGGCAAGACCTTACACAGAGGTTACTTTCACACAACAAGCAAACCACTGCAAATGAAATACATGGGGTGGGTCACACAGCAGGCTAAGCCATAGAAACATCCTTAAGGGAAACTGAGGTGGTTCTGTAAATCTGTCCGCTAGGACTGTTAAAGCACCCGGCAGAATTGCCATTTTGCTCTATGTTCTCTTTTGCTCTGGGGTTCATGCTTCCTCCATAAAATAAAGGGACTTTCACTTTATGAAACTCAGACTTTGAAGAACCTTTAGGAAGGTCTTTCTTACATGAATCTCAGGGACATCTGGTTTGGTTTATTTCTGTTCCTCCCGACTCTTTCCAACAAAATATTAGAATGGAATGGAATGGAATGGAATGGAATGGAATGGAATGGAATGGAATGGAATAGAATAGAATAGAATAGAATAGAATAGAATAGAATAGAATAGAATAGAATAGAATAGAATAGAATAGAATAGAATAGAATAGAATAGAATAGGTGGAAAGGACCTTGGAGGTCTTCTAGTCCAACCCCCTGCCTAGGCAGGAAACCCTACACCACTTCAGACAAAGGGTTATCCAACCTCTTCTTAAAAACCTCCAGTGTTGGAGCATTTGCAACTTCTGGAGGCAAATTGTTCCACTGATTAATTGTTCTCACTGTCAGGAAATTTCCCCTTTGTTCTAGGTTGCTTCTCTCCTTGATTAGTTTCCATCCGTTGCTTCTTGTGCTGCCCTCAGGGGCTTTGGAGAATAGCTTGACTCCCTCTTCTTTGGGGCAGCCCCTGAGATATTGGAAGACTGCTATCATGTCTCCTCTGGTCCTTCTTTTCATTAAACTAGATATACCCAGTTCCTGCAACCGTTCTTCATATGTTTTAACCTCCAGTCCCCTAAGAGCCTTTGTTGTTCTTCTCTGCACTCTTTCTAGAGTCTACACTTCTTTTTTACAGCATGGTGACCAAAACTGATCGCAGTATTCCAAGTGTGGCCTTACCACTTATAAAGTGGTTGTCACGGTTGCCGGTTTCATTCTCAAAATGAAGTGTATTTCCAGGCATCAAATCTTTTTCGGAAATTTCTCTTTATTGAGCAATGCATCATTCCCTGGCAAACTCGAAGTCATCACTGAACTTCCACCCCCCCAAGACCCTCCTTTTCCTCTTTCCCAATCTCTGCTCCCCATTGGCTGTCTTCCAAATCATTCTTCATTCTTCATGTCAAGTCTCTCTGTCTTCTATGTCAGCCCTGGAATGCTGACAGTGGTATTAACATGTCACATGATCTTGATTCTATCCCTCTGTTAATGCAGCCTAGAACTGTGTTGGCTTTTTGCTGTCATGGCTGGCTCCTATCTAAATGGTTGCCCACTAGGATTCCAAGATCCCTCTCACAATTTCCTTCTCATAATAATTTGCTTTGCTGGTGTTTTTGTTTTTTTTTAATTACTATTTCAATCTGGTTTGATGCAGATTTGATGCCGTGATATGATGCGATACAGATATTCAAGAAATTCACACGGGGAGCTTCCTCTCTAAAGGTCTGTGGATTGGATAGAAAAAAATTGCAGAGATTACCTGCCATGGATGGACATTTGAGATCCTTTTTCCAAGCTTCAGCATAGCCGGTCGTGCTCCCGGACCATAAATTGCATGCAATGCGTGGGCCACAGCATAAATGGCATTGTAGATGTTGTAACTTTCTCCTGTCATGCTTGTTTCAAACACATAAGGTGGGACATCCTGTAAATTCTCCTTTCCTGTACATGGTTTTGCCCCCTTTGGAAGGATCTCTCCTGGTTTTTGGATGTCACAGTCAAAGAGCCACCCCCACCATAGTGGGAGAAACGTATCCCCTTCTGAGTTCAAAGGGTCTAAAGACATGAGATAATGGCTGAATTCTGAGACATCCCCAGTGTGGTCCCTGAAATGCAAAGCCCCATGGAAGGGCTTTAGGACACGCAATAGATGTTCCGGGTTCATTGCAATAACTTTCCAATTAGATGTGAAGATCCATACTTTCAGAAATGGTGCATTTCTCCTCTGTTGATAAGCGAACAAAATCATTAGTACATCTTTAAAAACACTGGAATCATCAAAGAGGATAATGATTTCAGCTTTAGACCAAGTGCTGAAAAAATAATCAAGCTCTGGAGAAGCATGAAAATCCAATTTCATCATTTCAGTGAAGGCCAGGCAGATCTCCTTCTCCTTCAGCATTGGCATCAGAGATGAAATGAAATGTTCTCCACTGTCATCTTCAGGGGCCACCAGCCCAACCCAGTTCCACTGGAAGTACAGGAGCAGCTGGACTAGACCCACATATTGAGGAAATTCATTGGGATTAATCCGGAAGAAGGAAGGATAAACTCTTCTGTCTCCCCGAGAGAACTCAAAGCCAACACCGAGCTGGAGAAAGCGAGAATCCTCTTTAAGAGACAAAATACATTTTTATGGTGAGTTTAGGGGTTCCCATTGTGTGCTGGATTGTTCCCATTACTCAGGCTGTCTCATTATGAGTGTCAGGCTTCATCTTCCTCCCTTCTTAGGAAGAGACACCTATCGTGCCTGGTTGTGATAGATCAGAAGCCCAAGGAATTAGCCAACAATCTGATACAGAGAATAAACTTCAGTAAAAGGTGCAGAAAGATGAAATTTTTAAAATGAAAGGTTGTAATTCCTCTTGGCAAGTGCCGCGTTTGAGAATTATATCAATATCTCTTTGCCGTTATATAAATATTTATCTTGACATATAAAATATAAAAATCAATTCATCTAGATTGGGACGTGAATTATCATATACCCCTGATGTGTCCCGTCCCCCCAACGTCTTTGGCTTCTGTGTGTCTTTCTGTTGTTTGTCTACTCCATACTGTACATACTTCTATAGAACTGAAGAAGCTTCTTGCATGAGAAGCAAAACCTTTTCCATGGAAAAAACAACGTCCAGTTGCCTTTTGAAAAAGCATCTTTCGGACATCTATGATCTGGATGACTTAGAATCTCCATAGACATTCGACTATAGCATGGATAGTCACATTCCCTTGTTTTTATCCTTGGGTCATGTGTGTTTCTGCTGCTTAAGAACTTCATACTGTATCCCTTACCTGTGGGATCTTGAAGACGCTGAAGATGGAGGCCATCTGCCTTGAGGATTTGTAGTTGTCACCTCCAATGACAGAGAGTAGGGTGTCCTTCCTGTCACATTTATAACCTGGAACCATTCGGCCTTGTGTGGACAGTAGCCAGAGGCTAAATAAGTAAATATTCCTCTCCATCTGCTTATTGTCATATAAGTCGTAGCCAAGTGTGATGTTGGGGAGGAGAACGGGATCCTTATTCACCTCTGTGACAGCAAACATCAAGGCCAGGAACTGATGGTAGTTTTGGGGCAGGGGTCTATAGTGAGAAAAACATGGGGAACATTATAGCAAAGATCTTGTGTGCTGGTGGAATTGACCTTGTCGTTTTTGTGTGTCCTTGCAGCAATAAGTCACAAGTTTCATTGCGCTCTTTTGGCTTTTTTAAGGATGTTCCTTGATTGCATTTCGATGGATTTCTAAGAAAGGAGAAAAGTCTGGCCGTCCTTATCCCAGATCATTTTATACCCCTCTATTCTCCCTCCCTTCTTCTTTTTTCCACTGTCTGAAATGCTCCCCAATTGCTCCTCTTCCACCCTAATCAGTTCGATTCTCTCTCAAAGCAGCTTCTTCAGATCTGAGCAAAAAACTCCAGTGGGGGCCACAGCTCCGATTTACTGGCGACCCCCAGGGGGAGAGCCTTCTCTGTGGCAGCTCCTACCCTCTGGAACGATCTTCCTCCAGAGTTAAGAACAATTTCTGACCTCCCAACTTTCTGGCGGGCTTTAAAAACACATCTTTTTCAGCTTGCCGGCTTAGCCTGATTCCTGTCAAATATTTTATTATTTCTAGAGTTTTATTATCTTTTTAAATTAATTTGTTTTAATCTACGGCTATTTATATTTGTTCTTTTACGAAATTTTAACTTTTGTGTATTTGCTTTTTAATTTGGCTGTTCACCGCCCTGAGTCCGCAAGGAGAAGGGCGGTATATAAATCTAATAAAACTTAAACTTAAACTTAAAACTATTATTCAAGAGCTCTGCTGATTCTTAAATGCAAGTTTTTTTTTACAGTACCCCAAATTGGGAAAGGATGGAACTTTTCTTTGAGGTTTTTTGCCATGATTTTATGTCCAAATTATTACAGTATTATAAATCAACTTCTTCACTAGACCAGCAGTTTCCCTCCCTACTTTTATAAGGTTGATAATCATCCTGATCAAAACTTCTGGAAAGACAGGTCATGCTTCCACATATAATTTGTGTATATATACTGTTGTTGTTCTACCCTTAGTGACAGTTCTGGAAAGACAGGGAATTCTAGCCTATTTCTTTCTCTTTTTTTAAAGTAAGTTTTTTAAAATTTATTTTCCATTAAAAAAAAAAAGATATAAACATTTCATCTCTCCTTAAACAGTGTGCCATCTGAGTACAAATATTTCTGTACAACATCCTTCCGCAAATTATATTCATTGAACAATTATACCTTGTGTAACTCTTCATTTCCTTCATAACGTATCTTCTAGTAAAATACAATAATAACATTAAACATATTCTAGCCTATTTCTTGAATTTGCCTCTTTATTGAGAAAGGGACAAAGATGTGAAGATCACTAGAACATGTATTTCGTAAAGTAGTCCCTAAAGAAAGAAATAGAAAGAAAGAAAGAAAGAAAGAAAGAAAGAAAGAAAGAAAGAAAGAAAGAAAGAAAGAAAGAAAGAAAGAAAGAAAGAAAACAATCATCTATAATGTTCCTAGTTGAATCTTACATTATTTTTTTAGTAAGCAGGAATGGATCCCTTTGAAAATTTGGGGGACTGGAAGGCACATACGTTAGCAGGGGCAAATTCCCCCCAATAATCAGATCGCCAGACCTGTAATATTCCCATCCACTCCGAAACTTTAAACGTTTTTGCGACACACATATCCTTTGAATCTTCTTAGCAGTAACTGGAGCCAGGAGCCAGAAGAGCAGCAGCAGAAGGGAGTGGGGCAACCCAGCCATTCTTCTTCTCACCTTCCGTCATAAATCAGAAATCAAAGTTTCTGCAGAAGCTGAATTGCAGGTCGCACTTGTATTCTCAGTAGACCTTTAGCATCATAGAAACCATTCCATACCACCTAGATGGCCTTGGGGCAAATTTATATCATCCGTGGTTTCTTTTATCTGTGTTTGGGCTGTGACCAAAGAGAAAACAAAGGGCAGTTGAGTCTCTCCAACCAAAAATGCTCTTTGCAAGACTAGGCAAGCTATCATGTCCTGCCCCCTCTGGAAAAACTCAGAGCATCCCTGTTTAAAGCAGGTTTTTACATAGACTATCTTTGTGGGTTGAAATCCACAAGAGATACATTAAGAATTACTACTCTAATAATTGCAAGGAGAAGCAATTGTCGTATCTAGAGAGCACTAGATGTTTATTGCCCGTCAGATAGTTAAAAACATGTTTGTGTCTCTTGTTGCTAATTCACAGAGTTTGAGAGTAAGGTGAAGTTTGGTATTTGACCTACATGAAACTGAGCACCTGCGCACAAGATGGAGTTTGGCCTTGGCCATACTTTGTTCAAATAGTATCAGTGCTAAATGGGGCGCGTGACAATCACTTGACCCCCTACTAAGTGTGAGGAATCATATCAATGTTTAGATGGGAGAAGTTGTTTCTTTATGCCTCAGTGGCAGGAGATGAAATTGGAAACTAACTAACTAAAAAGTTGGAGCCCAACCTTTCATTTTCAAGGTGCCTCAGTGAGGCCTTCTCAGTTTGAGGTCCGATATCACCTGTGTGCTGATGATACTCAATTGCAGAACTGTTGACTGACCAAGCAATGCGGTCAGTTTTTTGTCCTAGTGCTTGAAGGCTATTGGATGGAGAGGAACAGTCTCAATGTGAATCCTAGCAAAACTAAAGAGCTGTGGATGGTTGGTCCTCTCAGTACTGGGGACTTTCTCTCTTTGGTCCCGCATGATATTACACTGCCATGCTTGAGGCTGCTGTGCAATCTGATATCTTCCTGGACTTTCAGTTCCTGCTCAAGGAGCAGATAGTAGCTATGGCCAGGAAGGTCTCTGAAAAGCTTCAGTTTGTTAAATAGGATGATATTGAACTATAGAAAGCCTGGATGTGCATGAGAGCAACAGAAGGGACAGAAATAAGAGTTGGAGGCAGGAAGTCTGCAGTTATTGGGATCTGACTACCAGTGGAGATGGACCTAGCAAACATTCTTTTTTTTTCAAATACTTTATTGGTTTTTATTGTTACAAAACATCAAGTCTCTACTAAAATCAGATGTGCAGTATTTATACATATTTATAGAGAATAAATCAGGTATACTTCAGACTCTTAATTGCAAGAAATAAACACACCCTGAAATCATGATTTTGTCCTGTTATTTAACCACTTGTACCACTTTTCCCATACTACATGATGTTTTGCTTTCTCATCGTTATTTAGCTTGTACGTTAATTTTGACATTTTCGTGCACTCTAAAATTTTGTTTATTAATATTTCCTCTGGTGGTAAGGTTTTATCTTTCCAAAATTTCGCATAAACTAATCTGGCCGCTGTTGTTATATGGATTATGAGTTGGATTTTTTCTTTAGTAAACCCATCCCTGATTATTCCCAAAAGAAATATTTTGGGGGATAAATCTTGTTCTTCTTCCATTATTTCCCGCAACCAATTTCGAATTCTAGACCAAAACCTTTTTATCTTTGGGCAGGTCCACCACATATGATAGAAGGTGCCGACTTCCTTACCACAGTTCCAACATATTGCTGATGCATTAGGGAACATTTTAGCTAATCTGGCAGATGCTAGGTGCCACCTGTGGAGCATCTTGTAATGGTTTTCCCTGTATGTTGTTGCTTTGGTCATTTTATAGTTTCTGTTCCAAGCCTCTTCCCAGTCGTTAAAATTGTCCATCAGATGGACAATTTCCAACCAGTATTCAACCTCCCTTTTTGTAGGGAAGATTCTGGAGAAGGTAGTCACACAGCAGCTTTAGAGGACCCTGATTGAAGTGGATTATCTATTTATTTATTTATTTTATTTTTTCAATTTATAAACCGCCCTTCTCCTTGCGGACTCAGGGCGGTGAACAGCCAGAATAAAACATAGTACACAAAAATTAAAAACAATTAAAAACTATTAAATATCATTTGGCCGAAAATTAAAACAACCCAATTTAAAATTAAATTCAAATTTAAAAACGGAGGATAGGATCAGGCTAGCCCAGCTAGATGGAATAAGTGGGTTTTAAGGGCCCGACGAAAGGTCCGGAGATCTGGAATCCTACGTATCTCCGGGGGTAGGTCATTCCAGAGGGCGGGCGCTGCCACAGAGAAGGCTCTCCCCCTGGGGGTCGCCAGCCGACACTGTCTAGCCGACGGCACCCGGAGGAGGCCCTCTCTGTGCGAGCGTACTGGCCGGTGGGAGGCTATTGGCGGCAGAAGGTGGTCCCACAAGTACCCAGGTCCTAAGCCATGGAGCGCTTTAAAGGTGGTCACCAACACCTTGAAGCGCACCCGGAAGACCACCGGGAGCCAGTGCAGCTCGCGCAGGAGAGGTGTCACGTGGGAGCGCCACGTCGCTCCCATAATTCCCCGCGCGGCCGCATTCTGGACCAGTTGGAGCCTCCGGGTGCACCTCAAGGGGAGCCCCATGTAGAGAGCGTTACAGTACATCTAGTTCTCATTTGGTCAGGATTCAGGGGCTGGGCAACAGTTGTGCATTTGGATGAGTGGGATGGAGTAGTGCTTCCATGCTGGGTCTACCTGATCTCTCAGTGTCCTCCAATATCATCAACTATGCTACCCTTCTTTATTGGCCGCATAGATTGGGACTCAGTGTTGGTTTTTTTTCAGTGGGGCAGATACTTCTCCTTTTTAACAACTCCATGAAGCTGATGGGTAAGTTCACCCATTGTTATGGAGTAAGGTATCATCAGTGTGATTTCTTTATTCGAGTCAGCAGCACCTTCAAATTATAGAAATATAACGTTCAATACTTATTTTAATTAATTAATTAATTAATTTTGTCAAGCATGTATGAGAAAACAAGTATAAGTATGAACATAACATATAAACATATAAATATAAACATGTAAAATAAGTATAAAATAGGTGATAGAAATATAGCACATACAAAAGAATGTAAAATAAACTATTCAAACTGGATGACATTAGCACAATATCGGGACACATCCACACCATTTTCTCTGGCCAGCATGTCTTCTTCTGTAAATGTTGAAGGACATTGTATGCTCCACAGCATATGTCAGATGGATAGTTCTTCTCTACTTTTACACAAAGTATCTCTTTTCGTGGAGCTTTCGGTTCTGCTACTGACTGGTGTCTTCCCTTGTCTCCATTTCATGGAGGCACAAGTAGCTACACAGCTTTGTATGTCCTTTTTGAGTGATGGCCACTTCTCTGAAATAGCAATAGTAATAGCACTTAGACTAATGGATGAGCAGTGTGGGAAAGGCTGCCGAGATAGAGTTTCCCTTGATTCCATTGGGAGTAGCAATAACCTGGGGAACCAAATGGAATGCCACAAGGGTTGCCAAATGGGAAGAGCCGATAGAGTGGAAGTCCCCAACCATGGCTCATAGCCCTTCGGTTGAGCAACTGAGGGAGAAGTTCAGTGGGATGGAGATGTTGGAGGAGCATCAATGAAGTTGCGAACATAGTCTCCATCTGCCCCATCTGATAGTACTGGTGTGTGTGTGTCGGAGGGTAGCAGGACCTTGGGGGTAGTAGGCTCCCCTTCAGCAGCTGCTGGGCTATCCCTGCTGCTCTCTGTGGTGGAAGGAGCCCAAGTTCATGCCACCTTGCAGGTGGTGGGCTACCATCAGGTTACGTATTGGTCTGGGAAGACCATGAGCCCCTGCCTTTGAAAGCCACATTTGACAGTTGGCCAGAGAAGCTCACCTACTTCCTAAACCAGGTGTGGAACTACTTGGATTGGTAGGGAGCAGTCTTCCCTGATGAGAGGGCCATTGTGAATTCCACCACCATGAACCTGATGGAAGAGGCCTCTGAGTGGGTGCTGGCATTTCATGAGAAGGGAACTATGGAAATGGGAGATATAGTTGCCTGTGCCTTTCATAATATATAAAATATATGGCTTTTATAGTTACAGAACATATACCCAAGACTTCAAATACTACAACTATCTTAAATGAGCAGCAAAAATATCCAAGGATGGCAATTTTGCAAAAGTAGCTGGTCGTTGACTTTGCCTTATTTGCCTTATTTGTCTTGATTTGCCAGACGGTGGGGAAATCAGTTTTCAGTTTAAAGGGAGTAGGTAATAACAAGAATAACCTTTATTGTCACTGCATAACATATTTGCAATCTGAATCCCCGGGTGCATATGTTTATTTTAACTAAGTTCCCTATAGGTAACAAAAGAGTAGGAAGAAACCTGAAATCCATTACAATATTACTTACGAATATGCATGCATGAATCATTTCATTAATGAATCATTCTTGCATCATTTTCTCATTTCTGAAATGTATAAATATCAGTGCATTTTTCATTTTTACTTTTTTGGGGCTGCTCTTTTACCCTTTGCCTTTACTCCAACCTTTCTTCTTTTCTTCACGTTCTCTTCCTTCCTGTTTCTCCTCCTACTTCTTTGTTCTTCTTCTCCTTCTCTTTCCTACTTTCCCTTCTCTTCCCCCACTCCTCTCTTCTTCCCCCTTCTAACCTTCTCCTCTACTCCTCTCTCTTCTCCTTTTTCTTCCTCTCCTTTTCCCTTTCTTCTTTCTCCTCTTCTCTCCTCTCCTCTCTTTTCCCTTCCTCTCTCTCTACTCCTTCCCCTCTCTTCCGTTGTTTCCCTTTTCAGTTCAATCTAAAGTGGTATTTGAGCAGCCCCGACTTCCTAATCATCTTTATTCTCATTTCAATTTCTTATTCAATTATTATTTATTTTTATTTCATCATTTGCATACATTTTTATAATATCTCACTTTTTTCCCCTTTTATCCCCCCTCCCCTTTCTCCTTTTACTTGACATCATCTGGGTATCTATTTTTCTAATTGTTTTCTCCCATCTATTCTCTATCTATTTTATCTCTATGTCCTTATTCATGTTTCTTTTCTAACCAATCATAACATTTATCCCATGTCTTGAAATGCATCGACTCCTCTTTATCTATACGATATTTAAGAATCACTTGCCTGAGGTGTACAGTTATAGAAATTGAATGAATCAGTCAATGAATGAATAAATAAATGAACCTCCTATCAGCAATAATCATGCAGCTTTTTAATCCCATATCTCAGTTGTCCACAGTGTGCTATGTAGAAAGAAAACTTGCTGTTACATATAAATTCATTATTCCAAGAAGGATATTCCCTAATTTTTATTTCTTTTAATTAGATCTTTCACTATTTTTGTCTTTTAAAAGTTTAGATTCCACATCCATGTTTCTCTGTGCATATAATTGTTTCCATAGTCTTCTGAAACTTTGTAGAATTTTCTGTTTCAATTCCTTTATTTTTTTTTTATAGTAGAGATTAAATTCCCAACTTCCTACCCAATTCTTCTGGGTTGCCTCATCAGTGTGGTGAACTTTTGTGGTTGATATTAGAAAATAATATCACTACACATACATTATTTTTTTTATTTTTTTTATTTTTATTAATCATATTTCTATGTCGCCCACTCTCCAAGGACTCTGGGCGGCTTACACTAAAGACAGTATACTAAATAGCATATTGCCCCCAACAATCTGGGTCCTCATTTTAGATGGAAGGCTGAGACAACCTTGAGCCGGTGAGATTTGATCTGCTGATCTGCTGAACTAGCAGTCAGCTGAAGTAGCTGCAGTACAGCACTCTAACCACTGCACCATCTCGGGTCTTTTTTATTATTATTTTATTTTATTTTAACAATCTCTTGGGCCATGTCATATCTCAGAGGTTCTCGGTAAAGATTATGTTTTAATGATAGCTGGGTCCCCTTAGAGGACAAAGAGATGCGCTGATATTTATACATTTCAGAAATGAGACAATGACGTAAGAATGATTCATTATTGAAATGATTCATGCATGCATATTCATAAGTAATACTGTAATGGATTTCAGGTTTCTTCCTACTCTTTTGTTATCTATAGAGAACTTAGTTAAAATAAACACATGGATCTCGGGATTCAGATTGTAAATATGTTATGTAGTGACAATAAAAGTTATTATTATTATTATTACTTACTCCCATTAAACTGAAAACTGATTTTCAAGACAAATAAAGCAAATAAGGCAAAGTCAACGACCAGCTACTTTTGCAAAATTGCCATTCTTGGATATTTTTGCTACTCATTTAAGACAGTTGTAGTATTTGAAGTCTTGGTTATATATTCTGTAATTATAAAAGCCATATATTTTATATATTATGAAAGGCACAGGCTGTAAAAGCTGGTACCCCAACTATGGAAATAGCAGGCCCATAAATATCTTTGACGTTTAACATTCCTATGAGGTAATCATATCTACTGTGAAGTGTGAAGCTTTCAGTGGGGTACCGACTTTTGGGCACTGCCTTGGACTTGTGTTATGTGTAGTTTTGGACACCTGGAACTGCATGAAATGTAGTTATATGTCTAATTACAGATGGCCTCCTGAGGCTGGAAAGTATGAAAAGACACTTTCCACACAGTAAATACCATCTCTTTGGTAACTACCCATTTTCCCCCAAAATAAGACATCCTCTGAAAATAAGTCCTATTGGGCTTTTGAGTGCATGTGCTAAAATAAGCCTCCCCCAAAAAATAAGCCCCCCCTGAAAATATTTAAACACAGAACTGGAAATCAGGTAAGGCGGCAAGAGGAGCCCTATCTTGATCCATGTGCCCCAAAATAATTAACGCCTCCCCAAAAATAAGGCCAAGCACCTATTTCAGGGTTCAAAAAATATAAGACAGGATCTTATTTTCATGAAAACATGGTACGTGGGGAGTTGGAACATAGCCAAGCTTGATCTTTTTCTCTGCTCCAGTCTTCTCCATCTTCCGCCGGGCCGGGCTATCAATTTTAAAGATTTTAAATTGGTTTTAAATGCGGGATTTTAAGTTGGGGTTTTATAATTGAGCCAAATTATTTAATATTTTTAATTATTTTTAAATTTTGTCTGTCTTTGTGTTTTTAATCAGACTGTACACCGCCCCGAGTCCTTCAGGAGTGGAGCGGTATAGAAATAAAATATTATTATTATTATTATTATTATTGTTGTTGTTGTTGTTGTTGTTATTATTATTGGCTAATCTGTAGTGATATTCACAGTCTTTGAGGCTGGTTAATAGCTCAGCAGCTCGAGTCCTAACCAAGGACCTAGGAACTGTTAAGATATCGTCGGAGGATGTAAGCTGTTCCGAGTAAGGTGGGTTTTTGTAGAGTCAAAATGTTCAAGTCTGGTAAATTTAGAATTTCTAAATAGCGGGGTAGCCCTTTGGGTATTGCTCCAAGGGCTCCAATTACAATTGGAACAACACATGATTTCTTTTTCCACAGTCGCTCAACTTCAATTTGTAAGACCCGGTATTTTGTGATTTTTTCTTGCTGCTTATCTTCAATCCGTGCATCACCAGGTATTGCAATGTCAATGAACCATACTTTTTTCTTTTCAACTACTGTTATGTCAGGTGTGTTGTGGACCAAGTGCCTGTCAGGCTGAATCCTAAAGTCCCACAAGATCTTGAGTTTCTCATTCTCTAGAACTTTCTCAACCTGATCTTCCCAGTGGTTTTTGCTGTACTCAAATCCAAACTTCTGGCACAAGTTCCAGTGAATGATCTTATTATTATTGATGATGATGATGATGATGATGATGATTATTATTATGTTTTCTTCAGCTTTGACTGGCTTGGGGATTTTGGCACCGATACAGGCTGGAGGGCTAGGCAGTTAGCAGCCCAATGGCCCTCTTTTCTGCATCAGGAGCAGACCTGTGTGGGGCAACACTGACCCTCTCTAGAGGCCAACGGAGGGGTTCCTCCCTCTCTGCGCATTGACAGGCGCCTCTCCTTGCCTCAGCAGGGGTGGCTCTCTTGCACTGTATGCTGCCTGTACTCCAATACTTTCAGTTCTCCCATGGTAGCCAGCTGATACCACACATGGAGATCATCTGGGATTGCTCCTAAGGTACAGCTCACTGCCATCATGCCCCATTAGCACCCATTCTACCTGAAGATACCATGGCACAGGCCAGACTCCATCTTGTGTGCAGGTGTTCATTTTCAGTTAGTTCAAAAAGTCAACTTCACCTTGATTCCCAAGTCCATCTGCTCTGTGGATTAGCAACAAGAGAGACAAGCATGTTTTTTCCTGTCTGGTGTACAAACAACATCTATTGCCCAATGGATAGGACAATTGCTTTCCCTTCCAATTATTAGAAAAACAGTAATTCTTGATGTATTCCCTGTGGATTTCAACCCACAAAAATATTCCAAGGTTAAAACTGCTTTAAAAGATATTCTCTGAGTTCTCCCACTGGTGGAGGATTTTGCCTGGTCCTCCAAAGAGCTAACTGTGGGGTTTGGTGAGACTCAGCTGGCCTTTGTGTCCAAGCCCAAGAACAGGTAAGAGAAAGCATGATTGATTCAGTATTTTATTGATGGATTAGTCTTGCGGCCTTATTAAAATAACATAAAATATTATTTTATTTTTTATTCACATAAAGTATGGTTGCTGGAACTGGGTATGTCTAGTCTGATGAAAAGAAGGACTAGGGGAGACATGATAGCACTGTTCCAATATCTCAGGGGCTGCCCCAAAGTAGAGGGAGTCAAGCTATTCTCCAAAGCACCTGAGAGTAGGACAAGAAGCAATGGATGGAAACTAATCAAAGAGAGAAGCAATTTAGAACTAAGGAGAAATTTCCTGACAGTGAGAACAATTAATCTGTGGGACATCTTACCTCCAGTTCTTTTTCTTTTTAAGTTTTTTTATTTATTTTTCTTATAAACATATCTTAAATGTACAATTTCTTATGTAACATACATATTTTCTTTTAACTTTCATACTAATACAATTTTCATCCTAAACAATTTAAGTATATTCGGGGTTGCTCTTCTACCATTTCATCTCCCTTGTTTTAGAACAATCCTTCTTCTCCCTCTCCTCTCTTTCCTTTCCCTCCCTTCTTCCATCTACTCTTCTACTTTTTTCTTTCCTCCTCTCTTTCTCCTTCTCTCCTTCCCCTTCCTTTCCCCCACACCTCCCTTCTTCCTCCCTTCTAACCTTCTCTTCTACTCTTGTTTCCCCTCTCTTTCTTCCTCTCCTTTTCCCTTTCTTCTTTCCCTCTCTCTCCTTCCTCTCTTCTCTCCTCTATCCCTCTCCATTCTTTCCATTGCTGTATTCATTTTCAATTTAGTATTTTCCAAACTGGTATTCAAGCAATCCCGATTTTTACTTTCTTTTCAATTACTTTTTCATTTTACTAAATTCACACATATCATCATAAATGTACATTTATATAATAACATTTTTTCTCTGCCCCCCATTTTCCCTTTTTCATTTACACAGGTGACTTCTGGGTTTCTATTTCTTTTTTGTCTTCTCCCTCATTTACTCATACCTTATCTCATTTATTTCTCTATAACCTTTTATTCATATTTATTTTCTAACCATACATAAAATCTTCCCCATGTCTTGAAATACACTGATTCCTCTTTATCTTTTATTCTTAATGTTAACCTATTAATTTCTGTACATTCTAAAATCTTCTTTATTACCTTTCCTTCTGATGGGATTTTTTCTTTCTTCCACTTTTGTACAAATACAATTCTCGCTGCTGTTATTATATGAATAATCAAATATGTATCTTTTTTGCTAATTTCTCTGGTAATATACCCAATAAAAATGCCTCTGGTTTTAACTCTATACGTTGATGCAACTTTTCCTCTAACCATTCCTGTATTCTAACCCAATAATTTTTTGCTTCTGTACATGTCCACCACTTATGATAATATGATCCTGAAAATTGAAAACATTTCCAACATTTTGCTGATTGATCCTTAAACATTTTTGCTAATCTTTCCGGTGACATATGCCATCAATAAAACATTTTATATAAATTTTCTTTATATGCAGTTGCCATTGTTAATTTATAATTCCTTTCCCATAGTTTTTGCCATCTCTCTAGTTCTATTGTATAACCAAAGATTTTTGCCCATGCTATCATTGTCTCTTTTACTTCTTCCTCTTCTAATCTGATTTGCAATAAGTTATTATGCAATTTCTTAATCATTTTTTTATCTGTCCCAATCAATATTTCATCCAATTCTGATTTTTCCAAATTAAAACCATACTGTTTCAAATCTTTATCATATCTTGATTGTATTTGCAGTCGTGTATACCAATCTGTCTCAATCCCCCCCTTTTTTCTAGTTCTTATTTCTGTTTTAGTTCTCCCTTCTCTGTTAAAATATCCTTATATCTCACAATATTTTTCATGTTACTCATATTTGGATGTGTCTAAGCGTTTATTGTTGAAAGCCACATTGGTATCTTCATATAATGTCTTTCTTTCACTTTTCCCCATGTTGTTAGCAAACCATTCCTTATGTAATGGCTCTGAAAATACCCATATATCCTATTTTTTCTATACCAAAGAGAAGTGTGCCACCTTAGTTGCCAATCATGTCCTTCCAGAGTTAATATTCTTGTATTTCTCAATAAAATCCATTCTTTAACCCAGGTTAACATCACCATTTGATAGTATAGTTCCCAATTCTATAGTTCTAGAATTTTGAAGCAGTTTAATTCTTGCTTTTTTACCTTGCCATACATGTTTCCACATCATTTTGTTCAAATTCTCAAAATATTTGTTCTCCAACTTTATCGGTATTGTTTGAATTAAAAAAAAAAGATTCTTGGTAGTATATTCATTTTAATTAACTCTATTCTGCCCATTAGTGACAATTGCAGATTTTTCCATTTTTCCAAGTCTATTTCAATTTGATTTCTCAGTTTCTAATAGTTATCTTCCTTCGTTATACACCTTGAAGTTAATTGAATACCCAAACATTTCACTTTCTTCCCTATTTGAACATCTAACTTCTCCATTAGTTGCTTTTCTTTGTTTTTCTTTCATATTTTTAACTATGATTTGTATCTTGTCTTTATTAATTTTCAATCCCACTACTTCTCTATATTCCTCTATTTGCTCAATTAACTTTGGACCTGTTTCTGTTGGTTCTTCCATGATAAACACTAAATCATCTGCCAATGTTTGTAGTTTGTATTCTTCTTCTTTTAATTTTCATTCCTTTTATTTCTTTATCTTGTCTTAACTTTCTGTTTAAAATTTCTAATATCAATATGAATAGCAATGGAGATAATGGACATTCTTGTCTAGCTCCTTTTCTAATATCTACTTTTTCTGTCATAAAATCCATTCTTTAACACGGGTTAACATCACCGCTTGATAGTATAGTTCCCAATTAACATCCAGCTGTCTGCAATTGCACCAGTTTGGGCCTCACCAGGCTCAAGGTTGACTCAACCTTCCATCCTTTCTAAGGTAGATAAATTGAGGACCCAGTTTGTGGGGGCAATAAGCTGACTTTGTATAAAATATACAAAAGTATGAAGGCTATTGCTTAACGCATTATAAGCCGCCCTGAGTCTCCAGAGAAGGGCGGCATATAAATCTAATTAAAAATTAAAAAATAAAAATAAAAAAATAAAAATTTCACCATTCACAATTACCTTTGCCGATTGGCCTTTATATATAGTTTTAACCATATTTATAAACCTATCCCTGAAGTCCATCATTTGCAATTGTTTAGTGATAAATTGCCAGTTCACATTATCAAACGCTTTCTGTGCATCCAAAAATAACAATGCCATTTGCTTTTCTGGATGTGCTTCATAATATTCCAATGTGTCCAATATAATTCACATATTATCCCTAATCTGTCTTTTAGGTAGAAAATCATTCTGATCCAGATGTATAAATTCATTTTATAGTCTCTTCAATCGTTGAGCCATACTTGATGTAAAAATTTTGTAATCTGCATTTAATAATGAGATTGGTCTATAGTTCTTTATTTGTTGTAAATCCGATTCTTCTTTTGGTATCAGAGTTATATATGCTTCCATCCATAAATTCAGAATTTTGGCTTTTAAACAACTTTTTTTGTTTTTGTCTGTGCTGTTTATTCCATTTTCCTAAATATGTGATTGTTAATCCTCTAAGATATGTCTTACTAGTATCCCATATATTTTGCAGAGGATGTATCCTCTTTTCTATTTTCTTTAAAGAAGAAAGTCAATTCTTTTTCCATATATTGTAGAAAGTCCTTTTCATTTAATAAGTTTTGGTTTAATGTCCATCTCATTCTTTTTCTCTTCCCCTTCCATACCGTTGTTTTTGGATTGTGGTCTGGTCATGTACTTGCTTCAATTTCAATCTTATATATCTTGGAAATTAATTCTGTTGACATCCACATCATATCTATTCTTGACCCCGACATGTACCTATTTGAGTAGAATGCATACTGCTTTTCTTTCAAATTTTGTTTTTCTTCATTCATCTTGCAAGCTTAACTCATCTATCATTGTATAAAATGCTCTAGGTAAAGTCTTTCTTAATTTTTTATTTACTTTTGTAGATTTGTAGTCTAACTCATTATTATCAATCACATTCAAGTCTCCTATTATGCATACATCTTCATCTTCATATTCTAATATTTTCCTGTGTAATTTTGCATAAATTCTTCTTGATTTTCATTTGGGGCATATATCCCCACTAGCAATATTTTTTTAATAGTTTTACTATTACTATTTCTACCATTAATACTCTTCCTTCCTCATCCTCAAATATTTGTTTAGATTGAAATGTCTTTTTAATATAAAGTGCTACTCCTGTTTTACTTTGGCAAACAAGCGTTGTATATATAATGTCCCCAATTTTACTTGCTCCAAAAGTTTTTTGTGTTGTTTTCTAATGTGGACTTCTTGCAAACATATAATCTCTAATTTTAACTTCTCAAATTTATTAAATATTCTTCTTTTTATCATTTTAATTTCTTCTTCCATTTCTTACTTATTTACTTGTTTTGTAGATCTAGTCTCTCTTATCTCCCTTTGGTCTTTAGCTTCTTTTACTCTTGCTCCTTCTCTTATTGCTCTTTCTTCCTGTTCTTTAGTTGTCTCTTTTAATTGTTCCTTTTTTTCTTCCTGTTGTCCAACCCCTCTTTCTTCACTTGAGCTTCCTTCCTCTTGGAATCCTATGTATTGTTCATAGAATGTTTCTGCTTTCTCTATTGTATCTAATCTGTGTCTTTGTTCCTGCCAGTTCACCAAGATTCCTTCTGGCACCAACCATCTGAAATTCATTCCTCTTTTAATCAGACATTTTGTAAGAAATTGATATTCTTTTCTTAAGTCTCTAACTCTTCCTGGAATTTGTTTCAGTGTTGCTATCTCTACCTTTGTGCTTTATTGTTGCATTTCTCATCAATTGCAGTATCTCTGCTCTCAATGTTTTCTTGGTAAATCTGATATGTATTTCTCTTGGTAAATTAATTTTCATTGCATATCTGGTATGGACTCTATATATCTCATCAATCCTACTTAGTATTTTTTCTTTGTTCTCTTCCATTGCCTCTGCTAATATTTCTGTATTAAAATTTAAAGTAAAAATTTAATTCCAAAGAGAAGGGGGGAAAATCCAATTTTTAAAAAGGACCAAATACAAAAATCCACAATTTATAAATCTGCAAAACAATGGGCACGCACTTCAGTTTTTAGCTTTATATTTCTTTCCTTTTTTCTTCTCTTCTACAAAATCAGCAGACTATTTCTTATCAGAGTTCCCAAAACATTATTCAAGGTCATTCTATTTTTATCTTCTTCTTTGTTCAATTTAATTATTGAATTTTCTCTAGTACCACTAAGATGGCACTACAATTTACTCCCAATTATCTTAAGTTATATTCAGTCCATTTTTTTAGTTTTTCAGATACAAATTTTGGGATTTTAAAGTTCAGTCATACATCAGACTTGGCACAAAAAAGCAACTCTGCCCAATCTGCTTTCTATTCATTAAAAATCAATTTTCAAACTTTGTCAATTATCTTCATTAATGGCTTCTGCTTTTTCGCCTCTATTGCTGGAAGAAGGGAGATAGCCTTGTATCTGCTCCCTCTTCTCTCCTCTTTTGCTGTTCTCTCTCAAGTAAAGTTTTTAAAAGTCAGGGAGTAATTTTTTTTTTTTTACAAAAGGAATCTTATTTCTAAGACAGAAATTTATTCTCACCCAGATGTTTCACCTTGCTTTCTTCTTTTCTCGTTCCATTTGGCTGCTCCAATTTATGAAAACTCCCTGGCTGTCTTCCCAGCTGCTGAGTCGGAGGCTATTTGCCAGTACTTCAGGGAATTTATGATATCCCTGTTCGTATCAACTTTTGCCTCCATTCTTCACCATCTGAACAAGACAGCTATGACCCCGCAGGACCCCCAAATGGCTGTGATATCAGCACTATCTTCAGAGCCCCAACATTTCACACTGTGTCGCTGAAGTGCTGGCCATGCCCCCCTCCTCCAGAAGTTCTAAATGCTCCAACACTAAAAGTTTTTAAGAAGAGTTTGCATAGCATGGTGCATGGTTTCCTGCCTAAGCAAGGGGTTGGATTAGAAGACCTCCAAGGTTCCTTCCATCTCTGTTATTCTATAAAATAAAATACAGCACATAGTCTAATTTCAGAATAGGAGAGATAGGAAGAAATAAAGTGATAAAATACAAATGCGTTCATGCAAAGAGACATCAGATAAATTTGACTTGAGGCCATCCAGAAGGCACGGAAGCTGTTTATTGTGCTACAGCTCTGATGGTATTTCAAATACTCCCTGCAATTCAGCTTCTGCACAAACCTTGATTTCTGATCTAGGAGGGAAGGTGAGAAGAATGGCTGGGCTGCCTCTCCACCTGCTGCTGCTGCTCTTCTGTCTCCTGCCTCCAGATAACGCTAAGAAGATTCAGACCATATGTCCATTGCAAAAACTTGTAAAGTTTCGAAATCAGTGGGAATTTTACAGGCCTGGCAATCTGATCATTGGAGGGAATTTGCCCCTGGAAACTTTTGTGGAATCCAAATCACCAGATTTTCAAAGGGACCCATTGCGGCTTATTCATACATTCAGGTAAGTTTCACCTGGAGGGGAAAAAATGTAGGTGATTGTTTCCTTTTCTTTGGATTCAGGACCTCTTTTAAGAAAAACTCATTCTAGGGATCTTCAGATCTTTATCCCTTTCTCAATAAAGAGGAAAGTTCAAGAAATAGTCTAGAATTCCCTCTCTTTCCAGAACTGATCCTGAGGACAGAGGAAAACAACAGTATATGCACAAATTATATGCAGGGGGCAGGACCTGCCTTTTCAAATGTTTTCATCAGGATGACTATCAACCATATAAAAGTAGGGAGGGGAAACACCTTGGAAACCTTTCTGGTTTAGTGAAGAAGTTGATTTATAATATTAATTTGGACATAAAGTCATATTAAAGAAAACTCTTTTTTTTATCTTTTTCCAATGTGGATTTTGTCAAAAAAGCAAAACAAACAAACACCCTCCTCAGCTTTGGAATCAGCAGAGTGTCAGGATTTCAAGAAACACCCCCAGCGAAAGAAGACTCCGAGGCTTGAGTTTCCTCAAAGTTCCCTTTTATTAGAGATGTCATATTGGCACATCTGAGAAAACCCGAATCTGAAAGCTTCCAGGTTTTCCCCACCCAAAGAAAGTCCAAGTCCATGCCCAGCACCCACATGCCCATCACATGGTCCAACTAAAACACTATCTCAACTGGAGATGCCTCTCAGCCCCACCCCTCTAGGTGCAGGAAAGATGTCCTTGACTCTCTGAGAAAGGAATGTTATTATGATTATATATCACCTTGTGATCCATTCAATCCCCCCTTCCAGTCTCCCACAGTAGTAAATGTGGCAGGCCTGAAGATCCAATGAAAATGATCGTTTCTAGGCCTGACACAAAGCTCTTCAATAGTGGCCCTTAGCAAATCAGGGGTGTGGCCCCACTGGAATCTTCTCCTCAGACCTATAGAAGCTGCTTCAAGGCTGAAACAAACTGAGTAGGGAGAAAGAGGAGCAATTGGGGAGTAGTTCAGCCAGTGGAGGAAAGTGAAGAAAGGAGGGAGAATAGAGGGGTATAAAATGATGTTGGAAATGAACAGCCTAGCTTTTCTTCTTCTCAGAAATCCATCGAAATGCAATCAAGGAACAACCTTAAAAAAGCCAAAACAACCCAATGAAACTTGTCACTTAATGCTGCAAGAACACACAAAAAAGACCAGGCCAACTGCACCAACACACAAGATCTTTCCTATAATGTTCCCCAATCTTTTTCTCACTGTAGTTCCCTAGTCAAAGATTACCATCAGTTCCTGGCCTTGATGTTTGCTGTCATGGAGGTGAATAAGGATCTAGTTCTCCTCCCCAATATCACCCTTGGCTTCCGCATCTATGAAAATAAGAAGATGGAGAGGAAGATTTTCTTAAACAGCCTCTCCCTGCTCTCCACACGGCGCCGAATGGTTCCAGGTTACAAATGTGACAGGTGGGAGACTCTGCTCTCTGTCATTGGAGGTCACAACTCCAAATCCTCAAGGCAGATGGCCTCCGTCTTCAGCATCTTCAAGGTCCCACAGGTAAGGGGGCTCCACTGGATACAGTTTGGAGCAGACAAACAACCAAAACATACACAGAAGCCAAGGATGTAAGCAAAGGTATTTGGGGACGCCGACACACCAGGGGTATATGATTTAGATAACTCATCCTAAAGTTGAATTGATTTTTCTATGTGTGGGAAGTTAGCACCCACCCTTCTTCTAGAAGAATGAAATATTCTGGGGAATATTAAAAAGGCAGAATATTATATTTCCCTCAATGAGAAAAGGAGAAACATGCTTTTAAAAACAAAGGAGCTTCCTGCAACTCCCTGTCCCCACCCCTTCAGCTCCAGGGTGATGGGATTAAGACATGGCCCTTACAACTTGATAGGATTAGCCCTCTACTCATCTCACCACATGGCGCCTGGAAAATTTATGCCACCCAGCAAGCTCAACCTAGCCTGTGACACAGGGAGCCTTCGAAGTTAGCTAAGACCCCCGCCCCCTGGGAGTCTGACAGCCAATCAGAATACAAGCTCAAAATCAATGCTGAACAGAGGGTATAAATCTCTCTCTCCTCCTCCTCTCCCTCCCTCCCTCCCTCCCTCCCTCTCTGCCCCCTCTCTCTCCCATGTACTTTTGCCCAGGACCTCCAACCATGTGGTCCTGTCCACCATTAAAAACCATCTTTCCAAACAGCCACCATGTTTCCAGGGATTTTCTCCCCACTTGGAACTGAACCCAGAAGGATATTTCTTCCAAGAAATGTTATATGTCAAGATACATTTTTATATAACTGCAAAAAGATACTGACATAATTTTGAAAAGCTGTATTTGCCAAGAGCATTGCTCCTGGACTTTCATAAAAGTTTATCATCTTTCTGCACCCTTCAGTGCAGGTTTTGGCCTGAGTCACTGAACTGGTAGTGACTTCTGGCTGGCCATGCCCCCTTGCCCAGTCACCCCTCATTCACTCACTCCATCCACTTGCTCGACGGTTGCCCTGCCCACCCCCACCCTATATATGTTGCTTTCGCCACGTGGCACAGATAATCACCTCGCCAGTCACCTCACTGATGAGCCGCCATGGGAGGAGGGTAAGCCCAAAGAAAGTGGCAGTCATGGGGGAGGAAGCGGGGCTGGGGTCAGGGACTCTGAAGAACAGGGAAACTTCACCACATGTGACTGGTGAAGGGGGAGTGGGCAGCATGCAGAAGGAGGGCATTGACAGATTAGGCTAGGCCTGGCAGAAAATAGGTAGAAAGAAAGGCTGTAATAGCTATAAGTTCAATTTTTTTCCTACCGGGTTCTGTGAGTATGGCTTTGTGGGAGGGGTCATGTGACTGAGTGGGCATGGCCATGGCTGATGTCAACTGCCACCAGGCCATGCCCAGCAAGCCATGCCCACAGAACTAGTAGTGGAAAAATCTGAACCCCATTACTGCTTCTGATCTATGACAACCAAGCAAAACAGGTAACTGGTGGCACTTCCTAAGAAGGGAGGAAGATGAAGCCTGCCACTCACAATGAGTCAGCCTGACTGGTGGGGCATTAACTACACAATGGTGGCCCTTAAAGTCACCATAAAACTTAACCTTGTTTCTGAAAGAAGATTCTCACTTTCTCCAGCTTGGTGTTGGCTTTGAGTTCACTCAAGGAGACAGAAGAGTTCATCCTTCCTTCTTCCAGATCAATCCCAGTGAATCTGCTCAGTATGAGGGTTTAGTCCAGCTGCTCCTGCATTTCCAGTGGAATTGGGTTGGGCTGGTGGCTAACAAAGATGACAATGCAGAACATTTCGTCTCATCTCTGATACCAAAGCTCAAGGAGAAGGAGATCTGCCTGGCCTTCACTGAAATAATGAAATTTGATTTTTACACTGATCGAGATCCAAATTTATATTATATTTTCAACATTTGGTCTAAAGGTGAAGTGATTATTTTTTTTGGAGACTACAGTAGTATTACATATGCACAGATAGTTGTGTTTGCTTATAAAACACAGAAATATGCATCGTTACTGAAAGTTTGGATCTTTACATCCAGTTGGAAACTTAATGTGATGAACTCTGAATATATATTGCATGTTATAAAGCCCTACCACGGTGCTTTGCATTTTAGGGACCACACCAGGGATGTCTCAGAATTCAGCCATTTTCTCATGTCTTTAGACCCTTTGAACCCACAAGGGAACTTCTTTCTCCCTCTATGGTGGGGAATGATCTTTGGCTGCAACATTTACAAACCAGGAGAGATCCCTTCAAAGGTGGTAAAACCGTGTACTGGAGAGGAGAATTTACAGAATGTGCCAACTTACATGTTTGAAACAAGCATGACAGGTGAAAGTTACAATATCTACAATGCCATTTATGCTGTGGCACACGCGCTACATGTAATGCATGGATCAGGAACACGACCAGCTATGATGAGACTACTTGGAAAGAGGATCTTGAATGTCGAGTCATGGCAGGTAATCTCTGTTTTTTAATCCAGTCCACAGATCCTTAGAGCCAACATAGAGAGGAAGTACCCCATGTGTCAGAACGGCCTCCTTTCATTACCCAAGAAAGAAAAACCCCGACTCCATTTTCATAGAGAAAGGTATCTTTTACTGAGTATGAACTGAATGCAGTCATAGAAAAGCAAGGCCGGAGGCAACGGCACGAAAATTACATATAAAAGCATCCCCCCCCCAATCTGTCCAGTGTCCATTATCCAATCCACAATTTCCCCAGGGGTCATGTGAGTGCCATGTCTGATGATGCCATTTCCTCCTATGTCACGACTGTTGACCTTGAGCCATTATCAACTTCAAAGGAGACGCTGAAGCACAGTTTTTTCCCTTCTTCCCTCCAGCTCTCTTCCCCCCTCCCAAGAATTCCAATAGCTCCCCCCTCCCTCCATTTCATGGCAGCCGAGCAATTAAGCAAAGAAAAAGCAGAGGCTAACCATGGAATGTGCAGAATTAGATAAACTCACTAAGGAACTACAAAATAGGGAGGAACATGATTACTATCTAGTATGGAAAAGGTGGTATTGGTTGGAAAATAGAAAAGAGAAAAAGGGTCAGGAAGTAAATTGAACTACCAAATACAGAAAGAGGAAAACATAGTACACACACAAGTCAATAATAAACCAGAAAGATAGATAGAAGGGAAAGACCAAATAAGGAGGAGTTAAATTATGAAATAAGATTACAGACTACAGTTGCAATAATTTGGATAAATATTTGATTTTGTGTTTATACGTTTATGTTTTGTATGTTTTACTGTTTTATTGTTTAGTTTGTTTTACTGTTTTATTGTTTGTTTAGTCTGTATATATAAATAAAAATTGGAAAAGAAAAAAAAAGAAAAAGCAGAGGCTGACATTCGGCCCTCCCGCAGAAGAGACATTATTCCTACAAGGAAACAAACTGACATGAAACAGATGATCATAGAAATAAACATGACATTAAGAAAAGATTAAGGTTGACCAGGATATTTTGAGTGAAACATTTGCAATTTTCTTGGAGCTCGAACATTCTGTTTATTTACCCATTCAGCCTTAGATAACAGAAAATGTTTCCAGGCCACCAAATACTGCACTTTACCCCGATGCTTCCTAGAACCCAATATCTCCTTAACCTCAAAATGCTGTTCCCCCTCAATTAGTATGGGGACAGGGGGAGGTTCTTGGTCTGGATGTAAAAGGGACGAGTGCTCCAGTTTCAGCAAACTGACATGAAACATCCGATGAATTCGCTGCAAATTTTTTGGTAACTCCAATTGTACTGTGACTGGGTTAATGATCTGAACAATCAGAAAAGGACCTACATACTTGGGTCCAAGTTTTTTCGACTTTTGGGTAGTTTGCAAGTACTTGGTGGAAAGGAAAACCATATCTCCAAATTTATAACTCCGGCCCGGAGCCCTTTTCTTATCAGCCCAATGGGCTTCATCCAGAGCCTTGCGAATTACTGATCAAATGCTACCTAACCGTTCAATCCACTCAACCAAGGAGGGAATTTGTGGGTTTTTCTGAGGCAACTCTGGAATGGGTGCGAAATATTGGCCAGAGGCCACCTTGATAGGGGTGAACTCCGTGCAGCTATGTATGGAGTTATTATAGACCACCTCTGCAAATGGTAGTAAATTTGCCCAGTTATCTTGTTGATAATTTATATTTATTTATTTATTTATGTATTTATTTATTTATTTATTTATTATTTCAATTTATAAACCGCCCTTCTCCTTGCGGACTCAGGGCGGTGAACAGCCAGAATAAAACATGGTATACAAAAGTTAAAAACAATTAAAAATTATTAAATATTATTCGGCCAAGAATTAAAATCAATTTAAAATCAATTTCAATTTAAAATCCCAATTTAAAATCAATTTCAAATTTAAAAACGGAAGATGGGATCAAGCTAGCCCAGCTAGATGGAATAAATGGGTTTTAAGGGCCCGATGAAAGGTCCGGAGATCTGGAATCCTGCGTATCTCCAGGGGTAGGTCATTCCAGAGGGCGGGCGCTGCCACAGAGAAGGCTCTCCCCCTGGGGGTCGCCAGCCGACACTGTCTGGCCGACGGCACCCGGAGGATATAACATCTAAGATATTGTTCCAACCGGAATTGGTTCTCCTATAAGCCCCATTAGTCTGAGAGTGGTGGGCAGAGCTTAATCCTTGGGCGGAACCTAACAACCTAAGGAACTCTTTCCAAAATTGGGAGGTAAACTGAACTCCTCTATCTGAAATTATCCGCTTTGGAGCTCCATGTAACCTGTATACATGTTGGACAAACAGTTTTGCAAGTGTTTTAGCAGAAGGGATCTTGGGACATGGAATAAAAAGCATTTGTTTAGAAAACAAATCAGTAACCACCCAAATAAAGTATTCCCCGCCCCTACACTTTTGGGTAATTCAACAATAAAATCCATGGAAATTTTCTTCCATGGGGCTCCAGGCCTGGCAACATTCTGGAGTAGTCCGGGTGGTTTTCTAGGAGGTCTCTTGGCCGAAGCACACACAGGACAACTGGAAACATAGGCTTCTATGTCCTTCTTTAGTGTGGGCCACCAGAACTGTCGTTTAACTAAACGTAATGTCTTCACAAACCCAAAATGTCCAGCAACGTTGGCATCATGGGTGTGCTATAATACTGTTCAAACTCTATAATAGGCCTCCCATAAGTACAATTTATTAAAAATTTTCCCCTTGCATAGGTCCCCATGTCCTTCTTGAGCGACAGGGGGTAGACATTCTCTACGCAAATGGCATTAAGGTTTTTGTAGTCAACCACCAAGTGAAAGGACCCATCCTTCTTCTCCCGGAAAAGTACCGGTGCTGCCACCCGCAGTCTAGCTGGTTGGATAAAACCACGCTTTAAGTTCTTGTCAATAAAATCTCGTAGTTCCCCCAGCTTCCGGGGCGTCATGGGGTAGATCTTTGGCTTGGGGAGTTTTACCCCTGGGAGGATTTCAATGGCACAGTCAGTTGGCTGGTGAGGGGGAGGGGGCAGCACATCTGACACCTTCCCGCTGAACACCTACCGAAGGTCCCAGTACTCTTTTGAGATATTTCCTCCCCTACAATGTGGTCTGTTGCCATTGCCGCATTTTCTACTCCGCCCTCAAAGTGGGGTTCCTCCCCTTCCTTCCCTGGTTGTTTCGAGCGGATGCGCAAAACTCCCTTTTCCCAGTTTATGCGCGGGTTCCATTTATGGAGCCAAGGCAGTCCAAGTAGGAGGGGCCATTCCATACCCGGGCCACGATAAAGCTAAGAGTCTCTAGGTGATACCCCATTTTCATCTTAATTGGCTTAGTTACAAAATGGGCTGGGCCTCCTCCAGCCACCAATCTGTCCAACTGACAGAATGCGATGGGCCTTTTCATTGCTTTTAGTCTTAGGCCCATCTGTTCTACCACACCTGGGCTGATGACACACCTGGTGCATCCTGAGTCTAGGAGGGCTGGCATCTGGCCATGGGCCCCCGTGGCGGGTACCTTTAACTCTACTGAGATGGTCAGGGCCCCCCTTTGTGACTTACTAGGCAGTTGTCATCGGAATCGGTTTCAGTTTCACAGTCTGCAATGGTCGGAGTTCCCAACTCACCCTGTTTCAGGGGAGCGAACTCAACGACTTCTCCCTTCAGGGCGGTCTCACCGGCTTTCATAGGTGGTTTATCAGATCTCTTTCCTCCAGTAGTGGTGGCCTTGGGGGCTGGCTTGGAGAAACACTCAGCGTTTCACCCCCATTTCATGGCAGCCGAGCAATTAGGCAAAGAAAAAGTGTGTAGAACATAGAATAACAGTTGAAAGGGACCTCGGAGGTCTTCTCACCCAACCCCTGGCTCAAGCAGGAGAGCTTATATCATTTCAGAAAAATAGTTGTCCAGCCTCTTTTTGAAAGCCTCCAGCGATGGAGCATCCACTACTTCTGAAAGAAGCTATTCCATTGGTTGATTGCTCTCATTGTTAGGAAATTTCTCCTTAGTTCCAGGTTCCTTCTCTCCTTGGTTAATTTCCAACCATTGTTTCTTCTGTTGCCTTTTGGTGCTTTGGAAAATAGTTTGACTCCCTCATCTTCATAGGAGCCTTTCAAGTATCGGAACACGGCTATCTTGTCACCCCTGGTTCTTCTTTTCATTAGACTAGATGTATCAAATTCATGTAACCATTCTTTTTATGTCATAACCTCCAGTCCCCTAATTGTGTCTAGGACTTTTCAGCTTGAACCCTTGGTGCTGCCTGTTTCTCCACCAGGATTTTGCCTCCATGTTATTATGCCTTTGGGCCATGTCCCCTCCATCCCAGTCCCTTCACCACGGACCATTCGTTGCAGTTCAGTTCGCATTGGGCTTTTGGGCACAGAGGACAGTTCAAAGCCAGCCAATCGGTGCAGGGGCTCGGGGGCTTTGGGGGTAGAGCGCAGGCTGCAGTTCAGAGGGAGGCTCTGTCAGTTTGGAGTCTCCGGAGGCAGCCGAGAGGAGTGTGGCGGAGGGATCCAGCCACAAAAGATGGGGGGAGGGGGGCTTCTCCCTGTGGAAGAGGGGGCTGGGGGATGCCTTAGATTGACTGTTCAGTCTGTAGACTATAATTTCTATCCCCCTAAGAATTTTCAAGGAAAAGTATCTCTTGAATTGCTGGTTAAATATCAATTTAACACTATTAAAGTAGTACTTACCTGCCAGCTGCCTGCAATTACTGCGAGTTCAATTCTCACCAGGCTCAAGGTTGACTCAGCCTTCCATCCTTCCGAGGTAGGTAAAATGAGGACCCGGATTGTGGGGGCAATAAGCTGACTTTGTATAAAAAAAGAACACCGCTTAGGGGGGGCCCGAAAGCCCTACTAAGCAGGTAAATACAAAAGTATGAAGGCTATCGCTTAATGTATTGTAAGCTGTCCTGAGGCTCTGCAGAACGGCGGCATATATAAATTGAATTAATAAATAAATAAGAAAGAAAGAAAATGTCACTGCATCTCAAAGCAAATTAAACCAGAACTATTTTTAAAAATAACAATAACATGGATTAAGTATAATGTTTGATTCAAGAGGGGTAGAAGGGGGAAGGAGAAATAAAACAAACACATTGTACCTAAGATTCATCAATGGATGACCTTCCCAAAAGTTTTCAGAAGTATTCAAAGGTTGTGTGACTTTCATGGAGTAGCCATTGCGTAGAGTGATCCAGAGCAAGTTGACAAGTCTGCAATAAACTTCAACAGGTTAACTGAAGTCCCAGTAGACATATTTTCAGAACTACCTCAGTTTCCTCCATGTTGTAGCCTGAATCCACTTATAGAAAGACACTTGACCCAATTCATTGTAACTCTGATGTATGTTACTATGGCTGAGCATTCTATCTGATCCCATCCCACGTGTTTCACTTGCTGTTTGTTGCACTGAACTGCTTGTTGTGTGAAACCAGCTTTGGTCAACTTTAGCACACAGAACAGAACTCAACGTGGTCTAAAATTCATGAAATTGTGGTGTGTGTTTTTTTGCCTCAAAGCATAAAGGATGGACCCTCTACGTCCATTGAAGTCACGAATCAGGGCGGGCAGTGTGAGGAAAACAAATTCTTGGAGGTGTGGAAAATGTTAGCAATTTCTGAAAGTCTCTTTTCATTCAGCTTCTTCCCTATTTGAGGAACGTCCGGTTCAACAACAGTGCTGGAGATGAAATCTATTTCTCAGAAAATGGACTGGGATCTGCTCGTTATGATCTTTTCAACTGGGTTCTGCTCCCCAACAAATCTTTTGTCCCTGTGAAAGTTGGACAAATTGATCCCGGGGCTCCTGCAGGACAGGATTTCACCATTAACTCTGATGCAATTGTCTGGGCAAGAAAGGTGAGCTGGAAGGTAAAATAAATGCAGCAATAGAGTCATTCTCTTCCGGGGATTCAAAATATCTCCCTTAGTGGAGAACGAGTTACTGAATCAAAAATTTGGCAACCTTTCGATGAAAAAGCTGTTTGGCATGCAACGTATTTGAGATCTGACTTGTGACAGATCAAAAAGAATTGAGATCAGGAAGAAATTCTGCCTGAAACCCAGGATGTAGCTAGAGCAGCCAAGAGTGGTTTCCATGGACCATTCCCGTTCAGTTGGATCTCCATCACTGTTTGCTTCAGAAAAGCTATAGCTCAATTCACGACCCTTCTTTTACATGCCAAATCCCAGTTCCAAACCCCAGAATCCATTGGTGGTTTAGACTAGCACAAGCCTTAATCCCCCAGGAGCTTTTCCTGATTTGTGCTTCACTAGAGTTAGCCATTGCTTTTGAAGATATTCTAATGATGGAAAGAGAAATATATAAAAGAATAAGTGAAGCACATTCATTCCTGAAGACGTCTCAAGCATTCCTCTTCCTTCTTTTAGAAGGTGCCCTTTGCCAGGTGTGGCAGGAAGAGGTGCCATGCAGGAGAGAGGAAAAGAGTTCCAGAGGGCGAGCAGGTTTGCTGCTACCAATGTGACCCTTGTCCAGAAGGGACCATTTCTAATCAGACAGGTAGAGGAAACTTTCAGTGTAGATCTTCCAGGTTCAAGGAAACTATTTAATGGAAAGAAATATCAATTTTGTTGTCATTTTTTTTTTTGGTAGATTGACATTCTTCAACATATTCATGACTTTCAGGAGAAACTCTCTATTCATGGATCTAAAATGGCCTCCCCTCCTCCCCACCACCAAACCCCCTTTCCTGCTCCTCAACTGCAGGGCAGTTTCAGAGCACAATTCATGAGTTACCCACTGGGCTTTCTAGTCTTACTCTTACATCTAACTACGTCCAGGAAAATCAATATCCAACTTTTCAGAAAGCAATGGGCTCGAGGTTGAAGCTTTGATTTTCATTATTTAGGGTGTGTTTTTCTGTCAGTGCTATCAGTCTCCCAGGAGAGAGACAGACCTGTTGGAGAACTCATTCAGAATGTGTGTGTGTGTCTGTCTCTGTCTCTGTCTCTCTGTCTCTCTCTCTCTCTCTGTGTATCTATGTCTGTGTCTGAGTAAAGAAAGAAACAGACATTCTGCGAACTCTGGAACTTAAATAATTGAAATTTTATTCTACTAAGCTTTCATCAGCCATCTGTTGACATCGTCAGAGTATTAAATAATTGAAATTTTATTCTACTAAGCTTTCGTCAATCATGTGCTGACATCATCAGAGTATTAAACTACCATTACAGAGATCTCTGCTTTTATATACCATTAATCAATTTGGCCATTGCATGGGTAATAGATCTCTGTATTGGTAGTTTAATACTCTGATGATGTCAGCACATGATTGACAAAAGCTTAGTAGAATAAAATTTCAATTATTTAAGTTCTGGAGTTCGGAGTTCCGGAGTTTCTTTCTTTACAAATATACGTGGAATTCATATTTTTATAATAGTTTGTAATGTATATGTATATGTATATGTATATGTATATGTATATCTATATCTATATCTATATCTATATCTATATCTATATCTATATCTATATCTATATCTATATCTATATCTATATCTATATCTATATCTATATCTATATCTATATCTATATCTATATCTATATCTATATCTATATCTATATGTATTCTGAATGAGTCGATGCAAAATACAAAGTAGAGAACTTGAACCCAAAAAATGGAAAGATCCTCGTTTCAGACTAGCCTATTCCAAGAATAATCAATATTGAAGTATCATTTGTTCTTTTTGATATTAAATGATATGCAAAGTACTCTTGATTTCAGATTCTGCAAGCTGTGATCCCTGCCCAGAAGACCAATATCCCAACAAGGACAAGGACCACTGCATTGCTAAGAAGATCCACTTCCTTACCTATGAAGATGCCCTAGGATATGCTTTAGCTTCGCTCACACTTTCTCTCTCTGCAATCACATTGGGAGTCCTGGCAATTTTCCTTAAATATCGTGACACACCGATTGTCAAGGCCAACAACCGAGATCTCACCTACATCCTCCTGGTCTCCCTCCTGTTCTGCTTCCTCTGCTCCTTCCTCTTCATTGGTCGGCCCAGGAAGTTCACCTGTTTCTTCCGACAAACAACTTTTGCTGTTCTCTTTGCCCTTGCGGTTTCCTCTGTCTTGGCAAAAACTGTCATGGTGGTTCTGGCCTTCATGGCCACCAAGCCAGGGAACAAGGCAAGGAAACTCTTAGGAAAATCACTGACCAACTCCATTGTCATAGGATGTCCCCTGGTCCAAGCATTTCTTTGTGCCACCTGGCTGGTAACGTCTCCCCCATTTCCCAACTTGGATTTCCATGCCTTGACTGGGGAGACCATTTTGGAATGTCAGGAAGGCTCAGTTTCAATGTTTTATGCTGTTCTCACCTACCTGGGTTTCCTGGCCCTTGTGAGTTTCACGGTGGCCTTTCTGGCTAGGAAACTGCCTGACAGTTTTAACGAAGCCAAGTTCATTACTTTTAGCATGCTGGTCTTTTGCAGTGTTTGGATCTCCTTCCTCCCCACCTACCTGAGCACCAAAGGGAAGTCCATGGTGGCCGTGGAGATCTTCTCCATCCTGGCCTCTGGGGCTGGTCTCTTGGCCTGCATCTTTTTCCCCAAATGCTACATTATCCTACTGAGGCCCCATCTTAACCGTAGGGAAAATATGATAAGAACCAAAAATCTCTAATTGATGCATGTCTGGGAATGTTTTAAAATTTTTCTTTGAGGTATATTTAGTATCTTATGTCATTTTAAAAACGTGATGACAGAGAAAGAGGAACACGTCCAGTAAATAATGCCTTACCAAGTGGTATACGTGCTTACAATAAAAATCACTTGTCTGAGGTGGGCAGATATAGAAATTGAATGAATCAGTCAATGAATGAATGAATAAAGGAACCTGCTATCAGCAATAATCATGCAGCTTTTTTATCCCATATCTCAGTTGTCCACAGTGTGCTATGTAGAAAGAAAACTTGCTGTTACATATAAGTTCATTATTCCAAGAAGGATATTCTCTAAGTTTTATTTCTTTTAATTAGATATTTCACTATTTTGGTCTTTTAAAAGTTTAGATTCCACATCAATGTTTCTCTGTGTATATAATTGTTTCCATAGTCTTCTGAAACTTTGTAGAATTTCCTGTTTCAATTCCTTTATTTTTTTTTATAGTAGAGATTAAATTCTCAACTGCCTACCCAAAACTGCTCATCAATGTGGTGGAGTTTCGTGGTTGCAATTAGAAAATAATATCATCATACACATGTTATTTTAACAGTCCCTTGTGCCATGTCATATTTCATTTCATTTCATTTCATTTATTAGATTTATATACCGCCCTTCTCCTTGCGGACTCAGGGCGGTGAATAGCCAGAAATAAAAAATAGATTTTACAAAAGTAAAAAGAATTTTAAAGGCAACTAATATAAAATTTGGCCCATAATTTAAAACAGTTCAATTAATAATTAATAAGCCATGGAGCACTTTAAAGATGATCACCAACATCTTGAAGCACACCCGGAAGTCCTCCGGCAACCAATGCAGCTCACGCAGGAGAGGTGTCACATGGGAGCACCCTGTCGCTCCCATTCTGCACCAGTTGGAGCCCCCGGGTGCACCCCAAGGGGAGCCCCATGTATCTCAGAGCTTCTCTTTTTTTAAAAAAAAAAAAAGATTTATATGCCGCCCTTCTCCGGAGACTCAGGGCGGCTTACAATGCGTTAAGCAATAGTCTTCATACTTTTATATATTTATACAAAGTCAGTTTATTGCCCCCACAAACTGGGTCCTCAATTTACCTACCTTAGAAAGGATGGAAGGCTGAGTCGACCTTGAGCCTGGTGAGATTCGAACTTACAATAATTGCAGACAGCTGGTGTTTAATTACAATGCTTTAGTCTGCTGAGCTATCCAGGCTCTGGATAGCTCAGCTTTCTCGGTGAAGATTACGTTTTATGATAACTGGGTCCCCTTAGAGGACAAAGAGATGCACTGATATTTATACATTCAGACATGTAAGATGTAAGAATGATTCATTCTTGAAATGATTCAAGCATGCATATTCATAAGTAATACCGTAATGCATTTCAGGTTTCTTCCTACTCTTTTGTTACCTACAGAGAATTTAGTTAAAATAAACATATGGATCCGGCGATTCAGAGGCTGCTGTAGGGATGTTCTGAGAAGAATTACAATGGGCTTCAGGGAGATGCAAGAACACTTTTTAAAAAAATTCTCAGTTTGTATATTGCTTCACAGTATGGCATGCCGCCTTAACAGCGGCTGATAGAAAAACATTACAGAGGGTGGTGAGCACAGGACAAAAACATCGTGGGTTGTCCCCTGATACCACTAGATGAGATCGCTAGGGCTCGCTGCCTTAGAAGACTGAGGAAAATTCTCAGGGACGACTCTCACCCTGGACATCACTTCTTTACCCTCCTACCGTCGGGAAGGAGATGTAGAAGTATAGCCAGCTGCACCAACAGGCCGAAGAACAGATTTTATCCGTGGGCTGTCAGACTCCTGAATGCGAAATAAGATCATAACTCCATATTACAATGGACTTGCAGGGCTGATGCAACATATAGCATGTTCACATTGGTGCAATAGGATTGGGTGTTTTGTTAATGTGATTTATTGGCTTAGGGATTTTCTGTTTTCACTCTGGGTTGTATTGTGTTGGGGGGGTGCTTATTATTATAATAATATTATTATTATCTACTCCCATCAACGGATTTTCCCCACCATCTGTTTTTCCTTTTGACCTCTTAGAGGTCAACTTCCTCAAAGTTGGAAGCCATTTTAAATAAGGCAACGACCAGCTAATTTTGCCAAATTGCCATTCTTGGATATTTTTGCTGCTCATTTAAGAGAGTTGTCGTCTTTTAAGTCTTAGGTATACATTCTGTAACTATAAAATCCGTATATTTTATATATTATGAAAGGCACAGGCTGCAAAAGATGGTACCCCAACTATGGAAATAGCAGGCCCATAAATATCTTTGACGTTTAACATTCCTATGAGGTAATCATATCTACTGGGAAGTGGGGAGCTTTCAGTGGGGTACCAACTTTTGGGCACTGCCTTGGACTTGTGATAAGGGTACTTTTGGACAACTGGAACTGCATGAAATGTAGTCAGATGTCTAATTGCAGATGGCCCTCCTGAGGCTGGAAAGTATGAAAAGACACTTTCCACACAATAAATAACATCTCCTTGGTAATTACTGTGTTTCCCCAAAAATAAGACATCTCCTGATAATATGTCCAAACGGGCTTTTGAGTGCATGCGCTAAAATAAGCCTCCTCCCCCAAAATAAGCCCCCCCTGAAAATATTTAAACACAGAACTGGAAATCAGGTAAGATGGCAAGAGGAGCCCTATCTTGATCCATGTGCCCCAAAATAATTAATGCCTCCCCAAAAATAAGGCCAAGCACTTATTTCAGGGTTCAGAAAATATAAGACAGGGTCTTATTTTCGGGAAAACATGGTACGTGGGGAGTTGGAACATAGCCAAGCTTGACCTTTTTCTCTGCTCCAGCCTTCTCCATCTTCTTCAATATTTTCTTCAGATTTGACTGGCTTGGGGATTTCGGCACTGATACAGGCTGGAGGGCTAGGCAGTTAGCAGCCCAATGGCCCTCCTTTTTGCATCAGAAGCAGACCTGTGTGGGACGACACTGGCCCTCTCTAGAGCCAATGGAGGGGTTCCTCCCTCTCTGCACATTAACAGGCGCCTCTCCTTGCCTCGGTGGGAGTGGCTCTCTTGCACTGTGTCCTGCCTGTACTTCAACAGGTCCAGTTTACCGTGGTAGCCAGCTGATACCCCACATGAAGGTCAGATACTCCTCCCCACATCTCCATCCCACTGAACTCCCTCAGTTGCTCGACTGAAGGGCTGTGAACCATGGTTGGGGACTTCCATTCTATCGGCTCTTCCCACTTGGCAACCCTCGTGGCATTCCATTTGGTTCCCCAGGTTATCGCTACTCCCAGCGGAATCAAGGGAAACTCTATCTCGGCAGCCTTTCCCACACTGCTCATCCATTAGGCTTTTGGGATCAGATAGAGGAGCCTGGCCACAAATCCTTCTCCTTGGGTCAGTGGCTGCTCCAACTGCTTGGCTCTCACCTTGGACTAGATCATTATTAGCTTCATTCCAGAGTCTGCTGGGATCATTAAGATCTCATATTAAGATCTCATATTAAGTATTACCTAGTGGCAATAAAAGCAGAGAAGAGAAATTACTTTTCTGCTCTTATTGCGTCATCAGATAATCGCCCAGCCACCCTGTTTAGGGTGACCCACTCCTTGCTCCATCAGGGGGTGCGGGGGACCCCTTGGAGGGTAGAGCTGAGGACTTTGTACAGTATCTGTATCTCTCAGATTCGGGAACAGCTGGACTCTGACTGGGTAGATCCAGGGGAGATGACGGGGCAGGTCTTGAGAATATTATATGGGAAGAGTTTGACTCTGTGCCTCCCGAGAGCGTGGACAGGATACTGAGCCGACTGAGCGCGGGCACATGTTTATTGGACCCGTGTCCCTCCTGGTTGGTGCTGGCCTCACGGGAGGTTACACGAGGCTGGCTCCAGGGGATTATAAATGTCTCCTTGAGTGAGGATGTCTTCCCCGTCACCTTGAAAGAAGCGGTGGTGAGGCCCCTCCTCAAGAAGCCTTCCCTGGACCCGGCAATGTTGGTAAATTACCGTCCCGTCTCCAACCTTCGCTTTGTTACGAAAGTTGTTGAGAGTGTGGTTGCGCAGCAGCTGCCTCAGTACCTGAATGAATCGACCTATCTAGATCAGTTCCAGTCGGGCTTCAGGGTACAGCACGGAGACGGCATTGGTCGCATTGGTGGATGATCTCTGGAGGGCTCGGGACAGGGGCTGCTCCTCTGTCCTAGTCCTATTAGATCTCTCAGCGGCTTTTGATACCATCGACCATGGTATCATGCTGTGCCGGTTGGAAGGGTTAGGGGTGTGGGGGGGCACCGTTTTATGGTGGTTCTCCTCCTTTCTCTCTGACCGGTCGCAGTCCGTGTTGACAGGGGGGCAGAGGTTGACCCCGAGGCCCCTGGTATGTGGGATGCCGCAGGGATCGGTCCTCTCGCCCCTTCTGTTCAACATTTATGTGAAGCCTCTGGGTGAGATCATCTGTGGTTTGGGGGTGAAGTACCATCAGTACGCTGATGACACTCAGCTGTACATCTTCACCCCAGACCACCCCAATGATGACCTCGAAGTGATGTCCCAGTGCCTGGAGGCCGTATGGATCTGGATGGGGAGAAACAGACTCAGGCTCAACCCATTCAAGACCGAGTGGCTGTGGTTTCCGACGTCCCGATGTAGTCAGCTGGTGCCATCTCTGACTATTGGGGGCGAGTCATTAGCCCCCACAGATGGGGTTCGCAACTTGGGCATCCTCCTGGATTCACGGCTGTCTTTAGAAGGGCATATGACGGCCGTGGCCAGGAGGGCATTTTATCAGGTTCACACCTCCTAAGGTACAGCTCACTGCCACCATGCCCCATTAGCACCCATTCTACCTGAAGATACCATGGCACAGGCCAAACTCCATCTTGTGCGCAGGTGTTCACTTTCAGTTAGTTCAAAAAGTCAACTTCACCTTGATTCCCAAGTCCATCTGCTTTGTGCATTAGCAACAAGGGAGACAAGCATGTTTTTCTCTGTCTGGTGTACAAACAACATCTATTACCCAATGGATAGGACAATTGCTTTCCCCTCCAATTATTAGAAGAACAGTAATTCTTAATGTATTCCCTGTGGATTTCAACCCACAAAAATATTCCAAGGTTAAACCTGCTTTAAAAGATATTCTCTGAGTTCTCCCACTCATGGAGGACCTTGCCTGATCTCCCAAAAAGCTAACTGTGGGGCTTAGTGAGACTCAGCTGACCTTTGTGTCCAAACCCAAACACAGGTAAGAGAAAGCATGATTGATACAGTATTTTATTGATGGATTAGTCTTGTGACCTTATTAAAATAAAATAATATATTATTTTATTTTATTTTTTATTCATATAAAGAACGGTTGCTGGAACTGGGTATGTCTAGTCTGATGAAAAGACTATTCTCCAAAGCACCTGAGGGCAGGACAAGAAGAAATGAGTGGAAACTAATCAAGGAGAGAAGCAACTTAGAACTAAGGGGAAATTTCCTGACAGTTAGAACAATTCATCAATGGAACAACTTGCCTCCAGAAGTTGTGAATGCTCCAACACTGGAAGTTTTTTAAGAAGAGGTTGGATAACCCTTTGTCTGAAGTGGTGTGGGGTTTCCTGCATAAGCAGGAGGTTGGATTAGAAGACCTCCAAGGTCCCTTCCAACTCTGTTATTCTATAAAATAAAATACAGCACATAGTCTAATTTCAGAATAGGACAGATAGGAAGAAATAAAGTGATAAAATACAAATGCGTTCATGCAAAGAGACATCAGATAAATTTGACTTGAGACCATCCAGAAGGCACGGAAGCTGTTTATTGTGCTACAGCTCTGATGGTATTTCAAATACTCCCTGCAATTCAGCTTCTGCACAAACTTTGATTTCTGATCTAGGAGGGAAGGTGAGAAGAATGGCTGGGCTGCCTCTCCACCTGCTGCTGCTGCTCTTCTGTCTCCTGCCTCCAGTTACTGCTAAGAAGATTCAAACCGTATGTCCATTGCAAAAACATGTAAAGTTTCGAGATCAATGGGAATTTTACCGGCCTGGCGATCTGATCATTGGAGGGAATTTGCCCCTGGAAACTTTTGTGGAATCCAAATCACCAGATTTTCAAGGGGACCCATTGCGGCTTATTCATAAACACACGTAAGTTTCACCTGGAGGTGATTGTTTCCTTTTCTTTGGATTCAAGGCCTCTTTTATTAGATACTCATTCTAGGGATCTTCAGACCTTTGTCCCTTTCTCAATAAAGAGGAAAGTTCAAGAAATAGTCTAGAATTCCCTCTCTTTCCAGAACTGATCCTGAGGACAGAGGAAAACAACAGTATATGCACAAATTATATGCAGGGGGCAGGACCTGCCTTTCCAAATGTTTTCATCAGGATGATTATCAACCATATAAAAGGAGGGAGGAAAAACACCTTGGAAACGTTGCTGGTTTAGTGAAGAAGTTGACTTATAATATTAATTCGGAGATAAAGTTATATTAAAAAAAAACCTCATTTTTTAAAATCTTTTTCCAATGTGGATATTGTCAAAAAAGCAAAACAAACAAATACCCTCCTCAGCTTTGGAATCAGCAGAGTGTCAGGATTCCTAGTAAGTCCCCCAGCAAAAGAAGACTTGAGTATCCTTAAAGTTCCCTTTTATTAGAGATGTTGTATTGGCACATCTGAGAAAACCCGAATCTGAAAGCTTCCAGGTTTTCCTCACCCAAAGAAAGTCCAAGTCCATGCCCAGCACCCACATGTCCATCACATGGTCCAACTAAAACACTATCTCAACTGGAGATGCCTCTCAGCCCCACCCCTCTAGGTGCAGGACAAGATGTCCTTGACTCTCTGAGAAAGGAATGTTATTATGATTATATATCACCTGTGCTCCATGCAATCCCCCCCCCCTAGTCTCCCAAAATAGGAAATGGGGCAGTCCTGAAGATCCAATGAAAACGATGGTTTCTAGGCCTGACACAAAGTTCTTCAATAATGGTCCTTAGTAACTCTAGGCTGTGGCCCCCACTGGAGTCTTCTCCTCAGACCTGTAGAAGCTGCTTCAAGGCTGAAACAAGCTGAGTAGGGAGGAAGAGGAGCAATTGGGGATTAGTTCAGCCACTAGAGGAAAGTGAAGAAAGGAGGGAGAATAGAGGGGTATAAAATGAAGTGGGAAATGGACAGCCTGGCTTTCTCCTTCTCAGAAATCCATTCAAATAAAATCAAGGAACATCTTTAAAAAAGCCAAAACAACCCGATGAAACTTGTCACTTAATGCTGCAAGAACACACAAAAAAGACCAGGCCAACTGCACCAACACACAAGATCTTTCCTATAATGTTCCCCAATCTTTTTCTCACTGTAGACCCCTAGTCAAAGATTACCATCAGTTCCTGGCCTTGATGTTTGCTGTCAGGGAGGTGAATAAGGATCTAGTTCTCCTCCCCAACATCACCCTTGGCTTCCGCATCTATGAAAATCAAAAGATGGAGAGGAAGATTTTCTTAAACAGCCTCTCCCTGCTCTCCACACGGCGCCGAATGGTTCCAGGTTACAGATGTGACAGGCGGGAGACTCTGCTCTCTGTCATTGGAGGTCACAATGCCAAATCCTCAAGGCAGATGGCCTCCATCTTCAGCATCTTCAAAGTCCCACAGGTAAGGGGGCTCCACTGGATGCAGTTTGGAGCAGACAAACAACCAAAGCACAAACAGAAGCCAAGGATGTAAGCAAAGATATTGGGGTGAGGGATACACACCAGGGGTATATGACTTAGATAATCCATCCTAAAGTTGAATTGATTTTTCTATGTGTGGGAAGTTAGCACCCACCCTTCTTTTAGAAGAATGAAATATTCTGGGGAATATTAAAAAGGCAGAATATTATATTTCTCCTGATGAGAAAAGGAGAAGTATGTTTTTAAAAACAAAGGAGCTTCCTGCAACTCCCTGCCCCCACCCCTTCAGCTCCAGAGTGATGGGATTAAGACATGGCCCTCACAACTTGATAGGATTAGCCCTCTACTCATCTCACCACTATGGCGCCTGGGAAGATTGCACCACTCAGCAAACTCAGCCTAGCCTGTGACACAGGGGGCCTTCGAAGTTAGCTAAGACCCCTGCCCCCTGGGAGTCTGACAGCCAATCAGAATACACGCTCAAATTCAAAGCCGAACAGAGGGTATAAATATCTCTCTCTCTCTCTCTCTCTCTCTCTCTCTCTCTCTCTCTCTCTCTCTCTCTCTCTCTCTCTCTCTCTCTCTCTCTCTCTCCCCCATGTACTTTTGCCCAGGACCTCAAACTATGTGGTCCTGTCCACCATTAAAAACCATCTTTCCAATCAGCCACCATGTTTCCAGTGTCTTTCTCCCCATTTGGAACTGAACCCAGAAGGATATTTCTTCCAATAAATGTTATATGTCAAGATACATTTTTAATACCATATTTTTCAGAGTATAAGATCCTCCAGACTATAAGACACACCTACCTTTTTTGGTGAGGAAAACAAGAAAAAGAAATCTGCCTCTGCCTCCCAGCAATTTTGCCTCATTGCAGCAAACAGCAAACAGCCTGCTTTACTTTCATTATTGTTTTCAGCATATTTTGATTAGGACAAGAAAAAAAAATCTGCTCCCAGCAATTTACCTCCTTGCAGCAAGCAACAGAGGCTGGCACAGCGATAGGCAATGGCAATCTCTGCAACCTGAAACAGCTGAGAGTCGGGAGGCCGGTCCAACGGACAATCAATCTGTGCTAATTAGGCTGTGCTGACGCTGAAATGGGATGTTTCTTCTTGCTGCTTGCTGCAAGGAGGTAAGTTGCTGGGAGGCAGAGGCCAAAAGGTGGGGGCCAGTGGGTGGGCAGGACTACATTCGGTGTATAAGATGCACCCAAATTTTCATCCCCTTTTAGGGGAAAAAAAGGTCGGTCTTTTACTCCGAAAAATACAGTAGCTGCAAAAAACTGCAAAACTGTAAAACAACTGCAAAAAACTGACATAATTCTGAAAAGCTGTATTTGCCAAGAGGCATTATCCCTGACTTTCATAAAAGTTTATCATCTTTTTGCCCCTTTCGGTGTAGTTTATTCCCTATATCAGGTAGATGCTTTGTTCTTTTCACTTACGATCTATTGCAATCAGGCAAACCAGGTAACTGGTGGCTCTTCCTAAGAAGGGAGGAAGATGAAGCTTGTCATTCAGAGTGAATCAGCCTGACTGGTGGGGCATTAACTACACAATGGTGAGCTTTAAAGTCACCATAAAACTTAACCTTGTTTCTGAAAGAAGATTCTCACTTTCTCCAGCTCGGTGTTGGCTTTGAGTTCTCTCAGGGAGAGAGAAGAGTTTATCCTTCCTTCTTCCGGATTAATCCCAGTGAATCTGCCCAGTATGAGGGTTTAGTCCAGCTGCTCCTGCATTTCCAGTGGAACTGGGTTGGACTGGTGGCTAACAAAGATGACAATGCAGAACATTTCATCTCATCTCTGATACCAAAGCTCAAGGAGAAGGAGATCTGCCTGGCCTTCACTGAAATAATGAAATTTGATTTTTACACTGATCGAGATCCAAATTTATATTATATTTTCAACATTTGGTCTAAAGGTGAAGTGATTATTTTTTTTGGAGACTACAGTAGTATTACATATGCACAGATAGTTGTGTTTGCTTATGAAACACAGAGATATGCATCGTTATTGAAAGTCTGGATCTTTACATCCAGTTGGAAACTTAATGTGATGAACTCTGAATCTATATTGCTTGTTATAAAGCCCTACCATGGTGCTTTGCATTTTAGGGACCACACCAGGGATGTCTCAGAATTCAGCCATTTCCTCATGTCTTTAGACCCTTTGAAACCACAAGGGAACTTCTTTCTCCCTGTATGGTGGGGAATGATCTTTGTCTGCAAGATTTACAAACCAGGAGAGATCCCTTCAAAGGGGGAAAAACCATGTACTGGAGAGGAGAATTTACAGAATGTGCCAAGTTATATATTTGAAACAAGCATGACAGGTGAAAGTTACAATATCTACAATGCCATTTATGCTGTGGCACACGCGCTACATGCAATGCACGGATCAGGAGCACGACCAGCTATGATGAGACTTGGAAAGAGGATCTTAGGTGTCCAGCCATGGCAGGTAATCTCTGTTTTTTAATCCAGTCCACAGATCCTTAGAGCCAACTTGGAGAGGAAGTACCCCATGTGTAGAACATAGAATAACAGAGTTGAAAGGGACCTCGGAGGTCTTCTCACCCAACCCCTGGCTCAAGCAGGAGAGCTTATATCATTTCAGACAAATGGTTGTCCAGATTCTTTTTGAAAGCTTCCAGCAATGGAGCATCCACTACTTCTGAAAGCAGCTATTCCACTGGTTGATTGCTCTCATTGTTAGGAAATTTCTCCTTAGTTCCAGGTTCCTTCTCTCCTTGGTTAATTTCCAACCATTGTTTCTTCTCTTGCCTTTTGGTGCTTTGGAAAATAGTTTGACTCCCTCATCTTCATAGGAGCCTTCCAAGTATGGGAACACGGCTATTTTGTCACTCTTGGTTCTTCTTTTCATTAGACTAGATGTACCAGATTCATGTAACCATTCTTTTTATGTCATAACCTCCAGTCCCCTAATTGTGTCTAGGACTTTTCAGCTTTACCTCTTGGTGCTGCCTGTTTCTCCACCAAAATTTCGCCTCCACGCTATTAAACCTTGGCACTTTGTGTCACGGCCCTTCCATCCCAGTCCCTTCACCACAGACTATTCGTTGCAGTACAGTTTGTGTTGGGCTTTTGGGCGCAGAGGACAGTTCGAAGCCAGTCAATGAATGCCAATCGGTACAGGGGCTCGGTGGCTTTGGGAGTAGAGTGGCTTCCGCAGTTCAGAGGGAGGCTCTGTCAGTACGGAGCCTTTCAAGGCAGCCTAGAGGAGCATGTGGGAGGGGTCTAGCCACAAAAGATGAGGGGAGAGGGGCTTCTCCCTGTGGAAGAGGGGGTTGCGGGCTTCCTTGGATTGACTGGTCAACCTGTAGACTGTAGTTTCTACTCCCCTAAGAATTTTCAAGGAAAAGTATCTCTTGAATTGCTGGTTAAATATCAATATGGCATTATATCACTGCATCTCAAAGCAGATTAAAGCAGAAGTATTTTTAAAAACAACAATAACACAGATTAAGTATAATGTTTGATTCAATAGGGCTAGAAGGGGGAAGGAGAAATAAAACAAACCCATTGTACCTAAGATTAATCGATGTATGACCTTCCCAAAAGTTTTCAGAAGTTTTCAAAGGTTGTGTGACTTTCATGGAGTAGCCATTACGTAAAGTGATCCAGAGCAAGATGACAAGTCTACAATAAGCTTCAACAGGTTAATTGATGTCCCAGTAGATATATTTTCTGAATCACCTCAGTTTCCTCCATGCTGTAGCCTGAATCCACTTATAGAAAGACACTTGACCCAATTCATTGTAACTCTGATGTATGTTACTATGGCTGAGCATTCTATCTGATCCCATCCCACGTGTTTCACTTGCTGTTTGTTGCACTGAACTGCTTGTTGTGTGAAACTAGCTTTGGTCAAGTTTAGCACGCAGAACAGAACTCAATGTGGTCTAAAATTCATGAAATTGTGGTGTGGTTTTTTTTGCCTCAAAGCATAAAGGATGGACCCTCTACGTCCATTGAAGTCACAAATCAGGGCGGGCAATGTGAGGAAAACAAATTCTTAGAGGTGTGGAAAGTTTTAGCAATTTCTGAAAGTCTCTTTTCATTCAGCTTCTTCCCTATTTGAGGAACATCCAGTTCAACAACAGTGCTGGAGATGAAATCTATTTCTCAGAAAATGGGCTGGGATCTGCTCGTTATGATCTTTTCAACTGGGTTCTGCTCCCCAACAAATCTTTTGTCCCTGTGAAAGTTGGACAAGTTGATCCCGGGGCTCCTGCAGGACAGGATTTCACCATTAACTCTGATGCAATTGTCTGGGCAAAAAAGGTGAGCTGGAAGGTAAAATAGCAAAAGAGTCATTCTCTTCCGGGGATTCAAAATATCTCCCTTAGTGGAGAACGGGTTACTGAATCAAAAATTTGGCAACCTTTTGATGAAAAAGTTGTTTTGCATGCAATGTGTTTGAGATCTGATTTGTGACAGATCAAAAAGAATTGAGATCAGGAAGAAATTCTGCCTCAAACCCAGAATGCAGCTAGAGCACCAAGAGTGGTTTCCATGGACCATTCCCGTTCAATTGGATCTCCATCACTGTTTGCTTCAGAAAAGCTATAACTCAATTCATGACCCTTCTTTTACATGCCAAGCCCCAGTTCCAAACCCCAGAATCCATTGGTGGTTTAGAATATTGATTGCTGATGACATCTCAAGCATTTCTCTTCCTTCTTTTAGAAGGTGCCCTTTGCCAGGTGTGGCATGAAGAGATGCCATGCAGGAGAGAGGAGAAGAGTTCCAGAGGGAGAGCCGGTTTGCTGCTACCAATGTCACCCTTGTCCAGAAGGGACCATTTCTAACCAGACAGGTAGAGGAAACTTTTAATGTAGATCTTCCAGGGTCAAGGAAATCATTCATTAGAAACAAATATCAGTTTTGTTGTTATTTTTTGTAGATTAACATTCTTCAACATATTCATGATTTTCTGGAGAACCTCTATTCCTGGATCTAAACTGCCTCCCCCCCCCCAGCCCCATTTCCTGTTCCTCAGCAATTTGATGCATGGCAGTTTCAGAGCACAATTCATGAGTTACCCACTGGGCTTTCTAGTCCTACTCTTACATCTAACTACGTCCAAGAAAACCAGATACCAAACTTTTCATGAAGCAATGGACTTGAGGTTGAAGCTTTGATTTTCATTATTTAGGGTGTGTTTTTCTGTCAGTGCTATCAGTCTCCCAGGAGAGAGACAGAACTGTTGGAGAAGAGGAAGATCCATCTAACTCAGTCTGCCTACCTTTCCCTGCAAAGATAGATAGATATAGATATAGATAGATAGATAGATAGATAGATAGATAGATAGATAGATAGATAGATAGATAGATGGATGGATGGATGGATGGATGGATGGATGGATGGATGGATGGATGGATGGATGGATGGATGGATGGATGGATGGATAGATAGATAGATAGATAGATAGATAGATAGATAGATGACAGATAGATAGATAGATAGATAGATAGATAGATAGATAGATAGATAGAGACAGAGAGATAGAGATAGAGATAGAGATAGAGAGATATAGATAGGGGATGGATAGATAGATAGATAGATAGATAGATAGATGATAGATAGATAGATAGATAGATAGATAGATAGATAGATAGATAGATAGATAGATAGATAGATAGATAGATAGAACCGGTTCGGTGATGTCATATCGAACCAGGCCGAACCGGGAGGAACGCACCACTGGTGTGTGTGTATAAAGAAAGAAGCAGACATTCTGCAAACTCAGAAACTAAAATAATTAAAATTTTATTCTACTAAGCTTTCGCCAGCCATCTGCAAAAGTATTAAACTGCCATTACAGAGATCTCTGCCTTTATATGGCATTAATCAATTTGGACAAGGGGGTGTCCAAAACTGCTGCACACATCCTTGCATCACATGGGGTTAAAGTGGCGCACAGACCTGACCAAACACTGAGGAAGAGAGTAATGCGCCCAAAAGAAGCTCTACCGAAGATGGAGAGCTCAATAATCTACCGTATTAACTGCAGCAATTGTGCAGATCATTATATAGGAGAAACATCAAAATGACTGAAAACTAGGATGCATGAGCACAAACTAGCGGTCGGACGTAAGGAACAGTGCTCCCAGATTTGGATGCACATGGAGGAGCATGGTCATGAGTTCAACTTCCAAGAGACCGAAGTCGTTGCCCACTATGAAACAAAAGGAGGACACCTCTTGAAAGAAGCCTGGTTCTCTAACAACAACTCCCTCAATAGACATATTGACATACCACCAGCATACCAGGCTTTACGGCACCAGGAAGGACTTAAGGAGGACCGATCACTAAGACTGAATGGGGATCGGGGACAAATCTCCTCCTTTAGGCATAGAGATTGGCCCAATGAAGGTGTGACAAACCTGACAGAGGGCAAGAGAGCACGTTAGGGAAGCAGCAGAATGAGAGAGACCGGGGGGGGGTGAGGAAGAACAACACAGACTTATCACAAGATCATGGGCAAAACAAATGGGTTTAGAGGAGGCAACAGGTGTGCCTAAAAGGGAAAGGCATAACAATGAGGGAGAGGGAGCCGGGAGAAATACCTTCAAAGCAATGCATTCAGGTTAGTCTGAGTTGCAGGGGGATTTGAGCTGGTGAGCTGCATTGCTGTTGTTTGGCTTTGTGTTTGTGCTATATCTTCATGGTGGGTGTCAGTCTGCTTCATGTATGGATTGGAGGAGTTTAAAGTGGCTAATGATGCAGCTGCGGTCTGGCTTCTGGTCCGTGGTCATGCCTCAACATTGGTGTGGGTTTGAGTCTGCTTTCTGCGTGGATGTGTGATGGTGACATCCTGTATGGCCCTCGTGAGGTCATGTCAGGGACTCGTTTGTCAATAAGGGCAGGTTTCCAAATGGCTGGTAGGCAGGAGGTATCATCTCATTTATTCATAAAATGAAGACTATATTTATAAAATATAATCTGAATGAGTCAATGCAAAATACAAAGTAGAGAGCTTGATCCCAAAAGGTGGAAACATCTTTGTCTCAGACTAGCCTATTTCCAGAATAATCAATATTGAAGTATTATTTGTTCTTTTTGATATTCCACGATATGCAAAGTACTCTTGATTTCAGATTCTGCAAGCTGTGACCCCTGCCGAGAAGATCAATATCCCAACAAGGACAAGGACCACTGCATTGCTAAGAAGATCCACTTCCTTGCCTATGAAGATATCCTGGGATACACTTTAGTTTCTCTCACTCTTTTCCTCTCTCTGACCACATCTGCAGTCCTGGTGATTTTCCTTAAACATCATGACACACCGATTGTCAAGGCCAACAACCGAGATCTCACCTATATCCTCCTGGTCTCCCTCCTGCTCTGCTTCCTCTGCTCCTTCCTCTTCATTGGTCAACCCAGGAAGCTCACCTGTCTCTTCCGACAAACTGCCTTTGCCATTCTCTTTTCCCTGGCAATTTCCTCTGTCTTGGCAAAAACTGTCATGGTGGTTCTTGCCTTCATGGCCACCAAGCCAGGGAACAAGGCAAGGAAATTCTTAGGAAAACCTCTGACTAACACCATTGTCATAGCTTGTCCCCTGGTCCAAGCAGTTCTTTGTGTCATCTGGCTGGTAATCTCTCCCCCATTTCCCAACTTGGATTTCCATGCCTTGACTGGGGAGACCATTTTGGAATGTCAGGAAGGCTCAGTTTCAATGTTTTATGCTGTCCTCACCTACCTGGGTTTTCTGGCCCTTGTGAGTTTCACAGTGGCCTTTCTGGCTAGGAAATTGCCTGACAGTTTTAATGAAGCCAAGTTCATTACTTTTAGCATGCTGGTCTTCTGCAGTGTGTGGATCAGCTTCCTCCCCACATACCTGAGCACCAAAGGGAAGTCCATGGTGGCTGTGGAGATCTTCTCCATCTTGGCCTCTGGGGCTGGTCTCTTGGCTTGCATCTTTTTCCCCAAATGCTACATTATCCTACTGAGGCCCCATCTGAATTGTAGAGAAAATATAATGAAGCACAAGAATCTCTGATTTGTCCTGGGATTGAGAAATTTTACTTGGATTGTGGGATTGTGGACATTTGTCCCTCATAAGGTCCCAATGGCCATCTGAGTAATGTACATTGATATCAAAGGTGTGGATATTTATTAATTAAACAAATTTATATTTAGTCGTTCAACTGATACACAGCTGTGACTCTGGGCAGTTGAAAACCTATTTTGTAAAAATCCATCATATAATAAACCCATCATATAATATATCCTTGATAATTTTTTAAAAATCTGTAAACCACCATTTTACAGCAGGGAAGTTTCCCACTTTAATCACATTGTCTAAAATGTGCTGGATTGTGTTGGGTGCCTAGGGAGCAGGAGGTGAAGACTTTTATTTTACAAAAGGAAAGGTTGCTAATTAAAAAAAAGAGAGAATGAAATTGTAAATTGTGAATATCTTCAAGTAGTGCACAAATTAAATCTGCACTAAAAATAATATAGTTTATTTTAAAACTGTTTAAATAGAAAACAGTATTTCCTATTACCCCTTAATTTACCCTATGTACTTTTTAAGTAAAATTTCACTATATTTTCACATCTTTATATTATATATCTCAATAAATTTATTTATTGTTGACTTCTATGTTCCTGCTGTCTTAATTATAGTTGATCATTGTCACTCTTCAAAGAGCTACCCTCCTTTTTCTATGGAGCTCAATCTGCCTTTTATTTTATTTTTAATTTCTGCTTTTTCTTTCCAGTCTGTCTTTAGTTTTTCTTTGTCTCTTCTGTTTGTTCCTTGAGGGACAAGGAACACTCTTCTCTTCTGGCTCTCGGCTCCATCTGAGAAAGCATCTGGAACAACATTTACCTCAGTCGGTTGCCCAATTGATAGACCGAGAGGCACAATTGTGGTTTTAGAAATAGATTTTCCTCCTTTCAAAATGACAAAATTACTTCAGTGTTATGGGATAATGGACATTTCCCTCTCTTGAGATTCATCAAACTCTAGTAATCATTACTTCATCTCAGTGGATTTCCACAAATTAATCCACCTTAACCTTAAACAGGTTACATGGTGAAAATATGTTTATCTACAAGTTCCGAATACTATATCTGAATCCTTTTACAATTGGAGCTTAGATGAATGCTTGTGTGAAGATTGAAAACTCCACTTGAACCCTCTGAAGTCACCAGAGCATCACAGTTCCTGCAAGACCCTCCTTTGACTTGCTGTAGGAAAAAAACTCTCTTTTTGTGGCCAATGATTTCACTCTTAGTATTGCTATGGCTCTTGCCTGCAGCTGTCCAGATAGACCTGAGGCCAAACTGCTTCTGGAAGAGAACTTTCCAAGAACAAAAAGACTATTATAGACCCGGAGATCTCATTATCGGTGGAAACCTACCTCTCTCCCTTACTAAAGTTCTACAGCTCCCACGTGAGCCTCCTGCTGATTGGGATACCTATTCTCTGTAAGTGTTTCTTGATTGTCTTTTTTCTTGGGGCAATGTGAAAAGGGTAGTTTTGAACATAGGGCATACTTAAATCCCACTCAGCCTCCGTTGACGTAGGACCTTCCTAGTTAGAAGACATTGATTCTCCTTGATGAATCAATCTGCCTCTAGTCCCCTTTTCAAGCCCTCTGACTCTTCAGTGATAAAGAATAACTTGTCACACAAGGGAGTCCACCTTTTCTACATGTTTCTGTAGCTAAGGGGCACATGGCAAAGAAACCAGTATGGACTGAACTTGGGGAGAAATAATATTAGGTTCTTCTGTCTTATTTCTGCATCGAATTCATCTTCCTCTCTCATTATTCTGATGATTTGTAATGCCACCCTTCATGCTTGCATTACATTCTCTGTAGTGAAGGTCTGAACTTTTATCCCACCAAGCCTGGCTCCCTACCAATCACCTGTTAATCCTGGGCACTTCTGATCAGTGGAGCAAGCTTCTTTGGAGAATCCCCACCAGAAAGAGTTCCACATTCTGACTAATTGAAAGGACTTTTTCTACCTTGGGGGGGGGGCATCCATCTTCATATTGGACCTTAATACAATTGAGAGAGTCCAGAGATATTTTACGAGAAGAGTCCTCCACTCCTCTGCTCACAACAGAAGACCTTATGCCACCAGGCTTCAAATTTTGGGCTTAGACAACTTAGAACTTTGCCCCCTTCGGTCTCACCTAAGTGTAGTATATAAAATTATCTGCTACAAAGTCCTACCTGTCAATGACTACTTCAGCTTCAACCTCAATAATACACGAGCACCTAATAGATACAAACTTAATTCACACAATAGATACAAACTCGATTGCAGGAAATACAACTTCAGCAACAGAGTGGTCAATGCCTGGAATGCACTACCTGACTCTGTGGTTTCTTCCCCAAATTACCAAAGTTTTAACCTTAGACTGTCTACAGTTGACCTCACACCATTCCTCAGGGGTCTGTAAGGGGCCTGCATACGTGCACCAGCGTGCCTACCATTCCTGTTGTAATGTCCCTTTTTATTCATATGCATTTCATGTTTATACATTTCATGTATTCATAATCATGTATTCGTAATCATGTATATACTTTTATCTGTAATCTTATATATGCTTGACAATAAATAAATAAATAAATAAATAAATAAATAAATAAATAATTTCTAGCCAGCAAAAGTCAACCAGGTCAGAAATTCATTCGATTTATAAAGCCACCTAATTCAAAAAGACTCTGAGAACATGATAGGGTGCCAGATTGGGAAAAAGTGCTTGAGAATGTGGGACAGAAGATGACATGACTGGAGAAAATAAAATGTGTAGTTTTGTCAAGATAGCAATAGCAATAGCATTTAGACTTATATACCGCTTCACAGTGCTTCAGAGCCCTCTCTAAGTGGTTTACAGAGTCAGCATGTCATCCCCAACAATCTGGGTCCTCCTTTTACCCATCTCGGAAGGCTGAGTCAACCTTGAGCCTGGTGAAATTCAAACTGCCAAATTGCAGGCATCCGGCAGTCAGCAGAAGTAGCCTGCAGTACTGCACTCTAACCACTGCGCCATCATGGCTCAGCCACATTTCCTTAACTGGACTGAGAAGTTCATTTTGGAAAAGTCAATACTGACTTCAGCTGAGCTCATGATGTAAATTATAATTTCTGGATCAATTTATTTAAATTTGCTGTGGAGAGAGGAAAAGGAAGCTTTGTCATACACCGTTGACAATAATAATAAAAAATCTTACTGATTGACAGTAACCCTGTATTCCGACAGCAGTAAAACAAATCAACTAATTTGCATTGATCTGTTCTATGATTAACTCCTAGAATCCTGGTAATGCTTTCTTAACCAAATAAACAGTACATCTCCCTCCTGCTCCTGTCTAATTTTTGTCCTCTAACACTTGCGACAAAGACCTGTTCCCAAGAACTACCAACACATTCTGGCTTTGGCATTTGCCATTCAGGAGGTCAACAGAGACCCACATCTTCTCCCCAACATCACTCTGGGCTTCCGCATCTATGAAGAGAACCAGTATGCAAGCATGGCCCAAGATGTCAGCCTGTCTCTGCTCTCCAGCCAAGGAAAAATTTCCCCTAACTATAAGTGTGACACACAGGACAATCTTCTCTCTGTCCTTGGGGGTCTCAACTCTAGAACCTCATACCAGATGGCAACCATATTTGGCAATTTCAAGATTTCTCAGGTACTTGGACATGCAACATGATGAAAAGGTGAATGCTGCAAGCTCTGCCCTTGTATGATTATTGCCAACAACTCCCAGAGTCATTTCTGTGACCAGAAGAAAACATCTCATGAAAGTGCAAAGTTGTGGGGATGAAGAATAGGATACCCTGCTAGTTTAGATAATTTGAGATTAGTAACAAAAAATACAGGTTCCATTTTCCTTGCTTAACCTCTTCCTTTTTCTTCCATCTCCACCCTCCCTATAGCTAGGATACCGCTTCTCTGACCCTGTTCTGAGGGATAAGACTCAGTTCCCTACCTTCTACCAGATTGATCCCCGGTATGACCTACAGAATGCAGCCATTGTCCGGCTCCTTCTCTATTTCCAGTGGAACTGGATTGGGATTGTTGTTCAGAAATCAGAGAGCAGTGACCATTTCATCTGGATTTTTGATGCCACCCTCGCCCTGAATGACATTTGCATACAATTTGTAAAACAGATCTTGCCCCGAATCTCAATATTTAATGAATTGAACAGTGAACAAATAGATCTGCTTTGGACAATTTTGAGCAATGATGCTCAGGTTGTGATTGTCGCGGGGGATTCAAATACTCTGCAAAGCCTTATATCATCTCTCTACTTTTATGAAGAAATGAAGCACACCACTTTTGGGAAGGTCTGGATCCTGACCACCCAATGGGAATTTTCAGCTATTGGCTATCACTACGATTGGGTGAAATTAAAATCCCTCCATGGCGCTTTGTCTTTGACCGTCCATACGAAACCGGTGCCAGGATTCAAAGATTATCTCTGGGCTCTGAATCCACATGAACCCCACGGAGACGTCTTTCTCCCTGAATGGTGGGAAGTTGTATTTGACTGTGTGGTTTTGAAGGCAGGTGTGTCCTCACCTGTTGGCCGAAGGGTTTGCACAGGGGAGGAGAACCTAGACACCCTCCTGGCCTCCGTCTTTGATGGAAAGATGACCGGTTTCAGCTACAGCATCTACAATGCTGCCTATTCTGTGGCACATGCATTACATGCTGCATATATGTTGGAATCGCAACTGGCATTGAAGAGGGGCAGAAAGAACCCACACCTTCACCTTCCCGTGAAGTCCTGGCAGGTAACTGTTCAGATCTTCCCTGCTGATTTGTAAATATATGCTTAAGCTTCAAAGACAAGACTGGATTTCTTAAGAAAGCATCTGAACTGAAATAGTCAATGTAAATAAATAAACAAATAAATAAATAAAATACTTTGATTGTAAGATTGGTGATGAAGACAAGGGTCAGGGTTAGGCCCGTAACCTATAGTAAAGGGAATGCATACATGTATTAACTGTGGCTAGAATTGTATTTGCACAAAACTGGAAGAGTGAAGAGATCCCGACTGAGGAGAATGTCATTAGGAAAATGTTGGAATGTGCAGAAATGAATAGGTTAACCTTAGCTATACAGGATAAAGAACAAACTGAATACTATATGACATGGGAACTATTTTATTGATGGCTGAAGAACAAAAACAGAAACTAGAAATAAATAGAAATGAGTGAAATATAGACAAGATGTAAAGACAAAGATGTAAACAATATGATGACTTTTACTAATATTTTTGTTTAATATTACTATTACATTCTTATTAGAAGATATGTTAAGAGGGAGAAATGAATAGGTTTATTATGCTTACTATTATTACTGTAAGATTAGAGAATCAATATTAAAGAACTAGAGATTAGAGAACTTATCACATTTGCAGATGACACCAAGCTGGCAGGAATAGCCAACACTCCAGAAAATAGCCTCAAGATACAGAAGGATCTGGACAGACTTGAACATTGGGCGCTAACAAAATGAAATTCAATGGTGAAAAAAGCAAGGTTCTACATTTAGGCAAGAAAAACCAAATGCACAGGTACCGTATAGGTGGTACCTTGCTCAATAGTAGTAACTGTGAGAGGGATCTTGGAGTCCTAGTGGACAACCATTTAAATATGAGCCTGCAGTGTGCAAAAAAGCCAACACAGTTCTAGGCTGCATAAACAGAGGGAGAGAATCAAGATCACGTGAAGTGTTAATACCACTTTATAATGCCTTGATAACACCAGACTTGGAATATGGCATTCAGTTTTGGTCACCACGATGTAAAAAAGATGCGGAGACTCTGGAAAGAGTGCAGAGAAGAGCAACAAAGATGATTAGGGGACTGGAGGCTAAAACATATGAAGAACGGTTGCAGGAACTGGGTAGGTCTAGTTTAATGAAGAGAAGGATCAGGGGAGACATGATAGCAGTCTTCCAATATCTCAGGGGTTGCCACAAAGAAGAAGGAGTCAAACTACTCTTCAAAGCACCTGAGGGTAAAACAAGAAGCAATGGGTGGAAACTAATCAAAGAAAGAAGCAAATTAGAACTAAGGAGAAATTTCCTGACGGTGAGAACAATTAATCAGTGGAACAACTTGCCTGCAGAAGTTGTGAATGCTCCAACACTGGAATTTTTAAAGAAGAGGTTGGATAACCCTTTGTCTGAAGTGGTGGAGGGTCTCCTGCCTGGGCAGGGGGTTGGACTAGAAGACCTCCAAGGTCCCTTCCAACTCTGTTATTCTGTTCTAATATCAATGTAATGAATATTGTGAATTTTCTTTGCCATTGCACAGAGATATTTGCACCCAGAAGACACACTGTTTAATGGAAGATGAAATGTTCAAAATAAAAAACATATAGCAAAAAAAAAAAAGCCAAGGGTCAGGGGTTTGGGTTAGGGGCACGAAAAACAATGAAGGACATCAATGCCTCTTGCAAGAACTGGAGGAACATGCAATATCAGTGCACCTCATTCATTACTTCATTAATGAAGTAATTCATTAACAGCTTAACCAAAAACATTTTGCAGAGAAATCATTTGGAACCAGAGTTTGACTCATTTATATTTCCAAGCACCTTGTTTTCCTTTGGGAATAATCTGTAGTTTCAGTCCTTGAAGCTGAATATCCAGCAGCTCCAGAAATACAACATCCCCTCGATCTACAGCTTAGTTGTAACTTTGATATAACCAGATATCATATTTTACAAAGTTAATTAAATCTCTTTTTGGCAAGATATTTTTCTCTCCCTTCAAACTTCGATTTATGTGGGAAATTAATTTTAGTTTTTTAATGTTTGCCCATTTGCTCATCAAAGGTCATTCTCTCCATCAGCTAACAGCACACTTGCAATTGTGTCTCTGCAGCAGTGCGTAATAAACTCACAAAGTTGTGGTGATGGGGGAAATAGGAGGGAACAATAAGAAATATGATCTATGTTCACCACACTGAGTTACTTATAAAGTAATAAAGGCTGGATAAAAAGTAATTACTACTTAAAAGAAATGAAGAGATTGCATGTAAAAATCTATCGGGGAATTGCTGAGTTCATCAACTTTAACAATGGCTGGCTTTTTTCTTTCTTTTCTTTCTGGGATACAGAAAAACATTTATTATGCATATTGCAATTAAAATCTCTTTATATAAAGTCAGGAACTTTTTGATTGTCTGTTGCTTGTTTTGCCATTCCAGATGCATGACTTCTTGAGAAAGGTCCTCTTCAACAACACCGCTGGGGAGGAAGTCTCCTTTTCAGAAACTGGGATGAAATACGCAGGATTTGATCTCCTCAACTGGGTCGTCTTTGCAAATATGACGATCCTTCGAGAGAAAGTCGGATGGGCCAATCCGGAGGCTCCTTCCGCTGAAGGGTTCAGCATCAACCCTGATGCCATTGTGTGGGCCAACCAGGTGGGGAGTAGATGTTGTTTCCAGGGTTCTGGAAAGCTGAGAGGAAGGACCAGGCTGTTGTGATGAAAATTATATTCGGGGGAAGGAAGAAAAGGGCTGCGTTTTGCAGACCCCAAAGCCAAGCTGAACATCTCTAACCTCTCCATCTCAAAGCTAATCTCACTCTCCTTTCAGACAAAGCCTTTCTCCCGTTGTGTGAAGAGCTGCCTTCCAGGACAAGCCAGGAAAGTTGCAGAGGGGAAGCACTCTTGTTGCTACGGATGTGTTTCTTGCCCAGAAGGGACCATTTCTAATCAAACAGGCAAGTTGCTTGAGGAGACCCTCCAGCAGGAATGAGGAGGTCAGGCATCGCTGCCTGGGGAGGAGTGAGAGAGAATATGAGGTGGCAAATCAGTTGAACAAATCAACATGAAAATCATTCAGAACTTTTAAGAGTGGTATGTTGAATGGATCTTTTAAGCTGTTAGCAGCAGTTTTCTATGTATATTTTAATATTTTATTAAACACTGACCAGAGTCAGAATAACAGATTAACAGAGTTGGAAGGGATCTTGTAAATCATCTAGTCCAAAGCTCACCCAAGCAGGAGACCCTATGCTATTCCTGACAGATGGCAGTCCAGTCTCTTCTTGAAAGCTTCCAGGGATGAAGCTCCCACAACTTCTGAAGGCAACTTCGGTTCCATTGGTTGATTGTTCTCACTGTCAGGAAATTTATCCTTATTTCCAGGTTGAATCTCTCCTTGTTCAGTTTCCATCTATTATTCCTTGTCTGGTCTTCAGGTGCTTTGGAAAAAAGGTTGACCCCCTTCCTTCTCTCTGTGGCAGCCCCTCAAACATTGGAACACTGCTATCATGTCTCCCCTGGTCCTTCTCTTCCCTAGACTAGTTCCTGTAGCCATTCTTCATATGTTTTAGCCTCCAGTCCCCTCATTATCTCGGTTGCTCTTCTCTGCACTCTTTCTAGAGTCCCAACATCTTTTTTATAGTGTGGTGACCAAAGCTGGATGCTGTATTCTAGGTGTGGTCTTACTAAGGCTTTATAGAGTGGTATAAGTACCTAACTTGATCTTGATTGTATCCCTCTCTTAATTCAATTTAGGATTGCATTGGCTTTTTTGGCTGCTGCCTCATATTTTAATGGGTTGTCCGCTAAGACTCCAAGATCCCTCTCATGGTTACTGCTATTAAGCCTGATTTCACCCAGTCTGTATGTGTACTTTTGGTTTTTCTTGCCCAAGTGTAAGACTTTACTTTTCTCTACATTGAATTTCATTTTGTTAGATAGGGCCCAGGATTCAATTCTGTCAAGATCCATCTGGATCTTGAGTCCATCTTCTAGGTTTTGGCTATTCCTGCCAGCTTAATATCATCTGCAAATTTGGTAAGTTCCCCTTCTATCCCCTCATCTAAGTCATTTATGAAGATATTGAAGAGGCCTGGGCCTAGGACAAAACCTTGTGGTACCCCACTGCTTACTTCCCTTCCTGTAGATGTAGATCCATTAAGGACTACTCATTGAGTATGGTTTGTCAGCCAGTTATGAATCCATCTGATGGTGATGCTATCTATCCCACCTTTTTCTAGCTTACCAAGAAGTAGCTTCATTGTCGAATGCCTCAAGTCCCTCAGTCTTTGGGGAGATGGGAATTTCAAAATATAATAAGAAAAGAAATCAATTAATTCATCATAGTCATTCAGAACTTTTAAGTGTCGTACGTTGAATGAATCCTTTAAGTTGTTAGCAGCCATTTTAACTTTTATGTGCTGTTTATATGTTTTAATATTTTATTGAACACTGTCCAGACTCCCTCGATATGGAAGATGGGAATTTCAAAATGTAATAATGAAATGAAACAAATCAATCAATTCATTATATAATTACTCCTGAGAATTTTTAGCTGCTAATTCCACTGGATCCTTCTGTCTTCTGTACAGCAGAAGTAAAGAGATGGGGCGTATGGGGCATTTCAGATCTTTCATTGGGAAAATATTTCCCCTCAAGGATAATCCCTGGTTCTCTGTCTAATATCAGCTGGTGCTTATTCTTCCAGATGCAGCTCAGTGCACCCCCTGCCCAGAAGACCAACAGCCAAACAAGAACCACGTCCTGTGCATTTCCAAGACCATGAACTTCCTCTCCTATGAGGATACACTGGGCTTCATTTTAGTTTCCCTAGCTCTTTTCTTCTCTTTGATCACAATCCTCGTGTTGGCAGCCTTCATCAAACACTGCCACACACCCATCGTCAAGGCCAACAACCGCAACCTCACCTACCTTCTCCTGGTCTCCCTCCTGCTCTGCTTCCTCTGCTCCTTCCTCTTCATCGGGCAGCCAAGGAACCTCACCTGTCTCCTCCGACAAACCACTTTCAGCATCGTCTTCTCCACTGCTATTTCATCTGTCTTGGCAAAAACTCTGACTGTAGTTCTGGCCTTCATGGCTACTAAGCCAGGAAACAGGGCAAGAAAACTCTTGGGGAAGCAGCTGATCTTAGTTCTGGCCTGTCCTCTCATGCAAACAGCTCTTTGTGCCTCCTGGCTGGCAATCTCCCCCCCATTTACTAATTTGGACTTTAATTCTGTGAAGGGAGAAATTGTGTTGGAATGCAATGAAGGTTCAACCACCATGTTTTATGCTGTTCTGAGCTACATGGGTTTCCTGAGTCTCATCAGCTTCATAGTGGCTTTTCTGGCCAGGAAACTACCTGACAGTTTTAATGAAGCCAAGTTCATTACCTTCAGCATGCTGGTTTTCTGCAGCGTTTGGGTCTCCTTTCTCCCCAGCTATCTGAGCACCAAAGGGAAGTCCATGGTGGCCGTGGAGATCTTCTCCATCTTGGCCTCTGCGGCTGGTCTGCTGACTTGTATCTTTCTCCCCAAATGCTACGTTATAGTGCTGAGGCCAGATCTGAACAATAGAAGTTGCCTCATGAGGAAAATTAAGTAGGAAAGCAAGAAAACATATAGTCACTTCTGTACTGGTTAATATGGAGGTTTCCACTCCAACTACGTCCAGACACAACAAGCACATGCTAGCTAAAATAACCTTATGGTTTTCTTCTATTTGCTGACTCATTTTGCTGACTCAGGTTAGAGTCTGATTTAACTATGTGGCCTACTTAGAAGGCTCTGCAAGAAACCTTTCAATTTTATTCAAACATACAAATACTTTAACCAGAAAGTACTTTGTTTAGCCTTATACCTCCCTCCCTTTTATCATGAACAGCTCGGCTTTTAATTATTGTGTTTTGTAATATTGCATAACTTTTCATTATAAATAACAACAACAACAACATTATTGTCATTGTACGTGTATACACAGTATACCCATACAACGTAATTCACTTAACACCCAAAGACCAGGTCCAACATACATAACAATCCTCAAACACACTCCCACCCACCACAATTCTGCACCCCTAAACCACCCAAACATCCACACAACAGACCAAGTAATGCTGTACAATAGCTCACTGATGGTGACCCTTTCGTTGTTGAGCGCAATTATAGCTCTGGGATAAAAAACTATTCAGAAAATGTGTGGTCTGAGTTTTAATTGTTCTGTATCTTCTGCCATAAGACAACAGTCCAAAAAGATTGTAAGCAGGATGGGAAGAGTCACTGAGAATGTTATGCAACTTCCTCAAACAGTGAGATGCGTAGCTGGAGTCTGATGATATTCTGGGCAGTTTTAATGATTCTCTGTAGAGTTTTTTTGTCTACTACAGAGCTACTCCCATACCATGCAAGAATGCCGTATGTCAGGACACACTCAATGGTGCTGCGATAGTAGGACAGATGTAGAGTTTTTTTGTCTACTACAGAGCTACTCCCATACCATGCAAGAATGCCGTATGTCAGGACACACTCAATGGTGCTGCGATAGTAGGACAGATGTAGATGCTGAGATAGATTTATCTTCCTGAGCATTCTTGGGAAGTACAGCCTCTTCTGTGCCTTCTTCACAAGCATGTTAGCATTCATAGTCCATGAGAGGTCCTTCGAGATATAAATGTCCAGAAATTTAAACTAAAAGAATTTGCAATTCTTCTTAACTTGAGCAACTGAGCTGAAATTCTTATCACTTAATGGCAGATGCTGTTAACAGTTCCCGTCACAGGCTGTGAGAATTGATCATTGAATAAAGAGTATATTTATCTCCTCTACCAATGTCAACCACATTTTCCTCCAGGATTCCAGATTGGACATCCAGACTCACCTTTTCCAGTCTTAATTTTTTAATGAAATCAACCAAACTGCACACCAGTTCCATCTTAGGTAATGTGACCCCATCCAGAACAAAGGATAGAAAATGAGTGGATCTTCTTATGAGTTCTCTTTTAAACTGTATTTGATTAGATTATACTAGACTCAAACGGTCTGCAAAAGCACTGGACCACTGGGTCGATGTTTCATTTTGATCAAAATATCTAAGACACAAAAGTGAAAGATTCAGTCTGTGAGTTCTTTCTATGTATATAGTCTCATATTTCTATCACTATTGATAATATATTACTATTATCTCAATGCTATAGTATGCCTATCACTAGTATATAATTGCTACTCTACTACTACTACTGTACTATTACTACTACCACTTGACAGGGTTCCGACCTGTGTCCTAATTAAATCATGAACCTCGAGCCAAGCTTCAAAAGAAATCCAGTTATTTATTAGGGAGCTTTATGTCAGCACATTCCAAGTGAAGCCAGCTCTGACCCCACATAATTTACTTTCTGGCTAACTCTGTTTCCCCCCTCCCCCCAAGCTGTGTCATCAGTCACATTCTCCAATGAAGCAATTTCACGGGTTGTAGAGATCACTCCCCTCTGGTCGCTCTGGGTAACCATGGAGATGGCCTTGGCAGAGATATGACTGGAATGTGCTTTTGTTTTGACTGGCATTCTGCCTCGCTGCAGCTGCAAAGTTCATTTTCCCATCCCCCCCTGCCTTTGGCAACTCGAGGGAGGGAGGAATGGAATGGTCTGTATATGAAGTTTCTGTTTCCTGCATTACTGTGTTAATCTCTATATGAAATCTCTGTTTCTGTTACCCTGCAATGGTGCAGTGTGGGAGGGAATTGATTAACATTGCTTTAAATAGCTGGTTTTAAATGAAAAGCTTCAGTTCTTGCCTAGATCTCTTGTTATCACAAACCTTCCAATAAAAGCTCCTTTTGGAACCACTGCAGTTTCCTGAGTCCTGCTTTCTTGGGAAAGATTGGAGAGGCAAGACCTTACACCTCATGGAGAAATGGACTTCTAATTTCATCCCTTACCACACAAGAATAAATAAACCAGCACTTCCACACAAACACCTACATTATTGCTTACTTTTAGATGGATCACCACACTAGAACCTTGCCCCTGCAGGGGTGAAATGCTACTGGTTCAGGCCGGTTCTCCCAAACCAGTAGTAAAAAATACTTTAAAAAGTAAAAAAAAAAAGTTTCAATGATCGCGCATCGCACGGCTGATCTTCTGAATTATGAGGGTTTTTTTTACTTTTTAAGTATTTTTTATTACCGATTCTCTGGAACCAGTAGTTAAAAATGCTTTAAAAAGAAAACATTCTGATGATTGTGCTGATCTTTGGAACTTTTTTTTTTACTTTTAAGTATTTTTTTTTTTACTACCGATAGTAAAAAAAATGCTTTAAAACGTTTTTTTAAAAACTTTGACAATCAGCTGTGCCACGTGATTTATATTTGCTACAAAGCAGGAAATCCTGCATTCCAACAAATCTAAATCACGTGGCACAGCTGTTTCCCCTCCCCCACTCTTCTATTTACCTTTGCAGAGTCAAAAAAGGCTTCTTCGTGCCTGTGGCGCACATGTGTGCAAAGTGTGAGTTTGGCGCGCATGCCTGCAAAGCACACATGTGCATGCGAAGAAAACTGGTAGCAGACTTAGGAGCATTTCACCCTTGCCCTTAGCCCTCCATTTCTCTGAATACTCTATGGTTTATGACTCCATCTTGGATGCCCTCATCTCTCTGAATACTCTCTGGTTTAAGACTCCATCTTGGATGCCCTCATCTCTCTGAATACTCTATGGTTTATGACTCCATCTTGGATGCCCTCATCTCTCTGAATAATCTATGGTTTATGACTCCATCTTGGATGCCCTCATCTCTCTGAATAATCTATGGTTTATGACTCCATCTTGGATGCCCTCATTCCTCTGAATAATCTATGGTTTATGACTCCATCTTGGATGCCCTCATCTCTCTGAATACTCTATGGTTTATGACTCCATCTTGGATGCCCTCATCTCTCTGAATAATCTATGGTACAGACTCCATCTTGAATGCAGGTGCTCACTTTCAGATAGGTTGAATACTAACTGCACCATGATCCTCAACTCCAACTTCTTCTTTGGTGAGCAACAAAGGAAACAAACATGTGTTTTTTTTCCTTCTGGTTGTATGAAGAGATGCTATTGCTAAGTGGGTAGGATTTTATTTATTTTTTATTTTTTATTAAATTTGTATACCGCCCTTCTCCTACTGGACTCAGGGCGGTGCACAGCCAAGAATAAAAAACATTCATTACATTCAGCTGTTATGGAATGAAGAGACCAAACAACATTCCTGGGTCAGCCAGAGAGAGTTTATTTCCGGAGGTTCAAAGCCAAATTTGTACCTGAAACTTTGAACAAAGAAAACAGCTCTGATAGACAGTTTATATATGTTTCCAAGACAAAGGATTCGGTGAGATCATGCATTTTCCATATATGGTTAACATGAGCTCATACATTTTCTATATATGGTTAGCATACACTTGTTATATGATAATTGACATTTCCTAATTACTAAACCATTCGTAAACCATTATTTTTGGTTTATAAGATTATCTTAGTTTAGACAACCTTCCTTAAGTGCTTGTAGCTGCTAATGGGAAATTTACTGCTATCCTTGGGTCATAAGTGACTTTTTGTAACATACATGTCTTTGTGTCTTTGACAGTGATGCCCCTCAAATGTTTTCCATATGGCTTGTCCTTCCTTGACAGCTAGCTGAGCTAGGCCTCATCAGAAGATATATTTACCAATAATGGGTTTTAGCTGATTTTTAATATAATCTCCAAGCACTTTTCTCCCTTATAATAATGTGAATAGAGAGTGTCCTTTAACTGACCCTTTCTCCCTTAGAATAAAAGTGAATAAAGAGTGTCTTTTAGGGTTCATGTAATTGAATCTGACTCTACTTAATTTACTTTTATTCCCATTTACCTTATTCCCATTATTATTTTATTCACTTTTATTCACTTTACAGCTATATCGGGACACCAGAAGCCACAGCCACTCGGTGGATGTTATTCTTCCTTGCGATTACTGGAAGAACAGTAATTCTGAAGGTATCCCCCATAGATGTCAACCCGCAAAACTCCTTCAAGATAAAATCCGCTTAAATAAAATAGGATTTGTGTCAGAGTCCCAAGTAACCCTCCCAACAGAATCAGAACTCCAAGGCTGGCAAAATCCTCAAAGTACAGTGATGGGATTCAGCCAGTTCGGGCTGGTTTGGACGAACTGGTAGTTAAATTTCTGGCTGGCCCCTCCCCTCCCTGCCCTTCCAGGAGTCCCCACACATCCCATTTTGGCTCCCAGGTAAGTGCAGGGAGAACTACTAGGGCCAAAATCAGGCACGGGGGTGTGCAGTGCAACCCCACCCCTGCCCCCCACCCACGGTCCATTTTCACTTCCAGGATGCTGCAGGGAAGCCTCCTGTTAAGGATATTGTTGTTGTGTAACAACTAGCAGAGTAAAGCGCACAGAGAAACGTTGCTGAGAGCAATGAGATAGGAGATACATACAAACTGGTGTTATCAAAAGTTTTCTTTATAATGGGAAATAAACAATCTCGTAGTCTTCTAAACAGTCCAAGTCTTTACCGGTTAACTCCAAACAAACTCTTACCAAACAAACAGTAGTTGGTTCACAAACTCCGGATGGTAGCAGATCCACCCACACACGATAGCAGCTTATCATCCACTGAATACATTACAGTACCCTTCTTAAATACATTGTTAAATTACAAGTAATTATAGCATGACTCAGCATTACAGCATGATGCAGCATTAAAACTTAAAGTCACAGAACACATATATTGCCTGGACAACTGTTAGGCCCAAATCATATCCTAACATGCTCCCCTTTGGACAGGCCAATATATACAATTTAAATACAATATATACAGTTTAGATCCTTAATCCATAGCTTTCACAACATGCTTTATGTTTGACAGCACCTTGAGCTTTGGTAAAGTTATCCGCGATATTGTCTTCCGACATGCAATATTCCAGTTTAACCATATTGCTTTGGATACTTTGGTGAACATTCAGATACCGAATGTCAGTATGCTTGGATCTAGTTTTAACTGCTAAATTAGTTGCCATGTTTATAGCAGCTTGATTGTCCTCATGTATTACAATTGGATAATCCATCTTTAAACCAATATCCATCATTAGTTGTTTGTAATATATCAGATCAGTACATACCAGTGATAGACATGAAAATTCTGCCTCCATTGTAGATAGACTAATATGTTTTTGACGAATTGATTTCCAGCCAATCAAACAATTGCCTAACATTATAGCTATACCCAATGTAGACTTTCTAGTGGTCACATCAGTAGCGAAACTGGCATCAGCATATGCATTCAGTATTAAATCTTGGTTAGGTTCTAGATACAATGCATAATGCATCGTCATTTTCAGATATCTTAATATACGCTTTGCGGCCTGCCAATGCCTATCAGTTGGCTCTGCATTATACCTTGCTAATTGGTTTACGCTAAATGAGATATCTGGTCTCGACCAATTGCTGATATAAGATAGACTACCTATAAGAGACTGGTAGATCTCTTTACTAAAGTTAGGGCTTTGGATATCTTCATGGTTAAAACCCTGTGCCATAGGTATCTTGGCCGGCTTACATAGCTCCATGCCATAACACTTCAACATCTGGCTAATTTTGCTAGATTGAGATATTTTATAACCTCTAGCTGTTTGACTAATATCTAGTCCCAAATAATGCCTGATATTTCCTAAATTTCTGATCTTAAATTTAGTTTGTAACTGGTGAACAATATCCATGGCTTCCTTGTCAGTTTTAGTTATTATAGCTATGTCATCTGTAAACAATAACAAAAATGAAACTAACCCATTACTTTCTCTCTTAAAGAGACATTTATCCGCTATACCTTCATGAAAACCAATCCTATTTAGCTCTTTAACTATGCATTGGTTCCACTCAAACCCTGATTGTTTCAAACCATAAAGGCTTTTCTTGAGCTTCCAACAATCAGTTTGGTTTTGTGTTTCAACTCCTAAAGGCTTCCTCATATAGATGGTGTGCCTTAATGGAGCATGCAAGTATGCCGTCTCCACATCTATATGGTTAATACTATATTTGTTCTTAGCTGCCCATACCAGCATTGTTCTTAAAGTACTAGCACGTAAACTAGGAGCAAAAACCTCATCGAAATCTTTTTCGGTCTGAGAAAAACCTTGATCTACTAGGCGAGCTTTATGGGTTACTGTCCCATCTATACCTTTCTTAATTTTGTAAACCCATCTACAACCTATTACTTTCTCACCAGGTGGCAATTTCACATTTTCATAAACATCTAGATCAGTCAATGACTTAATTTCCTTACTCATTGCCTCCTTCCAAGCCTTCTGCTCTTTTTCAGGGTAAAGATTGATATCATCATAACTTGAAGGTTCAATGTTAACTTGGCAAACTACAGTTGCCTTATATCGATCCGGTGGATGCCTTTCCCTAGTAGATCTTCTAGGCAATACAGGACTCATTTCAGATGTTTCAGTTTCATCCTCCCCTAAACCTACTTCCTGTTCCTCAACCTTAATAGAGGATTCTATAGTATCTATATCCTCAGGACTCTCATCAGGGATTTGATGCTCTATACTAACAGAGTTATTATCATGTCTAAAATCTGCATGCTCTAGTTTCTCCCATCCTTCGTGCTCTAGAAATTTAGCACTCGCACTACAGTACACACTAGTAGTACCCTGTGCCCAAAATCTAAAAGATCTATGATTTGATTCATAGCCAACAAAAAACATTTTTCTGGCTCTTTGTTGATCCTTTCTCCTAACACTAGATGGAATATGTACCCAAGCTGGGGCTCCAAATGTGTGTAAATAACTAAGATTTGGTTTTCTCCCATGCCATAAGGTGAATGGTATCTCACCTGTAGAGGAATGAACCACGTTGTTTAGCACATGGTTAGCACACATAACAGCCTCGCCCCATAAATTTTCAGGCAAACCAGAATCTGCCAACATAGTTCTAATCATGGCTTGTAATGTTTGTCCTCGCCTCTCAATATAGGAATTATGCTGTGGTCTGTAAGGAGCAGATCGTTTATGCTGGATCCCTGCATCCTGCAAATACTTTTCTAACCTTTGGTTAGTAAATTCTGTACCATTATCGGTCACTAAGCATTTAACTTTAAATTTCTGCTTCCTTTCCACAAAACGCAGCCAGTTGTTTATATGCTGGAATGTTTCAGATTTTGTTTTCATAAGATAACAGAAGCCATATCTTGAATAATGGTCTACTATACTTAGAATATAGCAGGCACCTCCTATACTGGGTTTCTTGGGTCCAATTAGGTCTATAAACACTACCTCTAACGGCTTTGTAGTTTTAAAACCATTAACACGGTTTGCTGGTGTAACCCTACTTTTCTGCTGACTACAGGCATTACAGTTCAGATATTTACTACATGCTTGTAGTTTTATCCCTTCCGATAATTGCACTGTCTTCTTTAACATCCTGAAATTTAAGTGCCCAAGTCTCCGATGTAACAGATGAATACATTCATCATGTGGTTTAACATTCTTATAAACAGACTTAGACTTAGCCACCAATACTGGGTTCTCCCTTAAAATGAATAAATCATTTTCTAAATTTGCAGTAACAACCTTGCCATCTTTCTCTATAAGACACTTATCATTTTTAAATGTTACTGTAAACCCAAATTGTACCAAAGATTTAACAGATAATAAATTGAATTTTAAACCAGGAATATATAACGTAGGCAATGGTTCATTACTAAATGACCAACGAGCAACACCCTCTCCAGCTACCTTAACCTTCCAGCCATTTGCTAGTTTAACATGTTGGTTACTCTTCTCCATTTTAACAAAACAGTTTCTATTTCTAGTAATAGATTGCGAAGCACCACTATCAACAACCCAACAATCCTGGTTAACATCAGTAGTTGACCTAGATATAGCTAAATTACAACCCTTCTTGGGTCTATTATTGTCCCTAACAGGCATTTTCTTATTTTTACAATATTTAGCTATATGCCCTTTAGTCCCACAAGCAAAACAACGTTTTACAAAATAAGCAGTTGAGTACATTTTTTCTTCTTTTGGTTGTTGCACTCTCAACTGATCCCTTTCTTGTCTTCTTTTGGATTCTTCCAACAACCTACCGGTTATGCCAGCCAATGTCAGTTCATCTCTGGACAAAACCTCTAACGAAGAAACAAAGTTGTCATAACTATCGTCCAAAGAAGAAAGAATTATGTAAACTTGTTGTAGTTCAGAGAAAACAAGTTCCTTTTCATGCAGCTCCTGGAAACTTCTGGTCATGGATTCCAAATGAGCCATCATATCTCCCCCTTTAAGAAAATGTTGTCGAAATAATTTTCGTGTGAGATATATATGAGCACCCACAGAGTCACGAACATATAGTCTCTTCAACTTGGTCCAACACCTAGCAGCAGACTCTTCACCATGGATATGGACAAGCTGCTGGTCACCCAGTGTCAGTCCAATAATACAAAGAGCTCGTTCATTGTCTCTGTTAAACTTGGCTACTTTCTTGGCATCTTCTTCATCAGCAGGATCCCATGCTGTTACATCCGGTGGATTATTAACTAAGTCCCACAGTCCTTCTCTACGCAAAAGTAGACTACATTTTGTAGACCAGGATACATAGTTTGTTCCGTCCAGCCGGGTTATCATGGTAAAATTTGCTGCTTGTTCTAGTGCCATCTTCACGTAGAGTGTTTATCACAAACATAGTTTGTACTACTCACAAACTCAAACTAGCTCTCAGTGTAACTCTGAAAAAAGCCTAGTTAGTTCTGGTTGGTCCTGGTTGGCCCTGGGCCCATAACCAATGTTAAGGATATTGTTGTTGTGTAACAACTAGCAGAGTAAAGTGCACAGAGAAACGTTGCTGAGAGCAATGAGATAGAGATACATACAAACTGGTGTTATCAAAAGTTTTCTTTATAATGGGAAATAAACAATCTCGTAGTCTTCTAAACAGTCCAAGTCTTTACCGGTTAACTCCAAACAAACTCTTACCAAACAAACAGTAGTTGGTTCACAAACTCCGGATGGTAGCAGATCCACCCACACACGATAGCAGCTTATCATCCACTGAATACATTACAGTACCCTTCTTAAATACATTGTTAAATTACAATTAATTATAGCATGACTCAGCATTACAGCATGATGCAGCATTAAAACTTAAAGTCACAGAACACATATATTGCCTGGACAACTGTTAGGCCCAAATCATATCCTAACACCTCCTATTCCCAAAACTAGGCACTGGGTGTGCTGTGCGCCCCCCTATGGTCCATTTTCAGTCCCAGAAGGCTGCAGGGAGGCCTACTAGGCCCAAAACAGGGCATGGAGGGTGTGGCACGGCCCTTCCACAGCCCATTTTCACTCCCAGGAGGCTGTGGGAAGGCCTCTTAGGCTCCCTGTGGCCCCGTTTTTGCTCCCAGGGGGTGCAGGAGGCCGAGCGCTCCTGTCACACCCCCTGGCCACTCCCACCACGGCCACGCCCACCCAGCCAGTCATTAGGGAAGAGAGAACCAGTTGTTAAATTATAATTATAAATATGACGGCTAGGTCATATTGGCACATATGGGGAAACCCAACTCTAAAAAACCCCTCAGGTTTCCCCTGTAGTTAAAATTGCAAATTTTCCTCCCCTTGCCCCCTGCAGTCCATCACATGGCCCAATTGAGGTCACATTTCAAAGTTCATCAAGCCTCACACCCCCGCCTCCTTGCACCTGGTGGGAATGTCCTTGGCTCTTACAGAAAAGAACTTTATTTTGGTTACAATCCCTTTGCTATCCCTACCTCCCCCCACTTCCATTCCTACAGCTAGCCCGGCCTCTGCTGTGGCAGCCCTGAAGATGCCAGGAGAAAAATGGCTCCAGGACTGGCTGACAATTTGAGCATTCCCAAGGGAGGTTGTATGTACCACCTTAGCTACTCAGACAACAAGACAATTTCTAGGGACCAATGAAACTTAACTGGCAGGTTAAAGCAGGTTAGCAAAAACATTCCTTATATTAAATTGCCCCAAGGTGTTCCAAAATGGTACAGCTTGATTTTTTGATTTTATTTATTTGTCAAAGATGTATAAGATAACAGGTAAAAGTATAAACCTAATTTGAATACATGAAAAGAGTAAATAAAAAGGAATATTAGGACAGGGATGGTAGGCATGCTGGTGTACTTATGCACGCCCCTTACAGACTTCTTAGGAATGGGATGAGGTCAACAGTAGACAGTCTAAGGTTAAAGTTTTGGGGGTTTGAGGAAGAAACCACAGAATCAGGTAGTGCATTCCAGGCATTGACCACTCTGTTGCTGAAGTCGTATTTCCTGTGTTAGGAAATGGTTATTTGTCTAACTAATTGGTCAGGCAACATATAAACCAACAATATATGTTTGCAGTCAGATAGGTGTTATATTGCTTTAAGACTGTATTGCATCATCCTGTATCCTGATTGGCTAAGCTCTGTAGCCAATGTACTTAAGGGAAGTCAGGATCATGGTTAGTGTGGATACTACACCAATTTACCTGCTTATTTGCTGTAACTCTCTACCTGATCTCTCTGCATAATCACTGTTTGATCATAGCCACATGTTGCTTTCTACTATGTATTGAATATTTTGATATTGAACTTGTTCCTGTTTTGAAACTCAAGAAGAATTGTTTTATTGTGTATGACTACAACTGGTAAGAAGACTTTGTACTTGAAATATCTCTGGATTGATCTTTTAACTCTCATTTTATCTGTGTATGACTTGGATTGTTTTTGGACTTTGCTTTACTTTTCCTAAAAGTAAAAGACCACAACAACTCAGTGTGTTTGTATGTTGACTGTGATTGTTCACAACCACTCCCGGTCGCTTTTTCATGTGTTTACTCAAAGGGTACTTTGCTCAATAACCTACAACATCGGTTATGAGCCAAAAATATCCTTAACATCCCGTAATCAAGTTTGGAGCGGTTTACCTTATTATTAGCTTGCTGATTTACTCCTAAAGTATTATTATTAGCTTGTTGATTTGCTCCTAAAGGTGAGGGTTTTTTTGAGAGAGAGAGTTACCAGCAGTTCAGGTCCTCAATAAACATTGATATATTTTTTTGGTCTAGGAGGGAAGGTGAGAATAATGAATGGGTTGCTTCTCTTGCTGCTTCTCTTTTGGCTCCTCCCTTCAACAATGCACAAAATACTGCAAACCGTTTGTGCTCCGAGGAACCCTTTGAGAACTGTGAAGGACTACTACAGGTCTGGGGATCTCATTATTGGAGGGAATTTGCTCCTGGAAAAGTTTTCTCTCCTTGAAGCATTGAAATTTGACCATCAGCCATCAAAGTCTCCAATTACAAGAAGGTACGTTTCACATGGAAGGGAATGGGCTAGAGGGTGGTCTATTTGGTTTGGGATTCAGAGACTCCATTCAGAAATTCTTGTTCTAGCGATGCTTCCAAAATCTCCTCTGGTTCAGAAGCCTTGATGCTTTCCTAGATAAAGAACCATCCTCATCAATTCAATCCTAGCCAGGCTCAAGGTCGATTCAGCCTTCCATCCTTTCTAAGGTAGGTAAATTGAGGACCCAGTTTATGGGGGCAATAAGCTGACTTTGTATAAATATACAAAAGTATGAAGGCTATTGCTTAACGCATTGTAAGCCGCCCTGAGTCTCCGGAGAAGGGCAGCATATAAATCAAATTTAAAAAAAATAAAAAAAAAAAATGGGATAGAATTTCCCAGTTTCATCAGGAGGATGATAAACAGCTTAAAAAGTGAAGAAGATGGTACATGTTCGGCTTACAGGAACTGGGCCTGGCTAGTCTAGTGAAGAGAAGGACCAGGGGAGACAGGATGGCAGTCTTCCAATATTTGAGGGGCTGCCCCAGAGAGGAGGAAGGGGCTCAAGATGTTTTCCAAAGCACCTGAAGGTCAGACAAGGAATAATGGATGGAAACTGATCCAGGAGAGAGTCAATGTAGAAATAAGGAGAAATTTTCTGACAGTGAGAACAATCAACCGATGGAACAGAAGTTGCCTTCAGAAGTTGTGGGAGCTTCATCCCTCAGGCTTTCCCTCAGCTTCATCCCTCAGGCTTTCAAGAAGAGATTGGACTGCCATTTTTCAGAAATGGAGGGTCTCCTTCTTGCGTGGGCTTTGGACTAGATGACTTACAAGGTCCCCTCCAACTCTGTTAATCTAATCTAATCTTGTGGATTTAGGGAAGAAGTTGACGTATTAATTTGGACAGAAATCATGAGAAAGTCAATCTATTTACAATGTGTGATTTAAAAAAAAAACGGCAAATCCAGTTTTGGAAATTAGTGTTCCTTTGTAAGGGACTTTAGCAAATATATCTTGTGGAGTCCCAAAGGCGCTTTTACAGGAGGTAACTGGACTTTCTCTCTTTTTTTTTTCTCTTGAAGATGTTCCGCTTTTCATCCAAGAAGCTTTTTTTTTTATTATTTGATTTATATGCTGCCCTTCTCCGGAGACTCAGAGCAACTTACAATGCATTAAGCAATAGCCTTCATACTTTTGTATGTTTTATACAAAGTCAGCTTATTGCCCCCACAAACTGGGTCCTCAATTTACCTACCTTAGAAAGGATGGAAGGCTGAGTCAACCTTGAGCCTGGTGAGATTCGAACACAGTAATTGCAGACAGCTGAATGTTAATAGCAGGCTTTTAGTCTGTTGAGCTATCCAGGCTTCAGCTCTGACAGGATTTATTTATTTTTACTTAATTAAATTTGTATACCGCCCTTCTCCCGAAGGACTCAGGGCAGTGGACAGCCAGGATTAAAATACATACGATATAAACATTAAGATAATTTAAAATATAATTAAATCATTTGGCTTCCCAATTTAAAAACCCCTCATCTATAAAATTTAAAACTAATCCAATTAAAATCCTTTTAGGCCAGCCCGGCTTGTTGGAACAAAAAAGTCTTCAGGGCCTTATGGAAAGTATGGAGATCCGGGATCAGTCGTATTCCTGGGGGTAGGTCGTTCCAGAGGGTAGTGGGGGAATGGAAGGATTTATATTCCTTGAAGACAGCTGGTCATCTGCATCCTTTTAGAGGGTTGCTGAAGGATTTGGAGGTTTGTCTGTGTCCTCAGGGTCACCTGAGTAGTCCTCCTACTCCTACCTTGTGGAGTATTGTGGTTCTCAAAGCTGAGAGAGTTTTTCCAAAGGGCAATCAAACTGCTAATGCTTCTCTCTCTCTCTCTCTCTCTCTCTCTCTCTCTCTCTCTCTCTCTCTCTCTCTCTCTCTCTCTCTCTCTCTCTCTCTCTCTCTCTCTCTCTCTCTCTCTCTCTCTCTCTCTCTCTCTCTCTCTCTCTCTCTCTCTCTCTCTCTCTCTCTCTCGGAAAGCAACCTCCAGCAGCACACAAGAATAGAATAGAGCTGAAAGGGACCTTGACGGTCTTCTAATCCAGCCCCCTTCTCAAAAAGGAGACCCTATACCATTTCAGACAAGCAGCTGTCCAGTCTCTTCTTAAAAACCTCCGGTGATGAAACCCCTTCAACTTGTGAAGGCCAGCTGTTCCACTGGTTAATTGTCCTCATGGTTAGGAAGTTTCTCCTTAATTCCAGGTTGCTTCTCTCTTTGGTTAGTTTCCAACCATTGTTTCTTGTCCTGCCCTCTGGTGCTTTGTAGAATATAATTTGATCCCCTCTTCTTTGTAACAGCTCCTCAAATACTGGAATCCTGCTATTATGTCCCTCCCGTGTCCTTCTTTTCTCAAGATGGGACATACCCAATTCCTGCAACTGTTCTTCATATGTTTTTTTGTCTCCAGCTCTTTATTGGTCTTAGTTGCTCTTCTCTGAACTTTTTCCAAAGTCTCAGCATCTTTTTTGTAGTGTGGTGTCCGAAATTGGTGGCAGTATGGTCTTACTAAGGTTTTATAAAGCGGTACTAATACTTCACGTGATTTTGATTCAATGCCTCTTTTTATAGAACCCAGAATTGTATTCCCTTTTTTGGCTTAAAAGCTTCCCAGTAATATAACCAAATGTTTTCTCATTATAGCACTACGTTCAAGAATTATCAACTCTTTCTGGCCTTGGTACTTGCAGTAACAAAAATCAACAAGGATTTGGATCTGCTGCCCAACATCACACTGGGCTTCCATATTTATGACAATAAGGAGACTGTTAGGAGGATTTCCTGGAACAGCCTCTCTCTTCTGTCCACACGAAGCCGTATGGTTCCAGATTACAAATGTGACAAGCAGGAAACCCTTCTTTCTGTCCTTGGAGGTCTCAACTCCCAACACTCAAGGCAGATGGCCTCCATCTTCAGCATCTTCAAGGTCCCACAGGTAAGGGGGTTCCAGAGGGTACCAGTATGGAGCCAATAAACACACAGAGAAGCCAGCAAGGATGCTAAAGTTACTTGGGCAAAATCAGGAAATCATGATTTGGAGAATTCATTCGTTTATATTTTGTGTGTCGGGATCTATTTCTTTATACCCGCATTGCAAAGAGATAAAGAATAAGGAATGTATGAAATGCTTTCCTGGATGAATTCCTTTCTAACCAGTTCTGTGCAAATGTAACCACGTGTCAGGTTTCGAGGTCATCTCAAATAAATTGCATTTCAAACAGTCTTTGATGAAAAAACTCTCATTTATTAAGCACGACATTCTAACTCCGACTCATCATAGCCAAAACTGACTTCTGACCCAAAACCCTCCCTTTCCTTCCCCCACTCCTCTGCACTCATTGGCCATCTTCCCAGTCACTCTGCCCCTAATCTACTGCTCCAGCTCAAAGGAACTTCCCCCTCTCATCCCATCTCCTAGGGGATATTCTCTCCAGGGAAAATAAGTAGGTGAAAACTCAAACGTCCCTTTCCAGATGCCTCCGCTTCTCCTTCTTATGTCAGCACTAGAGTAAATGCCACTTGAAGTGCTGACATCACGCTTCAATGTGGTTTATTGTGTGAATCGGGGGTGATGGCTTCTCACCTGCCAGTGCCAGGCAAACTATGTCAGTGGTGGTTTTTCATAAGGAGAAAGGAAGTTTATCTTTGCCACATCTGGAAGGTTTAACAGGTTTAACAGATTAACAGAGTTGGAAGGGATCTTGTAGGTCATCTATTCCAACCCCCCGCCCAAGCAGGAGACCCTACATCATTTCTGGCGGTCCAATCTCTTCTTGAAAGTCTCAAGTGATGAGACAAGGAAAGACTCAAGGCTGCTGATGTGAGTTTTCCTTGCTCCTGGATTCTGTTCCTTGGGCCTTTATTTCTTGTTCTGTCTTCCAGTGCTTTGGTGAATAGCTTGACTCCCTCTTCTTTGTGGCAGCCACTCAAGTACTGGAATACTGCCATCATGTCCCCCCTAGTCCTTTTTTTTCTTTGGACTAGCCAAACCAAAAACCTGCAGCCATTCTTCATATGGTTTAGTCTCCAGGCCTTTGATCCTCTTAGTTGCTCTTCTCTGAACTTCTTCCAAAGTCTCAACATCTTTTTTTGTAGTATGGTGACCAAAATTGGTTGCGGTATTCCAGGGGTGGCCTTGCTAGGGTTTTATAAAGTGGTGCATTAGGCAAAGATAAACAGAAAAGTTGTGAATATAAACCCATTAACAGTGTATAAGGTAAAGGTAAAGGTTCCCCTTGCACATATATGCTACTCGTTCCTGACTCTAGGGGATGGTGCTCATCTCTGTTTCAAAGCCGAAGAGCCAGCGCTGTCCGAAGACGTCTCCGTGGTCATGTGGCTGGCATGACAAAATGCCAAAGGCACACGGAATGCTGTTACCTTCCCACCAAAGGTGGTCCCTATTTTTCTACTTGCATTTTTTACCTGCTTTCGAACTGCTAGGTTGGCATAAGCTGGGATAAGGAACGGGAGCTCACCCTGTTACGCGGCACTAGGGATTCGAACCACTGAACTGCCGACCTTTCGATCGATAAGCTCAATGTCTTAGCCACTGAGCCACCACATCCCTTAACAGAGTACACTTTATAGAATAAACCCATCTTGTATATACATAGCAAAGGAAAAGCATTCAGAGGTCTGGTCTTCAGTTTGTATTTCAAACGACCCTTACTCCACTCAGATTGAATTGACCAGGTTTTTGGGGCCAAAAGCCACAGGATGGACATCCTTAACCTCAACATAAAATATGACCTTGTGATGAAAAATTCATTTGTAAAACCAGATTCTCCCTTTCTGCAGCTCGGTTTTCACTTCCTCAAGTTCACTCAGGGAGACAGAACTGTTTTTCCTTCCTTTCTCCGGATCAGTGCCAATGAATTTTCTCAGTATGTGGGTTTAGTCCGACTGCTCCTGTATTTCCAGTGGAACTGGGTTGGGCTGGTGGCCCCTGAAAATGACAATGGAGAACTTTTCATCTCAACTCTGATGCCGATGCTGAAGGAGAAGGAGATCTGCCTGGCCTTCACTCAAATGGTGAAACATGAACCTTATTTTACACGGTCCAAATGTATTCCCCTAATCAAAAGTTGGTTTAAAGTAGAAGTTATCATTTTGTTTGGAGAATACAAGTGTCTTCCAACTATATACATCTCTCTGCATTTGTTTGAAACATGGACTGGGATCGCATTTAGAAATGTTTGGATCCTGACTTCCCATTGGGAAATCAGCATATATCACCAGACTTTGAAATTCAGAAAGCCCTTCCATGGCGCTTTGCATTTCATGGATCATAGCCACGATGTCCCAGAATTCCTGCCCTTTCTTCTGTCTTTAGACCCCTTGAATCCCCAAGGAGATGTCTTTCTCCCTCCATGGTGGGAAGACGTCTTTGAGTGCCAGATCCACAAACCAGGAGTGATCCTTCAAAAGGAGGAAAAACAATGTACTGGAAAGGAGAGTTTACAGACCTTGCCATCTTATGTGTTTGAAACAAGCATGACAGGTGAAAGTTACATTATCTACAATGCCGTTTATGCTGTGGCACATGGACTGGATGCGATGCATGGATCGGGAGCACAGTCAGTCATGCTGAGGCTTGGAAAGAAGATCTCAAATCTCCAGTCATGGCAGGTACTTTCTGTGAACAATGTCAACTCACAAAGCATCCCTGATCTGCTCTTGAGTTGCCATAGGCAAGGGAGATGGGAAACCAGCGAAATGGCATGGCAGCCAAAGAGAGATGCACATTCCAGGTTTATCTCTCTCAAGGCTGTATCCCAGGGTTACCCACAGCGGCTGGAGGGGAGTGATCTCTACAACCCATGAAATTGCTCCATTGGAGAATGTGATTGATGACACACCCAGGGGGGAGGGGGAAAACAGGGTCATGATTGGGGCATAAATTATATAGGGTCAGAGCTGGCTTCACTTGGAAACGTGCCGACATGAAGCTCCTAATAAATAACTGGATTTCTTTTGAAGCTTGGTTTGAGGCTCATGATTTAATTAGGGCATCCATCTGAATCCCGACAGCCAGTCTACGGGTTCTTCAAAATTCCCATGGATGTTTCTTGGTTAATTTATGAAACATTTCCATGCCACTCATCTAACTGCAAAAATAACGTAAACCATTAACATACACTAAAATAAGTATGATGATTTGATTAAAAAAAGAAAGGGGAAGGGTAACCCAATCAGTTGTCAAAAAGTTCCAGAACAGAAAGTTCTTCATACAAGACCTTAAGTGGTGGCTTGAGTTTCAGGGGATCCAACATCATTCCAAGGAGGAGGTGTCAACCCATTACAAGGTGACAAAGTGGGACCTTTGTGAATCTTCTGCAGATCAGTCAAAGTCCTACTGGTCACCTTTGCAGCACCACCAGAGTTTCTTTTAGCAAATATTGATTTATTTTAACTTGCTTTATTTGCAATGGATTAGCATCCTGGGTGAGCACAGAGCATTTGTTGAACATAGTGTTTGTTGTACTGCTGAGCTTGCTGTGTGAATCTCATGAATCTCAGCATCCACAGAAAGATTCCAGTTTAAAGTGGTCCAGAGACCCTTTGCTCCTCTGAAATTCATTAGACTGTTCTGCATCAAAGGCTTTAATTGGGTTGCCTCTCGATCATGAAGGGACAAGAGAAAGCAGACTGATTGAACATCACCTGTAAATCAGAGACCCTGCTTGGCACCTAACCAGACAGGAATGCTACATTCAGCACCTATTGAGTATCAAATACTGAACTTCAGTAAAGACAGGTGGAATATCAGAATAAGAGTTGGAAGGGACCTTGGAGGTCTTCTAGTCCAATCCCCTGCTCAAGCATACCTGTAGTATTTCAGACAAATGGTTGTCCAATCTCTTCTTAAAACCTACATTGATGGAGCACCCACAACTTCTGGAGGGAAGCCATTCCACTGATCAATTGTTCTCACGGTCAGAAAATTTCTCCTTAATTCCAGGTTGCTGGTCTCCTTGATTAGTTTCCATCCACTGTTTCTCATCATGCTTTCAGATGCTTTGGAGAATAGGTTGAGCACTCTTCTATGTGGAACCCACTTAAATATTGGAACACTGCTATCATGTCGCCTCTTCTTTCCTCTTCACTAGGCCAGACATACCCAATTCCTGCAAATTTGCTTCCTATGTTTTAACCTACAGTCCCTTAATCATCTTTGTTGCTTTGTTGGTAAGAGTCTAACGGGGTTCGTGCAGAAATTATCTGCAAGTAGTCCTTCAGTTATAACAGCAATTGGAACCAGGATGGCTGATCCTGTGAGCCAGTCATTTTCTGTGAGATGATGGAATGAGGGCATGGGTGTGTTCATTTGTGCAACTGTGAAGCCAAGGAAAATGGGTGTTCTAGGTATGGTTTTACTAAGGCTTTATACCACTCTATAAAGCCTTAGTAAGACTACGCTTAGAGTCCTGCATCCAGTTTTGATCACCACACTATAAAAAAGATGTTGAGACTCTAGAAAGAGTGCAGAGAACAGCAACCAGGATGATTCGAGGACTGGAGGCTAAAACATACAGTAAATAGATACTGGAACCATTAGACTACACTACGGCTAGTCTAGGGAAGAGAGGGACCAGGGGAGACATGATAGCAGTCTTCCAGTATTTGAGGGGAAACATTGCCACAGAGAGGAAGGGGTCAAGCTATTTTCCAAAGGCCAGACAAAATCTTTTTATGTAAGAATTATTCTATTAAAAGTGGAGTTCATGAAGTCATGATAGAAACACCAGATAGTAGAATCTTTTTGCTATTTTGGGGTCCATCTCTAATGCTCCATGATAGATTCCCGTCAACCCTGAAGCTGGCCTAACTGTTTCCATTTTCTTTCTGTAGTTTTTCTCTAAGGAGGTTTCTCTTCGCTTAGCTTCAGGGCCAGCACAGCCTGGAGCAAGAGGCCATGGAGGGGTGGGGGTGTAGAGATAGCTGGGGTGTCATAGCCTAAATAAAATTATTTTCCCTGGGAATCAAGAATGTTCATGCAAGTGTTCGAAAGGTGGAGACTGAGGTTACCTAGCAAGCGGACTTGGATCATGCTGATAGGATCATCTGACTGGGAACTCTGAGAGGAACTGACAAAGTTTTACTTTTAATTGGTAAAACTGGCGGGAATTTAGAACCGGTTTTCCTTTCCATACCAAATTGGCACAACCACCAAGGTTGTGCCAATTTGGTATATCCCAATAAAATGTTCTTTGAGGAATATGCCTGCCTCAGAGTTCTCATTGAAGGGGATGTATTACTTGGAACCCTGACATTTCTATGATCTGATGCTGCTTCTGATCACTCAGCTAACATGTCTAGCTATCAATATTTGTAATTATCTTCTAAAATGATGGTCACCAGTGATAGAAGCCATGATGTCTCATTTCTAATTACCCCACTTTCTGAACATCTCTTTTATTTCAGATTCTTCCCTATTTGAAGACTGTCCAGTTCAACAACAGTGCTGGAGAGGAAGTCTCCTTCTCAGAAATTGGACTGGTGCCTGCTCATTATGATCTTCTCAACTGGATTTTCCTCCCCAATCATTCTTTTGTCTCTGTGAAAGTTGGGCAACTGGATCCCAAGGCTCGCCCAGGCCAGGATTTCATCATCAACTCGCATGCAATCATCTGGGCCAGAAAGGTGAGCTAGAAGGAAATTTTCTGAAACAAGGGAAAGGTTCATTCTCTCCCATCATAAGTTGTTTGTCAAATGCCTAAATTTTGTCCACGTGATTGTGGGGAACTATAATGGCTGAAATTTGGAAGTCCCTTTGGTCAGTGCTATTGTAATTTTGAAGAGGGGCTGAGCGAATGGTCATACCTCAAGGAATATCTACAATTAAGAGAAGAGAAGAGAAGAGAAGAGAAGAGAAGAGAAGAGAAGAGAAGAGAAGAGAAGAGAAGAGAAGAGAAGAGAAGAGAAGAGAAGAGAAGAGAAGAGAAGAGAAGAGAAGAGAAGAGAAGAGAAGAGAAGAGAAGAGAAGAGAATAACCCCCTGCATAGGCAGGAAACCAGATATCATTTCAAACAAATGGTTATCCAATCACTTCTTAAAAACTTCCAATGTTGGAGCATTTACAACTTCTGGAGGCAAGTTGTTCCACAAGATAGATGATAGATAGATAGATAGATAGATAGATAGATAGATGATAGATAGATAGATAGATAGATAGATAGATAGATAGATAGATAGATAGATAGATAGATAGATAGATAGATGATAGACATATAGATAGATGATAGGTAGATAGGAAGATGAGATTGATAGATAATAGAGATAGATATAGATAGATAGATAGATAGATAGATAGATAGATAGATAGATAGATAGATAGATAGATAGATAGATAGATAGATAGATGAGGTGGGGAGGAAGGCAGGGAGATTACTGGGGTGTGGGTCGAAGGGAAAATTAGTCTAACACTTCACTCATTAATTTCAGACTCCGCCTGACTTCTCTGCAATCACTACCTCTCAGTAAAAGTTTCTTTTAAAACGCAAACAATTTCAAGAGTTTTATTTTCTTGAGAAGGTAGCTGAGGCAGGTCCTTACAGAGATGACAATGTGGAAATTAAATGATGCATGACCATTGAATAGACCATCTCAAACATTTCTCTTTTCTCTTTTAGAAGGTGCCCTTTGCCAGGTGTGGCATGAAGAGGTGCCAGGCAGGAGAGAGGAGAAGAGTTCCAGAGGGTGAGCAGGTTTGCTGCTACCAATGTGCCCCTTGTCCAGAAGGGACCATTTCTAATCAGACAGGTAAAGTATACTGTTATGGCCTGCCAGCAGAGCTGATGGCAGACTCAGAGAGTGAGGAGGTTGGGGATGAACATGGGCCAGTCCCATGTTCATCCCCAGTCTGGGGAAGGTTCTGAAGAGTGCTCTGCATTGGAGGCAGAGATGGGGCCAAGCCAGGGCCATCCAACAGTTATCAGCTGCCTTCAGAGTCAGATATCAGTGGGGCAGAAGAACAGCTGGAGCCTGTTCCCAGTCTGCATATGCACAGAGCTGCCAGGAGAAGGGAAAGCTAAGGAACAAGGATCAACTCAGGAATAAAGCCACAGGTGGACAATGAATGGTGCCTTCCAGTGGGAATAAAAGAGGAGCAAAAGAGGAGGGGAGTTTGCAGGAAACAATTAGTTCGCTTAATTGGCTCATGACTCTCTGAGACTCCTTGCCAAGTTTCGAAGATATCAGCCTGGCAGCTCTCCAAGCCAGATAAGGTCTGTGATTGTAAATTCTCCCTTGAAAGACTGGATGTAAATGAAAGGAATTCACGGTAACTTAATAAAAAGGGGTTGTTGTTGGAACAAGGAATCTGCTTCATGGTTTGGGGAAGCCTAAGTCAGAACACATACATCAAATGTAGATCGTCCAGGATCAGCCATTAAATAGATCAAAATAATAAGGGGTTTTTGGTTATTTGCGGTAGGTTGGACAGTGTAACCTCCAACTCCAAGGAACAAAGATTGGCAGGACTGCTCTCCTCGACAAATTTACCATAGGCTGCATTCAAGGCAGAATTCTGTGGATTTCTTGCTGTCCTTTCCATTCCTTCTATCATGCACCAATGAGAAAACCAACTACTATGGCTGCAAGACCCTCCCCACAAAAAAATTATGACTGATTGAAGGGAGAAACTGATTTCTCTCCCCCGCTTCCCATGACACTTAGGTGTGTCTATATGTGTGTGAGTGTGTGCATGCGTGTGTCAAATTATTATCTTAGAACACACCAAATGATAATGAAACTAAGAAGGAAAAAGCAGGCTTCATAGCTGACAAATCAGTCAAACTTCTTTGGCTTAAAATAAAAATACGTGCCAAAAATAATTGCCCAGTGATTGGAGGGAGGAAGGGAGAGAGAGAGAAGAGAGAGCTAGGGAGGGAGGGGGAGAGAGAGAGAGGGAGAGAACTAGGGAGAGAGGAAGAGAGAGGGAGCTAGGGAGGGAGGGAGAGAGTGAGGGAGAGAAAGAGAGAGATAGGGAGGGAGGGAGGGAGGGAGAGAGAGAGAGAAGAGAGAGCTAGGGAAGGAGGGGGAGAGAGGGAGAGTGCTAGGGAGGGAGGGAGAGAGAGTGAGCTAGGGAGGGGGGGAGAAAGGAAGGGAGAAAGAGATAGGGAGGGAGGAAGGGAGGGAGGGAGGGAGGGAGAGAAGAGAGTGCTAGGGAGGGAGGGGAGAGAGGGAGAGAGGTAGGGAGGGAGGGAGAGAGAGTGAGCTAGGGCGGGAAAGAGGGAGGGTGAGAAAGAGAGATAGGGAGGGAAGGAGGGAGAGAGAGGAGAGAGAGCTAGGGAGGGAGGGAGGGAAGGAGAGAGAGAGGGAGGGAGAGAGCTAGGGAGGGAGGGAGAGAGAGTGAGCTAGGGAGGGAGGGACGGAGGGAGGGAGGGAGAGAAAGAGAGAAATAAGGAGGGTGGGAGAGAGGGAGAGAGAGAGATAGGGAGGGAGGGAGGGAGAGAGGGAGAGAGATCGAGATCTGAGCAATTGATCAGGGACACATTTTGAACCAATGATGATTTGCCCTTTTTTTGGTGCAGGTAAACTTCCCAGGGGTCCTTCCATCACTTTCTTTTTGAGTTGGCCCCTGTAGAAAGGAGTCAAACCTGAGACTCTAGGTAGGAGAGATAATGCTCGCTGTAGATGCCCCTGAATACTTAGACAAAAAATTTTGATTACAGAAGCAGACCAATGTGACCATTGTCCAGAAGACATGTATCCCAACAAGGACAAGGACCACTGCATTGCCAAGAAGATCCACTTCCTTGCCTATCATGACACCCTGGGATATGGTTTAGCATCTCTCTCTCTTTCTCTCTCTGTGATCACATTGGCAGTTCTGGCAATTTTCCTTACGCATCATGACACACCGATTGTCAAGGCCAACAATCAAGATCTCACCTACGTTCTCCTGGTCTCCCTCCTGTTCTGCTTCCTCTGCTCCTTCCTCTTCATTGGTCGACCCAGGAAGCTCACCTGCCTCTTCCGACAAACTGCCTTTGCCATTCTCTTTTCCCTTGCAGTTTCCTCTGTTTTGGCAAAGACTGTCATGGTGGTTATGGCCTTCATGGCCACCAAGCCAGGAAACAAGGCAAGGAAATTCTTAGGAAAACCACTGACCATCTCCATTGTCTTAGGCTGTCCCCTGCTCCAAGCAATTCTTTGTGCCACTTGGCTGGGAACCTCTCCCCCATTTCTTAAGTTGGACTTCCACTCGTTGATAGGAGAGGCCATCTTGGAATGTAATGAAGGCTCCGCTGAAATGTTTTATGCTGTCCTTGCCTACCTGGGTTTCCTGGCCCTTGTCAGTTTCACAGTGGCCTTTTTGGCCAGGAAATTGCCTGACAGTTTTAATGAAGCCAAGTTCATTACTTTCAGCATGCTGGTCTTTTGCAGTGTTTGGATCTCCTTCCTCCCCACCTACCTGAGCACCAAAGGGAAGTCCATGGTGGCCATAGAGATCTTCTCCATCCTGGCCTCTGGGGCTGGTCTCTTGGCTTGTATCTTTTTCCCCAAATGCTACATTATCCTACTTAGGCCCCATCTGAATTGTAGAGAGAATATTATAAGAAAGAAGAATCTTTAAGTAATGCAGAGATAGAACTGATTTATATTTATTGAGGCATCATTTAAATGTAATAACATTTGTAAAAAAAATAATAATGGCACAAAGGAGGAACTTCTCAAATAATTCAATATCAATTCCTACAGATGGTTACAATATACCAGTTGTCAGCAACAATTCCATGCTTTTTCCCCTATGTCATTCAGTTGTCCTCATTGAGGCCCAGTGCTCTACATGGTAATAAAGCATGGTAAAAATTGAAGATATTTTTATCATTTTAAGGAGGACATTTTCTCATTTTATTCATTTTTTATTGAATTTTGTAATAATGTTTGTTCTTTCAAGCATTTGATTCCGTATCTGTGTTTTTTAAGCATATATTTTCATTTCTATAGTCTCCAGAGCTATTGTAGAATTCCTCACTACTTTTCAATGGTTTTGGGGGGAGTGAAACTGTAGACAAACATGTGTCTAAACAGCATATATTGCCCAACAGATAGGACAATTGCTTTTCCTTGCAATTATCAAAAGAACAGTAATTCTCAATGAATCCCCTGTTCAATTTCCACCCACAAAAATCTTCCAAGATAAAACTTGCTTTAGAAAATATGCATCAGTTTTCCTGTTGGGCAGGATATGTTGTGTTACTTTGTCTTACAAACAGCTAACTCCTTGGTTTAGTGGGACTCAACTTGCCTTAATTTTCTGTTCAGCCATAGCACAAACATATCTAAGAGGAAGCATGGTTGATATAAATTTCCCCTAAGGCCATCCAGGTTGCAGGCTCTATTCTGCTAAAGTTCAAAAGCACATTAAAAATGCAAGTAGAAATATAGGGACCACTTTTGATGGGAAGGTTACAGTGTTCCGTGCACCTCTGGCATTTAGTAATGCTGGCCACATGACCACAGAGACGTCTTCAGACAGCCCTGGCTCTTCGGCTTTGAAACGGAGATCTGCAACAACTAGCACATATGTGCGAGGGGAACCTTTAACTTTACTTTTACCTTTATGGATAAGAGTACAGGACATGCTTAGCAATTGGTCTGTTTACTCCTATATACAGTGGACAGCATGTTATCTAAGAACTCAAATGATTTGCCATAAATGTTCATAGGAGCCTTGGTGGTGCAGCAGACTAAAGTACTGTTAAGTATCACTTAGCTGCCAGCTGCCTGCAATTACTGCGAGTTCGAATCTCACCAGGCTCAAGGTTGACTCAGCCTTCCATCCTTCCGAGGTAGGTAAAATGAGGAGCCGGATTGTGGGGGCAATAAGCTGACTTTGTATAAAAAAGAACACCGCTTAGGGGGCCCCCGAAAACCCTACTAAGCAGGTATATACAAAAGTATGAAGGCTATTGCTTAACACATTGTAAGCCGCCCTGAGTCTGCGGAGTAGGGTGGCAAATAAATCGAACCAATAAATAAATAAATAAATAAATAAATAAATAAATAAATAAATAAATAAATAAAATAAAATAATAAAATAAAATAAAATAAAATAAAATAAAATAAAATAAAATAAAATAAAATAAAATAAAATAAAATAATAAAATAAAATAAAATAAAATAAAATAAAATAAAATAAAATAAAATAAAATAAAATAAAATAAAATAAAATAAAATAAAATAAAATAAAATAAACATCCTCACTATGGGTAAGTATTTGAAAAGTAATATATCAAACACCAAGATAGTTGTGATTCACAGAGAAATGGAATGAACAATTTAAGAATGGAATTAACAAGAAGCAAGAAATGGAATGAACAACTTTAAAGAGCTGCACAATCTCTGTTGCGCCTTGACCATAGCAGGGGAATATAATAGTATAATAGTAGGGGAATAGTAGGGGAAAATTTGAGGGGAAAGGAAGGATGGGGAAATGAAGGAAACAATTATAAGGTGTGCAAATAGGTATAAAAACAAAGAAATGATTCAACAGAGGAAAAAAGGCTGATGATCAAAATCAGAATAGAGGTGGAAAGGACCTTAAAGGTCTTCTACCCACTGAAAGCATGAGATCCTACACCATTTCAGACAAGTGGCTGTCCAGTCTCTTCTTAAAAACCTCCAGAGATGAAGCACCCACAATCTCTGAAGACAAGCTATTTGATTAGTTAATTGCCCTCCCTGTGAGGAAGTTTCTCTTTTTTAAGTTCTATGGGAGAAGTCAGTGTCTAATTTCATCCCTGCCATATTGGTATTTATAAACCACTGAGTCCATCCAAGTGTTGGTATGATTGCCCAGACTTACTAGGGCACAACTGATTGTCAAGTTCCATGTTGCCCCATGAAGACTTCTACTATCCAAACAAACTATGGAAGAGGCCAAACTCCATCCTCAGTTTCACATAAGTCAAATATCCAACTTCACCTTGACTCTCAACTGCATCTGATCTGTGGATTAACAAGAGTCCCAAAATCATTTTTCTTTGCCTGGTGTATTGCTCAGTACATAGGAAAATTGTTTTCCTTGCAATTATCAGAAGAACGGCAATTTCTAATATATCCCCTATGGATTTCTACTCATGAAGATCTTCCACAATAAAACCTGCTTTAAATTAGATACTCGGAGTTCTCCTGGTGGGGGCAGGACATGTCACCTTGCCTTGCGTTGCAAAGAGCCAACTTCAGGGTTTGGTGAGACTCAGCTGGCCTTAGTTTCCTCTTTGGTCACAGACTATAAACAGGTAAGAGGAAGTATGGTTGAATATAAATTTGCCTTGGGGCCATTCAGGTGGCACAGATTATTTCTCTTGTGCTAAAGCTCTGCTGAGATTTCAAGGGCTCCCTGCAATTCAACTTCTGCAAAAAAAATAATAACCTCTTGATTTTTGATCTAGAGAGGAAGGTGAGAAGAATGACTCGGCTGCCTCTCCTCCTGCTGCTGCTCTTCTGGCTCCTGCCTCCAACTATTGCTAAGAGGATGCAAACTGGATGTGTGTTGACAAACAGTTTACAGATTAAGAGAGAGTTTTACAGGCCTGGTGATGTCATTATTGGTGGGAATTTTCCCCTGGGAATTATACATAAATTGAACTTCCAATCCTTTAAAAAAGACCCATCTTTATTTCTGGAGAATATTTTGTAAGTTTCACCCCAAAGGGAAAGATGTAAATAATTATTCGGTTTGTTCAAGGACTCTTTTCAGAAATATGTGTTCTAGTGATGTTTGCAATGCCGTAGCATAATTCAGAGCTTTGTGCTTTTCTCAGTAAAGAACTCATAAAATAGGCTAGAATTCTCAATCTTTCCAGTTCCCTTCAACATCTGCATCAATGACTTGGATGAGGGGATAGATGGGGAACTCATCAAATGTGCAGATGACACCAAGCTGGCAGGAGTAGCCAACACTCCAGAAGATAGGCTCAAGAGACAGAAGGATCTGGACAGATTTGAACGTTGGGCGCTATCTAACAAAATGAAATTCAGTGGTGAAAAAAGGAAGGTTCTACATTTAGGAAAGAAAAACAAAATGCACAGGTACCGTATATTTGAAATCTTGCTCAATAGAAGTAGCTGTGAGAGGGATCTTGGGGTCATAGCAGACAATCACATAAATATGAGCCAGCAGTTTGCTGCAGCTGCCAAGAAAGCCAACACAACTCTAGACTGCATAAACAGAGGGGTAGAATCAAGATCACATGAAGTTTTAATACCACTTTATAATGCCTTGATAAGGCCACACTTGGAACAGTGCATCCAGTTTTGATCATCACAATGTAAAAAAGATGTTGAGACCCTAGAAAGAGTGCAGAGAAGAGCAACAAAGATGATTAGGGGACTGGAAGCCAAAACATATGAAGAACAGTTGCAGGAACTGGGTATGTCTAGATTGATGAAAAGAAGAACTAGGGGAGACATGATAGCAGTGTTCCAATATCTCACAGGTTGCCACAAAGAAGAGGGAGTCAAACTATTCACCAAAGCACCTGACGGCAGGACAAGAAGCAATGGCTGGAAACTAATCAAGGAGAGAAGCAACCAAGAACTAAGGAGAAATTTCCTGACAGTGAGAACAACTTGCCTCCAGAAGTTATGAATGCTCCAACACTGCAAATTTTTAAAAAGTTGTTGGATAACCATTTGTCTGAAGTGGTGTAGGGTTTCCTGCCTAAGAAGGGGCTGGACTAGAAGACCTCCAAGGTCCCTTCCAACTCTGTTATTCTATTCTATTTCCAGGACTTTCGATCAGGAAGCTAATAAACCACCCCAAAACCTGAGGAAAGTCACCACCTTAGAAAATGTGCTGGCTTATTGAAGAAGTTGACTTACGATATTAATTCGGACATAAACTCCTGATACAAAACTCAAAGATGAGGTCAACACATTTACAGTGCTGGGGAGTTGGAAAAACTCCATCCATTTTGGAAGCAGGATTGCTCATCAATGGGCCTTCAGTAAATGTAGACTGTCACACCTACTGCTCAACAGTTGTTTCCAGACCTGAAAAAGCTCCTTCAAGAGAGAAGAAAATTAATGAGGGTGGAAGAGAAGCAATTGGGAAGAACTATACCTATTGGGATTAGGGAAATGACAACTCAGTGGCTAAGACGCTGAGCTTGTCAATCGAAAGTTTGGCAGTTCAGGGGTTCGAATCCTTAGTGCCACGTAATGGGGTGAGCTCCTCTTATTTGTCCCAGCTTCTGCCAACCTAGCAGATCGAAAGCCCATAAAAAATGCAAGTAGAAAAAATAGGGACTACTTTTAGTGATAAGGTAACAGTGTTCCATGTGCCTTTGGCATTTAGTCATGCCAGCCACATGACCAGGGAGACATCGTCAGACAGCACTGGTTCTTTGGGTTTGAAACAGAGATGAGCAATGCCCCCTAGAGTCAGGAATTACTAGCACATATGTGTGAGGGGAACCTTTACCTTTGCCTTATACCCATTGGAGCAAAGTGAAGAAGGGAGGGCTGATGGAGGAATATAAAATGATCTCCGATATGGATAAACAGGATTTTCTCCTTGCTGTCAAGGCCATTAATCAAGGAACAGCCTTAACTATGAAAAAACCCAAAGGAATTTGGGACTTCCTGCTACAAAGGACATTTTTAAGCATGACACCAGCACACACAAGCTTTCCTTAAAAGTTTCCCAATGATTTTCTCACTGTAGAGTCACACCCAAGAACTACCAGCAGTTCGTAGCTTTGGTATTTGCAGTCACAGAGGTCAACAAGGATCTGGTTCTACTCCCCAACATCACCCTGGGCTTCCACATCTATAGCAATTTTCAGACTCAGAAGGAGATTTCCATAATCAGCCTCTCCCTTCTCTCCACAAGAGGCCGAATGGTTCCAGGTTACAATTGTGACAGGCAGCACCCTCTGCTCTCTGTCATCGGAGATCTCAACCCCAGATCCTCAAGGCAGATGGCCTCCATCTTCAGCCTCTTCAAGGTCCCACAGGTAAGGGGCCTCTTTGGATAGAGTATGGGGTAGACAAACAACAAAGCACACAATGAAGCTAAAAGTGGAAAAGGGGTTTGAGGGGACCTATATTTATATTTTTGTGTCGAGATATGTTTTTTATAGAAGCCAAAAGTGATAGATAATGAGCTATATTGAAATGTGGTATTTGCCAAGAGGAATTCCTTCCTAATCTATTCTTCTTGGACTGGTGTAATTAGTATATTCTCTGTATTAATTTGACATTCTCTTGCTTTTGACACATCATTACCAGGCAAAATACATAAACTCTTCTTCCTAATATGTAATCCTTTTTCCTAACAAGGCCAGAAAATTAAGCTTGTCACTCATTATAATCCACCTAATGGTGACCCTTAAAATCAAAATCTCACTTTCTCCAGCTAGGTGTTGGCTATGAGTTCACTCAGGGAGACAGAAGAGTTTATCCTTCCTTCTTCTGGATTAATCCCAGTGAATTTGCTCAGTATGTGGGTTTAGTCCAGCTACTCCTGTATTTCCAATGGAATTGGGTTGGGCTGGTAGCCCCTGAAGATGACAGAGGAGAACGTTTTGTCTCAACTCTGACGCCAATGCTCCAGGAGAAGGAGATCTGTGTGGTCTTCACTGAAAAGTTGAAATCAATTTTTTTTAATACTCCAATGTTGAAAATACTGCCTATTTCGGAGACTTGGTATAAAGCTGAAGTGATTGTTCTATTTGGAGACCCCAAAAGTATTACAAATGTACAAATGGTAATCAGTGTCTATGAACATTTGAGAAAAACATCATTTCAGAAAGTTTGGATCTTAACTTCCCATTGGAAACTTTGTGTGCTGAGGAATCAAGATGTATCAAAACTAGTAAAGCCCTTCCATGGGGCTTTGCATTTTAGTCCCCACACTGGGGATGTCTCAGAATTTAGTCCTTTCCTCCTGTCTTTAGACCCTTTGAAGCCACAAGGGGACGTCTTTCTCCTGCTATGTTGGGAAAGGTTGTTTGGCTGCATGATGGACAATCCAGGCAGGATCTTTCCAAAGGGGGAGAAACAATGTACAGGAAGGGAGAATTTACAAAATTTACCTTCTTACATTTTTGAAACAAGCATGGAAGGTGAAAGCTACAATATCTACAATGCCATTTATGCTGTGGCACACGCATTACATGCAATTTATGGATCTGGGGCACAACCAACCATGATGAGGCTTGGAAAGAGGATCTCAAATATTCAATCATGGCAGGTAATCCCAGTGGTTTTTTATCTGATCCACAGATCAGATAAATGGTAGGTAGTTGTCTAGGCAGAAAACGACCTCTATGCATTTCTTAATTTACTGGTTAAATATTTGCACATAAAATCTATCTAGGAAGAGAGTAAGATACCAATTGTTTTTTTGTTTTTCTTTTTTGCAAAAAGTTTTTTATTTTTTAAACAAAAACAACATAAAAACATCATCCTTCCAAACAATTACAGACAGTGTTTCTATCGGTTAAAATCATTTCGTGCTCTCAAAATTTTCAAAATCTCATTATATGACAAATGTTCGTTCCTCTAACAAAAAACAAGTGTTTAAACATTTTATCCAAATTTCATTTCATACATAATATTTCGTCTCCGTGCTTTATTATCTATCCATTGTTTATCTTCCTGTTCTCTTATTTCAAATGTCAATCTACTCATTTCAGCACAATCCAACATTTTCTTAATAATTTCTTCATCGGTAATTATCTTCTCTCCTTTCCAATTTTTTGTAAATACAATTCTGGCCGCTGTTAAAATACTAAAATGCATTTCTCATGCACTCAAATAACATTTAAAATGTAACTTGTAAGACTTGAATTGAAGAAGCCATGATAAAAATATCATGATAAAGAAAATGTGGGGATGAAATTGAATATTTGATGTTATATTCTGATTTCTTAGAACTCCATCAAGGGAACTTATTTAGCTTCTCAGATATAGACCCATCTCCTAGGATGATTATGAAGGAAACCAGGATGTCCTATTTGTGGAGTTCAGCCAATTATTCCAGGTTTTGTTTTTCTCCCAGATTCTCCCCTTTCTGAGGAATATCAAGTTCAACAATAGTGCTGGAGAGGAAGTCTCCTTCTCAGAAAGTGGATTGGTTTCTACTCGTTACGATCTTCTCAACTGGCTTTTCCTCCCCAATCAATCTTTTGTCCCCATGAAAGTTGGGCAAATAGATTCCACGGCTTCCCCAGGACAAGATTTAACCATTAACTCTGATGCATTCACCTGGGCCACAAAGGTGAGGTGGAAAGAAACATTATAAATTCAGGATTCATTCACTCCAGGGGATGCAGATTGGGAAACAGTAAAATTCACAAATTTGATGAAAAAACATTCTATTAACATATTTGAGATTTGACTTCTGAAAAGTTCAATATGAGGTAAGATTGGGAAGATTTGCTTCTTGAAACCCAGGACACTATTAAACAGGCGGGAATGATTTCCATGGACCATTTCCATTAGTTGGATCCTCACGATTCTCTTGTTCAGAAAAAGTTTAGCTCCATGTCACAAACCTTCCTTTGCATTTGAGGTCCCAGTTCCAATCTCCAGCATCCATTGATGGGTCAGGATTGCATTGGCCTGACTCCCTCGGGAGCTTCTCCTGGTTTCTGGTAAACCATTTCTTTTGAAGACGTTCTAAAGATGGAAACAGAAATGTACAAATGATCAGGTTCGCCTGATACGCCAGTTGCGGCCCTTTCTAGATCGGGACTCCCTACGCACAGTCACTCAGGCACTCATCACTTCTCGCCTGGACTACTGCAATGCTCTCTACATGGGGCTCCCCTTGGGGTGCACCCGGAGGCTCCAACTGGTGCAGAATGCGGCCGCGTGGGGGATTATGGGAGCGACGGGGTGCTCCCACATGACACCTCTTCTGCGCGAGCTGCATTGGTTGCCGGTGGACTTCCGGGTGCGTTTCAAGGTGTTGGTAATCACCTTTAAAGCGCTCCATGGCTTAGGACCAGGGTACTTACAGGACTGCCTTCTGCCCCCAATTGCCTCCCACCAGCCGGTTCGCTCCCACAGAGAGGGCCTCCTCAGGGTGCCGTCAGCAAGACAATGCCGGCTGGCGACCACCAGGGGGAGAGCCTTCTCTGTGGTAGCCCCCACCCTCTGGAATGATCGTCCTCCAGAACTGAGAACAATTTCCGACCTCTGAACTTTTTGTCGGGCCCTAAAAACTTATCTTTTCCAGCTTGCCGGTCTAGCCTGATCCCTGTTGAATTTTTAAAATTTTTTAAAGTTGTAGAGTTGTTTTATTTTAATATTTATTTGTTTTTAATTTTCAGCCAAAGTTTATATGGGTTTTATAATTTTTAACTTTTATGTACTGTTTTTTATTCGGCTGTTCACCGCCCTGAGTCCGTAAAGAGAAAGGCGGTATATAAATCTAATAAATAAATAAATAAATAAAACAAATAAATGAATCTTTGCTGGGCCACCTGCAATATCTCTCTTCTCTTTTTTAGAAGGTGCCCTTTGCCAGGTGTGGCATGAAGAGGTGCCAGGCAGGAGAGAGGAGAAGAGTTCCAGAGGGCGAGCCAGTTTGCTGCTACCAATGTGACCCTTGTCCAGAAGGAACCATTTCTAATCAGATAGGTACCACATTCAAATGTTGATCTTCCAGGATCAAGGAAAAGTGTAAATTTTGACATCAGCTTTGGTAGGATTTATATACTTCAATATATTCATATTTCTTTTCAGCAGACCCTCTCAATTCATGAATCTAAACTAAACCACAGGCCTCTGGAGGTTCCTGCAGTTTTCACCTAATTAAAAGTAAAAGTTTGTCACTTTCTCAAAACAATCAGTTACATATTCCAATCACAGTTCTGTTTGGTTGCCTCTCAACATCACTCCACCTTCCTCTGACCAGGTGTGAGAACGTCCTTGGTTTTCAAGAGAAAATATTTTGTTTTGGCTATCAAAATCCCAGCTATCTAAAATCCCCCCTCCCTATCCTTCAGCTCCTGTGTGACAACACTGAGGTGGCTTTGGTCAGGTCAGCTTCAGTTGATTTTGGAGCACAATTCCTCAGTTCCCTACTAGGCTTTCTACCCCTACTTTTAATCCCATCAGGAAAACCAGTCACCAATCTTTTTGTGAAAGAATGGAGAGTGAGATTCAAGCTTTAATTTTTATCAAGGACTTGCCTCTTCTATCAGAACACTCGATCTCCCAGGTGATTGGTAGACCTCTCAGAGACAGAGCAGATCTATCTATCTATGTCTGCTAAACCTTTCCTGAAAAGAAAAAAAAAGTTTGAATGAGTGGATTTGAAGTATAAAGAAGAGATGTTGAGCCAGAGAACAGATCCATTTTTCTGGCTATTCCCAGCATTGTCAGTATGAACGGATGATTTGCCCTTCTTGATTCACTATAAAATTCACACTGACTTTTGATTTCAGATGCAGCTCACTGTGACCCCTGCCCAGAAAACCAGTATCCAAACAAGGACAAAGACCACTGCATTGCCAAGAAGATCCACTTCCTTGCCTATCAAGACACCCTAGGATACGTTTTGGTTTCTCTCACTCTTTCTCTCTCTGTGATCACATTGGCAGTTCTCATGATTTTCCGTAAAAATCACAACACACCAATCGTCAAGGCCAACAACCGAGGTCTCACCTACATCCTCCTGGTCTCCCTCCTGCTCTGCTTCCTCTGCTCCTTCCTCTTCATTGGTCAACCTACGAAGCTCACCTGTCTCTTCCGACAATCTGCCTTTGCCATTCTCTTTGCCCTTGCAGTTTCCTCTGTCTTGGCAAAAACTGTCATGGTGGTTCTGGCCTTCATGGCCACCAAGCCAGGAAACAAGACAAGGAAACTCATAGGAAAACCACTGACGAACTCCATTGTCTTAGCCTGTCCCCTGGTCCAAGCACTTCTTTGTGCCACCTGGCTGGGAACCTCTCCCCCATTTCCCAACTTTGACTTCCACTCCTTGGTAGGAGAGGCCATCTTGGAATGTAATGAAGGCTCAGGTTTAATGTTTTACACTGTCCTCTCTTACATGGGTGTTCTGGCCCTCATCAGTTTCACAGTGGCCTTTATGGCCAGGAAATTGCCTGACAGCTTTAATGAAGCCAAGTTCATTACTTTCAGCATGCTGGTCTTTTGCAGTGTTTGGATCTCCTTCCTCCCCACCTACCTGAGCACCAAAGGAAAGTCCATGGTGGCCGTGGAGATGTTCTCCATCTTGGCCTCTGGGGCTGGTCTCTTGGCTTGCATCTTTTTCCCCAAATGCTACATTATCCTATTTAAACCCAATCTCAATTGCAGAGAGAATATAATGAGGCACAAGAATCTCTGATTATAATCTCTGATTATAAATATGAAACATATTTATATTGCTACCCAATTTACACACAGGTGTCTCTGGCTGGTTTACATTAAAAATTACAACATAAAAACTAATTAAAATGCCTCATTCCACCTCCATTCATCTTGATTTTAGACATTTCTCAATTTGATCTCATTTCTTTTAAAAGTGGAAATCAGAATGTGTGTTAATCTGCAACAATCACCCATTTTTTTCATTAATGCTAGTTGTCCCAAAGATCAACTTGATAATAAACATTGATATTCTATATCTGGATATTTGTTTTCAAAAGGATAGTTTCCCATTTTATTAATTTTAATCTAAATATATATTTAAGAATATGTTGGGTTTGTTTCACTCTCAGTGTTTTTCAGCTTGTTCTTTTCCACTGATTCCTGAGGCTTTGCTGAATTTCCTACTGGATTTTTTCTTTCCATTGACTAGTAGAGAATTTTTTTCTTTAATTCAAGCCTTGAAATGAACCATATTGTTTATGTTAATTGGGAAACATACTTTATTAATAAATAAGCTCATGTGAAATTGATATTGATGGATATTTTCCTGCTCCTGCTCTCTTCTTAATATTTTTTCCAAATATTATGAAGAAGGAAGGTGGGTGGGTGAATGGGTGAGTGGAAAGAAGGAAGGAAGGAAGGAATGAAGGAAGGAAGGAAGGAGGGAGGGAAGGAAGGGGGAAGTTAAATGCAATATATTGTGAGTAGTAAGAAAGATATGGTTGTGTGATATTCTCTTGCTTATTTAATGACCTTACAGGTAAGAATAGGCTTCAAGTTTAGGTTTATTGAATTTATATACCACCCTTCTCCCCAAGGACTCAGGGCAGTGCACAGCCGTAATAAAACAGAAGTCATACAAAAGTTAAAAAGAATTAAAAGAATTAAATAATTTGACCTTATCCATTTTTTATAAAACCCCTCAATTTAAAACCCCATCGAAATTCCTATTCAGCCAGGCCAGCCTGTTGGAAAAGCTGGGTCTTCAGGGCCCTGCGGAAGGTACGGAGGTCGGGGATCGTATGTATCTCAGGGGGTAGTTCATTCCAGCAGGTGGGTGCCCCCACAGAAAAGGCTCTCCCCCTGGGGGTCGCCAGTCTACGCTGTTTCGCTGACGGCACCTTGAGGAACCCCTCTCTGTGGGAGCATGTTGGTCGGTGGGAGGCTATTGGTGGCAGGAGGCGGTCCCATAAGTATCCTGGTCCTAAGCCATGGAGCGCCTGGAAGACCACTGGGAGGCAGTGCAGCTCACGCAGGAGAGGTGTCACATGGGTGCGCTTAGTCGCACACATAATCACCTGCGCGGCCGCATTCTGGACCAGTTGGAGCCTCTGAATGTTCTTCAAGGGAAGCCCCATGTAGAGAGGGTTACAGTAGTCCAGGCGGGATGTGATGAGGGCGTGAGTGACTGTGCGTAGGGCATCCCGATCCAGAAAGGGCCGCAACTGGCATATCAGGCAAACCTGACAAAAGGTCCCCCTGGCCACAGCTGTTAGATGATCCTCCAAGGACAGCTGCATATCCAGGAGGACACCCAGATTGTGAGCCCTCTCCAAGGGGGGCAAAGTTTCACCCCCAATGGCCAGCGATGAGACCAGCTGGCAATATCAGGACGTTGGAAGCCATGGCCACTCAGTCTTGGAGGGGTTGAGTCTGAGTCTGTTTCTCCCCATACAGATCCGCACAGCCTCCAGGCAGAGAGACATCATGTTAAGGGATCATTCGGGTGGTCTGGGGTGGAAATGTACAGCTGGGTGTCATCAGCATACAGATGACATTCCACCCCAAAACCATGCATAATCTCCCCCAGCGGCATCACATAAATGGTGAACAGAAGGGGCAAGAAGACCGACCTTTGAGGCATGCCATACATTAGGCGCCTTGAGGTTGACCTCTGCCCCCCTGCCAACACAGACTGCGTCTGACCAGAGAGGAAGGAGGAGAACCACCGTAGCATGGTGCCCCCCACTCCTAACCCCTCAACCGTCACAGCATGATACCATGGTCGATGGTATCAAAAGCCGCTGAGAGGTCTAATAGGACTAGGACAGAGGAACATCCCCTGTCCCAAGCCCTCCAGAGATCATCTACCAATATGACCAATGATGTTTCCATGCTGTATCCCAGCCTGAAAGCTGGACATGAATACAGGACATGCTTAACGGTTGGTTATTTGGGCATTCAAATGTCTGTTTACTCTTATATACAGTGGACAGCATGGTCTCTGAGAACTCAAATGATTTGCAATAAATGTTCATAGATTTGATATATGTCCTCACTATGGATAAGTATTTGGAAGGTAACATACACAACACCAAGATGGTTATGATTTATGGGGAAATGGAATGAGCAAGAAGCAAGAAATGGAAATCACAGCTTTAAGGAAGCGCTTGTCAGACAGCTGCACAATCTCTGTGTCCCACTGACTGCCTGGACCAATTCAGTTTTATAACAGATGGGAAAATGAAGGGAATAATGATAAGATGTGCAAATAGGGGTAGAAATAAAGTAATGATTCAACAGAGGAAAAAAGGCTGATGGTCAAAATCAGAATAGAGGTGGAAGGGATCTTAAAGGTCTTCTTGTCCAGCCTCCTCCCCCCACTCAAGCATGAGATCCTACACCATTTCAGACCAGTGACTGTCTAGCCTCTTCTTTAAAACCTCCAGAGATGAAGCACCCACAACGTCTGAAGGCAAGCTGTTCCATTGGGTAATTGTCCTCCCTGTGAGGAAGTTTCTCTTTTTTAAGTTCTATGGGAGAAGTTAGTGTCTAATTTCATCCCCCGCCATGTTGGTATTTATAAACCACTTACTCCATCCAAGTGTTGGTATGATTGCCCAGATATACTAGGGAACAACTGATTGTCAAGTTCCACCATGCCCCATGAAGACTTATACTATCCAAACAAACTATGGAAGAGAACAAAACTCCACGTTTCACATAAGTCAAATATCCAACTTCACCATGACTCTCAACTGCATCTGATCTATGGATTAACATCAAGAGAGCCAAAATCATTTTTCTTTACCTGGTGTATTGCTCAGTACATAGGAAAATTGTTTTCCTTGCAATTATCAGAAGAACGGTAATTTCTAATGTATCCCCTATGGATTTCTACTCATGAAGATCTTCCACGATAAAACCTGCTTTAAATTAGAAACTCAGAGTTCTCCTAGTGGGGGCAGGACATGTCACTTTGCCTTGCGTTGCAAAGAGCCAACTTCAGGGTTTGGTGAGACTCAGCTGGCCTTCGTTTCCTCTTTGGTCACAGACTATAAACAGGTAAGAGGAAGCATGGTTGAATATAAATTTGCCTTGGGGCCATTCAGGTGGCACAGATTATCTCTCTTGTGCTAAAGCTCTGCTGAGATTTCAAGGGCTCCCTGCAATTCAACTTTTCCAAAAAAAAAATATAACCTCTTGATTTCTAGTCTAGGAGGGAAGGTGAGAAGAATGGCTGGGCTGCCTCTCCTGTTGCTGCTGCTCTTCTGGCTCCTGCCTCCAACTATTGCTGTGATGATGCAAACCGGGTGTGTGTTGACGGACACTTTACAGACTAAGAGAGAGTTTTACAGGCCTGGTGATGTCATTATTGGTGGGAATTTTCCCCTGGGAACTACACATAAATTCCATTTCAAATCATTTAAAGAAAAACCATCTCTACTTCTGGGGAGTATTATGTAAGTTTCACCCAAAGGGGAAAGATGCCAATAATTATTTGGTTTGCTTTGTGTTCAGAGACTCTCATCAAAAATACTTGTTCTTCTGATGTTTGCAATGCCTTAGCATAGTTCAGACCTTTGTGCTTTTTTCAAATAAAGAACCAAACTCATAAAATATGGAGAATATGGAGAATTCCCCATCTTTCCAGAACTCTTGATCAGAAAGCTAATAAAGCACCAAATAAAGTGAGGAAATATTGCTGGCTTAGTGAAGAAGGCGACTTACAATATTAATTTGGAGAAATTTCTGATTCAAAATTCAAAGATGATGTCAATCTGTTTACAGTGTGGACTTGTGGTAAAAAAAAAAATCCATTTGTTTTTGGAATCAGGTGTCAGCATTCCAGAAAACCCCCAACTGCCAGTAAAGATGAAGAAGCAGGCATTTTCCAAAGTTCTCTTTACTAGAAATAGGTAACCTGGCACATCTGGGAAATCCCGAATCTGAGAAACCCGGGCTTTCCTTCAGTAATTCAAAGCCCCCAAAACCACTTCCTTTCTCCTCTATCGATCACATGCTCCAATGAACGTCCATTCCACCTCAAGCCAGCTCTTGATCACTCCTCCTCCAGATGCTGGCTCACCCTGACCTTGACCAATAGGAAGAACGCTATTATGTCTACCAACTCGTCTCTCCTAAATCCCCCCTCCTACTTCCCCACACATGAGGGGGTGGCAGCATTAAAGCTTCCGGACTAATATGGCTTCCAAGACTGACATCAGGATTATTGCTAAATAATGGCCTTCAGTAAATGTATGGTGTCACATCCTACTGTGGTCTTGTGCTCAACAATGTCCCCATTTATCTGTACTTACTTCGTTTGTTTATGTTTATGTTTATACCTGTACCTGCTATCTTGTACATGTTTGACAAACGAAAGAAAGAAAGAAAGAAAGAAAGAAAGAAAGAAAGAAAGAAAGAAAGAAAGAAAGAAAGAAAGAAAGAAAGAAAGAAAGAAAGAAAGAAAGAAAGAAAGAGTTTCCAGACCTGAAGAAGCTGCTTCAAAAGGGAAACAAATTAATTACAGTGAAAGAGAAGTGATTGGAAGGGCTACAATCATTGGAGCAAAGTGAAGAAGGGAGGGCTCATGGAGGAATATAAAATGATCTGTGATATGGATAAATAGGATTTTCTCCTTTCTGTCAAGGCCATTAATGAAGGAACATCCTTAACAATGAAACAATCCCAATGGAATTTGCTACAAAGAACGTTGGAAAAATAAGCAGGATAAACTCCATCAACACAAGCTTTCCTTAAAATCTCCCTAATGATTTTCTCACTGTAGAATTGTACCCAAGAACTACCAGCAATTCATGGCCTTGGTGTTTTCAGTCAAAGAGATCAACAAGGATCTGCTTCTCCTCCCCAACATCACCCTTGGCTTCCACATCTATAGCAATTTTCAGTCTGAGGTGGAGATTTCCATAACCAGTCTCTCCCTGCTTTCCACTCGAGGCCGAATGGTTCCAGGTTATAAATGTGACAGGCAGGACCCTCTGCTCTCTGTCATCGGAGATCTCAACCCTGAATCCTCAAAGCAGATGGCCTCCATCTTCAGCACCTTCAAGGTCCCACAGGTAAGGGGGCATCACTGGGTACAGTATGAGGTACACAACCAGCTGAAGTGCACCCAGAAGCTAATGATGGAAACCAAAGTTGTTTGGGGTGACATATGCCTATATTTTTTGTGTCGAGATACGTTTTTATAGAAGCCAAAAGTGCTAGATGAGATATATTGAAATGTGGTATTTGCCAAGAGGAATTCCTTCCTAATCTATTCTTCATAAAAGTAGTGTAGTTAATATATTCTCTGTATTAATTTGACATTCCCTTGGCTTTTGACATGTCAACGCCAGGCAAAATATCTAAACTCTTCTTCCTAATATGTAATCCTTCTTCCTAACAAAGCCAGAAAATTAAGTTTGTCACTCAAAGTGAGCCAGCCTAAAAGATGGGGCAATAATCCACATAATGGTGATCCTTAAAATTTACTCTATCAAGAAACTCACTTTCTCCAGCTAGGTGTTGGCTATGAGTTCACTCAGGGAGACAGAAAAGTTTATCCTTCCTTCTTCTGGATTAATCCCAGTGAATTTCCTCAGTATGTGGGTTTGGTCCAGCTGCTCCTGCATTTCCAATGGAACTGGGTTGGGCTGGTAGCCCCTGAAGATGATAGAGGAGAACATTTTGTCTCAACTCTGACACCAATGCTCCAGGAGAAGGAGATCTGCCTGGCCTTCACTGAAAAGTTGAAATCAAATTTTCTTCACATTCCAATGTCGAAAATACTGCCTATTTCAGAGACTTGGTCTAAAGCTGAAGTGATTGTTCTGTTTGGAGACCCCAATAGTATTACAAATGTACAGGTGGTAATGAGTATCTATGAACATTTGAGAAAGACACCATTTCGGAAAGTTTGGATCTTAACTTCCCATTGGAAACTTAGTGTGCTGAGGAATCAAGACATATCAAAACTAGTAAAGCCCTTCCATGGGGCTTTGCATTTTAGGCCCCACACTGGGGATGTCTCAGAATTCAGTCATTTTCTCCTGTCTTTAGACCCTTTGAAGCCACAAGGGGACGTCTTTCTCCTGCTATGTTGGGAAAGGTTGTTTCCCTGTATGATGGACAGTCCAGGAAGGATCTTTCGAAAGGGGAGGAAAAAATGTACAGGAAAGGAGAATTTACAAAATTTACCTTCTTACATTTTTGAAACAAGCATGGAAGGTGAAAGCTACAATATCTACAACGCCATTTATGCTGTGGCACACGCATTACATGCAATTCATGGATCTGGGGCACAACCAGCCATGATGAGGCTTGGAAAGAGGATCTCAAATATTCAATCATGGCAGGTAATCCCAGTGACTTTTTATCTGATCCACAGATCAGATAAATGGTAGGTAGTTGTCTAGGCAGAAAACGACCTCTATGCATTTCTTAATTTACTGGTTAAATATTTGTACGTAAAATCTATCTAGGAAGAGAGTAAGATACCAATTGTTTTTTGTTTTAGTTTTTTGCAAAAAGTTTTTTATTTTTTAAACAAAAACAACATAAAAACATCATCCTTCCAAACAATTACAGACAGTGTTTCTATCGGTTAAAATCGTTTCGTGCCCTCAAAATTTTCAAAAACTCATTATATGACAAATGTTCGTTCCTCTAACAAAAAACAAGTGTTTAAACATTTTATCCAAATTTCATTTCATACATAATATTTCGTCTCCGTGCTTTATTATCTATCCATTGATAAAATAGCTCCCCTACCAAATAATATTGTTTATCTTCCTGTTCTCTTATTTCAAATGTCAATCTACTCATTTCAGCACAATCCAACATTTTCTTAATAATTTCTTCATCGATAATTATCTTCTCTCCTTTCCAATTTTTTGAAAATACAAAAAAGGGCCGCTGTTAAAATATTAAAATGCATTTCTCATGCACTCAAATAACATTTAAAATGTAGCTTGTAAGACTTGAATTGAAGAAGCCATGATACAAATATCATGATAAAGAAAATGTGGGGATGAAATTGAATATTTGATGTTATATTCTGATTGCTTAGATCTCCATCAAGGGAACTCGTTTAGCTTCTCAGATATAGAACCATCTCCTAGGCTGATGGCCATGACATTATGGCAGAAACCAGGATGTCCTATGTGTGGAGTTCAGCCAATTAGTCCAGGTGTCTTTTTTTTCCAGATTCTCCCCTATCTGAGAAACATCAAGTTCAACAACAGTGCTGGAGAGGAAGTCTCCATCTCTGAAAGTGGATTGGTGTCTGCTCGTTACGATCTTCTCAACTGGCTTTTCCTCCCCAATCAATCTTTTGTCCCCATGAAAGTTGGGCAGATAGATTCCACACCTTCCCCAGGACAAGATTTCACCATTAACTCCGATGAAATCATCTGGGCCACAAAGGTGAGGTGGAAGGAAACAGGATTCATTCACTCCAGGGGATGCAGATTGGGAAACAGTAAAATTCACGAATTTAATGAAAAAACATTCTATTAACATATTTGAAATTTGACTTCTGAAAAGTTCAATATGAGGTAAGATTGGGAAGATTTGCTTCTTGAAACCCAGGACACTATTAAACAGGCAGGAATGATTTCCATGGACCATTTCCATTCAGTTGGATCCTCACGATTCTCTTGTTTAGAAAAAGTTTAGCTCCATGTCACAAGCCTTCCTTTGCATTTTGAGGTCCCAGTTCCAATCTCCAGCATCCATTGGTGGGTCAGGATTGCATTGGCCTGACTCCCTCTGGAGCTTGTCCTGGTTTCTGGTAAACCATTTCTTGTGAAGACATTCTAAAGATGGAAAGAGCAATGTACAAATGAATAAATGAAGAATAATCTTTGCTGGGCCACCTTCTCTTTTTTAGAAGGTGCCCTTTGCCAGGTGTGGCATGAAGAGGTGCCAGACAGGGGACAGGAGAAGCGTTCCAGAGGGCAAGCCAGTTTGCTGCTACCAATGTGACCCTTGTCCAGAAGGAACCATTTCTAATCAAATAGGTAGAGCACATTTTAAACATTGATCTTCCAGGATCAAGGAAAAGTGTTAATTTTGACATCAGCGTTGCTAGGATTTATATACTTCAACATATTCATATTTCTTTTCACTAGACCCTCTCAATTCATGAATCTAAACTGTACTACCCCACAGACCACTTTTCTTGCTCCTCATAAATTTAATACAGGTTGGTGTCAGGGTTCCAAGTAATACACCCATATCAAGCAAAACTCCAAGGCAGGTAGATTCCTCAAAGAATAGCTTTATTGGATATATCATATTGGCACAGATCTGGTGAAAATCGACTCTGAAGGTTCCCACAGTTTTCACCTAATTAAAAGTAAAAGTTTGTCACTTTCTCAAAACAATCAGTCACGTATTCCAATCACAGTTCTGTTTGGTTGCCTCTCAACATCACTCCACCTTCCTCTGACCAGGTGTGAGAATGTCCTTGGTTTTCAAGAGAAAATATTTTGTTTTGGCTATCAAAATCCCAGCTATCTAAAATCCCCCCTCCCTATCCTTCAGCTCCAGTGTGACAACATTGAAGCTGTCAAGGTATCTTTGCTCAGGTCAGCTTCAGGGTTGACAGTAAGTTTTGGAGCACAATTCCTCAGTTCCCTACTAGGCTTTCTACTCCTACTTTTACATCCCATCAGGAAAGCCAGACACCAATCTTTTTGTGAAAGAATGGAGAGTGAGATTCAAGCGTTAATTTTTATCAAGGACTTGGCTCTTCTATCAGAACACTCGATCTCCCAGGTGATTTGTAGACCTCTCAGAGACAGAGCAGATCTGCCTATCTATGTCTGCTAAACCTTTCCTGAAAAGAAAAAAAAGTTTGAATGAGTGGATTTGAAGTATAAAGAAGAGATGTTGAGCCAGAGAACAGATCCATTTTTCTGGCTATTCCCAGCATTGTCAGTATGAATGGATGATTTGCCCTTGTTGATTCACCATGAAATTCACACTGACTTTTGATTTCAGATGCAGCTCACTGTGACCCCTGCCCAGAAAACCAGTATCCAAACAAGGACAAAGACCACTGCATTGCCAAGAAGATCCACTTCCTTTCCTATCAAGACACCCTAGGATACATTTTAGTTTCTCTCGCTCTTTCTCTCTCTGTGATCACATTGGCAGTTCTCATGATTTTCCGTAAAAATCACAACACACCAATCGTCAAGGCCAACAACAGAGATCTCACCTACGTCCTCCTGGTCTCCCTCCTACTCTGCTTCCTCTGCTCCTTCCTCTTCATTGGTCGACCTGGGAAGCTCACCTGTGTCTTCCGACAATCTACCTTTGCCATTCTCTTTTCCCTTGCGGTTTCCTCTGTCTTGGCAAAAACTGTCATGGTGGTTCTGGCCTTCATGGCCACCAAGCCAGGAAACAAGACAAGGAAACTCTTAGGAAAACCACTGACCAACTCCATTGTCATAGCCGGTCCCCTGGTCCAAGGAATTCTTTGTGCCACCTGGCTGGGAACCTCTCCCCCATTTCCCAACTTTGACTTCCACTCTTTAGTAGGAGAGGCCATCTTGGAATGTAATGAAGGCTCAGGTTTAATGTTTTACACTGTCCTCTCTTACATGGGTGTTCTGGCCCTCATCAGTTTCACAGTGGCCTTTATGGCCAGGAAATTGCCTGACAGCTTTAACGAAGCCAAGTTCATTACTTTCAGCATGCTGGTCTTTTGCAGTGTTTGGATCTCCTTCCTCCCCACCTACCTGAGCACCAAAGGGAAGTCCATGGTGGCCGTGGAGATCTTCTCCATCTTGGCCTCTGGGGCTGGTTTGTTGGCTTGCATCTTTTTCCCCAAATGCTTCATTATCCTATTTAAACCCAATCTCAATTGCAGAGAGAATATAATGAGGCACAAGAATCTCTGATTATAATCTCTGATTATAAATATGAAACATATTTATATTGCTACCCAATTTACACACAGGTGTCTCTGGCTGGTTTACATTAAAAAATACAACATAAAAACTAATTAAAATGCTTCATTCCACCTCCATTCATCTTGATTTTAGACGTTGCTCAATTTGATCTCATTTCTTTTAAAAGTGGAAATCAGAATGTGTGTTAATCTGCAACAATCACCCATTTTTTTCATTAATGCTAGTTGTCCCAAAGATCAACTTGATAATAAACATTGATATTCTATATTTGGATATTAGTTTTCAAAATAATAGTTTCCCATTTTATTAATTTTAATCTAAATATATATTTAAGAATATGTTGGGTTTGTTTCACTCTCAGTGTTTTTCAGCTTGTTCCTTTCCACTGATTCCTGAGGCTTTGCTGAATTTCCTAGTGGATTTTTTCTTTCCATTGACTATTAGAGGTTTTTTTTCTTTAATTCTAGCATTGAAATGAATTGTATTGTTTTATTCTCTATTATGTTAATCGAGAAACATACTTTATTAATAAATAAGATCATGTGAAATTGATATTGATGGATATTTTCCTGCTCCTGCTCTCTTCTTAATATTTTTTCCAAATATTACGAAGAAGGAAGGTGGGTGGGTGAATGGGTGAGTGGAAAGAATGAAGGAAGTAAGGAGGAAAGGAAGTAAAGAAGGAGGGAGAGAGGGAGGGGGAGGGAGGAAGGAAGTTAAATGCAATATATTGTGAGTTATAAGAAAGATATGGTTTTGTGATATTCTCCTGCTTATTTAATGAATTTACAGGTAAGAAAAAGTTTCAGGTTTAGGTTTATTGAATTTATATACCGCCCTTCTCCCGAAGGTCTCAGGGCAGTGCACAGCCATAATAAACAGAAGTCATACAAAAGTTAAAAACAATTAAAAGAATTAAATAATTTGACCTTATCCATTTTTTATAAAACCCCTCAATTTAAAACCCCATCGAAATTCCTATTCAGCCAGGCCAGCCTGTTGGAAAAGCAGGGTCTTCAGGGCCCTGCGGAAGGTACGGAGGTCGGGGATCGTATGTATCTCAGGGGGTAGTTCATTCCAGCAGGTGGGTGCCCCCACAGAAAAGGCTCTCCCCCTGGGGGTCGCCAGTCTACACTGTTTCGCTGACGGCACCTTGAGGAACCCCTCTCTGTGGGAGCATGCTGGTCGGTGGGAGGCTATTGGTGGCAGGAGGCGGTCCCATAATATCCTGGTCCTAAGCCATGGAGCGCCTGGAAGACCACTGGGAGCCAGTGCAGCTCACGCAGTGCAGTCACATGGGTGCGCTTAGTCACACACATAATCACCCGCGCAGCCGCATTCTGGACCAGTTGGAGCCTCTGAATGTTCTTCAAGGGAAGCCCCATGTAGAGACGGTTACAGTAGTCCAGGCGGGATGTGACGAGGGCATGAGTGACTGTGCGTAGGACATCCCGATCCAGAAAGGGCCGCAACTGGCGTATCAGGCAAACCTGACAAAAGGTCCCCCTGGCCACAGCTGTTAGATGATCCTCCAAGGACAGCTGCATATCCAGGAGGACACCCAGATTGTGAGCCCTCTCCGAGGGGGGCAAAGTTTCACTCCCAATGGCCACCGATGGGAGCAGCTAGCAATATCAGGACGTGAGAAGCCATGGCCACTCAGTCTTGGAGAGGTTGAGTCTGAGCCTGTTTCTCCCCATCCAGATCCGCACAGCCTCCAGGCAGAGAGACATCATATTAAGGGCATCATTGGGGTGGTCTGGGATGGAAAAGTACAGCTGGGTGTCATCAGCGTACAGATGACATTCCACCCCAAAACCATGCATAATCTCCCCCAGTGGCTTCACATAAATGGTGAACAGAAAGGGCAAGAAGACCGACCCTTGCGGCATGCCATACATTAGGCACGTTGAGGTCGACCTCTGCCTCCCTGCCAACACAGTCTGTGTCTGACCAGAGAGGAAGGAGGAGAACCACCGTAGCACAGTGCCCCCCACGCCTAACCCCTCAACCATCACAGCATGATACCATGGTCAATGGTATCAAAAGCTGCTGAGAGGTCTAATAGGACTAGGACAGAGGAACATCCCCTGTCCCGAGCCCTCCAGAGATCATCTACCAATGCGACCAATGCCGTTTCCGTGCTGTATCCCAGCCTGAAGGCCGGACATGAATACAGGACATGCTTAACGTTTGGTTATTTGGGCATGCAAATGTCTGTTTACTCTTATATACATTGGACAGTATGATCTCTGAGAACTCAAATGATTTGCAATAAATGTTCATAGATTTGATATACATCCTCACTATGGGTAAGTATTTGGAAGATAACATACACAAACAAACTATGGAAGAGGCCAAACTCCATCCTCAGTTTCACATAAGTCAAATATCCAACTTCACCATGACTCTCAGCTGCATCTGATCTGTGGATTAACAAGAAGAGTCCCAAAATCATTTTTCTTTACCTGGTGTATTCCTCAGTACATAGGAAAATTGTTTTCCTTGCAATTATCAGAAGAACGGTAATTTCTAATGTATCCCCTATGGATTTCTACCCATGAAGATCTTCCACGATAAAACCTGCTTTAAATTAGATACTCAGAGTTCTCCCGGTGGGGGCAGGACATGTCACCTTGCCTTGCGTTGCAAAGAGCCAACTTCAGGGTTTGGTGAGACTCAGCTGGCCCTAGTTTCCTCTTTGGTCACAGACTATAAACAGGTAAGAGGAAGCATGGTTGAATATAAATTTGCCTTGGGGCCATTCAGGTGGCACAGATTATCTCTCTTGTGCTAAAGCTCTGCTGAGATTTCAAGGGCTCCCTGCAATTCAACTTTTGCAAAAAAAATATAACCTCTTGATTTCTAGTCTAGGAGGGAAGGTGAGAAGAATGGCTGGGCTGCCTCTCCTGTTGCTGCTGCTCTTCTGGCTCCTGCCTCCAACTATTGCTGGGATGATGCAAACCGGGTGTGTGTTGACGGACACTTTACAGACTAAGAGAGAGTTTTACAGGCCTGGTGATGTCATTATTGGTGGGAATTTTCCCCTGGGAACTACACATAAATTCCATTTCAAATCATTTAAAAGAAAACCATCTCTACTTCTGGGGAGTATTATGTAAGTTTCACCCAAAGGGAAAAGATGCCAATAATTATTTGGTTTGCTTTGTGTTCAGAGACTCTCATCAAAAATGCTTGTTCTTCTGATGTTTGCAATGCCTTAGCATAGTTCAGACCTTTGTGCTTTTTTCAAATAAAGAACCAAACTCATAAAATATGGAGAATATGGAGAATTCCCCATCTTTCCAGAACTCTTGATCAGAAAGCTAATAAAGCACCAAATAAAGTGAGGAAATATTGCTGGCTTAGTGAAGAAGGCGACTTACAATATTAATTTGGAGAAATTTTTGATTCAAAATTCAAAGATGATGTCAATCTGTTTACAGTGTGGACTTGTGGTAAAAAAAAATCCATTTGTTTTTGGAATCAGGTGTCAGCATTCCAGAAAACCCCCAACTGCCAGTAAAGATGCAGAAGCAGGCATTTTCCAAAGTTCTCTTTACTAGAAATAGGTAACCTGGCACATCTGGGAAATCCCGAATCTGAGAAACCCGGGCTTTCCTTCAGTAATTCAAAGCTCCCAAAACCACTTCCTTTCTCCTCTATCGATCACATGCTCCAATGAACGTCCATTCCACCTCAAGCCAGCTCTTGATCACTCCTCCTCCAGATGCTGGCTCACTCTGACCTTGACCAATAGGAAGAACGCTATTATGTCTACCAACTCGTCTCTCCTAAATCCCCCCTCCTACTTTCCCACACATGAGGAGGTGGCAGCATTGAAGCTTCCGGACTAATATGGCTTCCATGGCTGACATCAGGATTGCTGCTAAATAATGGCTTTCAGTAAATGTATGGTGTCACATCCTACTGTGGTCTTGTGCTCAACAATGTCCCCATTTATCTGTACTTACTTCGTTTGTTTATGTTTATGTTTATACCTGTACCTGCTATCTTGTACATGTTTGACAAACGAAAGAAAGAAAGAAAGAAAGAAAGAAAGAAAGAAAGAAAGAAAGAAAGAAAGAAAGAAAGAAAGAAAGAAAGAAAAGAAAGAGTTTCCAGACCTGAAGAAGCTGCTTCAAAAGGGAAACAAATTAATTACAGTGAAAGAGAAGTGATTGGAAGGGCTACAATCATTGGAGCAAAGTGAAGAAGGGAGGGCTCATGGAGGAATATAAAATGATCTGTGATATGGATAAATAGGATTTTCTCCTTTCTGTCAAGGCCATTAATGAAGGAACATCCTTAACAATGAAACAATCCCAATGGAATTTGCTACAAAGAACGTTGGAAAAATAAGCAGGATAAACTCCATCAACACAAGCTTTCCTTAAAATCTCCCTAATGATTTTCTCACTGTAGAATTGTACCCAAGAACTACCAGCAATTCATGGCCTTGGTGTTTTCAGTCAAAGAGATCAACAAGGATCTGCTTCTCCTCCCCAACATCACCCTTGGCTTCCACATCTATAGCAATTTTCAGTCTGAGGTGGAGATTTCCATAACCAGTCTCTCCCTGCTTTCCACTCGAGGCCGAATGGTTCCAGGTTATAAATGTGACAGGCAGGACCCTCTGCTCTCTGTCATCGGAGATCTCAACCCTGAATCCTCAAAGCAGATGGCCTCCATCTTCAGCACCTTCAAGATCCCACAGGTAAGGAGGCATCACTGGGTACAGTATGAGGTACACAACCAACTGAAGTGCACCCAGAAGCTAAAGGTGGAAGCCAAAGATGTTTGGGAAGACATATGCTTATATTTTGTGTGTCGAGATACGTTTTTATAGAAGCCAAAAGTGCTAGATAATGAGATATATTGAAATGTGGTATTTGCCAAGAGGAATTCCTTCCTAATCTATTCTTCATAAAAGTAGTGTAGTTAATATATTCTCTGTATTAATTTGACATTCTTGTGGCTTTTGACACGTCAACGCCAGGCAAAATACCTAAACTCCTCTTCCTAATATGTAATCCTTCTTCCTAACAAAGCCAGAAAATTAAGCTTGTCACTCAAAGTGAGCCAGCCTAAAAGATGGGGCAATAATCCACATAATGGTGACCCTTAAAATTTACTCTATCAAAAATCTCACTTTCTCCAGCTAGGTGTTGGCTATGAGTTCACTCAGGGAGACAGAAAAGTTTATCCTTCCTTCTTCTGGATTAATCCCAGTGAATTTCCTCAGTATGTGGGTTTAGTCCAGCTACTCCTGTATTTCCAATGGAACTGGGTTGGGCTGGTAGCCCCTGAAGATGATAGAGGAGAACATTTTGTCTCAACTCTGACACCAATGCTCCAGGAGAAGGAGATCTGCGTGGCCTTCACTGAAAAGTTGAAATCAAATTTTCTTCATGTTCCAATGTCGAAAATACTGCCTATTTCGGAGACTTGGTCTAAAGCTGAAGTGATTGTTCTATTTGGAGACCCCAAAAGTATTACAAATGTACAGGTGGTAATGAGTATCTATGAACATTTGAGAAAAACATCATTTCAGAAAGTTTGGATCTTAACTTCCCATTGGAAACTTTGTGTGCTGAGGAATCAAGATGTATCAAAACTAGTAAAGCCCTTCCATGGGGCTTTGCATTTTAGGCCCCACACTGGGGAAGTCTCAGAATTTAGTCCTTTCCTCCTGTCTTTAGACCCTTTGAAGCCACAAGGGGACGTCTTTCTCCTGCTACGTTGGGAAAGGTTGTTTGGCTGCATGATGGACAGTCCAGGCAGGATCTTTCGAAAGGGGAGGAAAAAATGTACAGGAAAGGAGAATTTACAAAATTTACCTTCTTACATTTTTGAAACAAGCATGGAAGGTGAAAGCTACAATATCTACAATGCCATTTATGCTGTGGCACACGCATTACATGCAATTTATGGATCTGGGGCACAACCAACCATGATGAGGCTTGGAAAGAGGATCTCACATATTCAATCATGGCAGGTAATCCCAGTGGTTTTTTATCTGATCCACAGATCAGATAAATGGTAGGTAGTTGTCTAGGCAGAAAACGACCTCTATGCATTTCTTAATTTACTGGTTAAATATTTGCACGTAAAATCTATCTAGGAAGAGAGTAAGATACCAATTGTTTTTTGTTTTTGTTTTTTTGCAAAAAGTTTTTTATTTTTTAAACAAAAACAACATAAAAACATCATCCTTCCAAACAATTACAGACAGTGTTTCTATCGGTTAAAATCGTTTCGTGCCCTCAAAATTTTCAAAAACTCATTATATGACAAATGTTCGTTCCTCTAACAAAAAACAAGTGTTTAAACATTTTATCCAAATTTCATTTCATACATAATATTTCGTCTCCGTGCTTTATTATCTATCCATTGATAAAATAGCTCCCCTACCAAATAATATTGTTTATCTTCCTGTTCTCTTATTTCAAATGTCAATCTACTCATTTCAGCACAATCCAACATTTTCTTAATAATTTCTTCATCGATAATTATCTTCTCTCCTTTCCAATTTTTTGAAAATACAAAAAAGGGCCGCTGTTAAAATATTAAAATGCATTTCTCATGCACTCAAATAACATTTAAAATGTAGCTTGTAAGACTTGAATTGAAGAAGCCATGATACAAATATCATGATAAAGAAAATGTGGGGATGAAATTGAATATTTGATGTTATATTCTGATTGCTTAGATCTCCATCAAGGGAACTCGTTTAGCTTCTCAGATATAGAACCATCTCCTAGGCTGATGGCCATGACATTATGGCAGAAACCAGGATGTCCTATGTGTGGAGTTCAGCCAATTAGTCCAGGTGTCTTTTTTTTCCAGATTCTCCCCTATCTGAGAAACATCAAGTTCAACAACAGTGCTGGAGAGGAAGTCTCCATCTCTGAAAGTGGATTGGTGTCTGCTCGTTACGATCTTCTCAACTGGCTTTTCCTCCCCAATCAATCTTTTGTCCCCATGAAAGTTGGGCAGATAGATTCCACACCTTCCCCAGGACAAGATTTCACCATTAACTCCGATGAAATCATCTGGGCCACAAAGGTGAGGTGGAAGGAAACAGGATTCATTCACTCCAGGGGATGCAGATTGGGAAACAGTAAAATTCACGAATTTAATGAAAAAACATTCTATTAACATATTTGAAATTTGACTTCTGAAAAGTTCAATATGAGGTAAGATTGGGAAGATTTGCTTCTTGAAACCCAGGACACTATTAAACAGGCAGGAATGATTTCCATGGACCATTTCCATTCAGTTGGATCCTCACGATTCTCTTGTTTAGAAAAAGTTTAGCTCCATGTCACAAGCCTTCCTTTGCATTTTGAGGTCCCAGTTCCAATCTCCAGCATCCATTGGTGGGTCAGGATTGCATTGGCCTGACTCCCTCTGGAGCTTGTCCTGGTTTCTGGTAAACCATTTCTTGTGAAGACATTCTAAAGATGGAAAGAGCAATGTACAAATGAATAAATGAAGAATAATCTTTGCTGGGCCACCTTCTCTTTTTTAGAAGGTGCCCTTTGCCAGGTGTGGCATGAAGAGGTGCCAGACAGGGGACAGGAGAAGCGTTCCAGAGGGCAAGCCAGTTTGCTGCTACCAATGTGACCCTTGTCCAGAAGGAACCATTTCTAATCAAATAGGTAGAGCACATTTTAAACATTGATCTTCCAGGATCAAGGAAAAGTGTTAATTTTGACATCAGCGTTGCTAGGATTTATATACTTCAACATATTCATATTTCTTTTCACTAGACCCTCTCAATTCATGAATCTAAACTGTACTACCCCACAGACCACTTTTCTTGCTCCTCATAAATTTAATACAGGTTGGTGTCAGGGTTCCAAGTAATACACCCATATCAAGCAAAACTCCAAGGCAGGTAGATTCCTCAAAGAATAGCTTTATTGGATATATCATATTGGCACAGATCTGGTGAAAATCGACTCTGAAGGTTCCCACAGTTTTCACCTAATTAAAAGTAAAAGTTTGTCACTTTCTCAAAACAATCAGTCACGTATTCCAATCACAGTTCTGTTTGGTTGCCTCTCAACATCACTCCACCTTCCTCTGACCAGGTGTGAGAATGTCCTTGGTTTTCAAGAGAAAATATTTTGTTTTGGCTATCAAAATCCCAGCTATCTAAAATCCCCCCTCCCTATCCTTCAGCTCCAGTGTGACAACATTGAAGCTGTCAAGGTATCTTTGCTCAGGTCAGCTTCAGGGTTGACAGTAAGTTTTGGAGCACAATTCCTCAGTTCCCTACTAGGCTTTCTACTCCTACTTTTACATCCCATCAGGAAAGCCAGACACCAATCTTTTTGTGAAAGAATGGAGAGTGAGATTCAAGCGTTAATTTTTATCAAGGACTTGGCTCTTCTATCAGAACACTCGATCTCCCAGGTGATTTGTAGACCTCTCAGAGACAGAGCAGATCTGCCTATCTATGTCTGCTAAACCTTTCCTGAAAAGAAAAAAAAGTTTGAATGAGTGGATTTGAAGTATAAAGAAGAGATGTTGAGCCAGAGAACAGATCCATTTTTCTGGCTATTCCCAGCATTGTCAGTATGAATGGATGATTTGCCCTTGTTGATTCACCATGAAATTCACACTGACTTTTGATTTCAGATGCAGCTCACTGTGACCCCTGCCCAGAAAACCAGTATCCAAACAAGGACAAAGACCACTGCATTGCCAAGAAGATCCACTTCCTTTCCTATCAAGACACCCTAGGATACATTTTAGTTTCTCTCGCTCTTTCTCTCTCTGTGATCACATTGGCAGTTCTCATGATTTTCCGTAAAAATCACAACACACCAATCGTCAAGGCCAACAACAGAGATCTCACCTACGTCCTCCTGGTCTCCCTCCTACTCTGCTTCCTCTGCTCCTTCCTCTTCATTGGTCGACCTGGGAAGCTCACCTGTGTCTTCCGACAATCTACCTTTGCCATTCTCTTTTCCCTTGCGGTTTCCTCTGTCTTGGCAAAAACTGTCATGGTGGTTCTGGCCTTCATGGCCACCAAGCCAGGAAACAAGACAAGGAAACTCTTAGGAAAACCACTGACCAACTCCATTGTCATAGCCGGTCCCCTGGTCCAAGGAATTCTTTGTGCCACCTGGCTGGGAACCTCTCCCCCATTTCCCAACTTTGACTTCCACTCTTTAGTAGGAGAGGCCATCTTGGAATGTAATGAAGGCTCAGGTTTAATGTTTTACACTGTCCTCTCTTACATGGGTGTTCTGGCCCTCATCAGTTTCACAGTGGCCTTTATGGCCAGGAAATTGCCTGACAGCTTTAACGAAGCCAAGTTCATTACTTTCAGCATGCTGGTCTTTTGCAGTGTTTGGATCTCCTTCCTCCCCACCTACCTGAGCACCAAAGGGAAGTCCATGGTGGCCGTGGAGATCTTCTCCATCTTGGCCTCTGGGGCTGGTTTGTTGGCTTGCATCTTTTTCCCCAAATGCTTCATTATCCTATTTAAACCCAATCTCAATTGCAGAGAGAATATAATGAGGCACAAGAATCTCTGATTATAATCTCTGATTATAAATATGAAACATATTTATATTGCTACCCAATTTACACACAGGTGTCTCTGGCTGGTTTACATTAAAAAATACAACATAAAAACTAATTAAAATGCTTCATTCCACCTCCATTCATCTTGATTTTAGACGTTGCTCAATTTGATCTCATTTCTTTTAAAAGTGGAAATCAGAATGTGTGTTAATCTGCAACAATCACCCATTTTTTTCATTAATGCTAGTTGTCCCAAAGATCAACTTGATAATAAACATTGATATTCTATATTTGGATATTAGTTTTCAAAATAATAGTTTCCCATTTTATTAATTTTAATCTAAATATATATTTAAGAATATGTTGGGTTTGTTTCACTCTCAGTGTTTTTCAGCTTGTTCCTTTCCACTGATTCCTGAGGCTTTGCTGAATTTCCTAGTGGATTTTTTCTTTCCATTGACTATTAGAGGTTTTTTTTCTTTAATTCTAGCATTGAAATGAATTGTATTGTTTTATTCTCTATTATGTTAATCGAGAAACATACTTTATTAATAAATAAGATCATGTGAAATTGATATTGATGGATATTTTCCTGCTCCTGCTCTCTTCTTAATATTTTTTCCAAATATTACGAAGAAGGAAGGTGGGTGGGTGAATGGGTGAGTGGAAAGAATGAAGGAAGTAAGGAGGAAAGGAAGTAAAGAAGGAGGGAGAGAGGGAGGGGGAGGGAGGAAGGAAGTTAAATGCAATATATTGTGAGTTATAAGAAAGATATGGTTTTGTGATATTCTCCTGCTTATTTAATGAATTTACAGGTAAGAAAAAGTTTCAGGTTTAGGTTTATTGAATTTATATACCGCCCTTCTCCCGAAGGTCTCAGGGCAGTGCACAGCCATAATAAACAGAAGTCATACAAAAGTTAAAAACAATTAAAAGAATTAAATAATTTGACCTTATCCATTTTTTATAAAACCCCTCAATTTAAAACCCCATCGAAATTCCTATTCAGCCAGGCCAGCCTGTTGGAAAAGCAGGGTCTTCAGGGCCCTGCGGAAGGTACGGAGGTCGGGGATCGTATGTATCTCAGGGGGTAGTTCATTCCAGCAGGTGGGTGCCCCCACAGAAAAGGCTCTCCCCCTGGGGGTCGCCAGTCTACACTGTTTCGCTGACGGCACCTTGAGGAACCCCTCTCTGTGGGAGCATGCTGGTCGGTGGGAGGCTATTGGTGGCAGGAGGCGGTCCCATAATATCCTGGTCCTAAGCCATGGAGCGCCTGGAAGACCACTGGGAGCCAGTGCAGCTCACGCAGTGCAGTCACATGGGTGCGCTTAGTCACACACATAATCACCCGCGCAGCCGCATTCTGGACCAGTTGGAGCCTCTGAATGTTCTTCAAGGGAAGCCCCATGTAGAGACGGTTACAGTAGTCCAGGCGGGATGTGACGAGGGCATGAGTGACTGTGCGTAGGACATCCCGATCCAGAAAGGGCCGCAACTGGCGTATCAGGCAAACCTGACAAAAGGTCCCCCTGGCCACAGCTGTTAGATGATCCTCCAAGGACAGCTGCATATCCAGGAGGACACCCAGATTGTGAGCCCTCTCCGAGGGGGGCAAAGTTTCACTCCCAATGGCCACCGATGGGAGCAGCTAGCAATATCAGGACGTGAGAAGCCATGGCCACTCAGTCTTGGAGAGGTTGAGTCTGAGCCTGTTTCTCCCCATCCAGATCCGCACAGCCTCCAGGCAGAGAGACATCATATTAAGGGCATCATTGGGGTGGTCTGGGATGGAAAAGTACAGCTGGGTGTCATCAGCGTACAGATGACATTCCACCCCAAAACCATGCATAATCTCCCCCAGTGGCTTCACATAAATGGTGAACAGAAAGGGCAAGAAGACCGACCCTTGCGGCATGCCATACATTAGGCACGTTGAGGTCGACCTCTGCCTCCCTGCCAACACAGTCTGTGTCTGACCAGAGAGGAAGGAGGAGAACCACCGTAGCACAGTGCCCCCCACGCCTAACCCCTCAACCATCACAGCATGATACCATGGTCAATGGTATCAAAAGCTGCTGAGAGGTCTAATAGGACTAGGACAGAGGAACATCCCCTGTCCCGAGCCCTCCAGAGATCATCTACCAATGCGACCAATGCCGTTTCCGTGCTGTATCCCAGCCTGAAGGCCGGACATGAATACAGGACATGCTTAACGTTTGGTTATTTGGGCATGCAAATGTCTGTTTACTCTTATATACATTGGACAGTATGATCTCTGAGAACTCAAATGATTTGCAATAAATGTTCATAGATTTGATATACATCCTCACTATGGGTAAGTATTTGGAAGATAACATACACAAACAAACTATGGAAGAGGCCAAACTCCATCCTCAGTTTCACATAAGTCAAATATCCAACTTCACCATGACTCTCAGCTGCATCTGATCTGTGGATTAACAAGAAGAGTCCCAAAATCATTTTTCTTTACCTGGTGTATTCCTCAGTACATAGGAAAATTGTTTTCCTTGCAATTATCAGAAGAACGGTAATTTCTAATGTATCCCCTATGGATTTCTACCCATGAAGATCTTCCACGATAAAACCTGCTTTAAATTAGATACTCAGAGTTCTCCCGGTGGGGGCAGGACATGTCACCTTGCCTTGCGTTGCAAAGAGCCAACTTCAGGGTTTGGTGAGACTCAGCTGGCCCTAGTTTCCTCTTTGGTCACAGACTATAAACAGGTAAGAGGAAGCATGGTTGAATATAAATTTGCCTTGGGGCCATTCAGGTGGCACAGATTATCTCTCTTGTGCTAAAGCTCTGCTGAGATTTCAAGGGCTCCCTGCAATTCAACTTTTGCAAAAAAAATATAACCTCTTGATTTCTAGTCTAGGAGGGAAGGTGAGAAGAATGGCTGGGCTGCCTCTCCTGTTGCTGCTGCTCTTCTGGCTCCTGCCTCCAACTATTGCTGGGATGATGCAAACCGGGTGTGTGTTGACGGACACTTTACAGACTAAGAGAGAGTTTTACAGGCCTGGTGATGTCATTATTGGTGGGAATTTTCCCCTGGGAACTACACATAAATTCCATTTCAAATCATTTAAAAGAAAACCATCTCTACTTCTGGGGAGTATTATGTAAGTTTCACCCAAAGGGAAAAGATGCCAATAATTATTTGGTTTGCTTTGTGTTCAGAGACTCTCATCAAAAATGCTTGTTCTTCTGATGTTTGCAATGCCTTAGCATAGTTCAGACCTTTGTGCTTTTTTCAAATAAAGAACCAAACTCATAAAATATGGAGAATATGGAGAATTCCCCATCTTTCCAGAACTCTTGATCAGAAAGCTAATAAAGCACCAAATAAAGTGAGGAAATATTGCTGGCTTAGTGAAGAAGGCGACTTACAATATTAATTTGGAGAAATTTCTGATTCAAAATTCAAAGATGATGTCAATCTGTTTACAGTGTGGACTTGTGGTAAAAAAAAAAAATCCATTTCTTTTTGGAATCAGGTGTCAGCATTCCAGAAAACCCCCAACTGCCAGTAAAGATGCAGAAGCAGGCATTTTCCAAAGTTCTCTTTACTAGAAATAGGTAACCTGGCACATCTGGGAAATCCCGAATCTGAGAAACCCGGGCTTTCCTTCAGTAATTCAAAGCTCCCAAAACCACTTCCTTTCTCCTCTATCGATCACATGCTCCAATGAACGTCCATTCCACCTCAAGCCAGCTCTTGACCACTCCTCCTTCAGATGCTGGCTCACTCTGACCTTGACCAATAGGAAGAACGCTATTATGTCTACCAACTCGTCTCTCCTAAATCCCCCCTCCTACTTTCCCACACATGAGGAGGTGGCAGCATTGAAGCTTCCGGACTAATATGGCTTCCATGGCTGACATCAGGATTGCTGCTAAATAATGGCTTTCAGTAAATGTATGGTGTCACATCCTACTGTGGTCTTGTGCTCAACAATGTCCCCATTTATCTGTACTTACTTCGTTTGTTTATGTTTATGTTTATACCTGTACCTGCTATCTTGTACATGTTTGACAAACGAAAGAAAGAAAGAAAGAAAGAAAGAAAGAAAGAAAGAAAGAAAGAAAGAAAGAAAGAAAGAAAGAAAGAAAGAAAAGAAAGAGTTTCCAGACCTGAAGAAGCTGCTTCAAAAGGGAAACAAATTAATTACAGTGAAAGAGAAGTGATTGGAAGGGCTACAATCATTGGAGCAAAGTGAAGAAGGGAGGGCTCATGGAGGAATATAAAATGATCTGTGATATGGATAAATAGGATTTTCTCCTTTCTGTCAAGGCCATTAATGAAGGAACATCCTTAACAATGAAACAATCCCAATGGAATTTGCTACAAAGAACGTTGGAAAAATAAGCAGGATAAACTCCATCAACACAAGCTTTCCTTAAAATCTCCCTAATGATTTTCTCACTGTAGAATTGTACCCAAGAACTACCAGCAATTCATGGCCTTGGTGTTTTCAGTCAAAGAGATCAACAAGGATCTGCTTCTCCTCCCCAACATCACCCTTGGCTTCCACATCTATAGCAATTTTCAGTCTGAGGTGGAGATTTCCATAACCAGTCTCTCCCTGCTTTCCACTCGAGGCCGAATGGTTCCAGGTTATAAATGTGACAGGCAGGACCCTCTGCTCTCTGTCATCGGAGATCTCAACCCTGAATCCTCAAAGCAGATGGCCTCCATCTTCAGCACCTTCAAGATCCCACAGGTAAGGAGGCATCACTGGGTACAGTATGAGGTACACAACCAACTGAAGTGCACCCAGAAGCTAAAGGTGGAAGCCAAAGATGTTTGGGAAGACATATGCTTATATTTTGTGTGTCGAGATACGTTTTTATAGAAGCCAAAAGTGCTAGATAATGAGATATATTGAAATGTGGTATTTGCCAAGAGGAATTCCTTCCTAATCTATTCTTCATAAAAGTAGTGTAGTTAATATATTCTCTGTATTAATTTGACATTCTTGTGGCTTTTGACACGTCAACGCCAGGCAAAATACCTAAACTCCTCTTCCTAATATGTAATCCTTCTTCCTAACAAAGCCAGAAAATTAAGCTTGTCACTCAAAGTGAGCCAGCCTAAAAGATGGGGCAATAATCCACATAATGGTGACCCTTAAAATTTACTCTATCAAAAATCTCACTTTCTCCAGCTAGGTGTTGGCTATGAGTTCACTCAGGGAGACAGAAAAGTTTATCCTTCCTTCTTCTGGATTAATCCCAGTGAATTTCCTCAGTATGTGGGTTTAGTCCAGCTACTCCTGTATTTCCAATGGAACTGGGTTGGGCTGGTAGCCCCTGAAGATGATAGAGGAGAACATTTTGTCTCAACTCTGACACCAATGCTCCAGGAGAAGGAGATCTGCCTGGCCTTCACTGAAAAGTTGAAATCGAATTTTCTTACCATTCCAATGTCGAAAATACTGCCTATTTCAGAGACTTGGTATAAAGCTGAAGTGATTGTTTTATTTGGAGACCCCAATAGTATTACAAATGTACAGGTGGTAATGAGTATCTATGAACATTTGAGAAAGACACCATTTCGGAAAGTTTGGATCTTAACTTCCCATTGGAAACTTAGTGTGGTGGGGAATCGAGACGTATCAAAACTAGTAAAGCCCTTCCATGGGGCTTTGCATTTTAGGCCCCACACTGGGGATGTCTCAGAATTTAGTCCTTTCCTCCTGTCTTTAGACCCTTTGAAGCCACAAGGGGACGTCTTTCTCCTGCTATGTTGGGAAAGGTTGTTTGGCTGCATGATGGATAATCCAGGCAGGATCTTTCCAAAGGGGGAGAAACAATGTACAGGAAGGGAGAATTTACAAAATTTACCTTCTTACATTTTTGAAACAAGCATGGAAGGTGAAAGCTACAATATCTACAATGCCATTTATGCTGTGGCACTCGCATTACATGCAATTCATGGACCTGAGGCACAACCAACCATGATGAGGCTTGGAAAGAGGATCTCAAATATTCAATCATGGCAGGTAATCCCAGTGACTTTTTATCTGATCCACAGATCAGATAAATGGTAGGTAGTTGTCTAGGCAGAAAACGACCTCTATGCATTTCTTAATTTACTGGTTAAATATTTGTACGTAAAATCTATCTAGGAAGAGAGTAAGATACCAATTGTTTTTTGTTTTTTGTTTTTTTGCAAAAAGTTTTTTATTTTTTAAACAAAAACAACATAAAAACATCATCCTTCCAAACAATTACAGACAGTGTTTCTATCGGTTAAAATCGTTTCGTGCCCTCAAAATTTTCAAAATCTCATTATATGACAAATGTTCGTTCCTCTAACAAAAAAAAAAGGGGTTTAAACATCTTATCCAAATTCCATTTCATATATAATATCTCATCTCCATGCTTTATTATCTATCCATTAATAAAATGGCTCCCCTACCAAATAATATTGTTTATCTTCCTGTTCTCTTATTTCAAATGTCAATCTACTCATTTCAGCACAATCCAACATTTTCTTAATAATTTCTTCATCAGTAATTATCTTCTCTCCTTTCCAATTTTTTGTAAATACAATTCTGGCCGCCGTTAAAATACTAAAATGCATTTCTCATGCACTCAAATAAAATTTAAAATGTAACTTGTAAGACTTGAATTGAAGAAGCCATGATAAAAATATCATGATAAAGAAAATGTGGGGATGAAATTGAATATTTGATGTTATATTCTGATTGCTTAGATCTCCATCAAGGGAACTTATTTAGCTTCTCAGATATAGACCCATCTCCTAGGATGATTATGAAGGAAACCAGGGTGTCCTATTTGTGGAGTTCAGCCAATTAGTCCAGGTGTCTTTTTTTTCCAGATTCTCCCCTATCTGAGAAACATCAAGTTCAACAACAGTGCTGGAGAGGAAGTCTCCATCTCAGAAAGTGGATTGGTTTCTTCTCGTTACGATCTTCTCAACTGGCTTTTCCTCCCCAATCAATCTTTTGTCCCCATGAAAGTTGGGCAGATAGATTCCACACCTTCCCCAGGACAAGATTTCACCATTAACTCCAATGAAATCACCTGGGCCACAAAGGTGAGGTGGAAGGAAACAGGATTCATTCACTCCAGGGGATGCAGATTGGGAAACAGTAAAATTCACGAATTTGATGAAAAAACATTCTATTAACATATTTGAAATTTGACTTCTGAAAAGTTCAATATGAGGTAAGATTGGGAAGATTTGCTTCTTGAAACCCAGGACACTATTAAACAGGCAGGAATGATTTCCATGGACCATTTCCATTCAGTTGGATCCTCACGATTCTCTTGTTTAGAAAAAGTTTAGCTCCATGTCACAAGCCTTCCTTTGCATTTTGAGGTCCCAGTTCCAATCTCCAGCATCCATTGGTGGGTCAGGATTGCATTGGCCTGACTCCCTCTGGAGCTTCTCCTGGTTTCTGGTAAACCATTTCTTGTGAAGACATTCTAAAGATGGAAAGAGCAATGTACAAATGAATAAATGAAGAATAATCTTTGCTGGGCCACCTGCAATATCTCTCTTCTCTTTTTTAGAAGGTGCCCTTTGCCAGGTGTGGCATGAAGAGGTGCCAGGCAGGGGAGAGGAGAAGCGTTCCAGAGGGCAAGCAGGTTTGCTGCTACCAATGTGACCCTTGTCCAAAAGGAACCATTTCTAATCAAATAGGTAGAGCACATTTTAAACATTGATCTTCCAGGATCAAGGAAAAGTGTTAATTTTGACATCAGTGTTGCTAGGATTTATATACTTCAACATATTCATATTTCTTTTCACTAGACCCTCTCAATTCATGAATCTAAACTGTACTACCCCACAGACCACTTTTCTTGCTCCTCATAAATTTAATACAGGTTGGTGTCAGGGTTCCAAGTAATACACCCATATCAAGCAAAACTCCAAGGCAGGTAGATTCCTCAAAGAGTAGCTTTATTGGATATATCATATTGGCACAGATCTGGTGAAAATCGACTCTGAAGGTTCCCACAGTTTTCACCTAATTAAAAGTAAAAGTTTGTCACTTTCTCAAAACAATCAGTCACGTATTCCAATCACAGTTCTGTTTGGTTGCCTCTCAACATCACTCCACCTTCCTCTGACCAGGTGTGAGAATGTCCTTGGTTTTCAAGAGAAAATATTTTGTTTTGGCTATCAAAATCCAGCTATCAAAATCCACCCTCCCTATCCTTCAAGGTGATTTGTAGACCTGTCGCAGATAGAGCAGATCTGTCTACCTATGTCTGCTAAACCTTTCCCGAAAAAAAGAAGTTTGAATGAGTGGATTTGAAGTATAAAGAAGAGATTTTGAGCCAGAGAACAGATCCATTTTTCTGGCTATTCCCAGCATTGTCAGTATGAATGGATGATTTGCCCTTGTTGATTCACCATGAAATTCACACTGACTTTTGATTACAGATGCAGCTCACTGTGACCCCTGCCCAGAAAACCAGTATCCAAACAAGGACAAGGACCACTGCATTGCCAAGAAGATCCACTTCCTTTCCTATCAAGACACCCTAGGATACATTTTAGTTTCTCTCGCTCTTTCTCTCTCTGTGATCACATTGGCAGTTCTGGTGATTTTCCGTAAAAATCACAACACACCAATCGTCAAGGCCAACAACAGAGATCTCACCTATGCCCTCCTGGTCTCCCTCCTGCTCTGCTTCCTCTGCTCCTTCCTCTTCATTGGTCAACCTGGGAAGATCACCTGTCTCTTCCGACAAACTGCCTTTGCCATTCTCTTTTCCCTTGCAGTGTCTTCTGTTTTGGCAAAAACTGTCATGGTGGTTCTGGCCTTTATGGCCACCAAGCCCGGGAACAAGACAAGGAAACTCTTAGGAAAACCACTGACCAACTCCATTGTCTTAGCTTGTCCCCTGGTCCAAGCAATTTTTTGTGCCACCTGGCTGGCAACCTCTCCTCCATTTCCCAACTTTGACTTCCACTCTTTAGTAGGAGAGGCCATCTTGGAATGTAATGAAGGCTCAGGTTTAATGTTTTACACTGTCCTCTCCTACATGGGAGTTCTGGCCCTCATTAGTTTCACTGTGGCCTTTCTGGCCAGGAAATTGCCTGACAGCTTTAATGAAGCCAAGTTCATTACTTTCAGCATGCTGGTCTTTTGCAGTGTTTGGATCACCTTCCTCCCCACCTACCTGAGCACCAAAGGGAAGTCCATGGTGGCCGTGGAGATCTTCTCCATCTTGGCCTCTGGGGCTGGTCTCTTGGCTTGCATCTTTTTCCCCAAATGCTTCATTATCCTATTTAAACCCAATCTCAATTGCAGAGAGAATATAATGAGGCACAAGAATCTCTGATTATAATCTCTGATTATAAATATGAAACATATTTATATTGCTACCCAATTTACACACAGGTGTCTCTGGCTGGTTTACATTAAAAATTACAACATAAAAACTAATTAAAATGCCTCATTCCACCTCCATTCATCTTGATTTTAAACATTGCTCAATTTGATCTCATTTCTTTTAAAAGTGGAAATCAGAATGTGTGTTAATCTGCAACAATCACCCATTTTTTTCATTAATGCTAGTTGTCCCAAAGATCAACTTGATAATAAACATTGATATTCTATATCTGGATATTAGTTTTCAAAATAATAGTTTCCCATTTTATTAATTGTAATCAAAAGCATATTTAAGAATATGTTGGGTTTGTTTCACTCTCAGTGTTTTTCAGCTTGTTCCTTTCCACTGATTCCTGAGGCTTTGCTGAATTTCCCATTGGATTTTTTCTTTCCATTGACTATTAGAGGTTTTTTTTTCTTTAATTCTAGTATTGAAATGAATCGTATTGTTTTATTCTCTATTATGTTAATTGAGAAACATACTTTATTAATAAATAAGATCATGTGAAATTGATATTGATGGATATTTTCCTGCTCCTGCTCTCTTCTTAATATTTTTTCCAAATATTATGAAGAAGGAAGGTGGGTGGGTGGGTGGGTGGGTGGGTGGGTGGAAGGAAGGAAGGAAGGAAGGAAGGAAGGAAGGAAGGGGGAAGTTAAATACAATATATTATGAGTAGTAAGAAAGATATGGTTATGTGATATTCTCTTGCTTATTTAATGACCTTACAGGTAAAAATAGGTTTCAAGTTTAGGTTTATTGAATTTATATACCACCCTTCTCCTGAAGGACTCAGCACAGTGCACAGCTATAATAAAAGAGAAGTCATACAAAAGTTAAAAACAATTAAAAGAATTAAATAATTTGACCTTATCCATTTTTTATAAAACCCCTCAATTTAAAACCCCATCTAAATTCCTATTCAGCCAGGCCAGCCTGTTGGAAAAACAGGGTCTTCAGGGCCCTGTGGAAGGTATGGAGGTTGAGGATCATACGTATCCCAGGGGGTAGTTCATTCCAGAGGGTGGGTGCCCCCACAGAAAAGGCCCTCCCCTTAGGGATCACCAGTCTACACTGTTTCGCTGACGGCACCCTGAGGAGCCCCTCTCTGTGGGATCGTGTTGGTCGGTGGGAGGCAATTGGTGGCAGGAGGCGGTCCCATAAGTATCCTGGTCTTAAGCCATGGAGTGCCCAGAAGACCACTGGGAGCCAGTGCAGCTCACGCAGGAGAGGTGTTACATGGGTGCACTTAGTCGCACACATAATCATCCACGCGGCTGCATTCTGGACCAGTTGGAGCCTCTGAATGCTCTTCAAGGGGAGCCCCATGTAGAGAATGTTACAATAGTCCAGGCGGAATGTGACGAGGGCATGAGTGACCATGCGTAGGGCATCTGATCCAGAAAGAGATGCAACTGGCGCATCAGGCGACCCTGATAAAAAGCCCCCCTGGCCACAGCTGTCATATGTTCTTCTTTTCCTGGATGCATGGACAGCCATGCATCCAGAAGAACACCCAGATTGTGAGCCTTCTCCAAGGGGGGGCAAAGTTTCACTCCCAATGCCCAGTGATGGGAGCAGCTAGCAATATCAGGATGTCAGAAGCCATGGCCACTCAGTCTTGGAGGGGTTGAGTCTGAGCCTGTTTCTCCCCATCCAGATCAGCACAGCCTCCAGGCAGAGAGACATCATATTAAGGGCATCATTGGGGTGGTCTGGGGTGGAAATGTACAGCTGGGTGTCATCAGCGTACAGATGACATTCCACCCCAAAACCTTGCATAATCTCCCCCAGTGGCTTCACATAAATGGTGAAGAGAAGGGGCAAGAAGACCGACCCTTGCGGCATGCCATACATTAGGCATGTTGAGGTCGACCTCTGCCCCCCTGCCAACACAGACTGTGTCTGACCAGCGAGGAAGGAGGAGAACCACCGTAGCACGGTGCCCCCCACTCCTAACCCTTCAACCGTCGCAGCATGATACCATGGTCGATGGTATCAAAAGCTGCTGAGAGGTCTAATAGGACTAGGACAGAGGAACATCCCCTGTCCCAAGCCCTCCAGAGATCATCTACCAATGCGACCAATGCTATTTCCATGCTGTATCCCAGCCTGAAAGCTGGACATGAATACAGGACATGCTTAACGGTTGGTTATTTGTGCCTGCGAATGTCTGTTTACTCTTATATACAGTGGACAGTACAGTCTCTGAGAACTCAAATAATTTGCGATAAATGTTCATAGAGTTGATATACATCCTCACTATGGGTAAATATTTGGAAGGTAATATACACAACACCAAGATGGACATGATTTATGGGGACATGGAATGAACAGCTTTAAGGAAGCCCTTGTCAGATAGCTGCACAATCTCTGTGTCCCACTGCCTGCCTGGACCAATTCAGTTTTATAACAGATGGGAAAATGAAGGGAATAATGATAAGATGTGCAGATAGGGGTAGAAACAAAGAAATGATTCAAGAGAGGAAAAAAGGATGATGATCAAAATCAGAATAGAGGTGGAAGGGACCTTAAAGGTCTTCAAATCCAGCCCCCTCCCCTCACTCAAGCATGAGATCTTACACCATTTCAGACAAGTGACTATCCAGTCTTTTCTTTAAAACCTCCAGAGATGAAGCACCCACAATGTCTGAAGGCATGCTATTTGATTAATTGCCCTCCCTGTGAAGAAGTTTCTCTTTTAAGTTCTATGAGAGAAGTTAGTGTCTAATTTCATCCTCGCCATGTTGGTATTTATAAACCACTTAGTCCATCCAAGTGTTGATATGATTGCCCAGATTTACTAGGACACAACTGATTGTCAAGGGCCACCATGCCGCATGAAGACTTAAACTGAAGAGCTCGCAACTTGGGCATCCTCCTGGATGCACGGCTATCTTTAGAAGAGCATATGACAGCCGTGGCCTGGGGAGCTTTTTATCAGGTTCACCTGATACGCCAGTTGCGTCCCTTTCTGGACCGGGACTCCTTATGCATAGTCACTCATGCTCTCGTGACTTCCTGCCTGGACTACTGTAATGCTCTCTACATGGGGCTCCCCTTGGGGTGCACCCGGAGGCTCCAGCTGGTCCAGAATGTGGCTGCATGGGGGATTATGGGAGCGACGAGGTGCTCCCATGTGACACCTCTACTACGCAAGCTGCACTGACTTCCGGTAGTCTTCCGGGTGCGCTTCAAGGTGTTGGTGACCACCTTTAAAGCGCTCCATGGCTTAGGGCCTGGATATTTGCGAGACTGCCTTCTGCCACCAATAGCCTCCCACCAGCCAGTATGCTCACACAGAGAGGGCCTCCTCAGGGTGCCGTCGGCCAGACAATGTCAGCTGGCCAGGGGGAGAGCTTTCTCTGTGGCAGCACCCACCCTCTGGAATGACCTATCCCCAGAGATACGCAGGATATCAGACCTCTGGACTTTTCGTCGGGCCCTTAAAACCCACTTGTTTCATCTAGCCAGACTGACTTGATCCCATCCTCTGTTTTAAATTGGAACTGATTTTAAATTGGATTGTTTTAATTGTCGGCCAAAATTATTTAATTTTTTTTAAAAAATGTTTTAAATTTTATATATATCATGTTTTATTCTGGCTGTTCGCCACCCTGAGTCCGCGATGAGAAGGGCAGTTTATAAATTGAAATAATAAATAAATATATAAACTATCCAAATAAACTATGGAAGAGGCCAAATTCCATCCTCAGTTTCATATAAGTCAAATATCCAACTTCACCATGACTCTCAACTGCATCTGATCTGTGGATTAACAACAAGAGTCCCAAAATCATTTTTCTTCACCTGGTGTATTGCTCAGTACATAGGAAAATTGTTTTCCTTGCAATTATCAGAAGAGCAGTAATTTCTAATGTATCCCCTATGGATTTCTACCCATGAAGATCTTCCACTAGAAAATCTGCTTTAAATTAGATACTCGGAGTTCTCCCAGTGGGGGCAGGACATGTCACCTTGCCTTGTGTTGTGAAGAGCCAACTTCAGGGTTTGGTGAGACTCAGCTGGCCTTAGTTTCCTCTTTGGTCACAGACCATACACAGGTAAAAGGAAGCACGGTTGAATATAAATTTGCCTTGGGGGCCATCCAGGTGGCACAAACTATCTCTCTTGTGCTAAAGCTCTGCTGATATTTCAAGGGCTCCCTGCAATTCAACTTCTGCAAAAAAATAACCTCTTGATTTCAGATCTAGAGGAGAAGGTGAGAAGAATGGCTGGGCTGCCTCTCCTGTTGCTGCTGCTCTTCTGGCTCCTGCCTCCAACTATTGCTGTGATGATGCAAACTGGGTGTGTGTTGACTGACACTTTACAGACTAAAAGAGAGTTTTACAGACCTGGTGATGTCATTATCGGTGGGAATTTTCCGCTGGGCACTATACTTACATTCAACTTCCAATCCTTTAAAGAAAAACCATCTATCATTCTGGAGAATATTTTTTAAATTTCACCCAAAGGGGAAAGATGTAAATAATTATTTGGTTTGCTTTGTGTTCAGGGAGTCTCTTCAAAAGTATGTCTTCTAGTTGTGTTTGCAATGTTCACATCTTTGTGCTTTTCTCAACAAAGAACTAAACTCATAAAATAGGCTAGAATTCTCCATATTCCCAGAACTCTTGAAGTTAATAAACCACCCAAAAAAGTGAGGAAGGACAACACCTTAGAAACTGTGCTGGCCGTCTGAAGAAGTTGTCTTACAATGTTTATTCGGACATAAACTCCTGATGCAAAACTCAAAGATACTGTCAATCCATTTACAGTGTGGAGCAGTTGTAAAAAAATCCATTCATCTTAGAATCGGGATTGCCCCTAAATAGGGACCTTCAGGAAATCTACAAATGTACATTTGGAATTTTGGAATGAATTCCAATGAAATTTGGAATTTCCTGCTACAAAGGACATTGAAAAAATAAGCAGGACAAACTCCATCAACATAAGCTTTCCTTAAAATCTCCGCAATGATTTTCTCACTGTAGAATCATACCCAAGAACTATCAGCAATTCATGGCCTTGGTGTTTGCAGTCACAGAGATCAACAAGGATCTGGTTCTCCTTCCCAACATCACCCTTGGCTTCCACATCTATAGCAATTTTCAGGCTGAGATGGAGATTTCCATGATCAGCCTCTCCCTGCTCTCCAGAAGAGGCCGAATGTTTCCAGGTTACAATTGTGACAGGCATCACTCTCTGCTCTCTGTCATTGGAGATCTCAACCCCAAATCCTCAAGGCAGATGGCCTCCATCTTCAGCCTCTTCAAGGTCCCACAGGTAAGGGGGACTCATTGGATAGAGTATGGGAGTAGACAACCAACTGAAGTGCACCCAGAAGGTAAAGGTGGAAACCAAAGGGGTTTTCGGGGACATATGCTTCTATTTTTTGTCCAGAGATATGTTTTCATAGAAGCCAAAAGTGATAGATAATGGGATAATTTTGCCATGAGGAATTCCTTCCCAATCTATTCTTCATGAAAGTGTAGTGTAGTATATTCTCTGTATTAATTTGACATATGGTTGCCTTGGCTTCTGACATGTCACCACCAGACAAAATACGTAACCTCTTCTTCCTAATATGTATCCTTCTTCCTAAAAGTGAGCCAATCTAATAGTTCAGGCAATAATCCACGTAATGGTGACCCTTAAAATTTACTCTATCAAGAATCTCACTTTCTCCAGCTCAGTGTTGGCTTTGAGATCCCTCTGGAATACAGATCAGTTCACCCTTCCTTTTTCCGGATTAATCCCAGTGAATTTCCCCAGTATGTGGGTTTGGTCCAGCTGCTCCTGCATTTCCAGTGGAACTGGGTTGGGCTGATGGCCCCTGAAGATGACAATGGAGAACGTTTCATCTCATCTCTGATGCCAATGCTCCAGGAGAAGGAGATCTGCCTGGCCTTCACTGAAAAGTTGAAATTGAATTTTGTTACTATTCCAGTGTTGAAAATACTTCAGATTTCGGAGACTTGGTCTAAAGCTGAAGTGATTATTCTATTTGGAGACTCTAATAGTATTACAAATGTACAGGCAGCAGTGAGCGTCTATGAACATTTGAGAAAGTCATCATTTCAGAAAGTTTGGATCTTAACTTCCCATTGGAAACTTAGTGTGGTGAGGAATCAAGACATATCGATGGTAGTACAGCCCTTCCATGGGGCTTTGCATTTTAGGCCCCACACTGGGGATGTCTCAGAATTCAGCCGTTTCCTCCTGTCTTTAGACCCCTTGAAGCCACAAGGGGACGTCTTTCTCCCGCTATGTTGGGAAATGTTGTTTGGCTGCAAGATCCACAAACTAGGCGGGATCCTTCCAAAGGATGAGAAACAATGTACAGGAAAGGAGAATTTACAGAGTCTGCCATCTTACGTGTTTGAAACAAGCATGGAAGGTGAGAGTTACAATACCTACAATGCCATTTATGCTGTGGCAAATGCATTACATGCAATGCATGGATCTGGAGCACGACCAACCATGATGAGGCTTGGAAAGAGAATCTCAAATATTCAATCATGGCAGGTAATCTCAGTGACCTTTTATCTAGTCCACAGATCTTTAGATAGGAAGCTACCTATATGCATTTCTTGCATTACTTGCATTAAATATCTATATGCTATCTATATGTTTTATTTGTAATTTTCCTAAAATAGCCAGATATATCTTGTGGACAGTACATTGTCTGGGTTGATATAATTTTTAGACAATGCTAAAATAATAGTACAATTAGATATACATAACCATAGTATTCTGACTTGTCATGCACACTGTAATTCTAGCAAACTATTAAACATCAGTGTTTGTAATACTATTTTCCCAATTTGTAATTTCTACTCTCCCCCCTAATTTTTAATATAGTCCCCATTTTGAAAAGTATTTTGTCTCTATCCATCATCTCTTGCCCTTTTTTTTAAAAAAAATCATCATTTATTGCTCTTTTGGTAGCTTTTTCATTGATTATCTATAAGCTATCAATGTATCTTATTTTTTTAAAAAAATTAAAAAATAAAATTGTTTGGTTTTAAAAAAAAACCCCTGTCATTTGAATTAAGTGAGAGGTTTTTGTTGAAAAGAGATTGATGGAGGAAAAAGTGAATTAAATCAAACCAATTGTTCATAAGAGCAAAGAGCTTCCTAGAAGGATATCAGTGGTTGCCTGAGAATCAGGTGTAACCACTTCAAGGAGAAGTGGTCATCACAGACCATGATGACAATCTGGGTGCATTTCTGTAAGATGCTTCAACAGGTCAATTGAAGTCCTAGACAGGAATTTTTGTAGAATCTCTTCATTTTCTCTCAGTAGGTAGCCTGAATCCAATCTGTAAAAGACAGATTCAATTTTTTTTTTAAATTAGATTTATATGCCTCCCTTCTCCGGAGACTCAGGGCGGCTTACAAGGCATTAAGCAATAGACTTCATACTTTTGTATATATTTATACAAAGTCAGCTTATTGCCCCCACAAACTGGGTCCTCAATTTACCTACCTTAGAAAGGATGGAAGGCCGAGTCAACCTTGAGCCTCGAACTGGTGTAATTGCAGACAGCTGGATGTTAACAGCTGGATGTTAATAACAGGCTATTCAGCCGGTTGAGCTACCTGAGGCTCCTTTTTTCATTTTACCATTGTGTCTTAGAATTATTGTGAGTCCAACCCATTTTTATAGTATGGGTCCAAAAATGGGTCCACCCCATTTTTATAGTATGCTGTTTCTTGTACTGCTTTGTTTGTTGTGTTAAATCTCTGTCAACCTCAGCATAGGAAGAAGAACTCAACTTGGTCCTAATGGGTTCCTGATCTAAAATTTCAACATCAACGGTTAAATTATTCCTCTCTGGGCAGTCAAGTAACAAATCCTCCATGTGGGCCTTCTTGGTCAGATCTACTTCTTCATTCTGTTCTCTTTGACTCTCAGCTAGAGAAAGTCTAGCTTGCAAAGTTACGATAGAAAGTATTTACCAATAAAGGAGAATATTTGAGGTCAGGGTTGAAATGAAGAGTCTTGCAGTTTGATTGTTTTCTTGCAGAAATTTCATGCCCCAACTAAGTAGCGTTATCAATGCTAGAAGGTGATAGGACTATCAATGTTATCCATTTTAGGACATGGAACATTGCAAGAAAACAAGCATGCTCAGAGAACACCAAGGACCCCTTCAATTTAATGATTTAATCATTCCTAAAATGCATTTCTCATGGACTCAAATAAAATTAAAAACATAACTTGCCAAGTATCACAAAACAAAACTACACAACGTAATTTAGAATATGGAATTAAAATGTTTGTATGTAGCTATCATTCTTGTAAGACTGGAATTGAAGAAGCCATGATACTAATGTCCAGCAAAGTGTGTTGTCATTGAAGTTGAATATTTGATGTTTTCTAATTACTTAGATCTCCATTAAGGGAAACTTATTTAGCTTTTCAGATATAGACCCATCTCCTAGGCAGCTTATGATAGAAACCAAGATGTCTTATGTGTGGAGTTCAGCCAATCAGTCCACATGTCTTTTTTTTTTCCAGATTCTTTCCTATCTGAGGAACATCGAGTTCAACAACAGTGCCAGAGAGGAAGTCTCCTTCTCAGAAAGTGGATTGGTTTCTACTCGTTATGATCTTCTCAACTGGCTTTTCTTCCCCAATCAATCTTTTGTCCCCATGAAGGTTGGGCAGATAGATTCCACAGCTTCTCCGGGACATGTTTTCATCATTAACTCTGATGAAATCATCTGGGTGACAAAGGTGAATTCGAAGGAAATGTTATAAATTCAGCAAAGGATTTATTCACTCCAGGAGTTGCATGACACTTGGAAACTTTTCACTGGGAAACAGTTAAATTCAGGGTTTGATGAAAAAACATGCTTTTGAGTTAAACACGTTTGAGATTTGACTTCTGAAAAGCCCAGGATAGGATAGGTTGGGAAGAATTCTTGCTTGCTTTAATTCCTGCTATTAAAGCAAGCAAGAATGGTTTTCATGGACCATTTCCATTCAGTTGGATCCCCACGGTTCCTTCTTTTAGAAAAGCTGTAGCTTCATGTCACAAACCTTCCTTTGCAGTTTGAGGTCCCAGTTCCAATCTCCAGCATCCGTTGATGGGTCAGGATTGCATTGGCCTGACTCCCTCTGGAGCTTATCCTGGTTTCTGGTAAACCATTTCTTGTGAAGACATTCCAAAGATGGAAAGAGCAATGTACAAATGAATAAATGAAGAATATTCTTTGCTGAGGCCACCTACAGAATCTCTCTTCTCTTTTTTAGAAGGTGCCCTTTGCCAGGTGTGGCATGAAAAGGTGCCATGCAGGAGAGAAAAGAAGCGTTCCAGAGGGCGAGCGAGTTTGCTGCTACCAATGTGACCCTTGTCCAGATGGAACCATTTCTAATCAGACAGGTAGACACGCTCTAAATGTAGCTCTTCCAGGATCAAGGAAAGCAGTGGAAAATATTAATTTTGGCAGGATTTACATGCTTCAAAATATTCATACTTTTCAGCAGACCCTCTCAATTCATGAATCTAAACTGTACTACCCCACAGGCCATTTTTTCTTGCTTCTCATAAGTTTAATACAGGTTGGTGTCAGGGTTCCAAGTAATTCACCCATATCAAGCAAAACTCCAAGGCAGGTAGATTCCTCAAAGAATAGCTTTATTGGCTATATCATATTGGCACAGATCTGGTGAAAACCGACACTGAAGATTCTCGCAGTTTTCACCTAAAAACTTTCACCTTTTAAAAGTAAAAGTTTGTCATTTTCTCAAAACAATCGGTCACATGATCCAATTATATTGATATCTGGTTGCCTGGTGACATCACTCCACCTTCCTTTGAATACATTATGTGAGAATGTCCTTGGTTCCGAAGAGAAAATATTTTGTTTTGGCTACAAAATCCCAGCTATCTAAAATCCTGCCTTCCTATCCCTCATCTCCAGTGTGGCAACATTGAAGCTGTCAAGGTGGCTTTGGACAGGTCAGCTTCAGGGTTGACAGTTGGTTTTGGGGCACAATTCATGGGTTCCCTACTAGGCTTTCTACTCCTATCTTTACATCCCATCAGGAAAACCAGACACCGATTTTTCTGGGAAAGAATGGGATGTGAGATTCTAGCTTTAATCTTAATTAAGGACCTGCCTCTTCTATCAGAACACTCAATCTCCCAGGAAATTGATGGACCTGTCTGACACATAGCAGGTACATCTATCTATGTCTGCTAACCCTTCGTTGACTGGGTGGATTCGAAGCATAAAGGAAAGATGTTGAGCTAGTTTTTCTGGCTAACTCAGCATTGTCAATATGAACGGATGATTTGCCCTTGTTGATTCACCATGAAATTCACACTGACTTTTTATTTCAGATGCAGCTCGCTGTGACCCCTGTCCCAAAAACCAATATCCGAACAATGACAAGGACCACTGCATTGCCAAGAAGATCCACTTCCTTTCCTATCAAGACACCCTGGGATACATTTTGGTTTTTCTCGCTCTTTCTCTCTCTGTGATCACATTGGCAGTTCTGGTGATTTTCCGTAAAAATCACGACACACCAATTGTTAAGGCCAACAACCGAGACCTCACTTATGTCCTCCTGGTCTCTCTCCTGCTCTGCTTCCTCTGCTCCTTCCTCTTCATTGGTCAACCTACGAAGCTCACCTGTCTCTTCCGACAAACAGCCTTTGCCATTCTCTTTTCCCTGGCAGTTTCCTCTGTCTTGGCAAAAACTGTCATGGTGGTTCTGGCCTTCATGGCCACCAAGCCAGGAAACAAAACAAGGAAACTCTTAGGGAAACCACTGACCAACTCCATTGTCATAGTGTGTCCCCTGGTCCAAGCAGTCCTTTCTGCCATTTGGCTGGCAACCTCTCCTCCATTTCCCAACTTGGACTTCCACTCCTTGGTAGGAGAGGCCGTCTTGGAATGTAATGAAGGCTCAACTTCAATGTTTTATGCTGTCCTTGCTTACCTGAGTTTTCTGGCCCTTGTCAGTTTCACAGTGGCCTTTTTGGCTAGGAACTTGCCTGATAGCTTTAACGAAGCCAAGTTCATTACTTTTAGCATGCTGGTCTTTTGTAGTGTTTGGATCAGCTTCCTCCCCACCTACCTGAGCACCAAAGGGAAGTCCATGGTGGCTGTGGAAATCTTCTCCATCTTGGCCTCTGGGGCTGGTCTCTTGGCTTGTATCTTTTTCCCCAAATGCTACCTTATCCTACTTAGGCCCCATCTGAATTGTAGAGAGAATATAATGAGACATAAAAATCTCTGATGTATATGGGGATGTATGTTTAATTTTGACTTTTTAGTTTTTGATTTTTAAAATAAATGATGAAATGAGAGAGGTGCTCTTTCCTTAAAAATTTGGAAATCAAGTGATGTGCTAATCATAAACTTTCTAATAATCAGCAGCAAACACCCATCCTTTTTTTTTTTTTTCATTAATTCCCGTTTTTTCCAGAGCGGGCCCATTATCAACTTGGAAATAAATGGTAATAATGTAAAGATGTTGTTATTACTTTCCAACATGACTGTTGTCTTCTTTTTTTTAATCTGATTGACTGTAAAAATGTGTTGTGTTCCCTATTAGTGTTTTAAAGATTTTTTCCCCAATAGATTAGTGAGGGTTTGCCTTTTCCTGCTAACTTTTTCATTCAATTGGCCATTAGTTTTTTTTCTAAAAAGTTATAGAGTTTATATGAACCATACTGTTTTAATTTCTATTAACTTAATTGAGAAAGCTACATTTTTCATAAATAAGATCATGTAATATTTTCTGGCCCCAGCTTTTCATACAGTATTTATTCTTTCCGACAGTTATGAAGATGGATGGATGGATGGATGGATGGATGGATGGATGGATGGATGGATGGATGGATGGATAGATAGATAGATAGATAGATAGATAGATAGATAGATAGATAGATAGATAGATAGATAGATAGATAGATAGATGAATACATCCTGGCTTGTTCTTTCTTGAACAAATAATTAAACAATTGATTACTGAGTAAGGAGGAAGACATTGTTCTACGGTGCTCTCTGATTTCTTTAATGAAATTAGAGATAAGAGGTCAGGAAACACTTTAAAAAGTGGTTATTTGGGAAGACAAATGTCTTGTCCTACCAAATGCAGATGTTATCTAAGGACTCGAATCATTTCCAAAAATTGTTCCATAGATAGATATCCATCCTTGCTATGAGTATGCATTTGAAAAATAATATATCAAATACCAAGATAGCTGTGTTTGACAGAGAAATTGAATGAACTGTTAACAAGAACCCTTTTCACTCTGTTCCAGTGACTGTCTGGAACAATTTAGTCTTTAGGAAGTGTGTGTCTGTGTGTCTCTGTGTTACAGCATACAGTCAAGATGGGGAAATTGGAGGACTTAAAAACAATGGTGAAATCCATATTTTTTTACTACCGGTTCTTTGGGTATGGCTTGGTGGGCGTGGCAGGAGGAGGATACTGCAAAATCTCCATTCCCTCTCCACTTCTGAGGAAAAGATATTGCAAAATCTCCATTCCCACCCGATTCTGGGGCCAGCCAGAGATGGTATTTGCTGGTTCTCCGAACTGCTCAAAATTTCTGCTATCGGTTCTCCAGAACCTGTCAGAACCTGCTGGATTTCACCCCTGCTTAAAAGGCATGCAAATGAATTTAGAAACATAGAGGATTCTCGGTTGTGAGGAATGAACTTGATGAAAAAATGTGCATGTTAGCAGGAGATGGATAAAGTCATGGTTGGAGGGAGTTAAAGGGAGTCTCCCAAAGGAATAGCTATTTTTTATTAGTTGGTGGTGTGTGCATTTATTCAAACAATGGCCATCTGCAAGTAGGTGTAAGATCCTGTGGGGCAGTTTGACACTGGGATATCAGAACTGGCACTAAAAAGAAAAAGCACCCCTTTCCTTAAATTGGGGAAGGGATGTAGAAGGGGGGAGAAGGTGTGAGTAGGAATGTAAATCTGAGACGTGTTCCCAGCACTACCATTCATCAATGTTCCAAGGATCAAATGACACTTTTTGAAATTCTTATTCATAATATTGATGATGCTCCTAGATAACAGGGACACTCGGTGGACTACAACAAATTGATTAACAAAAAAAAGTAGGCGTATTGGATACTGGATGAAAATTGGCCAGTATGATGGGATCCAGGAATAGTTTCTTTGGGAGAGGGCTAGCCAGCACCTCCTTGCGAGATGCAGGATGAACATCTCTCTCAAGGATGAATTTATGCTCACTGCAGTTCCCTTCCTGGATCTGATCCCAATAACAAAGACTTTCTGCTTCCAATCTTTCTCTTTCATTCCATCTTCTTTAATTACCTTTATGCGTTCAGAGTCTCCACATCTCAATATCATCCTTCTGAATAAACCGAAGCTTTACAAAAACCTACCATCACTAACATCTGCTTTTGGGGGAGGAGCTGAGAGTCCAGGAAGACACAGCAGTCCTAAGCAAGTCATGCAAGATCAAAGATCCAATGACCCCCATGCTGGGAGAACCAATCATCCACAGCTGCTTGATTCTACTAGGATTAAAACAGAGTTTGTTCCTCCCCATTCTGTTCTGGACCTGTGCCCAGAAATAACCCCCCCTCAGACAACCAGAGGCTAAGGAACTGACAGGCAACCAAGTGAGATGATAACAAAGGTCAGCAGCAATCCGCAGCTGCTTGCCAACGTCTTTATTAAAAGGTCCATCACATACACACCAAAGCTAAGACGGCAGGCCGATTCAAAACCGGGATCCACGTATCTTTGTTTTGTTCGTCACAAAGATATGGCGACAATCCCTCACTTATATAGTCTGGTAGGAGGCATGGTCCACCAGCTAATCACGACCATGCCTTTTCCTCTGCTGGGCTCTCCTGTCTCTCCGACGCTGGCAAGGGTCCAACCAAAACTCACTCCCCTCGTCAATGTCCTCCTGTGGCTGCAGGGACTAGCTTGGCTCTGGGCCTATCTCCTGCCCTTCAGTGTCCTCGGGAGGCATTGCCAGAGAGGAGAGTCCTGGAGAAGGAGGCCTTGCCAACTCCTCTCCCTCACTCTCAGAGTCCTCCCCTGCTGATGACGCAGGCTCAGACAACGGAGCCACAACACATTCAATAAGCTTTGGGTATTAAGTCAAAAGCTTGACCGTATTTTTTGGTCAATCAATGGTTGTATAATTGAATACCATCAGGGTACTGATGATACTTGGCTTTGAAATGAGAAGGACTAATTGAGATACCTTGAAAATCAGAGATTGGGGCTCAGTGTCTCCCCTCCAACTAACACTGAATGGAAAGAGCTCCAGGGAATGGAGACAACCACATAATACCATGTGCACATTCCTATTACCTCAGCCAATCCAGAAGTTTGCCATTTGGTGATGGTGTCTTTCCCACACCAGTTCACAATTCTGAAGACCTCCTTCCCAAGACAAACACAGCAGGCAAAGTTTTCTGATTCAAACTCATTGTTGGAAAATCTTCACATACAGTTTAATTTAACCTAATACCTTGAGAAATTCTCCTCCCAACTTTTAAGTTCTATCGGAAGAATTAGTGTTTAATTTCATCTCCCGCCATATTGGCATTTGTAAACCACTTATTCCATCCAATTGTTGGTATGATTGCCCAGACTTACTAGGGCACAACTGATTGTCACATGCCACCATGTCCCATGAAGAGTTTTACTATCCGAAGAGGCCAAACTCTACCTTGTGTGCACATGCTCAGTTTCGCATAACTCAAATACACAATTCCACCTTGATTGTCAAGTGCATCTAATCTGTGAATTGACAGTAAGAGACCCAAACTCATTTTTCTCTATCTGGTGTATTGCTCAGTAAATAGGAAAATTGCTTTTCCATGCAATTATCAGAAGAACGGCAATTTCTAATGAATGCCCTATGGATTTCTACCCACAAAAATCTTCCAAGTTGAAACATGCTTTAAATTAAATACTCGGAGTTCTCCCAGTGGAGGCAGGGCATGTCACTTTGCCTTGTGTTGTGTTGTAAAGAGGTAACTTCAGGGTTTGGTGAGACTTGTCTGTCCTTAGTATCCTCTTTGATCATAAACCAAACACAGGTAAGAGGAAGCATGGTTGAATATAAATTTGCTTTGGGGGCCATACAGGTGGCACAGACTATCTCTCTTGTACTAAAGCTCTGCTGAGATTTTAAGGGCTCCCTGCAATTCAACTTTTGCAAAAAAAAATATAACCTCTTGATTTCAGATCTAGGAGGAAAGGTGAGAAGAATGGCTGGGCTGCCTCTCCTCCTCCTGCTGCTGCTCTTCTGGCTCCTGCTTCCAACTTCTGCTAAGAGGATGCAAACTGGGTGTGTGTTGACAAACACTTTACACACTACGAGAGACTTTTACAGGCCTGGTGATGTCGTTATTGGTGGGAATTTTCCCATGGGAACTGTACATTTATTCTACTCCAAATCCTTTAAAAAAGTCCCATCTTCATTGCTGGGGGAGATTTTGTAAGTTTCACCCAAAGGGGAAAGATGTAAATAATTATTTGGTTTGTTCAAGGAGTCTTTTCAGAAATATTTGTTCTAGTGATGTTTGCAATGCCCTAGCATAGTTCTGATCTTTGTACTTTTCTCAATAAAGAACCAAATCATAAAATAGGCTAGAAGGACTCTCAGTCAGGAAGCTAATAAACAACCCAAAAAAGTTAGGAAGGAAAATACTTTAAAAACTGCTGGCCGTGCGAAGAAGTTGACTTACAGTATTAATTTTGACATAATCTCCTGATACAAAACTCAAAGATGAAGTCAACCCACTTACAATGCTGAGGAGTTGGAAAAACTCCATCCATTTTGGAATCAGGATTGCTCATAAATGGGCCTTCAATAAACGTATGCTGTCACAGCTACTGCTCAACAGTGGTTTCCAGACCTGAAAAAGCTCCTTCAAGAGAGAAGAAAATTAACGAGGGTGGAAGAGAAGCAATTGGGAAGAACTATACCCTTTGGAGCAAAGTGAAGAAGGGAGGGCTGATGGAGGAGTATAAAATGATCTGTGATATGGATAAACAGGATTTTCTCCTTGCTGTCAAGGCCATTAATCAAGGAACAGCCTTAGCAATGAAAAAAACCCAAAGGAATTTGGGACTTCCTGCTACAAAGGATGTTTTTAAAAATGACATGATCTACTCCACACAAGTTTTCCTTAAAATTTCCCCAATGATTTTCTCACTGTAGAGTCACACCCAAGAACTACCAGCAGTTCGTAGCTTTGGTATTTGCAGTCACAGAGGTCAACAAGGATCTGGTTCTGCTCCCCAACATCACCCTTGGCTTCCACATCTGTAGCAATTCTCAGACTCAGAAGGAGATTTCCATAATCAGCCTCTCCCTTCTCTCCACAAGAGGCCGAATGGTTCCAGGTTACAATTATGACAGGCAGCACCCTCTGCTCTCTGTCATTGGAGATCTCAACCCCAGATCCTCAAGGCAGATGGCCTCCATCTTCAGCATATTCAAGGTCCCACAGGTAAGAGGGCCTCATTGGATAGAGTATGGGGTAGACCAACAACAAATCACACAGAGAAGCTAAAGGTGGAAAAAGGGTTTGGAGGGGACCTATATTTATATTTTTGTGTTGAGATATGTTTTTATAGAAGCCAAAAGTGATAGATAATGAGCTATATTGAAATGTGGTATTTGCCAAGAGGAATTCCTTCCTAATCTATTCTTCATAAAAGTAGTGTAGTTAGTATATTCTCTGTATTAATTTGACATTTCCTTGGCTTTTGACACATCATCACCAGGCAAAATACATAAACTCTTCTTCCTAATATGTAATCCTTCTTCCTAACAAGGCCAGAAAATTAAGCTTGTCACTCAAAGTGAGCGAAGTCGGGCAATAATCGAGATAATGTTGATCATTAAAATTTACTCTCTCAAGAAACTCACTTTCTCCAGCTAGGTGTTGGCTTTGAGTTCACTCAGGGAGACAGAAGAGTTTATCCTTCCTTCTTCTGGATTAATCCCAGTGAATTTACTCAATATGTGGGTTTAGTGCAGCTGCTCCTGTATTTCCAATGGAACTGGGTTGGGCTGGTAGCCCCTGAAGATGATAGAGGAGAACGTTTTGTCTCAACTCTGACACCAATGCTCCAGGAGAAGGAGATCTGCCTGGCCTTCACTGAAAAGTTGAAATCGAATTTTCTTACCATTCCAATGTCGAAAATACTGCCTATTTCAGAGACTTGGTATAAAGCTGAAGTGATTGTTTTATTTGGAGACCCCAATAGTATTACAAATGTACAGGTGGTAATGAGTATCTATGAACATTTGAGAAAGACACCATTTCGGAAAGTTTGGATCTTAACTTCCCATTGGAAACTTAGTGTGGTGGGGAATCGAGACGTATCAAAACTAGTAAAGCCCTTCCATGGGGCTTTGCATTTTAGGCCCCACACTGGGGAAGTCTCAGAATTTAGTCGTTTCCTCCTGTCTTTAGACCCTTTGAAGCCACAAGGAGACGTTTTCCTCCCTCCATGTTGGGAAAGGTTGTTTGGCTGCATGATGGACAATCCAGGCAGGATCTTTCCAAAGGGGGAGAAACAATGTACAGGAAGGGAGAATTTACAAAGTTTACCTTCTTACGTTTTTGAAACAAGCATGGAAGGTGAAAGTTACAACATCTACAATGCCGTTTATGCTGTGGCATATGCATTACATGCGATGCATGGATCTGGAACACAACCAACCATGATGAGGCTTGGAAGGAGGTTCTCAAATATTCAAACATGGCAGGTAATCCCAGTAACTTTTTATCTAATCCACAGATCAGATAAATGGTAGGTAATTGTCTAGGTAGAAGATGACCTCTATGCATTTCTTGATTTACTGATTAAATATCTGAATGTAAAATGTATCTAAAAAGAGATTAAGATAGCAATTATTGAAAACTGTCATTTGAATTAAGTACCAGTAAGAGGTTTTTGTTGAAAAGGGATTAGATGGTGGAAAAGGTTGACTCAGCCTTCCATCCTTCCGAGGCAGGTAAAATGAGGACCCGGAGTGTGGGGGCAATAAACTGACTTTTTATAAAAAAGAACACTGCTCGGGAGTCCCGAAAACCCTACTAAGCAGGTATATACTAAAGTATGAAGGCTATTGTTTAACGCATTGTAAGCCACCCTGAGTCTCCAGAGAAGAGCGGCATATAAATCGAACCAATAAATCAATCAATAAATATAAAGAAAATTAAACCAAACCGATTGTTCATAAGAGCACAGAGCTTCCTAGAAGTTCCTGGAAGGACATGAGTGGTTGCCTGAGAGTGAGCCATTGCTTGTACTGCTTTGTTTGTTGGGTTAAACTTCTGCCAAGCTCAGCATAGGCAGAAGAATCCAACATGGTCCTAATCTAAGTGCATTTGTGGAAGATGCTTCGGCAGGTCAGTTGAAGGCCTAGTCAGCATGGTAGAACCTCCTTGTTTTCTCTCAGTAGGTAGCCTGAATCCAATCTGTAAAATTTACATATTAATGTTGGTTATCGTGGCTTAGAATTATTTGTGAGTCCACCTCATTTTTTAAAAGAATTTTTTTTATTTTTTAAAAGAACAAAAACAAAACAAAAACATTATCATTCCAAACAATTAAAGACAGCGTATCAGTCGGTAACAATTTTTTTTTGATCTTCCTCTCTTCAATTTATCACTAAACATGCTAGTTTATTTCCAAAAGTTTCAACATCCATTTATATCATAATTATCTCCAATTCTTATTCTCTATCCATTGATAAAATAAATCCCATATCAAATAATATTGTCTATTTTCCTGCTCTCGTATTTCAAACGTCAGTCTACTCATTTCAGCACATTCCATCATTTTCTTAATAATTTCTTCATCATTAGGTAACTTTTCTCCTTTCCAGTTTTTAGCAAATACAATTCTGGCTACTGTCAAAAGATTCACAATTAAGTATTGCAATTCTTTATTACATGTCTCCGGTACGATCCCTAATAAAAACATCTCTGGTTTAAAGTCAATATGTCTCTTTATCATTTTTTCCAACCACGTGTGTATCTTAGTCCAATATCTCCTTGCTTCTACACATGACCATCACATGTGGTAATAAGATCCTGGAGTCTGATGACATTTCCAACACCTCCAATTTATTCTGGAACATTCTGGCTATCTTCGTCAGGGGTAGATGCCATCTGTAAAACATCTTGTACAAATTCTCCTTATATGCTGTAGACATTGTCATTTTATAATTATGTGACCACAATTTTTGCCATTTCTCTAAATCAATACCATAGCCAAAATTCTTCCCCCATGCTATCATTGATTCTTTAACTTGTTCTTCTTCCAGTTTAAACTCTAATAAATAACCATATAGCTTTTTAATTACATGATCATCAGAGCCCATTAAGATCTTATCTAAATTAGTCAAGTCATCATACAAACCTTCTTGTTTGAGATCTTCTCGATATCTACAAAGTATTTGCATATATGAAAACCAATCCATCTTATATCCTTGATCTTCTATATCTTGCTTTAGTTTAAGCTCACCCTTTTCATCCAGTAATTCCTTATATTTTATAATTTGTTCCCCTTTAAACGTCACTGGATATGAGAATGCTTCAATTGTGGATATCTAGACTAGAACCTTCAAATAGTGATATTTTTTAATCTTCTCCCAATTCAACCATAAAGCTTCACATACTTTATGTCTTCTAAAATACCCCTGTATTTTAGTTCCTTTATACCACAAAAAGGTATGCCATCCCAACAACAAATCATGTCCCTCCAAATTTAACAATCTAGTATTTTTTTAATAATATCCATTCTTTAATCCACATTAAGATAGCTGCTTTTTTAAAAATTTGATTTATATGCTGCCCTTCTCCGGAGACTCAGGGCGGCTTACAGTATATTAAGCCATAGCCTTCATACTTTTGTATATTTATACAAAGTCAGCTTATTGCCCCCACAATCTGGGTCCTCAATTTACCTCCTTAGAAAGGATGGAAGGCTGAGTCGACCTTGAGCCTGGCTAGGATTGAATTTGCAGTAATTGCAGGCAGCTGGATGTTAACTACTGCCTTAGTAGGAGGCATTAGCCTCCTACGCCACTCAGGCACTTGCTTGGTAATAAAGTTCAAAATTAGGTTTGATTAGTTGTGGGTCTGTCTCTTCTTTGTGAATCAATGTAATATAGGCCTCAGTCCATGTTTTGGGTATTTCTCTTTTTATTTATTTATTATTTATTTATTTATTAATTAGATTTCTATACCGCCCTTCTCCTAGCGGACTCAGGGCGGTGAACAGCCAATTAAAAACCAATACAAAAAAGTTAAAAACATACTAAAACCAATATAAATTAGGCTGAGAGTATAAAACCGAATAAAACTCTGAAAAATTTAAAATTTAAAAATATTTTAAAAATAGAAGGGATCAGGCAAGTCCGGCAAGTTGAAAGAGATGAGTCTTCAGAGCCCGACGAAAAGTCTGGAGGTCGGCAATTGTTCTCAGTTCTGGAGGAAGATCGTTCCAGAGGGTGGGGGCTACCACAGAGAACGCTCTCCCCCTGGGGGTCGCCAGCCGGCATTGTCTGGCTGACGGCACCCTCAGGAGGCCCTCTCTGTGGGAGCGAACCGGCCGGTGGGAGGCAATTGGTGGCAGAAGGCGGTCCCGTAAGTACCCTGGTCCTAAGCCATGGAGCGCTTTAAAGGTGATTACCAACACCTTGAAACGCACCCGGAAGTCCACCGGCAACCAATGCAGCTCATGCAGGAGAGGTGTCACGTGGGAGCGCCCCGTCGCTCCCATAATCCCCTGCGCGGCCGCATTCTGCACCAGCTGGAGCCTCCGGGTGCATCCCAAGGGGAGCCCCATGTAGAGAGCATTGCATTTTTGCATTTTTGTCATTACTTCATTCCTAACCTCCAGCATTGGGATCGATAAAGATTTTTGTAACGTCCTATAATACTCAGCTGGCAGTCCATCTGGTCCTGGTGCCTTTCCATTCTTCTGTTTCTTAATTGCTTCGGTTAGTTCCATCATCGTTATGTTTCCATCCAACAGCTCCTCAATGTCTTTGGGAATTAGTGGTAGTTTTCCTTTTTATAGATGCCTTGCCACTTTATCCTTCTCTATTAAGTCTTTCTTTATCAGTTGTGTGTAGTATTCCTGTATTATTTCCCCCAACTCTTTATTTCTGAATCTACTCTGTCCTTGATGATCAATTAGTTGTAATAATTTTCTTATTCTCTTTCTTTTTTCAATTTATATGCTAACCATCTGCCTGGTTTATTTGCATTTTCAAAATAATTCTGTTTGGCAGCTCTCATTTTTTGAGATATTCTTCCTTCTCCAGTACATCCATTTTGTGCTTTATAATATCCATTTTAATTTTTACATCTTTCTTATATGGATCTTTCTGTGAATTCCTTTTCAAGTGTTTTATGATCATCTATCAATATTTTAAGGGTTTGTCTTTTCTTTACATTTCTTTTCCTTGTATAATCAATACTTAATCCTCTGACAAAGGCCTTTGTTGTATTTCAATGGTTTTCTGTCAATGTTTCTTTCTTGTTTTCCTTGAAGAAAAAACCAACTTCTCGATTCATTTTCTGTATGAAATCTTTTTCTTGTACTATTGTGTTGTTTAATGTCCATCTAGATCTACCTTTTCGTCCTTTCCAAATAGCAATCACCGAGTTATGGTCCAGCCATAGATTAGTATCTATTTTCACTTGTTCAATATTTAAAGTCAATTCCATTGTTGTCCATATCATATCTAATCTGGACCAAGATAGCTGTCTATCAGAGTAGAAAGTATATTGTCTATTTTTTCCATTTCTCTCCCTCCATATGTCTTTCAAGTTTATTTCCTCTATCATTTTAAAGAAAGTTGAGTTTCAACTTCCAAATCTACTTCTTTCTCTTTAAGGACTTCCTCACAGAAGGCTCTCGCTTTGTCAATTGGATTTAACCTGTATCTTTGGAATTGCCATGTTAGACCTACTCCTTCTGGGAACAGCCATCTGTAGTTAATCCCTTTTTGCAGCAAAATTTTGGTCAAAAATTGATATCTTCTTCTTAACTTTCTCACTTTCCTTGGAATTTGCCTCAAAATTGTCACTTCTTTCCCTTTGCATTCCAAAGCCTTGTCACGAATAGTCAGAAGAGTTTGTGTCTTAATTGATTTCTTAGTAAATCTTATATGTACTTTTCTTGGAAGCTTAGTACGCATTGCGTATCCAGTATAAACTTAATAAATTTCATCAATTCCTTCCATCATCTTCTCTTTAGTGACTTCTAATGCCTCAGCTAGAATTGTGTTCATGATCTCGGCTACATTTTCCCCGTTTTCTTCCTCAACATTTTGGAATCTTAAGTAGAATTCTGCTTTATCCATTTCCCATCCAATTATGCCAGATGTTCCTTGTTCTACCTCTCCCAATCTGTTCTCAATTTCCTTCAATTTTTTTTCTTCTTTTTGGCCATTTCTTTCCTCCAATTTAACCAATCTTTCTTCATATATTGACATTGTTTGTTGTATATTCACCACCTTTTCATCTGTTTGCAATAATTGTTGTGTCCCTTTCTGGACCGGGACACCCTGCGCATGGTCACTCATGCCCGTCTGGACTACTGCAACACTCTCTACATGGGGATGCCCTTGAAGGGCACCCGGAGGCTACAACTGGTCCAAAATGCCACCGCGTGGGTGATTATGTGTGCGCCTCTATGCACCCACGTGACACCTCTCCTGCGTGAACTGCACTGGCTACCAGTGGTCTTCTGGGTGTGGTTCAAGATGTTGGTTACCACCTTTAAAGTGCTCCATGGCTTAGGGCCCGGATACCTACGGGATCGCCTTCTGCCACCAATAGCCTCCCACTGACCAACACGCTCCCACAGAGAGGGGCTCCTCAGGGTGCCGTCAGCAAAACAATGTAGGCTGGTGACCCCCAGGGGAAGAACCTTCTCTGTGTGGGCACAAACCCTCTGGAACGAACTATCCCCTGGGATACATATAATTCCCGATCTCCGTACCTTTCTCCGGGCGCTTAAGATCCTGCTATTTCAACAGGCTGCCATGACTGAATAAAAATTTGGATGGGGTATTTTAAATTATGGGTTTTAATTGACAGGGCCAAATTTGTTTAATTCTGTTTTAAATTGGTTTTAAATTTTGTATGGTTTATTATTTATCATGGCTGTACACCGCCCTGAGTCCTTCTAGAGAAAGTCTAGCTTACATTTGTCATTTACTAAACTATGGGCCCAAATAAAACTAAAAATGTAGCTTGCCAAGTATCACAGAGCAAAACTACAAAATGTAATTTGGAATATGGCATAAAAATGTTTGTATGTAGCTACCATGCTTGTAAGACTGGAATTGAAGAAGCCATGATACTAATGTCCAATGATAAATAAAATGTGTTGTCATTCAAGTTGAATACTATATTTGATGTTACTTCTGATTACTTAGCTCTCCATCAAGGGAATTATTTTAGCTTCTCAGATATAGGCCCATCTCCTAGGCTGATTATGATAGAAACCAGGATGTCTTATGTATGGAGTTCAGCCAATTAGTCCAGGTGTCTTTTTTTTTCAGATACTTTCCCATCTGAGGAGCATCAAGTTCAACAACAGTGCTGGAGAGGAAGTCTCCTTCTCAGAAAGTGGATTGGTTTCTACTCGTTATGATCTTCTCAACTGGGTTTTCTTCCCCAATCAATCTTTTGTCCCCATGAAAGTTGGGCAAATAGATTCCACAGCTTCCCAAGGACAAGATTTCACCATTAACTCTGATGAAATCATCTGGGTCAAAAAGGTGAGCTGGAAGGAAAAGTTGTTAGGAGTCATTTACTCCAGGAGATCCATAACACCCTTTTCACTGGGAAACCCATTAAATTCTGGGATTTTATGAAAAAAAACATGCTTTTGAGTGGAACACATTTGAGATTTGACTTATAATTCTTTCTTTTAGAAAAGCTGTAGCTTCATGTCACAAGCCTTCTTTTACATTTTGAGGTCCCAGTTCCAATCTCCAGCATCCATTGGTGGGTCAGGGTTGCATTGGCCTGACTCCCTCAGGAGTTTATCCTGGTTACTGGTAAACCATTTCTTTTGAAGATGTTCTAAAGATGGAAACAGAAATGAAGAAATGAAGAATAATCTTTGCTGAGCCACCTGCAATATCTCTCTTCTCTTTTTTAGAAGGTGCCCTTTGCCAGGTGTGGCATGAAGAGGTGCCAGACAGGAGAGAGGAGGAGCGTTCCAGAGGGTGAGCCAGTTTGCTGCTACCAATGTGACCCTTGTCCAGAAGGAACCATTTCTAATCAGACAGGTAGCACATTCAAATCAGGGGTGGGTTCTAAAATATTTTACTACCGGTTCTGTGGGCATGGCTTATATTGTGGGTGTCTCTTGATGGTCATGTGACAACTATTTAGGATTTAGCAGAGGTACTGGTCTACCAGGCTTTTAACTGCTTGCAGAGCTGTATTGATTATTTTTTGCAGGCACTGGTTTATCCATTTATTTTTACAGGCACTGATCTACTCAATTATTTTTGCAGGCACTAGTCTACTAATTTGTTTTCTTTTAACACTGATCAGCTGTAGGGCGGCCCTTTGAAGCCCTGCAGCAAGAGTTTAAACAGTATTTTTCCTTCTAGCCATCAGTGGGACTCAGAAGGCAGCAATAGATTGGGGGTGGGGCCAAATAAAAGGTAAGAATAACATGGGGGGTAGGGGGGGCAGAACCGGTTCAGTGACATCATATCATCACTGCTACTGGCTCGGGAGAACCAGGCCAAACCGGGAGGAACCCATCACTGATTCAAATGTTGATCTGCCAGGATCAAGGAAACCATTCAATGGAAATGTGTTAATTTTGGCATCAGCTTGGTAGGATTTATATGCTTCAATATATTCATATTTCTTTTCAGCAGACCCTCTCAATTCATGAATCTAAAGTTAATTTAAATTTAATACAGGTTGGTGTCAGGGTTCCAAGTAATACACACATATCAAATAAAACTACAAGACAGGTAGGTTCCTCAAAGAATAGCTTTATTGGATATATCATATTGGCACAGATCTGGTGAAAACTGACTCTGAAGGTTCCCACAGTTTACACCCAATTAAAACTTTATTGCTTTCTCAAAACAATCAGTCACATGGTCCAATCATATTTCTGTCTGCCTGTCAACATCACTCCACCTTCCTCTGACCAGATGTGAGAATGTCCTGGGTTTTCAAGAGAAAATACTTTGTTTTGGCTATCAAATTCCAGCTATCTAAAATTCCCCCTACCTATCCTTCAAGGTGATTTGTAGACCTGTCGCAGATAGAGCAGATCTGTCTACCTATGTCTGCTAAACCTTTCCCGAAAAAAAGAAGTTTGAATGAGTGGATTTTAAAAAAGAGATGTTGAGCCAGAGAACAGATATGTTTTTTTTCTGGCTAACCTATTCCCAGCATTGTCAGTATGAATGGATGATCTGCCCTTCTTGATTCACTATAAAATTCATACTGACTTTTGATTTCAGATGCAGCTCACTGTGATCCCTGTCCAGAAAACCAATATCCCAACAACGACAAGGACCACTGCATTGCCAAGAAGATCCACTTCCTTTCCTATCAAGACACCCTGGGATACATTTTAGTTTCTCTCGCTCTTTCTCTCTCTGTGATCACATTGGCAGTTCTGGTGATTTTCCGTAAAAATCACAACACACCAATTGTCAAGGCCAACAACCGTGATCTCACCTACCTCCTCCTGGTCTCCCTCCTGCTCTGCTTCCTCTGCTCCTTCCTCTTCATTGGTCAACCAGGAAAGATCACCTGCCTCTTCCGACAAACTGCCTTTGCCATTCTCTTTTCCCTGGCAGTTTCCTCTGTCTTGGCTAAAACTGTCATGGTGGTTCTGGCCTTCATGGCCACCAAGCCAGGAAACAAGGCCAGGAAACTCTTAGGAAAACCTCTGACGAACTCCATTGTCTTAGCCTGTCCCCTGGTCCAAGCAGTTCTTTGTGCCACCTGGCTGGCAACCTCTCCTCCATTTCCCAAGTTTGACTTCCACTCTTTAGTAGGAGAGGCCATCTTGGAATGTAATGAAGGCTCAGGTTTAATGTTTTACACTGTCCTCTCCTACATGGGAGTTCTGACCCTCATTAGTTTCACAGTGGCCTTTATGGCTAGGAAATTGCCTGACAGCTTTAATGAAGCCAAGTTCATTACTTTCAGCATGCTGGTCTTTTGCAGTGTTTGGATCACCTTCCTCCCCACCTACCTGAGCACCAAAGGGAAGTCCATGGTGGCTGTGGAGATCTTCTCCATCTTGGCCTCTGGGGCTGGTCTCTTGGCTTGTATCTTTTTCCCCAAATGTTACATTATCCTATTTAAGCCCAATCTCAATTGCAAAGAGAATATAATGAGGCACAAGAATCTCTGATTATAAGATTTGATTATAAATGTGAAACATAATTATATTGACATCCAATTGATACACAGGTAACTCCAGCTGGATTGCAACATTAAAAATCACAACATAAAAAGCCATTAAATGTCTCATTCCACTCCGTTTATGTAGGGATTGGGAGATTTTATTTTGATTTTGGACGTTTTTCAATTTGATCTCATTTCTTTAAAAAGAGGAAATCAGCGGCGGGCTTGTCCCTTAAACAATTGGAAATCAAACGATGTGAGTAATATCAGAATGTCTGTTAATCTGCAATGATCACCCACTTTTTTCATTAATGCTACTTGTCCCAAAGAGCAACTTGATAATAAACATTGATATTGTATATCTGGATATTAGTTTCCAAAATGATAATTTCCCATTTTATTAATTTTAATCAAAAGCATATTTAAGAATATGTTGGGTTTGTTTCACTCTCAGTGTTTTTCAGCTTGTTGCTTCCCACTGATTCCTGAGGCTTTGCTGAATTTCCTACTGGATTTTTTCTTTCCATTGACTATTAGAGGGTTTTTTACTTTAATTCTAGCATTGAAATGAACCATATTGTTTATGTTAATTGGAAAACATACTTTATTAATAAATAAGCTCATGTGAAATTGATATTGATGAATATTTTCCTGCCCTTGGTCTCTTCTTAATATTTTCCCCAAATATTATGAAGAAGGAAGGTTGATGGGTGGATGGGCGGGAGGGAGGGAGGGAGGGAAGGAAGGAAGGAAGGAAGGAAGGAAGGAAGGAAGGAAGGAAGGAAGGAAGGAAGGAAGGAAGGAAGGAAGGAAGGAAGGAAGGAAGGAAGGAAGGAGGAGGGAGGGAGGGAGGGAGGGAGGGAGGGAGGGAGGGAGGGAGGGAGGGAGGGTGAAGTTAAATGCAATGTATTGTGAGTAGTAAGAAAGATATGATTGTATGATATTGTCTTGCTTATTTAATGAATTTACAGGTAAGAATACAGGACATACTTAATGATTGGTTATTTAGGCATGCAAATGTCTGTTTACTCTTATATATGGTGGACAGTATGGTCTCTGGGAACTCAAATAATTTGCGATAAATGTTCATAGATTTGATATACATCCTCACTATGAGTAAGTATTTCAAAGGTAATATACACAACACCAAGATCGTTGTGATTTATGGGGACATGGAATGAACAAGAAGCAAGAAATGGAATGAACAGCTTTAAGGAAGCCATTGTCCGACAGCTGAACAATCTCTGCGTCCCACTGACTGCCTGGACCAATTCAGTTTTATAACAGATGGAAAAATGAAGGGAATAATGATAAGATGTGCAGATAGGGGTAGAAACAAAGAAATGATTCAACAGAGGAAAAAAGGCTGGTGATCAAAATCAGAATAGAGGTGGAAGGGAACTTAAAGGTCTTCTTGTCCAGCCCCCTCCCCCACTCAAGCATGAGATCCTACACCATTTCAGACCAGTGACTGTCTAGCCTCTTTAAAACCTCCAGAGATGAAACACCCACAACATCTGAAGGCAAGCTGTTCCATTGGGTAATTGTCCTCCCTGTGAGGAAGTTTCTCTTTTTTAAGTTCTATGGGAGAAGTTAGTGTCTAATTTCCCCCGCCATGTTGGTATTTATAAACCACTTAGTCCATCCAAGTGTTGGTATGATTGCCCAGACTTACTAGGGTACAACTGATTGTCAAGTTCCACCATGCCCCATGAAGACTTATACTATCCAAACAAACTATGGAAGAGGACAAAACTCCATGCTGAGTTTCACATAAGTCAAATATCCAACTTCACCATGACTCTCAACTGCATCTGATCTGTGGATTAACATCAAGAGTCCCAAAATCATTTTTCTTTATCTGGTGTATTGCTCAGTACATAGGAAAATTGTTTTCCTTGCAATTATCAGAAGAACGGTAATTTCTAATGTATCCCCTATGGATTTCTACCCATGAAGATCTTCCACGATAAAACCTGCTTTAAATTAGATACTCGGAGTTCTCCTAGTGGGGGCAGGACATGTCACCTTGCCTTGCGTTGCAAAGAGCCAACTTCAGGGTTTGGTGAGACTCAGCTGGCCTTAGTTTCCTCTTTGGTCACAGACTATAAACAGGTAAGAGGAAGCATGGTTGAATATAAATTTGCCTTGGGGCCATTCAGGTGGCACAGATTATCTCTCTTGTGCTAAAGCTCTGTTGAGATTTCAAGGGCTCCCTGCAATTCAACTTTCGCAAAAAAAATATAACCTCTTGATTTCTAGTCTAGGAGGGAAGGTGAGAAGAATGGCTGGGCTGCCTCTCCTGTTGCTGCTGCTCTTCTGGCTCCTGCCTCTAACTATTGCTGGGATGATGCAAACCGGGTGTGTGTTGACGGACACTTTACAGACTAAGAGAGAGTTTTACAGGCCTGGTGATGTCATTATTGGTGGGAATTTTCCCCTGGGAACTACACATAAATTCCATTTCAAATCATTTAAAAGAAAACCATCTCTACTTCTGGGGAGTATTATGTAAGTTTCACCCAAAGGGGAAAGATGCCAATAATTATTTGGTTTGCTTTGTATTCAGAGACTCTCATCAAAAATGCTTGTTCTTCTGATGTTTGCAATGCCTTAGCATAGTTCAGACCTTTGTGCTTTTTTCAAATAAAGAACCAAACTCATAAAATATGGAGAATATGGAGAATTCTCCATCTTTCCAGAACTCTTGATCAGAAAGCTAATAAAGCACCAAATAAAGTGAGGAAATATTGCTGGCTTAGTGAAGAAGGCGACTTACAATATTAATTTGGAGAAATTTCTGATTCAAAATTCAAAGATGATGTCAATCTGTTTACAGTGTGGACTTGTGGTAAAAAAAAAAAATCCATTTCTTTTTGGAATCAGGTGTCAGCATTCCAGAAAACCCCCAACTGCCAGTAAAGATGCAGAAGCAGGCATTTTCCAAAGTTCTCTTTATTAGAAATAGGTAACCTGGCACATCTGGGAAATCCCGAATCTGAGAAACCCGGGCTTTCCTTCAGTAATTCAAAGCTCCCAAAACCACTTCCTTTCTCCTCTATCGATCACATGCTCCAATGAACGTCCATTCCACCTCAAGCCAGCTCTTGACCACTCCTCCTTCAGATGCTGGCTCACTCTGACCTTGACCAATAGGAAGAACGCTATTATGTCTACCAACTCGTCTCTCCTAAATCCCCCCTCCTACTTTCCCACACATGAGGAGGTGGCAGCATTGAAGCTTCCGGACTAATATGGCTTCCATGGCTGACATCAGGATTGCTGCTAAATAATGGCTTTCAGTAAATGTATGGTGTCACATCCTACTGTGGTCTTGTGCTCAACAATGTCCCCATTTATCTGTACTTACTTCGTTTGTTTATGTTTATGTTTATACCTGTACCTGCTATCTTGTACATGTTTGACAAACGAAAGAAAGAAAGAAAGAAAGAAAGAAAGAAAGAAAGAAAGAAAGAAAGAAAGAAAGAAAGAAAGAAAGAAAAGAAAGAGTTTCCAGACCTGAAGAAGCTGCTTCAAAAGGGAAACAAATTAATTACAGTGAAAGAGAAGTGATTGGAAGGGCTACAATCATTGGAGCAAAGTGAAGAAGGGAGGGCTCATGGAGGAATATAAAATGATCTGTGATATGGATAAATAGGATTTTCTCCTTTCTGTCAAGGCCATTAATGAAGGAACATCCTTAACAATGAAACAATCCCAATGGAATTTGCTACAAAGAACGTTGGAAAAATAAGCAGGATAAACTCCATCAACACAAGCTTTCCTTAAAATCTCCCTAATGATTTTCTCACTGTAGAATTGTACCCAAGAACTACCAGCAATTCATGGCCTTGGTGTTTTCAGTCAAAGAGATCAACAAGGATCTGCTTCTCCTCCCCAACATCACCCTTGGCTTCCACATCTATAGCAATTTTCAGTCTGAGGTGGAGATTTCCATAACCAGTCTCTCCCTGCTTTCCACTCGAGGCCGAATGGTTCCAGGTTATAAATGTGACAGGCAGGACCCTCTGCTCTCTGTCATCGGAGATCTCAACCCTGAATCCTCAAAGCAGATGGCCTCCATCTTCAGCACCTTCAAGGTCCCACAGGTAAGGGGGCATCACTGGGTACAGTATGAGGTACACAACCAGCTGAAGTGCACCCAGAAGCTAATGATGGAAACCAAAGTTGTTTGGGGTGACATATGCCTATATTTTTTGTGTCGAGATACGTTTTTATAGAAGCCAAAAGTGCTAGATGAGATATATTGAAATGTGGTATTTGCCAAGAGGAATTCCTTCCTAATCTATTCTTCATAAAAGTAGTGTAGTTAATATATTCTCTGTATTAATTTGACATTCCCTTGGCTTTTGACATGTCAACGCCAGGCAAAATATCTAAACTCTTCTTCCTAATATGTAATCCTTCTTCTTAACAAAGCCAGAAAATTAAGTTTGTCACTCAAAGTGAGCCAGCCTAAAAGGTGGGGCAATAATCCACATAATGGTGATCCTTAAAATTTACTTTATCAAGAAACTCACTTTCTCCAGCTAGGTGTTGGCTATGAGTTCACTCAGGGAGACAGAAAAGTTTATCCTTCCTTCTTCTGGATTAATCCCAGTGAATTTGCTCAGTATGTGGGTTTGGTCCAGCTGGTCCTGTATTTCCAATGGAACTGGGTTGGCCTGGTAGCCCCTGAAGATGATAGAGGAGAACATTTTGTCTCAACTCTGACACCAATGCTCCAGGAGAAGGAGATCTGCCTGGCCTTCACTGAAAAGTTGAAATCAAATTTTCTTCACGTTCCAATGTCGAAAATACTGCCTATTTCGGAGACTTGGTATAAAGTTGAAGTGATTATTCTATTTGGAGACCCCAATAGTATTACAAATGTACAGGTGGTAATCAGTGTCTATGAACATTTGAGAAAGACACCATTTCGGAAAGTTTGGATCGTAACTTCCCATTGGAAACTTAGTGTGCTGAGGAATCAAGACATATCAAAACTAGTAAAGCCCTTCCATGGGGCTTTGCATTTTAGGCCCCACACTGGGGATGTCTCAGAATTCAGTCATTTCCTCTTGTCTTTAGACCCTTTGAAGCCACAAGGGGACGTCTTTCTCCTGCTATGTTGGGAAAGGTTGTTTCCCTGTATGATGGACAGTCCAGGCAGGATCTTTCGAAAGGAGAGGAAAAAATGTACAGGAAAGGAGAATTTACAAAATTTACCTTCTTACATTTTTGAAACAAGCATGGAAGGTGAAAGCTACAATATCTACAACGCCATTTATGCTGTGGCACACGCATTACATGCAATTCATGGATCTGGGGCACAACCAGCCATGATGAGGCTTGGAAAGAGGATCTCAAATATTCAATCATGGCAGGTAATCCCAGTGACTTTTAATTTGATCCACAGATCAGATAAATGGTAGGTAGTTGTCTAGGCAGAAAACGACCTCTATGCATTTCTTAATTTACTGGTTAAATATTTGCACATAAAATCTATCTAGGAAGAGAGTAAGATACCAATTGTTTTTTGTTTTTGTTTTTTGCAAAAAGTTTTTTATTTTTTAAACAAAAACAACATAAAAACATCATCCTTCCAAACAATTACAGACAGTGTTTCTATCGGTTAAAATCATTTCGTGCTCTCAAAATTTTCAAAATCTCATTATATGACAAATGTTCATTCCTCTAACAAAAAAAAAAGGGTTTAAACATTTTATCCAAATTCCATTTCATATATAATATCTCATCTCCATGCTTTATTATCTATCCATTAATAAAATGGCTCCCCTACCAAATAATATTGTTTATCTTCCTGTTCTCTTATTTCAAATGTCAATCTACTCATTTCAGCACAATCCAACATTTTCTTAATAATTTCTTCATCGATAATTATCTTCTCTCCTTTCCAATTTTTTGTAAATACAATTCTGGCCGCTGTTAAAATACTAAAATGCATTTCTCATGCACTCAAATAAAATTTAAAATGTAACTTGTAAGACTTGAATTGAAGAAGCCATGATACAAATATCATGATAAAGAAAATGTGGGGATGAAATTGAATATTTGATGTTATATTCTGATTTCTTAGATCTCCATCAAGGGAACTTATTTAGCTTCTCAGATATAGACCCATCTCCTAGGATGATTATGAAGGAAACCAGGATGTCCTATTTGTGGAGTTCAGCCAATTATTCCAGGTTTTGTTTTTCTCCCAGATTCTCCCCTTTCTGAGGAACATCAAGTTCAACAATAGTGCTGGAGAGGAAGTCTCTTTCTCAGAAAGTGGATTGGTTTCTACTCGTTACGATCTTCTCAACTGGCTTTTCCTCCCCAATCAATCTTTTGTCCCCATGAAAGTTGGGCAAATAGATTCCACGGCTTCCCCAGGACAAGATTTAACCATTAACTCCGATGCATTCACCTGGGCCACAAAGGTGAGGTGGAAAGAAACATTATAAATTCAGGATTCATTCACTCCAGGGGATGCAGATTGGGAAACAGTAAAATTCACAAATTTGATGAAAAAACATTCTATTAACATATTTGAGATTTGACTTCTGAAAAGTTCAATATGAGGTAAGATTGGGAAGATTTGCTTCTTGAAACCCAGGACACTATTAAACAGGCAGGAATGATTTCCATGGACCATTTCCATTAGTTGGATCCTCACGATTCTCTTGTTCAGAAAAAGTTTAGCTCCATGTCACAAACCTTCCTTTGCATTTGAGGTCCCAGTTCCAATCTCCAGCATCCATTGATGGGTCAGGATTGCATTGGCCTGACTCCCTCGGGAGCTTCTCCTGGTTTCTGGTAAACCATTTCTTTTGAAGACATTCTAAAGATGGAAACAGAAATGTACAAATGATCAGGTTCGCCTGATACGCCAGTTGCGGCCCTTTCTAGATCGGGACTCCCTACGCACAGTCACTCAGGCACTCATCACTTTTCGCCTGGACTACTGCAATGCTCTCTACATGGGGCTCCCCTTGGGGTGCACCCGGAGGCTCCAACTGGTGCAGAATGCGGCCGCGTGGGGGATTATGGGAGCGACGGGGTGCTCCCACATGACACCTCTTCTGCGCGAGCTGCATTGGTTGCCGGTGGACTTCCGGATGCGTTTCAAGGTGTTGGTAATCACCTTTAAAGCGCTCCATGGCTTAGGACCAGGGTACTTATGGGACCGCCTTCTGCCCCCAATTGCCTCCCACCGGCCAGTTCGCTCCCACAGAGAGGGCCTCCTCAGGGTGCCGACAGCCAGACAATGCCGGCTGGCGACCCCAGGGGGAGAGCCTTCTCTGTGGTAGCCCCCACCCTCTGGAATGATCTTCCTCCAGAACTGAGAACAATTTCCGACCTCTGGACTTTTTGTCAGGCCCTAAAAACTTATCTTTTTCAGCTTGCCGGTCTAGCCTGATCCCTGTTGAATTTTTAAAAATTTTTAAAGTTGTAGAGTTGTTTTATTTTAATATTTATTTGTTTTTAATTTTCAGCCAAAGTTTATATGGGTTTTATAATTTTTAACTTTTATGTACTGTTTTTTATTCGGCTGTTCACTGCCCTGAGTCCATAAGGAGAAAGGCGGTATATAAATCTAATAAATAAATAAATAAATAAAACAAATAAATGAAGAATAATCTTTGCTGGGCCACCTGCAATATCTCTCTTCTCTTTTTTAGAAGGTGCCCTTTGCCAGGTGTGGCCTGAAGAGGTGCCAGGCAGGAGAGAGGAGAAGAGTTCCAGAGGGCGAGCAGGTTTGCTGCTATCAATGTGACCCTTGTGCAGAAGGAACCATTTCTAATCAGATAGGTACCACATTCAAATGTTGATCTTCCAGGATCAAGGAAAAGTGTAAATTTTGACATCAGCTTTGGTAGGATTTATATACCTCAATATATTCATATTTCTTTTCAGCAGACCCTCTCAATTCATGAATCTAAACTAAACCACAGGCCTCTGGAGGTTCCTGCAGTTTTCACCTAATTAAAAGTAAAAGTTTGTCACTTTCTCAAAACAATCAGTTACATATTCCAATCACAGTTCTGTTTGGTTGCCTCTCAACATCTCTCCACCTTCCTCTGACCAGGTGTGAGAACGTCCTTGGTTTTCAAGAGAAAATATTTTGTTTTGGCTATCAAAATCCCAGCTATCTAAAATCCCCCCTCCCTATCCTTCAGCTCCTGTGTGACAACACTGAGGTGGCTTTGGTCAGGTCAGCTTCAGTTGATTTTGGAGCACAATTCCTCAGTTCCCTACTAGGCTTTCTACTCCTACTTTTAATCCCATCAGGAAAACCAGTCACCAATCTTTTTGTGAAAGAATGGAGAGTGAGATTCAAGCTTTAATTTTTATCAAGGACTTGCCTCTTCTATCAGAACACTTGATCTCCCAGGTGATTGGTAGACCTCTCAGAGACAGAGCAGATCTGTCTATCTATGTCTGCTAAACCTTTCCTGAAAAGAAAAAAAAAGTTTGAATGAGTGGATTTGAAGTATAAAGAAGAGATGTTGAGCCAGAGAACAGATCCATTTTTCTGGCTATTCCCAGCATTGTCAGTATGAATGGATGATTTGCCCTTCTTGATTCACTATAAAATTCACACTGACTTTTGATTTCAGATGCAGCTCACTGTGACCCCTGCCCAGAAAACCAGTATCCAAACAAGGACAAAGACCACTGCACTGCCAAGAAGATCCACTTCCTTTCCTATCAAGACACCCTAGGATACATTTTAGTTTCTCTCGCTCTTTCTCTCTCTGTGATCACATTGGCAGTTCTCATGATTTTCCGTAAAAATCACAACACACCAATCGTCAAGGCCAACAACAGAGATCTCACCTATGTCCTCCTGGTCTCCCTCCTGCTCTGCTTCCTCTGCTCCTTCCTGTTCATTGGTCGACCTGGGAAGCTCACCTGTCTCTTCCGACAATCTGCCTTTGCCATTCTCTTTGCCCTTGCAGTTTCCTCTATCTTGGCAAAAACTGTCATGGTGGTTCTGGCCTTCATGGCCACCAAGCCAGGAAACAAGACAAGGAAACTCTTAGGAAAACCACTGACGAACTCCATTGTCATAGCCGGTCCCCTGATCCAAGCAGTCCTTTGTGCCACCTGGCTGGGAACCTCTCCCCCATTTCCCAACTTTGACTTCCACTCTTTAGTAGGAGAGGCCATCTTGGAATGTAATGAAGGCTCAGGTTTAATGTTTTACACTGTCCTCTCTTACATGGGTGTTCTGGCCCTCATCAGTTTCACAGTGGCCTTTATGGCCAGGAAATTGCCTGACAGCTTTAATGAAGCCAAGTTCATTACTTTCAGCATGCTGGTCTTTTGCAGTGTTTGGATCTCCTTCCTCCCCACCTACCTGAGCACCAAAGGGAAGTCCATGGTGGCCGTGGAGATCTTCTCCATCTTGGCCTCTGGGGCTGGTCTCTTGGCTTGCATCTTTTTCCCCAAATGCTTCATTATCCTATTTAAACCCAATCTCAATTGCAGAGAGAATATAATGAGGCACAAGAATCTCTGATTATAATCTCTGATTATAAATATGAAACATATTTATATTGCTACCCAATTTACACACAGGTGTCTCTGGCTGGTTTACATTAAAAATTACAACATAAAAACTAATTAAAATGCCTCATTCCACCTCCATTCATCTTGATTTTAGACATTTCTCAATTTGATCTCATTTCTTTTAAAAGTGGAAATCAGAATGTGTGTTAATCTGCAACAATCACCCATTTTTTTCATTAATGCTAGTTGTCCCAAAGATCAACTTGATAATAAACATTGATATTCTATATCTGGATATTTGTTTTCAAAAGGATAGTTTCCCATTTTATTAATTTTAATCTAAATATATATTTAAGAATATGTTGGGTTTGTTTCACTCTCAGTGTTTTTCAGCTTGTTCTTTTCCACTGATTCCTGAGGCTTTGCTGAATTTCCTACTGGATTTTTTCTTTCCATTGACTAGTAGAGATTTTTTTTCTTTAATTCAAGCCTTGAAATGAACCATATTGTTTATGTTAATTGGGAAACATACTTTATTAATAAATAAGCTCATGTGAAATTGATATTGATGGATATTTTCCTGCTCCTGCTCTCTTCTTAATATTTTTTCCAAATATTATGAAGAAGGAAGGTGGGTGGGTGAATGGGTGAGTGGAAAGAAGGAAGGAAGGAAGGAATGAAGGAAGGAAGGAAGGAAGGAAGGAAGGAAGAAGTTAAATGCAATATATTGTGAGTAGTAAGAAAGATATGGTTGTGTGATATTCTCTTGCTTATTTAATGACCTTACAGGTAAGAATAGGTTTCAAGTTTAGGTTTATTGAATTTATATACCACCCTTCTCCCAAAGGACTCAGCGCAATGCACAGCCATAATAAAACAGAAGTCATACAAAAGTAAAAAACAATTAAAAGAATTAAATAATTTGACCTTATCCATTTTTTATAAAACCCCTCAATTTAAAACTCCATCAAAATTCCTATTCAGCCAGGCCAGCCTGTTGGAAAAGCAGGGTCTTCAGGGCCCTGCGGAAGATACGGAGGTCAGGGATCGTACGTATCGCAGGGGGTAGTTCATTCCAGAGGGTGGGTGCCCCCACAGAAAAGGCCCTCCCCCTAGGGGTCACCAGTCTACACTGTTTCACTGATGGCACCTTGAGGAACCCCTCTCTGTGGGAGCATGTTGGTCAGTGAGAGGCTATTGGTGGCAGGAAGCAGTCCCATAAGTATCCTGGTCCTAAGCCATGGAGCACCTGGAAGACCACTGGGAGGCAGTGCAGCTCACGCAGGAGAGGTGTCACATGGGTGCGCTTAGTCGCACACATAATCACTCGGGCGGCCGCATTCTGGACCAGTTGGAGCCTCTGAATGTTCTTCAAGGGAAGCCCCATGTAGAGAGGTTACAGTAGTCCAGGCGGGATGTGATGAGGGCGTGAGTGATTGTGCGTAGGGCATCCCGATCCAGAAAGGGCCGCAACTGGCATATCAGGCAAACCTGACAAAAGGTCCCCCTGGCCACAGCTGTTAGATGATCCTCCAAGGACAGCTGCATATCCAGGAGGACACCCAGATTGTGAGCCCTCTCTGAGGGGGGCAAAGTTTCACCCCCAATGGCCAGCGATGGGACCAGCTGGCAATATCAGGACATCGGAAGCCATGGCCACTCAGTCTTGGAGGGGTTGAGCCTGAGTCTGTTTCTCCCCATACAGATCCGCACAGCCTCCAGGCAGAGAGACATCATGTTAAGGGCATCATTGGGGTGGTCTGGGGTGGAAATGTACAGCTGGGTGTCATCAGCATACAGATGACATTCCACCCCAAAACCATGCATAATCTCCCCCAGCGGCTTCACATAAATGGCGAACAGAAGGGGCAAGAAGACCGACCTTTGAGGCATGCCATACATTAGGCGCCTTGAGGTTGACCTCTGCCCCCCTGCCAACACAGACTGCGTCTCACCGGAGAGGAAGGAGGAGAACCACCGTAGCATGGTGCCCCCCACTCCTAACCCCTCAACCGTGACAGCATGATACCATGGTCGATGGTATCAAAAGCCGCTGAGAGGTCTAATAGGACTAGGACAGAGGAACATCCCCTGTCCCAAGCCCTCCAGAGATCATCTACCAATATGACCAATGATGTTTCCATGCTGTATCCCAGCCTGAAAGCTGGACATGAATACAGGACATGCTTAATGGTTGGTTATTTGGGCATTCAAATGTCTGTTAACTCTTATATACAGTGGACAGCATGGTCTCTGAGAACTCAAATGATTTGCAATAAATGTTCATAGATTTGATATATGTCCTCACTATGGGTAAGTATTTGGAAGGTAACATACACAACACCAAGATGGTTATGATTTATGGAGAAATGGAATGAGCAAGAAGCAAGAAATGGAAATGGAAATCACAGCTTTAAGGAAGCGCTTGTCAGACAGCTGCACAATCTCTGTGTCCCACTGACTGCCTGGACCAATTCAGTTTTATAACAGATGGGAAAATGAAGGGAATAATGATAAGATGTGCAAATAGGGGTAGAAATAAAGTAATGATTCAACAGAGGAAAAGAGGCTGATGGTCAAAATCAGAATAGAGGTGGAAGGGACCTTAAAGGTCTTCTTGTCCAGCCCCCTCCCCCCACTCAAGCATGAGATCCTACACCATTTCAGACCAGTGACTGTCTAGCCTCTTTTTAAAACCTCCAGAGATGAAGCACCCACAACATCTGAAGGCAAGCTGTTCCATTGGGTAATTGTCCTCCCTGTGAGGAAGTTTCTCATTTTTAAGTTCTATGGGAGAAGTTAGTGTCTAATTTCATCCCCCGTCATGTTGGTATTTATAAACCACTTACTCCATCCAAGTGTTGGTATGATTGCCCGGACTTACTAGGGTACAACTGATTGTCAAGTTCCACCATGCCCCATGAAGACTTATACTATCCAAATAAACTATGGAAGAGGACAAAACTCCACGTTTCACATAAGTCAAATATCCAGCTACACCATGACTCTCAACTGCATCTGATTTGTGGATTAACATCAAGGGTCCCAAAATCATTTTTCTTTACCTGGTGTATTGCTCAGTACATAGGAAAATTGTTTTCCTTGCAATTATCAGAAGAACGGTAATTTCTAATGTATCCCCTATGGATTTCTACCCATGAAGATCTTCCGCGATAAAACCTGCTTTAAATTACATACTCAGAGTTCTCCCAGTGGGGGCAGGACATGTCACCTTGCCTTGTGTTGCAAAGAGGCAACTTCAGGGTTTGGTGAGACTCAGCTGGCCTTAGTTTCCACTTTGGTCACAGACCATATACAGGTAAAAGGAAGCACGGTTGAATATAAATTTGCCTTGGGGGCCATCCTGGTGGCACAGAGAAGCTCTCTTGTGCTAAAGCTCTGTTTAGATTTCAAGGGCTCCCTGCAATTCAACTTCTGCAAAAAAATAACCTCTTGATTTCAGATCTAGAGGAGAAGGTGAGAAGAATGGCTGGGCTGCCTCTCCTGTTGCTGCTGCTCTTCTGGCTCCTGCCTCCAACTATTGCTGTGATGATGCAAACTGGGTGTGTGTTGACTGACACTTTACAGACTAAGAGAGAGTTTTACAGACCTGGTGATGTCATTATTGGTGGGAATTTTCCTCTGGGTACTATACTTACATTCAACTTCCAATCCTTTAAAGAAAAACCATCTATCGTTCTGGAGAATATTTTTTAAATTTCACCCAAAGGGGAAAGATGTAAATAATTATTTGGTTTGCTTTGTGTTCAGGGAGTCTCTTCAAAAGTACTTGTTCTAGTGATGTTTGCAATGTTCACATCTTTGTGCTTTTCTCAACAAAGAACTAAACTCATAAAATAGGCTAGAATTCTCCATATTCCCAGAACTCTTGAAGTTAATAAACCACCCAAAAAAGTGAGGAAGGACAACACCTTAGAATCTGTGCTGGCCGTCTGAAGAAATTGTCTTACAACATATATTCGGACATAAACTCCTGATGCAAAACTCAAAGATACGGTCGATCCATTTACAGTGTGGAGCAGTTGTAAAAATATCCATCCATCTTAGAATCGGGATTGCCCCTAAATAGGGACCTTCAGGAAATGTACAAATGTACATTTGGAATTTTGGAATGAATTCCAATGAAATTTGGAATTTCCTGCTACAGAGGCCATTGAAAAAATAAGCAGGATAAACTCCATCAACACAAGCTTTCCTTAAAATCTCCCCAATGATTTTCTCACTGTAGAATCATACCCAAGAACTATCAGCAATTCATGGCTTTGGTGTTTGCAGTCACAGAGATCAACAAGGATCTGGTTCTCCTTCCCAACATCACCCTTGGCTTCCACATCTATAGCAATTTTCAGGCTGAGATGGAGATTTCCATGATCAGCCTCTCCCTGCTCTCCAGAAGAGGCCGAATGTTTCCAGGTTACAATTGTGACAGGCATCACTCTCTGCTCTCTGTCATTGGAGATCTCAACCCCAAATCCTCAAGGCAGATGGCCTCCATCTTCAGCCTCTTCAAGGTCCCACAGGTAAGGGGGACTCATTGGATAGAGTATGGGAGTAGACAACCAACTGAAGTGCACCCAGAAGGTAAAGGTGGAAACCAAAGGGGTTTTCGGGGACATATGCTTCTATTTTTTGTCCCGAGATATGTTTTCATAGAAGCCAAAAGTGATAGATAATGGGATAATTTTGCCATGAGGAATTCCTTCCCAATCTATTCTTCATGAAAGTGTAGTGTAGTATATTCTCTGTATTAATTTGACATATGGTTGCCTTGGCTTCTGACATGTCACCACCAGACAAAATACGTAACCTCTTCTTCCTAATATGTATCCTTCTTCCTAAAAGTGAGCCAATCTAAAGTTCAGGCAATAATCCACGTAATGGTGACCCTTAAAATTTACTCTATCAAGAATCTCACTTTCTCCAGCTCAGTGTTGGCTTTGAGATCCCTCTGGAATACAGATCAGTTCACCCTTCCTTTTTCCGGATTAATCCCAGTGAATTTCCCCAGTATGTGGGTTTGGTCCAGCTGCTCCTGCATTTCCACTGGAACTGGGTTGGGCTGATGGCCCCTGAAGATGACAATGGAGAACGTTTCATCTCATCTCTGATGCCAATGCTCCAGGAGAAGGAGATCTGCCTGGCCTTCACTGAAAAGTTGAAATTGAATTTTGTTACTATTCCAGTGTTGAAAATACTTCAGATTTCGGAGACTTGGTCTAAAGCTGAAGTGATTATTCTATTTGGAGACTCTAATAGTATTACAAATGTACAGGCAGCAGTGAGCGTCTATGAACATTTGAGAAAGTCATCATTTCAGAAAGTTTGGATCTTAACTTCCCATTGGAAACTTAGTGTGGTGAGGAATCAAGACATATCGATGGTAGTACAGCCCTTCCATGGGGCTTTGCATTTTAGGCCCCACACTGGGGATGTCTCAGAATTCAGCCGTTTCCTCCTGTCTTTAGACCCCTTGAAGCCACAAGGGGACGTCTTTCTCCCGCTATGTTGGGAAATGTTGTTTGGCTGCAAGATCCACAAACTAGGCGGGATCCTTCCAAAGGATGAGAAACAATGTACAGGAAAGGAGAATTTACAGAGTCTGCCATCTTACGTGTTTGAAACAAGCATGGAAGGTGAGAGTTACAATACCTACAATGCCATTTATGCTGTGGCAAATGCATTACATGCAATGCATGGATCTGGAGCACGACCAACCATGATGAGGCTTGGAAAGAGAATCTCAAATATTCAATCATGGCAGGTAATCTCAGTGACCTTTTATCTAGTCCACAGATCTTTATATAGGAAGCTACCTATATGCATTTCTTGCATTACTTGCATTAAATATCTATATGCTATCTATATGTTTTATTTGTAATTTTTCTAAAATAGCCAGATATATCTTGTGGACAGTACATTGTCTGGGTTGATATAATTTTTAGACAATGCTAAAATAATAGTACAATTAGATATACATAACCATAGTATTCTGATTTGTCATGCACACTGTAATTCTAGCAAACTATTATACATCAGTGTTTGTAATACTATTTTCCCAATTTGTAATTTCTACTCTCCCCCCTAATTTTTAATATAGTCTCCATTTTGAAAAGTATTTTGTCTCTATCCATCATCTCTTGCCCTTTAAAAAAAAATTCATCATTTATTGCTCTTTTGGTAGCTTTTAGATTGATTATCTATAAGCTATCAATGTATCTTATTTTTTTAAAAAAAATTTAAAAATAAAATTGGTTTTTTTAAAAAACCCTGTCATTTGAATTAAGTGAGAGGTTTTTGTTGAAAAGAGATAGATGGAAGAAAAAGTGAATTAAATCAAACCAATTGTTCATAAGAGCAAAGAGCTTCCTAGAAGGATATCAGTGGTTGCCTGAGAATCAGGTGTAACCACTTCAAGGAGAAGTGGTCATCACAGACCATGATGACAATCTGGGTGCATTTCTGTAAGATGCTTCAACAGGTCAATTGAAGTCCTAGACAGGAATTTGTGTAGAATCTCTTCATTTTCTCTCAGTAGGTAGCCTGAATCCAATCTGTAAAAGACAGATTCAATTTTTTTTAAAATTAGATTTATATGCCGCCCTTCTCCGGAGACTCAGGGCGGCTTACAAGGCATTAAGCAATAGCCTTTATACTTTTGTATATTTTTTATACAAAGTCAGCTTATTGCCCCCACAAACTGGGTCCTCAATTTACCTACCTTAGAAAGGATGGAAGGCCGAGTCAACCTTGAGCCTCGAACTGGTGTAATTGCAGACAGCTGGATGTTAACAGCTGGATGTTAATAACAGGCTATTCAGCCGGTTGAGCTACCTGAGGCTCCTTTTTTCATTTTACCATTGTGTCTTAGAATTATTGTGAGTCCACCCCATTTTTATAGTATGGGTCCAAAAATGGGTCCACCCCATTTTTATAGTATGCTGTTTCTTGTACTGCTTTGTTTGTTGTGTTAAATCTCTGTCAACCTCAGCATAGGAAGAAGAACTCAACTTGGTCCTAATGGGTTCCTGATCTAAAATTTCAACATTAAAGGTTAAATTATTTCTCTCTGGACAGTGAAGTAACAAATCCTCCATGTGGGCCTTCTTGGTCAGATCTACTTCTTCATTCTGTTCTCTTTGACTCTCAGCTAGAGAAAGTCTAGCTTGCAAAGTTACGATAGAAAGTATTTACCAATAAAGGAGAATATTTGAGGTCAGGGTTGAAATGAAGAGTCTTGCAGTTTGGTTGTTTTCTTGCAGAAATTTCATGCCCCAACTAAGTAGCATTATCAATGCTAGAAGGTGATATGACTATCAATGTTATCCATTTTAGGACATGGAACATCTGCAAGAAAACAAGCATGCTCAGAGAACACCAAGGACCCCTTCAATTTAATGATTTAATCATTCCTAAAATGCATTTCTCATGGACTCAAATAAAATTAAAAACATAACTTGCCAAGTATCACAAAACAAAACTACACAACGTAATTTAGAATATGGAATTAAAATGTTTGTATGTAGCTATCATTCTTGTAAGACTGGAATTGAAGAAGCCATGATACTAATGTCCAGCAAAGTGTGTTGTCATTGAAGTTGAATATTTGATGTTTTCTAATTACTTAGATCTCCATTAAGGGAAACTTATTTAGCTTTTCAGATATAGACCCATCTCCTAGGCAGCTTATGATAGAAACCAAGATGTCTTATGTGTGGAGTTCAGCCAATCAGTCCACATGTCTTTTTTTTTTCCAGATTCTTTCCTATCTGAGGAACATCGAGTTCAACAACAGTGCCGGAGAGGAAGTCTCCTTCTCAGAAAGTGGATTGGTTTCTACTCGTTATGATCTTCTCAACTGGCTTTTCTTCCCCAATCAATCTTTTGTCCCCATGAAGGTTGGGCAGATAGATTCCACAGCTTCTCCGGGACATGTTTTCATCATTAACTCCGATGAAATCATCTGGGTGACAAAGGTGAATTCGAAGGAAATGTTATAAATTCAGCAAAGGATTTATTCACTCCAGGAGTTGCATGACACTTGGAAACTTTTCACTGGGAAACAGTTAAATTCAGGGTTTGATGAAAAAACATGCTTTTGAGTTAAACACGTTTGAGATTTGACTTCTGAAAAGCCCAGGATAGGATAGGTTGGGAAGAATTCTTGCTTGCTTTAATTCCTGCTATTAAAGCAAGCAAGAATGGTTTTCATGGACCATTTCCATTCAGTTGGATCCCCACGGTTCCTTCTTTTAGAAAAGCTGTAGCTTCATGTCACAAACCTTCCTTTGCAGTTTGAGGTCCCAGTTCCAATCTCCAGCATCCGTTGATGGGTCAGGATTGCATTGGCCTGACTCCCTCTGGAGCTTATCCTGGTTTCTGGTAAACCATTTCTTGTGAAGACATTCCAAAGATGGAAAGAGCAATGTACAAATGAATAAATGAAGAATATTGTTTGCTGAGGCCACCTACAGAATCTCTCTTCTCTTTTTTAGAAGGTGCCCTTTGCCAGGTGTGGCATGAAAAGGTGCCATGCAGGAGAGAAAAGAAGCGTTCCAGAGGGCGAGCGAGTTTGCTGCTACCAATGTGACCCTTGTCCAGATGGAACCATTTCTAATCAGACAGGTAGACACGCTCTAAATGTAGCTCTTCCAGGATCAAGGAAAGCAGTGGAAAATATTAATTTTGGCAGGATTTACATGCTTCAAAATATTCATACTTTTCAGCAGACCCTCTCAATTCATGAATCTAAACTGTACTACCCCACAGGCCATTTTTTCTTGCTTCTCATAAGTTTAATACAGGTTGGTGTCAGGGTTCCAAGTAATTCACCCATATAAAGCAAAACTCCAAGGCAGGTAGATTCCTCAAAGAATAGCTTTATTGGCTATATCATATTGGCACAGATCTGGTGAAAACCGACACTGAAGATTCTCGCAGTTTTCACCTAAAAACTTTCACCTTTTAAAAGTAAAAGTTTGTCATTTTCTCAAAACAATCGGTCACATGATCCAATTATATTGATATCTGGTTGCCTGGTGACATCACTCCACCTTCCTTTGAATACATTATGTGAGAATGTCCTTGGTTCCGAAGAGAAAATATTTTGTTTTGGCTACAAAATCCCAGCTATCTAAAATCCTGCCTTCCTATCCCTCATCTCCAGTGTGGCAACATTGAAGCTGTCAAGGTGGCTTTGGACAGGTCAGCTTCAGGGTTGACAGTTGGTTTTGGGGCACAATTCATGGGTTCCCTACTAGGCTTTCTACTCCTATCTTTACATCCCATCAGGAAAACCAGACACCGATTTTTCTGGGAAAGAATGGGATGTGAGATTCTAGCTTTAATCTTAATTAAGGACCTGCCTCTTCTATCAGAACACTCAATCTCCCAGGAAATTGATGGACCTGTCTGACACATAGCAGGTACATCTATCTATGTCTGCTAACCCTTCGTTGACTGGGTGGATTCGAAGCATAAAGGAAAGATGTTGAGCTAGTTTTTCTGGCTAACTCAGCATTGTCAATATGAACGGATGATTTGCCCTTGTTGATTCACCATGAAATTCACACTGACTTTTTATTTCAGATGCAGCTCGCTGTGACCCCTGTCCCAAAAACCAATATCCGAACAATGACAAGGACCACTGCATTGCCAAGAAGATCCACTTCCTTTCCTATCAAGACACCCTGGGATACATTTTGGTTTTTCTCGCTCTTTCTCTCTCTGTGATCACATTGGCAGTTCTGGTGATTTTCCGTAAAAATCACGACACACCAATTGTTAAGGCCAACAACCGAGACCTCACTTATGTCCTCCTGGTCTCTCTCCTGCTCTGCTTCCTCTGCTCCTTCCTCTTCATTGGTCAACCTACGAAGCTCACCTGTCTCTTCCGACAAACAGCCTTTGCCATTCTCTTTTCCCTGGCAGTTTCCTCTGTCTTGGCAAAAACTGTCATGGTGGTTCTGGCCTTCATGGCCACCAAGCCAGGAAACAAAACAAGGAAACTCTTAGGGAAACCACTGACCAACTCCATTGTCATAGTGTGTCCCCTGGTCCAAGCAGTCCTTTCTGCCATTTGGCTGGCAACCTCTCCTCCATTTCCCAACTTGGACTTCCACTCCTTGGTAGGAGAGGCCGTCTTGGAATGTAATGAAGGCTCAACTTCAATGTTTTATGCTGTCCTTGCTTACCTGAGTTTTCTGGCCCTTGTCAGTTTCACAGTGGCCTTTTTGGCTAGGAACTTGCCTGATAGCTTTAACGAAGCCAAGTTCATTACTTTTAGCATGCTGGTCTTTTGCAGTGTTTGGATCAGCTTCCTCCCCACCTACCTGAGCACCAAAGGGAAGTCCATGGTGGCTGTGGAAATCTTCTCCATCTTGGCCTCTGGGGCTGGTCTCTTGGCTTGTATCTTTTTCCCCAAATGCTACCTTATCCTACTTAGGCCCCATCTGAATTGTAGAGAGAATATAATGAGACATAAAAATCTCTGATGTATATGGGGATGTATGTTTAATTTTGACTTTTTAGTTTTTGATTTTTAAAATAAATGATGAAATGAGAGAGGTGCTCTTTCCTTAAAAATTTGGAAATCAAGTGATGTGCTAATCATAAACTTTCTAATAATCAGCAGCAAACACCCATCCTTTTTTTTTTTCATTAATTCCCGTTTTTTCCAGAGCGGCCCCATTATCAACTTGGAAATAAATGGTAATAATGTAAAGATGTTGTTATTACTTTCCAACATGACTGTTGTCTTCTTTTTTTTAATCTGATTGACTGTAAAAATGTGTTGTGTTCCCTATTAGTGTTTTAAAGAATTTTTCCCCAATAGATTAGTGAGGGTTTGCCTTTTCCTGCTAACTTTTTCATTCAATTGGCCATTAGTTTTTTTTCTAAAAAGGTATAGAGTTTATATGAACCATACTGTTTTAATTTCTATTAACTTAATTGAGAAAGCTACATTTTTCATAAATAAGATCATGTAATATTTTCTGGCCCCAGCTTTTCATACAGTATTTATTCTTTCCGACAGTTATGAAGATGGATGGATGGATGGATGGATGGATGGATGGATGGATGGATGGATAGATAGATAGATAGATAGATAGATAGATAGATAGATAGATAGATAGATAGATAGATAGATAGATAGATAGATAGATAGATAGATAGATGAATACATCCTGGCTTGTTCTTTCTTGAACAAATAATTAAACAATTGATTACTGAGTAAGGAGGAAGACATTGTTCTACGGTGCTCTCTGATTTCTTTAATGAAATTAGAGATAAGAGGTCAGGAAACACTTTAAAAAGTGGTTATTTGGGAAGACAAATGTCTTGTCCTACCAAATGCAGATGTTATCTAAGGACTCGAATCATTTCCAAAAATTGTTCCATAGATAGATATCCATCCTTGCTATGAGTATGCATTTGAAAAATAATATATCAAATACCAAGATAGCTGTGTTTGACAGAGAAATTGAATGAACTGTTAACAAGAACCCTTTTCACTCTGTTCCAGTGACTGTCTGGAACAATTTAGTCTTTAGGAAGTGTGTGTCTGTGTGTCTCTGTGTTACAGCATACAGTCAAGATGGGGAAATTGGAGGACTTAAAAACAATGGTGAAATCCATATTTTTTTACTGCCGGTTCTTTGGGTGTGGCTTGGTGGGCGTGGCAGGAGGAGGATACTGCAAAATCTCCATTCCCTCTCCACTTCTGAGGAAAAGATATTGCAAAATCTCCATTCCCACCCGATTCTGGGGCCAGCCAGAGATGGTATTTGCTGGTTCTCTGAACTGCTCAAAATTTCTGCTATCGGTTCTCCAGAACCTGTCAGAACCTGCTGGATTTCACCCCTGCTTAAAAGGCATGCAAATGAATTTAGAAACATAGAGGATTCTCGGTTGTGAGGAATGAACTTGATGAAAAAATGTGCATGTTAGCAGGAGATGGATAAAGTCATGGTTGGAGTCTCCCAAAGGAATAGCTATTTTTTATTAGTTGGTGGTCTTAAAGGGAGTCTCCCAAAGGAATAGCTATTTTTTATTAGTTGGTGGTGTGTGCATTTATTCAAACAATGGCCATCTGGAAGTAGGTGTAAGATCCTGTGGGGCAGTTTGACACTGGGATATCAGAACTGCCACTCAAAAGAAAAAGCACCCCTTTCCTTAAATTGGGGAAGGGATGTAGAAGGGGGGAGAAGGTGTGGGTAGGAATGTAAATCTGAGACGTGTTCCCAGCACTACCATTCATCAATGTTCCAAGGATCAAATGACACTTTTTGAAATTCTTATTCATAATATTGATGATGCTCCTAGATAACAGGGACATTCGGTGGACTACAACAAATTGATTAACAAAAAAAAGTAGGCGTATTGGATACTGGATGAAAATTGGCCAGTATGATGGGATCCAGGAATAGTTTCTTCGGGAGAGGGCTAGCCAGCACCTCCTTGTGAGATGCAGGATGAACATCTCTCTCAAGGATGAATTTATGCTCACTGCAGTTCCCTTCCTGGATCTGATCCCAATAACAAAGACTTTCTGCTTCCAATCTTTCTCTTTCATTCCATCTTCTTTAATTATCTTTATGCGTTCAGAGTCTCCACGTCTCAATATCATCCTTCTGAATAAACCGAAGCTTTACAAAAACCTACCATCACTAACATCTGCTTTTGGGGGAGGAGCTGAGAGTCCAGGAAGACACAGCAGTCCTAAGCAAGTCATGCAAGATCAAAGATCCAATGACCCCCATGCTGGGAGGACCAATCATCCACAGCTGCTTGATTCTACTAGGATTAAAACAGAGTTTGTTCCTCCCCATTCTGTTCTGGCCCCGTGCCCAAAAATAACCCCCCCTCAGACAACCAGAGGCTAAGGAACTGGCAGGCAACCAAGTGAGATGATAACAAAGGTCAGCAGCAATCCGCAGCTGCTTGCCAACGTCTTTATTAAAAGGTCCGTCACATATACACCAAAGCTAAGACGCTGGGCCAATTCAAAACCGGGATCCACGTATCTTTGTTTTGTTCGTCACAAAGATATGGCGACAATCCCTCACTTATATAGTCTGGTAGGAGGGGTGGTCCACCAGCTAATCACGACCACGCCTTTTCCTCTGCTGGGCTCTCCTGTCTCTCTGACGCTGGCGAGGGTCCAACCAAAACTCACTCCCCTCGTCAATGTCCTCCTGTGGCTGCGGGGACGAGCTTGGCTCTGGGCCTATCTCCTGCCCTTCGGTGTCCTCCGGAGGCATTGCCAGAGAGGAGAGTCCTGGAGAAGGAGGCCTTGCCAACTCCTCTCCCTCACTCTCAGAGTCCTCCCTTGCTGATGACGCAGGCTCAGGCAACGGAGCCACAACACATTCAATAAGCTTTGGGTATTAAGGCAAAAGCTTGACCGTATTTTTTGGTCAATCAATGGTTGTATAATTGAATACCATCAGGGTACTGATGATACTTGGCTTTGAAATGAGAAGGACTAATTGAGATACCTTGAAAATCAGAGATTGGGGCTCAGTGTCTCCCCTCCAACTAACACTGAATGGAAAGAGCTCCAGGGAATGGAGAGAACCACATAATACCATGTATACATTCCTATTACCTCAGCCAATCCAGAAGTTTGCCATTTGGTGATGGTGTCTTTCCCACACCAGTTCACAATTCTGAAGACCTCCTTCCCAAGACAAACACAGCAGGCAAAGTTTTCTGATTCAAACTCATTGTTGGAAAATCTTCACATACAGTTTAATTTAACCTAATACCTTGATAAATTCTCCTGCCAACTTTTAAGTTCTATCGGAAGAATTAGTGTCTAATTTCATCTCCCGCCATATTGGCATTTGTAAACCACTTATTCCATCCAAGTGTTGGTATGATTGCCCAGACTTACTAGGGCACAACTGATTGTCACGTGCCACCATGTCCCATGAAGAGTTTTACTATCCAAACAATCTATCGAAGAGGCCAAACTCAACCTTGTGTGCACATGCTCAGTTTCACATAACTCAAATACACAACTCCACCTTGATTGTCAAGTGCATCTAATCTGTGAATTGACAGTAAGAGACCCAAACTCATTTTTCTCTATCTGGTGTATTGCTCAGTAAATAGGAAAATTGCTTTTCCATGCAATTATCAGAAGAACGGCAATTTCTAATGAATGCCCTATGGATTTCTACCCACAAAAATCTTCCAAGCTGAAACCTGCTTTAAATTATATACTCAGAGTTCTCCCAGTGGAGGCAGGGCATGTCACCTTGCCTTGTGTTGTGTTGTAAAGAGGTAACTTCAGGGTTTGGTGAGACTTGTCTGTCCTTAGTATCCTCTTTGATCATAAACCAAACACAGGTAAGAGGAAGCATGGTTGAATATAAATTTGCTTTGGGGGCCATACAGGTGGCACAGACTATCTCTCTTGTGCTAAAGCTCTGCTGAGATTTTAAGGGCTCCCTGCATTTCAACCTCTGAACACACAAAACACCCTTTTGATTTCAGATCTAGGAGGAAAGGTGAGAAGAATGGCTGGGCTGCCTCTCCTCCTCCTGCTGCTGCTCTTCTGGCTCCTGCTTCCAACTTCTGCTAAGAGGATGCAAACTGGGTGTGTGTTGACAAACACTGTACACACTACGAGAGACTTTTACAGGCCTGGTGATGTCGTTATTGGTGGGAATTTTCCCATGGGAACTGTACATTTATTCTACTCCAAATCCTTTAAAAAAGTCCCATCTTCATTGCTGGGGGAGATTTTGTAAGTTTCACCCAAAGGGGAAAGATGTAAATAATTATTTGGTTTGTTCAAGGAGTCTTTTCAGAAATATTTGTTCTAGTGATGTTTGCAATGCCCTAGCATAGTTCTGATCTTTGTACTTTTCTCAATAAAGAACCAAATCATAAAATAGGCTAGAAGGACTCTCAGTCAGGAAGCTAATAAACAACCCGAAAAAGTTAGGAAGGAAAATACTTTAAAAACTGCTGGCCGTGCGAAGAAGTTGACTTACAGTATTAATTTTGACATAATCTCCTGATACAAAACTCAAAGATGAAGTCAACCCACTTACAATGCTGAGGAGTTGGAAAAACTCCATCCATTTTGGAATCAGGATTGCTCATAAATGGGCCTTCAATAAACGTATGCTGTCACAGCTACTGCTCAACAGTGGTTTCCAGACCTGAAAAAGCTCCTTCAAGAGAGAAGAAAATTAATGAGGGTGGAAGAGAAGCAATTGGGAAGAACTATACTGTTGGAGCAAAGTGAAGAAGGGAGGGCTGATGGAGGAGTATAAAATGATTTGTGATATGGATAAACAGGATTTTCTCCTTGATGTCAAGGCCATTAATCAAGGAACAGCCTTAGCAATGAAAAAAACCCAAAGGAATTTGGGACTTCCTGCTACAAAGGAAGTTTTTTAAAATGACATGACCTACTCCACACAAGTTTTCCTTAAAATTTCCCCAATGATTTTCTCACTGTAGAGTCACACCCAAGAACTACCAGCAGTTCATAGCTTTGGTGTTTGCAGTCACAGAGGTCAACAAGGATCTGCTTCTGCTCCCCAACATCACCCTTGGCTTCCACATCTATAGCAATTCTCAGACTCAGAAGGAGATTTCCATAATCAGCCTCTCCCTTCTCTCCACAAGAGGCCGAATGGTTCCAGGTTACAATTGTGACAGGCAGCACCCTCTGCTCTCTGTCATCGGAGATCTCAATCCCAGATCCTCAAGGCAGATGGCCTCCATCTTCAGCCTCTTCAAGGTCCCACAGGTAAGGGGGCCTCATTGGATAGAGTATGGGGTAGACCAACAACAAAGCACACAGTGAAGCTAAAGGTGGAAAAGAGGTTTGAGGGGACCTATATTTATATTTTTGTGTTGAGAAATGTTTTTATAGAAGCCAAAAGTGATAGATAATGAGATATATTGAAATGTGGTATTTGCCAAGAGGAATTCCCTCCTAATCTATACTTCACAAAAGTAGCGTAGTTAGTATATTCTTTATATTATTTTGACATTCCCTTGGCTTTTGACACATCATCACCAGGCAAAATACCTAAACTCTTCTTTCTAATATATAATCCTTTTTCCTAACAAGGCCAGGAAATTAAGCCAGCCTAAAAGATGGGGCAATAATCTACATAATGGTGACCCTTAAAATTTACTCTATCAAGAAACTCACTTTCTCTAGCTAGGTGTTGGCTATGAGTTCACTCAGGGAGACAGAAGAGTTTATCCTTCCTTCTTCTGGATTAATCCCAGTGAATTTCCTCAGTATGTGGGTTTGGTCCAGCTGTTCCTGTATTTCCAATGGAACTGGGTTGGGCTGATAGCCCCTGAAGATGATAGAGGAGAACGTTTTGTCTCAACTCTGACACCAATGCTCCAGGAGAAGGAGATCTGCCTGGCCTTCACTGAAAAGTTGAAATCAAATTTTCTTCACGTTCCAATGTCGAAAATACTGCCTATTTCGGAGACTTGGTATAAAGCTGAAGTGATTGTTCTATTTGGAGACCCCAATAGTATTACAAATGTACAGGTGGTAATCAGTGTCTATGAACATTTGAGAAAAACATCATTTCAGAAAGTTTGGATCTTAACTTCCCATTGGAAACTTAGTGTGCTGAGGAATCAAGATGTATCAAAACTAGTAAAGCCCTTCCATGGGGCATTGCATTTTAGGCCCCACACTGGGGATGTCTCAGAATTTAGTCGTTTCCTCCTGTCTTTAGACCCCTTGAAGCCACAAGGAGATGTTTTCCTCCCTCCATGTTGGGAAAGGTTGTTCGGCTGCATGATGGACAATCCAGGCAGGATCTTTCCAAAGGGGGAGAAAAAATGTACAGGAAAGGAGAATTTCCAAAATTTACCTTCTTACATTTTTGAAACAAGCATGGAAGCTGAAAGTTACAATATCTACAATGCCATTTATGCTGTGTCACACGCTTTACATGCGATGCATGGATCTGGAGCACAACCAACCATGATGAGGCTTGGAAAGAGGATCTCAAATATTCAATCATGGCAGGTAATCCCAATGATATTTTATCTAGTCCACAGATCAGATAAATGCTAGGTAGTTGTCTAGGTAGAATACTATCTCTATGCATTTCTTGATCTCTATGTAAAATGTATCTAAGAAGAGATTAAGATAGCAATTATTGAAAACTGTCATTTGAAATAAGTATTGGTAAGAGGTTTTTGTTGAAAAGGGATAGATGGCAGAAAAAGAGAACTAAACCAAACTGATTATTCATAAGAGCAAAGAGCTTCCTAGAAGTTCCTGGAAGGACATCACTGGTTGCCTGAGAGTGTGCCATTTCTTGTACTGCCTTGTTTGTTGCGTTAATTCTCTGTCAACTTCAGCATATGTGGAAGAACTCAACTTGGTCGTACTGGGTTCCTGATCTGAAATTCATCAGACTTTTCAACATCAAAGGCTAAATTATTCCTCTCTAAACAGTGATGTGATAAACCAGGGCAAGACAAACTTTGTACAAGGCTCCCACTTGGTCAGATCTGTTTCTTCACAAGCTAGACTTTCTCTATTTCTAGAGAAAGTCTAGCTTGCATTTGTCATTTACAAAACTATGGGCCCAAATAAAACTAAAAATGTAGCTTGCCAAGTATCACAGAGCAAAACTACACAATGTAATTTGGAATATGACATAACAATGTCTGTATGTCGCTATCATTCTTGTAAGACTGGAATTGAGGAAGCCACGATACTAATGTCCAATGATAAAGAAAATATGTTGTCATTGAAGATGAATATTTGATGTTACTTTTGATTACTTAGCTCTCTATCAAGGGAACTCATTTATCTTCTCAGATATAGACCCATCTCTTAGGCTGATGGCCATCACCTTATGAGGAAAACTAGGATGTCATATTTGTGGTGTTCAGCCAATTAGTCCAGGTGTCTTTTTTTCCACCAGATTCTCCCCTGTCTGAGGAACATCAAGTTCAACAACAGTGCTGGAGAGGAAGTCTCCTTCTCAGAAAGTGGATTGGTTTCTACTCGTTACGATCTTCTCAACTGGGTTTTCCTCCCCAATCAATCTTTTGTCCCCATGAAAGTTGGGCAGATAGATTCCACAGCTTCCCAAGGACAAGATTTCACCATTAACTCCGATGAAATCATCTGGGTCACAAAGGTGAGCAGGAAGGAAAAGTTGTTAATTCAGCAAAGGTTTCTTTCACTTCAGGAGATGCATAAAACCCTTTTCACTGGGAAACCCGTTAAATTCAGGGATTTGATGAAAAAAACATGCTTTTGAGTGGAACACATTTGAGATTTGACTTATAATTTTTTCTTTTAGAAAAGCTGTAGCTTCATGTCACAAGCCTTACTTTACATTTTGAGGTCCCAGTTCCAATCTCCAGCATCCATTGGTGGGTCAGGATTGTAATGGCCTGACTCCCTCTGGAGTTTATCCTGGTTACTGGTAAACCATTTCTTTTGAAGATATTCTAAAGATGGAAAGAGCACAGTACAAATGAAGAAATGAAGAATAATCTTTGCTGAGCCACCTTCAATATCTCTCTTCTCCTTTTTAGAAGGTGCCCTTTGGCAGGTGTGGCGTGAAGAGGTGCCAGGCAGGAGAGAGGAGGAGCGTTCCAGAGGGTGAGCCAGTTTGCTGCTACCAATGTGACCCTTGTCCAGAAGGAACCATTTCTAATCAGACAGGTAACACATTCAAATCAGGGGTGGGTTCTAAAATATTTTACTACTGGTTCTGTGGGCATGGCTTACATTGTGGGTGTTGCTTGATGGTCATTTGACAACTATTTAGGATTTAGAAGAGGTACTGGTCTACCAGGCTTTTAACTGCTTGCAGAGCTGTATTGATTATTTTTTTGCAGGCACTGGTTTATCCATTTATTTTTGCAGGCACTGATCTACTCAATTATTTTTGCAGGCACTAGTCTACTCATTTGTTTTCTTTTAACACTGATCAGCTGTAGGGCGGCCCTTTGAAGCCCTGCAGCAAGAGTTTAAACAGTATTTTTCCTTCTAGCCATCAGTGGGACTCAGGAGACAGCAATAGATTGGGGGTGGGGCCAAATAAAAGGTAAGAATAACATGGGGGGGTAGGGGGGGCAGAACCGGTTCAGTAACATTATATTGTCACTGCTACCGGCTCAGGAGAACCAGGCCAAACCGGGAGGAACCCATCACTGTTTCAAATGTTGATCTTCCAGGATCAAGGAAACCATTCAATGGAATTGTGTTAAATTTGGTATAAGCTTGGTAGGATTTATATGCTTCAATATATTCATATTTCTTTTCAGCAGACCCTCTCAATTCATCAATCTAAAGTTAATTTAAATTTAATACAGGTTGGTGTCAGGGTTCGAAGTAATACACACTTATCAAATAAAACTACAAGACAGGTAGATTCCTCAAAGAATAGCTTTATTGGATATATCATATTGGCACAGATCTGGTGAAAACGGACTCTGAAGGTTCCCACAGTTTACACCCAATTAAAAGAATACTGGTTTCTCAAAACAATCAGTCACATGGTCCAATCATATTTCTGTCTGCCTGTCAACATCACTCCACCTTCCTCTAACCAGGTGTGAGAATGTCCTTGGTTTACAAGAGAAAATACTTTGTTTTGGCTACCAAAATCCAGCTATCAAAATCCCCCCTCCCTATCCTTCAAGGTGATTTGTAGACCTGTCGGATAGGTTTCCGGAAAAAAAGAAGTTTGAATGAGTGGATTTGAAGTTTAAAAAAGAGATGTTGAGCCAGAGAACAGATCTGTTTTTTCTGGCTAACCTATTCCCAGCATTGTCAGAATGAATGGATGATCTGCCCTTCTTGATTCACTATAAAATTCACACTGACTTTTTATTTCAGATGCAGCTCGCTGTGACCCCTGTCCCAAAAACCAATATCCGAACAATGACAAGGAGCAGTGCATTGCCAAGAAGATCCACTTCCTTTCCTATCAAGACACCCTGGGATACATTTTAGTTTCTCTCGCTCTTTCTCTCTCTGTGATCACATTGGCTGTTCTGGTGATTTTCCGTAAAAATCACAACACACCAATTGTCAAGGCCAACAACAGAGATCTCACCTATGCCCTCCTGGTCTCCCTCCTGCTCTGCTTCCTCTGCTCCTTCCTCTTCATTGGTCAACCCAGAAAGCTCACCTGCGTCTTCCGACAAACTGCCTTTGCCATTCTCTTTTCTCTTGCGGTTTCCTCTGTCTTGGCAAAAACTGTCATGGTGGTTCTGGCCTTCATGGCCACCAAGCCAGGAAACAAGGCCAGGAAACTCTTAGGAAAACCACTGACGAACTCCATTGTCTTAGCCTGTCCCCTGGTCCAAGCAGTCCTTTGTGCCACCTGGCTGGGAACCTCTCCTCCATTTCTCAACTTTGACTTCCACTCTTTAGTAGGAGAGGCCATTTTGGAATGTAATGAAGGCTCAGGTTTAATGTTTTACACTGTCCTCTCCTACATGGGTGTTCTGGCCCTCATTAGTTTCACAGTGGCCTTTTTGGCTAGGAAATTGCCTGACAGCTTTAATGAAGCCAAGTTCATTACTTTCAGCATGCTGGTCTTTTGCAGTGTTTGGATCTCTTTCCTCCCCACCTATCTGAGCACCAAAGGGAAGTCCATGGTGGCCGTGGAGATCTTCTCCATCTTGGCCTCTGGGGCTGGTCTCTTGGCTTGTATCTTTTTCCCCAAGTGCTACATTATCCTATTTAAGCCCAATCTTAATTGTAGAGAGAATATAATGAGGCACAAGAATGTCTGATTATAATATCTGATTATAAATAGGAAACATTTATATTGACACCCAACCTTCACACAGGTGACTCCAGATGGATTACAACATTAAAAACCACAACATCAAAACCCATTAAATCCCTCATTCCACATCTGCTTATGCAGGGAATGGGAAGTATCATTTTGATCTTGGATATTTTGCAATTTGATCTCATTTCTTTAAACAATTGGAAATCAAGTGATATGAATAATCTCAGAATGTCTGTTAATTTGCAACAATCAACCACTTTTTTCATTAATGCTAGTTTTCCCAAAGACCAACTTGATAATAAACACTGATATTGTATATTTGGATATTAGTTTCCAAAATGATAGTTTTATTAATTTTAATCAAAAGCATATTTAAGAGTGTGTTGGGTTTGTTTCACTGACAGCGTTTTTCAGCTTGTACCTTTCCACTGATTCCTGAGGCTTTGCTGAATTTCCCATTGGATTTTTTCTTTCCATTGACTATTAGAGGGTTTTTTTCTTTAATTCTAGCATTGAAATGAATCGTATTGTTTTATTCTCTAATATGTTGATTGAGAAACATACTTTATTAATAAATAAGATCATGTGAAATTGATATTGATGGATATTCTCCTGCTCTTGGTCTCTTCCTAATATTTTTTCCAAATATTACAAAGAAGGAAGATGGGTGGGTGGGTGGGTGGGTGGGTGAGTGGATGGAAGGAAGGAAGGAGGAAAGGAAGGAAGGAGGGAGGGAGGGTGAGGGAGGGAGGGTGAAGTTAAATGCAATATATTGTGAGTAGTAAGAAAGATATGGTTGTGTGATATTCTCTTGCTTATTTAATGACCTTACAGGTAAGAATACAGGACTTGCTTAACGGTTGGTAATTTGTGCCTGCAAATGTCTTTTTACTCTTATATACAGTGGACAGTTCAGTCTCTGAGAACTCAAATAATTTGCGATAAATGTTCATAGATTTGATATACATCCTCACTATGAGTAAGTATTTGAAAGGTAATATACACAACACCAAGATGGTTGTGATTTATGGGGAAATGGAATGAACAATTTAACAATGGAATGAACAAGAAGCAACCAATGGAATGAACAGCTTTAAGGAAGCCCTTGTCAGACAGCTGCACTATCTCGGTGTCTGGCCCGTCAGTGGCCTGTGCAGATTGTAGCTGATTCCAGCAACGAGGAGGCTTTTGTGGTGCTGCACCAGCAGCCTGTGCAGCTGGCGCTTGAGTCAGACAGTGAGGAGGCTGGAGAAGACGTGGTGCCAGAGGCGGGGATTCAGCCAGGGCCTCCAGAGCCTCCAGAAGCTCCTTTAAGTGAAGAGGACAAAGAGGAGGAGCCTCTTCTCGATGCACGGGCACACAGAGCTGCCAATAGGCAGGAGTGGCTCCTTGGGGGGAGGTCTCCTCGACAGTAAGGCTTGGGACTAATTGGCAACTCCCTTAGCAAGCTGTAGGGAACAACTTTAGTTGAATCTCCTTCACGTCTGGATTCTCTGCAAAATTATTTCTGGGCTTTCTGCCAACTCTCGTAAGACTGTGATTACCTTATCTTAGAATTCTGGTAAGCTGTTAAGACAGTTTATTAACAGCCTTTGGTTGATAAAGACTAAGTTATTTGAGTAAAATACGCTTTGTATAGAGTTTGTGTGTGCTGTGTTGTTTGGGGTCTGTAGCTGGAGCAGAACAGCTATGGCCCCCACAGCTAACTCCTCTTAAAAACCTCCAGAGATGAAGCACCCACAACGTCTGAAGGCAAGCTGTTCCATTGGGTAATTGTCCTCACTGTGAGGAAGTTTCTCTTTTTGAAGTTCTATGGGAGAAGTTAGTGTCTAATTTCATCCCTACCATGTTGGTATTTATAAACCACTTACTCCATCCATGTGTTGGTATGGTTGCCCAGACTTACTAGGGTACAACGGATTGTCAAGGGCCACCATGCCCCATGAAGACTTATACTATCCAAACAACCTATGGAAGAGGCCAAACTCCATTTTGAATGCACATGCTCAGTTTTACAAAACTCAAATACACAATTCCTCCTTGATTGTCAAGTGCATCTTATCTGTGAATTGACAGTAAGACACCCAAACTCATTTTTCTCTATCTGGTGTATTGCTCAGTACATAGGAAAATTGTTTTTCCATGTAATTATCAGAAGAATGGCAATTTCTTTCTTTTAAAAAAACACTTTTATTACATTAAAAACAAAAAATTCTTTCACTCAACAACAGCTAATTGCGGTGTTTTTCTTGTGGTGATAATTCGTGCATTATTTACAAAAATTAAATTGTGCGTATTTACATTTTTATTTTATCTATTAGTTATACTATCGATCTTCAGTCTATCTCCATTCTATCCAGTTATACCACTGTTCCCACACATTGTAAAATATCGATGTCTCTTTATCTTTTAAACTCAGCGTTAATTTGTCCATTTCTGCTCAATTCATAATCTTTTGTATGACCAGTTTCTCTGCAGGTGTATATGGCTGTTTCCAACATTGAGTGTAGGCAATCCTGGCAGCGGTACTACTAGATATTATGTTCCCTTCACGTTTTTGTTTTGTTTTGTTTTGTTTTTGAAGATCCCCAATAGGAAGAGTTCCGGTTCTAAGTCTAATTGTTCATTGTTAATTTCCTGTGGCCAATCTTTAATTTTTAGCCAATATTTTCAAGCCTCAGGACAGGACCACCACATAAGGTAGTATGTTCCCTCTTTCTTTTTACATTTCCAACATATGGGGCTCAATATAGGGTACATTTTCGCTAATCTCAAAGGGGGTAAGTGCCACCTGTAGAACATTTTATATGTGTTTCCTTTATATGCTACTGACTTTGTGAGTTTATGGTTTCTGTTCCATATGTTCTCCTAATCTGATAACTTTATGTTGTGTCCAATGGTAATTTCTAATGTATCCCCTATGGATTTCTACCCACAAAAATCTTCCAAGCTGAAACCTGCTTTAAATTATATACTCAGAGATCTCCCAGTAGAGGCAGGACATGTCAACTTGCCTTGTGTTGTGAAGAGCCAACTTCAGGGTTTGGTGAGACTTGTCTGTCCTTAGTATCCTCTTTGATCATAAACCAAACACAGGTAAGAGGAAGCATGGTTGAATATAAATTTGCTTTGGGGGCCATACAGGTGGCACAGACTATCTCTCTTGTGCTAACGCTCTGCAGAGATTTCAAGGGCTCCCTGCAATTCAACCTCTGCACACACAAAACACCCTTTTGATTTCAGATCTAGGAGGAAAGGTGAGAAGAATGGCTCAGCTGCCTCTCCTCCTCCTGCTGCTGCTCTTCTGGCTCCTGCCTCCAACTTCTGCTAAGAAGATGCAAATTGGGTGTGTGTTGACAAACACTTTACACACTACAAGAGACTTTTACAGGCCTGGTGATGTCGTTATTGTTGGTAATTTTCCCATGGGAACTGTACATAGATTCTACTTCAAATCCTTTAAAAAAGTCCCATCTTCATTTCTGGGGGAGATTTTGTAAGTTTCACCCAAAGGGGAAAGATGTAAATAATTATTTGATTTGTTCAAGGACTCTTTTCAGAAATATTTGTTCTAGTGATGTTTGCAATGCTCATAAAATAGGCTAGAATTCTCAGTCTTTCCAGGACTCTAAATCAGAAAGCTACTTAACAACCCAAAAAAGTGAGGAAGGACAACACTTCAGAAACTGTGCTGGCCTAATGGAGAAGTTGACTTAAAGTGGACAGAAACTCCTGATACAAAACTCAAACAACAGGACAACCCATTTACAGTGTCAAGGAGTTGTAAAAAAATCCATTTATTTGGGGTTCAGCAATGATTTCCAGACTGAAGAAGCTGCTTCAAGAGGGAAGAAAATTAATGAGGGTGGAAGAGAAGCAAATGGGAACAACTATACCCATTGGATAAAGTGAAGAAGGGAGGGCTGATGGAGGAGTATACAGTGATATGGATAAACAGGATTTTCTCCTTGATGTCAAGGCCATTAATCAAGGAACAGCTTTAGCAATGAAAAAAACCCAAAGGAATTTGGGACTTCCAGCTACAAAGGATGTTTTTTAAAATGACATGACCTACTCCACACAAGCTTTCTTTAAAATTTCCCCGATGATTTTCTCACTGTAGAGTCCTACCCAAGAACTACCAGCAGTTCGTAGCTTTGGTATTTGCAGTCACAGAGGTCAACAAGGATCTGCTTCTCCTCCCCAACATCACCCTTGGCTTCCACATCTATAGCAATTCTCAGACTCAGAAGGAGATTTCCATAATCAGCCTCTCCCTTCTCTCCACAAGAGGCCGAATGGTTCCAGGTTACAATTGTGACAGGCAGCACCCTCTGCTCTCTGTCATCGGAGATCTCAACCCCAGATCCTCAAGGCAGATGGCCTCCATCTTCAGCCTCTTCGAGGTCCCACAGGTAAGAGGGCCTCATTGGATAGAGTATGGGGTAGACAAACAAGAAAGCACACAGTGAATCTAAAGGTGGAAAAGGGGTTTGAGGGGACCTATATTTATATTTTTGTGTCGAGATACGTTTTCATAGAAGCCAAAAGTGATAGATAATGTGATATATTGAAATGTGGTATTTGCCAAGAGGAATTCCTTCCTAATCTATTCTTCTTGGACTAGTGTAGTTAGTATATTCTCTGTATTAATTTGACATTCCCTTGGCTTTTGACACATCATTACCAGGCAAAATACATAAACTCTTCTTCCTAATATGTAATCCTTTTTCCTAACAAGGCCAGGAAATTAAGCTTGTCACTCAAAGTGAGCCTATAATCCACATAATGGTGACCCTTAAAATCAAAATCTCACTTTCTCCAGCTAGGTGTTGGCTTTGAGTTCACTCAGGGAGACAGAAGAGTTTATCCTTCCTTCTTCTGGAATAATCCCAGTGAATTTGCTCAGTATGTGGGTTTAGTGCAGCTGCTCCTGTATTTCCAATGGAACTGGGTTGGGCTGGTAGCCCCTGAAGATGATAGAGGAGAACATTTTGTCTCAACTCTGACACCAATGCTCCAGGAGAAGGAGATCTGCCTGGCCTTCACTGAAAAGTTGAAATCGAATTTTCTTACCATTCCAATGTTGAAAATACTGCCTATTTCGGAGACTTGGTATAAAGCTGAAGTGATTGTTCTATTTGGAGACCCCAATAGTATTACAAATGTACAGGTGGTAATGAGTATCTATGAACATTTGAGAAAGACATCATTTCGGAAAGTTTGGATCTTAACTTCCCATTGGAAACTTAGTGTGGTGGGGAATCGAGACGTATCAAAACTAGTAAAGCCCTTCCATTGGGCTTTGCATTTTAGGCCCCACACTGGGGAAGTCTCAGAATTTAGTCGTTTCCTCCTGTCTTTAGACCCCTTGAAGCCACAAGGAGACGTTTTCCTCCCTCCATGTTGGGAAAGGTTGTTTGGCTGCATGATGGACAATCCAGGCAGGATCTTTCCAAAGGGGGAGAAACAATGTACAGGAAGGGAGAATTTACAAAATTTACCTTCTTACATTTTTGAAACAAGCATGGAAGCTGAAAGTTACAACATCTACAATGCCATTTATGCTGTGGCACATGCATTACATGCAATGCATGGATCTGGAGCACAACCAACCATGATGAGGCTTGGAAAGAGGATCTCAAATATTCAATCATGGCAGGTAATCCCAATGATATTTTATCTAGTCCACAGATCAGATAAATGCTAGGTAGTTGTCTAGGTAGAATACTATCTCTATGCATTTCTTGATCTCTATGTAAAATGTATCTAAGAAGAGATTAAGATAGCAATTATTGAAAACTGTCATTTGAAATAAGTATTGGTAAGAGGTTTTTGTTGAAAAGGGATAGATGGCAGAAAAAGAGAACTAAACCAAACTGATTATTCATAAGAGCAAAGAGCTTCCTAGAAGTTCCTGGAAGGACATCACAGGTTGCCTGAGAGTGTGCCATTTCTTGTACTGCCTTGTTTATTGCGTTAATTCTGTGTCAACTTTAGCATATGTGGAAGAACTCAACTTGGTCGTACTGGGTTCCTGATCTGAAATTCATCAGACTTTTCAACATCAAAGGCTAAATTATTCCTCTCTAGATAGTGATGTGATAAACCAGGGCAAGACAAACTTTGTACAAGGCTCCCACTTGGTCAGATCTGTTTCTTTACAAGCTAGACTTTCTCTATTTCTAGAGAAAGTCTAGCTTGCATTTGTCATTTACAAAACTATGGGCCCAAATAAAACTAAAAATGTAGCTTGCCAAGTATCACAGAGCAAAACTACACAATGTAATTTGGAATATGACATAACAATGTCTGTATGTCTCTATCATTCTTGTAAGACTGGAATTGAAAAAGCCACGATACTAATGTCCAATGATAAAGAAAATATGTTGTCATTGAAGATGAATATTTGATGTTACTTCTGATTACTTAGCTCTCTATCAAGGGAATTCATTTATCTTCTCAGATATAGACCCATCTCTTAGGCTGATGGCCATCACCTTATGAGGAAAACCAGGATGTCATATTTGTGGTGTTCAGCCAATTAGTCCAGGTGTCTTTTTTTCCACCAGATTCTCCCCTATCTGAGGAACATCAAGTTCAACAACAGTGCTGGAGAGGAAGTCTCCTTCTCAGAAAGTGGATTGGTTTCTACTCGTTATGATCTTCTCAACTGGCTTTTCCTCCCCAATCAATCTTTTGTCCCCATGAAAGTTGGGCAGATAGATTCCACAGCTTCCCAAGGACAAGATTTCACCATTAACTCCGATGAAATCATCTGGGTCACAAAGGTGAGCAGGAGGGAAAAGTTGTTAATTCAGCAAAGGTTTCTTTCACTCCGGGAGATGCATAACACCCTTTTCACTGGGAAACCCGTTAAATTCAGGGATTTGATGAAAAAAACATGCTTTTGAGTGGAACACATTTGAGATTTGACTTATAATTTTTTCTTTTAGAAAAGCTGTAGCTTCATGTCACAAGCTTTACTTTACATTTTGAGGTCCCAGTTCCAATCTCCAGCATCCATTGGTGGGTCAGGATTGTAATGGCCTGACTCCCTCTGGAGTTTATCCTGGTTACTGGTAAACCATTTCTTTTGAAGATATTCTAAAGATGGAAAGAGCACAGTACAAATGAATAAATGAAGAATAATCTTTGCTGAGCCACCTGCAATATCTCTCTTCTCTTTTTTAGAAGGTGCCCTTTGCCAGGTGTGGCATGAAGAGGTGCCAGGCAGGAGAGAGGAGGAGCGTTCCAGAGGGTGAGCCAGTTTGCTGCTACCAATGTGACCCTTGTCCAGAAGGAACCATTTCTAATCAGACAGGTAACACATTCAAATCAGGGGTGGGTTCTAAAATATTTTACTACTGGTTCTGTGGGCATGGCTTATATTGTGGGCGTTGCTTGATGGTCATGTGACAACTATTTAGGATTTAGCAGAGGTACTGGTCTACCAGGCTTTTAACTGCTTGCAGAGCTGTATTGATTATTTTTTTGCAGGCACTGGTTTATCCATTTATTTTTGCAGGCACTGATCTACTCAATTATTTTTGCACGCACTAGTCTACTCATTTGTTTTCCTTTAAAACTGATCAGCTGTAGGGCGGCCCTTTGAAGCCCTGCAGCAAGAGTTTAAACAGTATTTTTCCTTCTACCCATCAGTGGGACTCAGGAGGCAGCAATAGATTGGGGGTGGGGCCAAATAAAAGGTAAGAATAACATGGGGGGGTGGCGGGGGGGGCAGAACCAGTTCAGTGACATCATATCATCACTGCTACTGGCTCAGGAGAACCAGGCCAAACCGGGAGGAACCCATCACTGATTCAAATTTTAATCTTCCAGGATCAAGGAAACCATTCAATGGAAATGTGTTAAATTTGGCATAAGCTTGGTAGGATTTATATGCTTCAAAATATTCATATTTCTTTTCAGCAGACCCTCTCAATTCATCAATCTAAAGTTAATTTAAATTTAATACAGGTTGGTGTCAGGGTTCCAAGTAATACACACATATCAAATAAAACTACAAGGCAGGTAGATTCCTCAAAGAATAGCTTTATTGGATATATCATATTGGCACAGATCTGGTGAAAATTGACTCTGAAGGTTCCCACAGTTTACACCCAATTAAAAGTTTACTGGTTTCTCAAAACAATCAGTCACATGGTCCAATCATATTTCTGTCTGCCTGTCAACATCACTCCACCTTCCTCTGACCAGGTGTGAGAATGTCCTTGGTTTTCAAGAGAAAATACTTTGTTTTGGCTATCAAAATCCAGCTATCAAAATCCACCCTCCCTATCCTTCAAGGTGATTTGTAGACCTGTCGCAGATAGAGCAGATCTGTCTACCTATGTCTGCTAAACCTTTCCCGAAAAAAAGAAGTTTGAATGAGTGGATTGAAGTTTAAAAAAGAGATGTTGAGCCAGAGAACAGATCTGTTTTTTTTCTGGCTAACCTATTCCCAGCATTGTCAGTATGAATGGATGATCTGCCCTTCTTGATTCACTATAAAATTCACACTGACTTTTTATTTCAGATGCAGCTCACTGTGATCCCTGTCCAGAAAACCAATATCCCAACAACGACAAGGACCACTGCATTGCCAAGAAGATCCACTTCCTTGCCTATCAAGAGCCTCTTGGATACATTTTAGTTTCTCTCGCTCTTTCTCTCTCTGTGATCACATTGGCAGTTCTGGTGATTTTCCGTAGAAATCACAACACACCAATTATCAAGGCCAACAACCGAGATCTCACCTATGTCCTCCTGGTCTCCCTCCTGCTCTGCTTTCTCTGCTCCTTCCTCTTCATTGGTCGACCTGGGAAGCTCACCTGTCTCTTCCGACAATCTGCTTTTGCCATTCTCTTTTCCCTTGCAGTTTCCTCTGTCTTGGCAAAAACTGTCATGGTGGTTCTGGCCTTCATGGCCACCAAGCCAGGGAACAAGACAAGGAAACTCTTAGGAAAACCACTCACGAACTCCATTGTCTTAGCCTGTCCCCTGGTCCAAGTAGTTCTTTGTGCCACCTGGCTGGCAACCTCTCCTCCATTTCCCAACTTTGACTTCCACTCTTTAATAGGAGAGGCCATCTTGGAATGTAATGAAGGATCAGGTTTAATGTTTTACACTGTCCTCTCCTACATGGGAGTTCTGGCCTTCATTAGTTTCACAGTGGCATTTTTGGCTAGGAAATTGCCTGACAGTTTTAATGAAGCCAAGTTCATTACTTTCAGCATGCTGGTCTTTTGCAGTGTTTGGATCACCTTCCTCCCCACCTACCTGAGCACCAAAGGGAAGTCCATGGTGGCCGTGGAGATCTTCTCCATTTTGGCCTCTGGGGCTGGTCTCTTGGCTTGTATCTTTTTCCCCAAATGCTACATTATCCTATTTAAGCCCAATCTCAATTGCAAAGAGAATATAATGAGGCACAAGAATCTCTGATTATAAGATTTGATTATAAATGTGAAACATATTTATCTTGACATCCAATTGATACACAGGTAACTCCAGCTGGATTGCAACATTAAAAATCACAACATAAAAAGCCATTAAATGTCTCATTCCACTCCGTTTATGTAGGGATTGGGAAATTTTATTTTGATTTTGGACGTTTTTCAATTTAATCTCATTTCTTTAAAAAGAGGAAATCAGAGGGGGGCTTGTCCCTTAAACAATTGGAAATCAAACGATGTGAGTAATATCAGAATGTCTGTTAATCTGCAATGATCACCCACTTTTTTCATTAATGCTACTTGTCCCAAAGATCAACTTGATAATAAACATTGATATTGTGTATCTGGATATTAGTTTTCAAAATGATAATTTCCCATTTTATTAATTTTAATCAAAAGCATATTTAAGAATATGTTGGGTTTGTTTCACTCTCAGTGTTTTTCAGCTTGTTGTTTCCCACTGATTCCTGAGGCTTTGCTGAATTTCCTACTGGATTTTTTCTTTCCATTGACTATTAAAGGGTTTTTTCTTTAATTCTAGCATTGAAATGAACCATATTGTTTTATTCTCTATTATGTTAATTGAGAAACATACTTTATTAATAAATAAGCTCATGTGAAATTGATATTGATGGATATTCTCCTGCTCTTGGTCTCTTCCTAATATTTTTTCCAAATATTACAAAGAAGGAAGATGGGTGGGTGGATGGGTGGGTGGGTGGATGGAAGGAAGGAAGGAGGAAAGGAAGGAACGAGGGAGGGAGGGTGAGGGAGGGAGGGTGAAGTTAAATGCAATATATTGTGAGTAGTAAGAAAGATATGGTTGTGTGATATTCTCTTGCTTATTTAATGAACTTACAGATAAGAATACAGGACTTGCTTAACGGTTGGTAATTTGTGCCTGCAAATTTCTTTTTACTCTTATATACAGTGGACTGTTCAGTCTCTGAGAACTCAAATAATTTGCGATAAATGTTCATAGATTTGATATACATCCTCACTATGAGTAAGTATTTGAAAGGTAATATACACAACACCAAGGTCATTGTGATTTATGGGGAAATGGAATGAACAATTTAACAATGGAATGAACAAGAAGCAACCAATGGAATGAACAGCTTTAAGGAAGCCCTTGTCAGACAGCTGCACTATCTCGGTGTCTGGCCCGTCAGTGGCCTGTGCGGATTGTAGCTGATTCCAACAGCGAGGAGGTTTTTGTGGTGCTGCACCAGCAGCCTGTGCAGCTGGCGCTCGAGTCAGACAGTGAGGAGGCTGTAGAAGACGTGGTGCCAGAGGCGGGGATTCAGCCAGGGCCTTCAGAGCCTCCAGAAGCTCCTTTAAGTGAAGAGGACGAAGAGGAGGAGCCTCTTCTCGATGCACGAGCACAGAGCTGCCAAAAGGCATGAGTGGCTCCTTGGGGGGAGGTCTCCTCGAGAGTAAGGCTTGGGACTAATTGGCAACTCCCTTAGCAAGCTGTAGGGAACAACTTTAGTTGAATCTCCTTCGCATCTGGATTCTCTGCAAAATTGTTTCTGGGCTTTCTGCCAACTCTCGTAAGACTGTGATTACCTTATCTTAGAATTCTGGTAGGCTGTTAAGACAGTTTATTAACAGCCTTTGGTTGATAAAGACTAAATTATTTGAGTAAAATACCCTTTGTATAGAGTTTGTGTGTGCTGTGTTGTTTGGGGTCTGTAGCTGGAGCAGAACAGCTATGGCCCCCACAGCTAACTCCTCTTAAAAACCTCCAGAGATGAAGCACCCACAACATCTGAAGGCAAGCTATTTGTTTGGTTAATTGTCCTCACTGTGAGGAAGTTTCTCTTTTTGAAGTTCTATGGGAGAAGTTAGTGTCTAATTTCATCCCTACCATGTTGGTATTTATAAACCACTTACTCCGTCCATGTGTTGGTATGGTTGCCCAGACTTACTAGGGTACAACGGATTGTCAAGTTCCACCATGCCCCATGAAGACTTATACTATCCAAACAACCTATGGAAGAGGCCAAACTCCATCTTGAATGCACATGTTCAGTTTCACAAAACTCAAATACACAATTCATCCTTGATTGTCAAGTGCATCTTATCTGTGAATTGACAGTAAGAGACCCAAACTCATTTTTCTCTATCTGGTGTATTGCTCAGTACATAGGAAAATTGTTTTTCCATGTAATTATCAGAAGAATGGCAATTTCTTTCTTTAAAAAAAACACTTTTATTACATTAAAAACAAAAAATTATTTCACTCAACAACAGCTAATTGCGGTGTTTTTCTTGTGATGATAATTCGTGCATTATTTACAAAAATTAAATTGTGTGTATTTACATTTTTATTTTATCTATTAGTTATACTATCGATCTTCAGTCTATCTCCATTCTATCCAGTTATACCACTGTTCCCACACATTGTAAAATATCCATGTCTCTTTATCTTTTAAACTCAGCGTTAATTTGTCCATTTCTGCTCAATTCATAATCTTTTGTATGACCAGTTTCTCTGCAGGTGTATATGGCTGTTTCCAACATTGAGTGTAGGCAATCCTGGCAGCGGTACTACTAGATATTATGTGCCCTTCACGTTTTTTGTTTTTTAGGGTTTTTTTTAAAGATCCCCAATAGGAAGAGTTCCGGTTCTAAGGCTAATTGTTCATTGGTAATTTCCTCTGGCCAATCTTTAATTTTTAGCCAATATTTTCGAGCCTCAGGACAGGACCACCACATATGGTTCTATGTTCCCTCTTTCTTTTTATATTTCCAACATATGGGGCTCAATATAGGGTATATTTTTGCTAATCTCGGAGGGGGTAAGTGCCACCTGTAGAACATTTTATATGTGTTTTCTTTATATGCTTCTGACTTTGTTAGTTTATGGTTTCTGTTCCGTATGTTCTCCCAATCTGATAACTTTATGTTGTGTCCAATGTCAATTTCTAATGTATCCTCTATGGATTTCTACCTACAAAAATCTTCCAAGCTGAAACCTGCTTTAAATTATATACTCAGAGTTCTCCCAGTGGAGGCAGGGCATGTCACCTTGTGTTGTGTTGTGAAGAGCCAACTTCAGGGTTTGGTAGGACTTGTCTGTACTTAGTATCTTCTTTGACCGTAAACCAAACACAGGTAAGAGGAAGCATGGTTGAATATAAATTTGCTTTGGGAGCCATACAGGTGGCACAGACTATCTCTCTTGTGCTAAAGCTCTGCTGAGATTTCAAGGGCTCCCTGCAATTCAACCTCTGCACACACAAAACACCCTTTTGATTTCAGATCTAGGAGGAAAGGTGAGAAGAATGGCTGGGCAGCCTCTCCTCCTCCTGCTGCTGCTCTTCTGGCTCCTGCCTCCAACTTCTGCTAAGAAGATGCAAATTGGGTGTATGTTGACAAACACTTTACACACTACAAGAGACTTTTACAGGCCTGGTGATGTCGTTATTGGTGGGAATTTTCCCATGGGAACTGTACATAGATTCTACTTCAAATCCTTTAAAAAAGTCCCATCTTCATTTCTGGGGGAGATTTTGTAAGTTTCACCCAAAGGGGAAAGATGTAAATAGTTATTTGGTTTGTTCAAGGACTCTTTTCAGAAATATTCGTTCTAGTGATGTTTGCAATGCTCCTAAAATAGGCTAGAATTCTCAGTCTTTCCAGGACTCTCAATCAGAAAGCTAGTTAACCACCCAAAAAAGTGAGGAAGGACAACACTTTAGAAACTGTGCTGGCCTAATGAAGAAGTTGACTTACATTATTAATTTGGACAGAAACTCCTGATACAAAACTCAAACATCAGGACAACCCATTTACAGTGTCAAGGAGTTGTAAAGAAATCCATTTATTTGGGGTTCAGCAATGATTTCCAGACTGAAGAAGCTCCTTCAAGAGGGAAGAAAATTAATGAGGGTGGAGGAGAAGCAATTGGGAAGAACTATACCCGTTGGATAAAGTGAAGAAGGGAGAGCTGATGGAGGAGTATACAGTGATATGGATAAACAGGATTTTCTCCTTGATGTCAAGGCCATTAATCAAGGAACAGCTTTAGCAATGAAAAAAACCCAAAGGAATTTGGGACTTCCAGCTACAAAGGATGTTTTTTAAAATGACATGACCTACTCCACACAAGCTTTCTTTAAAATTTCCCCGATGATTTTCTCACTGTAGAGTCCTACCCAAGAACTACCAGCAGTTCGTAGCTTTGGTATTTGCAGTCACAGAGGTCAACAAGGATCTGCTTCTCCTCCCCAACATCACCCTTGGCTTCCACATCTATAGCAATTCTCAGACTCAGAAGGAGATTTCCATAATCAGCCTCTCCCTTCTCTCCACAAGAGGCCGAATGGTTCCAGGTTACAATTGTGACAGGCAGCACCCTCTGCTCTCTGTCATCGGAGATCTCAACCCCAGATCCTCAAGGCAGATGGCCTCCATCTTCAGCCTCTTCGAGGTCCCACAGGTAAGAGGGCCTCATTGGATAGAGTATGGGGTAGACAAACAAGAAAGCACACAGTGAATCTAAAGGTGGAAAAGGGGTTTGAGGGGACCTATATTTATATTTTTGTGTCGAGATACGTTTTCATAGAAGCCAAAAGTGATAGATAATGTGATATATTGAAATGTGGTATTTGCCAAGAGGAATTCCTTCCTAATCTATTCTTCTTGGACTAGTGTAGTTAGTATATTCTCTGTATTAATTTGACATTCCCTTGGCTTTTGACACATCATTACCAGGCAAAATACATAAACTCTTCTTCCTAATATGTAATCCTTTTTCCTAACAAGGCCAGGAAATTAAGCTTGTCACTCAAAGTGAGCCTATAATCCACATAATGGTGACCCTTAAAATCAAAATCTCACTTTCTCCAGCTAGGTGTTGGCTTTGAGTTCACTCAGGGAGACAGAAGAGTTTATCCTTCCTTCTTCTGGATTAATCCCAGTGAATTTACTCAATATGTGGGTTTAGTGCAGCTGCTCCTGTATTTCCAATGGAACTGGGTTGGGCTGGTAGCCCCTGAAGATGATAGAGGAGAACGTTTTGTCTCAACTCTGACACCAATGCTCCAGGAGAAAGAGATCTGCCTGGCCTTCACTGAAAAGTTGAAATCGAATTTTCTTACCATTCCAATGTCGAAAATACTGCCTATTTCAGAGACTTGGTATAAAGCTGAAGTGATTGTTTTATTTGGAGACCCCAATAGTATTACAAATGTACAGGTGGTAATGAGTATCTATGAACATTTGAGAAAGACACCATTTCGGAAAGTTTGGATCTTAACTTCCCATTGGAAACTTAGTGTGGTGGGGAATCGAGACGTATCAAAACTAGTAAAGCCCTTCCATGGGGCTTTGCATTTTAGCCCCCACACTGGGGATGTCTCTGAATTTAGTCGTTTCCTCCTGTCTTTAGACCCCTTGAAGCCACAAGGAGATGTCTTTCTCCTATTATGTTGGGAAAGGTTGTTTGGCTGCATGATGGACAGTCCAGGCAGGATCTTTCCAAAGGGGGAGAAACAATGTACAGGAAAGGAGAATTTACAAAGTTTACCTTCTTACGTTTTTGAAACAAGCATGGAAGGTGAAAGTTACAACATCTACAATGCCATTTATGCTGTGGCACACGCATTACATGCAATGCATGGATCTGGAGCACAACCAACCATGATGAGGCTTGGAAGGAGGTTCTCAAATATTCAAACATGGCAGGTAATCCCAGTGATTTTTTATCTAATCCACAGATCATATAAATGGTAGGTAATTGTCTAGGTAGAAGATGACCTCTATGCATTTCTTGATTTACTGATTAAATATCTGAATGTAAAATGTATCTAAAAAGAGATTAAGATAGCAATTATTGAAAACTGTCATTTGAATTAAGTACCAGTAAGAGGTTTTTGTTGAAAAGGGATTAGATGGTAGAAAAGGTTGACTCAGCCTTCCATCCTTCCGAGGCAGGTAAAATGAGGACCCGGAGTGTGGGGGCAATAAACTGACTTTTTATAAAAAAGAACACTGCTCGGGAGTCCCGAAAACCCTACTAAGCAGGTATATACTAAAGTATGAAGGCTATTGTTTAACGCATTGTAAGCCACCCTGAGTCTCCAGAGAAGGGCGGCATATAAATCGAACCAATAAATCAATCAATAAATATAAAGAAAATTAAACCAAACCGATTGTTCATAAGAGCACAGAGCTTCCTAGAAGTTCCTGGAAGGACATGAGTGGTTGCCTGAGAGTGAGCCATTGCTTGTACTGCTTTGTTTGTTGGGTTAAACTTCTGCCAAGCTCAGCATAGGCAGAAGAACCCAACATGGTCCTAATCTAAGTGCATTTGTGGAAGATGCTTCGGCAGGTCAGTTGAAGTCCTCGTCAGCATGGTAGAACCTCCTTGTTTTCTCTCAGTAGGTAGCCTGAATCCAATCTGTAAAATTTACATATTAATGTTGGTTATCGTGGCTTAGAATTATTTGTGAGTCCACCTCATTTTTTAAAAGAATTTTTTTTATTTTTTAAAAGAACAAAAACAAAACAAAAACATTATCATTCCAAACAATTAAAGACAGCGTATCAGTCGGTAACAATTTTTTTTTGATCTTCCTCTCTTCAATTTATCACTAAACATGCTAGTTTATTTCCAAAAGTTTCAACATCCATTTATATCATAATTATCTCCAATTCTTATTCTCCACCCATTGATAAAATAAATCCCATATCAAATAATATTGTCTATTTTCCTGCTCTCGTATTTCAAACGTCAGTCTACTCATTTCAGCACATTCCATCATTTTCTTAATAATTTCTTCATCATTAGGTAACTTTTCTCCTTTCCAGTTTTTAGCAAATACAATTCTGGCTGCTGTCAAAAGATTCACAATTAAGTATTGCAATTCTTTATTACATGTCTCCGGTACGATCCCTAATAAAAATATCTCTGGTTTAAAGTCAATATGTCTCTTTATCATTTTTTCCAACCACATGTGTATCTTAGTCCAATATCTCCTTGCTTCTACACATGACCATCACATCTGGTAATAAGATCCTGGGGTCTGATGACATTTCCAAACACCTCCAATTTATTCTGGAACATTCTGGCTATCTTCGTCAGGGGTAGATGCCATCTGTAAAACATCTTGTACAAATTCACCTTATATGCTGTAGACATTGTCATTTTATAATTATGTGACCACAATTTTTGCCATTTCTCTAAATCAATACCATAGCCAAAATTCTTCCCCCATGCTATCATTGATTCTTTAACTTGTTCTTCTTCCAGTTTAAACTCTAATAAATAACCATATAGCTTTTTAATTACATGATCATCAGAGCCCATTAAGATCTTATCTAAATTAGTCAAGTCATCATACAAACCTTCTTGTTTGAGATCTTCTCGATATCTACAAAGTATTTGCATATATGAAAACCAATCCATCTTATATCCTTGATCTTCTATATCTTGCTTTAGTTTAAGCTCACCCTTTTCATCCAGTAATTCCTTATATTTTATAATTTGTTCCCCTTTAAACGTCACTGGATATGAGAATGCTTCAATTGTGGATATCTAGACTAGAACCTTCAAATAGTGATATTTTTTAATCTTCTCCCAATTCAACCATAAAGCTTCACATACTTTATGTCTTCTAAAATACCCCTGTATTTTAGTTCCTTTATACCACAAAAAGGTATGCCATCCCAACAACAAATCATGTCCCTCCAAATTTAACAATCTAGTATTTTTTTAATAATATCCATTCTTTAATCCACATTAAGATAGCTGCTTTTTTAAAAATTTGATTTATATGCTGCCCTTCTCCGGAGACTCAGGGCGGCTTACAGTATATTAAGCCATAGCCTTCATACTTTTGTATATTTATACAAAGTCAGCTTATTGCCCCCACAATCTGGGTCCTCAATTTACCTCCTTAGAAAGGATGGAAGGCTGAGTCGACCTTGAGCCTGGCTAGGATTGAATTTGCAGTAATTGCAGGCAGCTGGATGTTAACTACTGCCTTAGTAGGAGGCATTAGCCTCCTACGCCACTCAGGCACTTGCTTGGTAATAAAGTTCAAAATTAGGTTTGATTAGTTGTGGGTCTGTCTCTTCTTTGTGAATCAATGTAATATAGGCCTCAGTCCATGTTTTGGGTATTTCTCTTTTTATTTATTTATTATTTATTTATTTATTAATTAGATTTCTATACCGCCCTTCTCCTAGCGGACTCAGGGCGGTGAACAGCCAATTAAAAACCAATACAAAAAAGTTAAAAACATACTAAAACAAATATAAATTAGGCTGAGAGTATAAAACCGAATAAAACTCTGAAAAATTTAAAATTTAAAAATATTTTAAAAATAGAAGGGATCAGGCAAGTCCGGCAAGTTGAAAGAGATGAGTCTTCAGAGCCCGACGAAAAGTCTGGAGGTTGGCAATTGTTCTCAGTTCTGGAGGAAGATCGTTCCAGAGGGTGGGGGCTACCACAGAGAACGCTCTCCCCCTGGGGGTCACCAGCCGGCATTGTCTGGCTGACGGCACCCTCAGGAGGCCCTCTCTGTGGGAGCGAACTGGCCGGTGGGAGGCAATTGGTGGCAGAAGGCGGTCCCGTAAGTACCCTGGTCCTAAGCCATGGAGCGCTTTAAAGGTGATTACCAACACCTTGAAACGCACCCGGAAGTCCACCGGCAACCAATGCAGCTCATGCAGGAGAGGTGTCACGTGGGAGCGCCCCGTCGCTCCCATAATCCCCTGCGCGGCCGCATTCTGCACCAGCTGGAGCCTCCGGGTGCATCCCAAGGGGAGCCCCATGTAGAGAGCATTGCATTTTTGCATTTTTGTCATTACTTCATTCCTAACCTCCAGCATTGGGATCGATAAAGATTTTTGTAACGTCCTATAATATTCAGCTGGCAGTCCATCTGGTCCTGGTGCCTTTCCATTCTTCTGTTTCTTAATTGCTTCGGTTAGTTCCATCATCGTTATGTTTCCATCCAACAGCTCCTCAATGTCTTTGGGAATTAGTGGTAGTTTTCCTTTTTATAGATGCCTTGCCACTTTATCCTTCTCTATTAAGTCTTTCTTGATCAGTTGTGTGTAGTATTCCTGTATTATTTCCCCCAACTCTTTATTTCTGAATCTACTCTGTCCTTGATGATCAATTAGTTGTAATAATTTTCTTATTCTCTTTCTTTTTTCAATTTATATGCTAACCATCTGCCTGGTTTATTTGCATTTTCAAAATAATTCTGTTTGGCAGCTCTCATTTTTTGAGATATTCTTCCTTCTCCAGTACATCCATTTTGTGCTTTATAATATCCATTTTAATTTTTACATCTTTCTTATATGGATCTTTCTGTGAATTCCTTTTCAAGTGTTTTATGATCATCTATCAATATTTTAAGGGTTTGTCTTTTCTTTACATTTCTTTTCCTTGTATAATCAATACTTAATCCTCTGACAAAGGCCTTTGTTGTATTTCAATGGTTTTCTGTCAATGTTTCTTTCTTGTTTTCCTTGAAGAAAAAACCAACTTCTCGATTCATTTTCTGTATGAAATCTTTTTCTTGTACTATTGTGTTGTTTAATGTCCATCTAGATCTACCTTTTCGTCCTTTCCAAATAGCAATCACCGAGTTATGGTCCAGCCATAGATTAGTATCTATTTTCACTTGTTCAATATTTAAAGTCAATTCCATTGTTGTCCATATCATATCTAATCTGGACCAAGATAGCTGTCTATCAGAGTAGAAAGTATATTGTCTATTTTTTCCATTTCTCTCCCTCCATATGTCTTTCAAGTTTATTTCCTCTATCATTTTAAAGAAAGTTGAGTTTCAACTTCCAAATCTACTTCTTTCTCTTTAAGAACTTCCTCACAGAAGGCTCTCGCTTTGTCGATTGTATTTAACCTGTATCTTTGGAATTGCCATGTTAGACCTACTCCTTCTGGGAACAGCCATCTGTAGTTAATCCCTTTTTTGCAGCAAAATTTTGGTCAAAAATTAATATCTTCTTCTTAACTCTCTCACTTTCCTTGGAATTTGTCTCAGAACTGTCACTTCTTTCCCTTTGCATTCCAAAGCCTTGTCATGAACAGCCGGACGAGTTTGTGTCTTAATTGATTTCTTAGTAAATCTTATATGTACTTTTCTTGGAAGCTTATTACGCATTACGTATCCAGTATAAACTCAATAAATTTCATCAATTCCTTCCATCATCTTCTCTTTAGTGACTTCTAATGCCTCAGCTAGAATTGTGTTCATGATCTCAGCTACATTTTCCCCGTTTTCTTCCTCGACATTTTGGAATCTTAAGTACAATTCTGCTTTATCCATTTCCCATCCAATTATGCCAGACGTTCCTTGTTCTACCTCTCCCAATCTGTTCTCAATTTCCTTCATTTTTTTTTACTTCTTTTTGGCCATTTCTTTCCTCCAATTTAACCAATCTTTCTTCATATATTGACATTGTTTGTTGTATATTCACCACCTTTTCATCTGTTTGCAATAATTGTTGTGTCCCTTTCTGGACCGGGACGCCCTGCGCATGGTCACTCACACCCTTATCACATCCCGTCTGGACTACTGCAATGCTCTCTACATGGGGATGCCCTTGAAGGGCACCCAGAGGCTATAACTGGTCCAGAATGCCACCGCGTGGGTGATTATGTGTGCGCCTTGACGCACCCATGTGACACCTCTCCTGCGTGAACCGCACTGGCTACCAGTGGTCTTCTGGGTGCGGTTCAAGATGTGGGTTACCACCTTTAAAGCGCTTCATGGCTTAGGGCCTGGATACCTACGGGATCGCCTTCTGCCACCAATAGCCTCCCACTGACCAACACGCTCCCACAGAGAGGGGCTCCTCAGGGTGCCGTCAGCAAACCAATGTAGGCTGGTGACCCCCAGGGGGAGAACCTTCCCTGTGGGGGCACAAACCCTCTGGAACAAACTATCCCCTGGGATACATATGATTCCCAATCTCCATATCTTTCTCCAGGCGCTTAAGATCCTGCTATTTCAAGGCTAGCATGGCTGAATAAAAATTTGGATGGGGTATTTTAAATTATGGGTTTTAAATGACAGGGCCAAATTTGTTTAATTCTGTTTTAAATTGGTTTTAAATTTTGTATGGTTTATTATTTATCATGGCTGTACACCGCCTTAGTCCTTCTAGAGAAAGTCTAGCTTACATTTGTCATTTACTAAACTATGGGCCCAAATAAAACTAAAAATGTAGCTTGCCAAGTATCACAGAGCAAAACTACAAAATGTAATTTGGAATATGGCATAAAAATGTTTGTATGTAGCTATCATGCTTGTAAGACTGGAATTGAAGAAGCCATGATACTAATGTCCAATGATAAATAAAATGTGTTGTCATTGAAGTTGAATACTATATTTGATGTTACTTCTGATTACTTAGATCTCCATCAAGGGAATTCTTTTAGCTTCTCAGATATAGGCCCATCTCCTAGGTTGATTATGATAGAAACCAGGATGTCTTATGTGTGGAGTTCAGCCAATTATTCCAGGTGTCTTTTTTTTCAGATACTTTCCCATCTGAGGAGCATCAAGTTCAACAACAGTGCTGGAGAGGAAGTCTCCTTCTCAGAAAGTGGATTGGTTTCTACTCGTTATGATCTTCTCAACTGGCTTTTCTTCCCCAATCAATCTTTTGTCCCCATGAAAGTTGGGCAAATAGATTCCACAGCTTCCCAAGGACAAGATTTCACCATTAACTCTGATGAAATCATCTGGGTCAAAAAGGTGAGCTGGAAGGAAAAGTTGTTAGGAGTCATTCACTCCAGGAGATGCATAACACCCTTTTCACTGGGAAACCCATTAAATTCTGGGATTTTATGAAAAAAACATGCTTTTGAGTGGAACACATTTGAGATTTGACTTATAATTTTTTCTTTTAGAAAAGCTGTAGCTTCATGTCACAAGCCTTCCTTTACATTTTGAGATCCCAGTTCCAATCTCCAGCATCCATTGGTGGGTCAGGGTTGCATTGGCCTGACTCCCTCAGGAGTTTATCCTGGTTACTGATAAACCATTTCATTTGAAGATGTTCTAAAGATGGAAACAGAAATGAAGAAATGAAGAAATGAAGAATAATCTTTGCTGAGCCACCTGCAATATCTCTCTTCTCTTTTTTAGAATGTGCCCTTTGCCAGATGTGGCATGAAGAGGTGCCAGGCAGGAGAGAGGAGGAGCGTTCCAGAGGGTGAGCCAGTTTGCTGCTACCAATGTGACCCTTGTCCAGAAGGAACCATTTCTAATCAGACAGGTAGCACATTCAAATCAGGGGTGGGTTTTAAAATATTTTACTACCGGTTCTGTGGGCATGGCTTATATTGTGGGTGTCGCTTGATGGTCATGTGACAACTATTTAGGATTAGGCAGAGGTACTGGTCTACCAGGCTTTTAACTGCTTGCAGAGCTGTATTGATTATTTTTTGCAGGCACTGGTTTATCCATTTATTTTTGCAGGCACTGATCTACTCAATTATTTTTGCAGGCACTTGTCTACTCATTTGTTTTCTTTTAACACTGATCAGCTGTAGGGCAGCCCTTTGAAGCCCTGCAGCAAGAGTTTAAACAGTATTTTTCCTTCTAGCCATCAGTGGGACTCAGGAGGCAGCAATAGATTGGGGGTGGGGCCAAATAAAAGGTAAGAATAACATGGGGGGTAGGGGCGGTGGGGGGGCAGAACCGGTTCAGTGACATCATATCATCACTGCTACCAGCTCGGGAGAACCAGGCCAAACCAGGAGGAACCCATCACTGATTCAAATGTTGATCTGCCAGGATCAAGGAAACCATTCAATGGAAATGTGTTAATTTTGGCATCAGCTTGGTAGGATTTATATGCTTCAATATATTCATATTTCTTTTCAGCAGACCCTCTCAATTCATCAATCTAAAGTTAATTTAAATTTAATACAGGTTGGTGTCAGGGTTCCAAGTAATACACACATATCAAATAAAACTACAAGACAGGTAGATTCCTCAAAAAATAGCTTTATTGGATATATCATATTGGCACAGATCTGGTGAAAACTGACTCTGAAGGTTCCCACAGTTTACACCCAATTAAAAGTTTACTGGTTTCTCAAAACAATCAGTCACATGGTCCAATCATATTTCTGTCTGCCTGTCAACATCACTCCACCTTCCTCTGACCAGGTGTGAAAATGTCCTTGGTTTTCAAGAGAAAATACTTTGTTTTGGCTATCAAAATCCAGCTATCAAAATCCCCCCTCCCTATCCTTCAAGGTGATTTCTACACCTGTCGCAGATAGAGCAGATCTGTCTACCTATGTCTGCTAAACCTTTCCCGAAAAAAAGAAGTTTGAATGAGTGGATTTGAAGTTTAAAAAAGAGATGTTGAGCCAGAGAACAGATCTGTTTTTTTTCTGGCTAACCTATTCCCAGCATTGTCAGTATGAATGGATGATCTGCCCTTCTTGATTCACTATAAAATTCACACTGACTTTTGATTTCAGATGCAGCTCACTGTGATCCCTGTCCAGAAAACCAATATCCCAACAACGACAAGGACCACTGCATTGCCAAGAAGATCCACTTCCTTTCCTATCAAGACACCCTGGGATACATTTTAGTTTCTCTCGCTCTTTCTCTCTCTGTGATCACATTGGCAGTTCTGGTGATTTTCCGTAAAAATCACAACACATCAATTGTCAAGGCCAACAACAGAGATCTCACCTACGTCCTCCTGGTCTCCCTTCTGCTCTGCTTCCTCTGCTCCTTCCTCTTCATTGGTCGACCCAGGAAGCTCACCTGCCTCTTCCGACAAACTGCCTTTGCCATTCTCTTTTCCCTGGCAGTTTCCTCTGTTTTGGCAAAAACTGTCATGGTGGTTCTGGCTTTCATGGCCACCAAGCCAGGGAACAAGACAAGGAAACTCTTAGGAAAACCTCTGACGAACTCTATTGTCTTAGCCTGTCCCCTGATCCAAGCAGTTCTTTGTGCCACCTGGCTGGCAACCTCTCCCCCATTTCCCAACTTTGACTTCCACTCTTTAGTAGGAGAGGCCATCTTGGAATGTAATGAAGGATCAGGTTTAATGTTTTACACTGTCCTCTCCTACATGGGAGTTCTGGCCCTCATTAGTTTCACAGTGGCATTTTTGGCTAGGAAATTGCCTGACAGCTTTAACGAAGCCAAGTTCATTACTTTTAGCATGCTGGTCTTTTGCAGTGTTTGGATCACCTTCCTCCCCACCTACCTGAGCACCAAAGGGAAGTCCATGGTGGCCGTGGAGATCTTCTCCATCTTGGCCTCTGGGGCTGGTCTCTTGGCTTGTATCTTTTTCCCCAAATGTTACATTATCCTATTTAAGCCCAATCTCAATTGCAAAGAGAATATAATGAGGCACAAGAATCTCTGATTATAAGATTTGATTATAAATGTGAAACATATTTATATTGACATCCAATTGATACACAGGTAACTCCAGCTGGATTGCAACATTAAAAATCACAACATAAAAAGCCATTAAATGTCTCATTCCACTCCGTTTATGTAGGGATTGGGAGATTTTATTTTGATTTTGGACGTTTTTCAATTTGATCTCATTTCTTTAAAAAGAGGAAATCAGAGGGGGGCTTCTCCCTTAAACAATTGGAAATCAAACGATGTGAGTAATGTCAGAATGTCTGTTAATCTGCAATGATCACCCACTTTTTTCATTAATGCTACTTGTCCCAAAGATCAACTTGATAATAAACATTGATATTGTATATCTGGATATTAGTTTCCAAAATGATAATTTCCCATTTTATTAATTTTAATCAAAAGCATATTTAAGAATATGTTGGGTTTGTTTCACTCTCAGTGTTTTTCAGCTTGTTGTATCCCACTGATTCCTGAGGCTTTGCTGAATTTCCTACTGGATTTTTTCTTTCCATTGACTATTAGAGGGTTTTTTTTCTTTAATTCTAGCCTTGAAATGAACCATATTGTTTATGTTAATTGGGAAACATACTTTATTAATAAATAAGCTCATGTGAAATTGATATTGATGGATATTTTCCTGCTCTTGGTCTCTTCTTAATATTTTCCCCAAATATTATGAAGAAGGAAGGTGGGTGGGTGGGTGGAAGGATGGGAGGGAGGGAGGGAGGGAGGGAGAGAGGAAAGAAAGAAAGAAAGAAAGAAAGAAAGAAAGAAAGAAAGAAAGAAAGAAAGAAAGAAAGAAAGAAAGAAAGAAAGAAAGAAAGAAAGAAAGAAAGAAAGAAAGAAAGAAAGAAAGAAAATAAAGAAAGAAAGAAGGAGGGAGGGAGGGAAGGAAGGGTGAAGTTAAATGCAATGTATTGTGAGTAGTAAGAAAGATATGATTGTGTGATATTGTCTTGCTTATTTAATGAATTTACAGGTAAGAATACAGGACATACTTAATGATTGGTTATTTAGGCATGCAAATGTCTGTTTACTCTTATATATGGTGGACAGTATGGTCTCTGGGAACTCAAATAATTTGCGATAAATGTTCATAGATTTGATATACATCCTCACTATGAGTAAGTATTTGAAAGGTAATATACACAACACCAAGATCGTTGTGATTTATGGGGACATGGAATGAACAAGAAGCAAGAAATGGAATGAACAGCTTTAAGGAAGCCATTGTCCGACAGCTGAACAATCTCTGCGTCCCACTGACTGCCTGGACCAATTCAGTTTTATAACAGATGGAAAAATGAAGGGAATAATGATAAGATGTGCAGATAGGGGTAGAAACAAAGAAATGATTCAACAGAGGAAAGAAGGCTGATGATCGAAATCAGAATAAAGGTAGAAGGGACCTTAAAGGTCTTTTAATCCAGCCCCCTCCCCCACTCAAGCATGAGATCCTACACCATTTCAGACAAGTGACTGTCCAGTCTCTTCTTATAAACCTCCAGAGATGAAGCACGCACAACATCTGAAGGCAAGCTATTTGTTTGGTTAATTGTCCTCACTGTGAGGAAGTTTCTCTTTTTTAAGTTCTATGGGAGAAGTTAGTGTCTAATTCCATCCCCGCCATGTTATTATTTATAAACCACTTACTCCATCCAAGTGTTGGTATGATTGCCCGGACTTACTAGGGTACAACTGATTGTCAAGTTCCACCATGCCCCATGAAGACTTATACTATCCAAACAAACTATGGAAGAGGACAAAACTCCACGTTTCACATAAGTCAAATATCCAACTTCACCATGACTCTCAACTGCATCTGATCTGTGGATTAACATCAAGAGAGCCAAAATCATTTTTCTTTACCTGGTGTATTGCTCAGTACATAGGAAAATTGTTTTCCTTGCAATTATCAGAAGAACGGTAATTTCTAATGTATCCCCTATGGATTTCTACCCATGAAGATCTTCCACGATAAAACCTGCTTTAAATTAGATACTCAGAGTTCTCCTAGTGGGGGCAGGACATGTCACCTTGCCTTGCGTTGCAAAGAGCCAACTTCAGGGTTTGGTGAGACTCAGCTGGCCTTAGTTTCCTCTTGGTCACAGACCATACACAGGTAAAAGGAAGCATGGTTGAATATAAATTTGCCTTGGGGGCCATCCAGGTGGCACAGACTAAAGCTCTGCTGAGATTTCAAGGGCTTCCTGCAATTCAACTTCTGCAAAAAAATAACCTCTTGATTTCAGATATAGGAGGAAAGGTGAGAAGAATGACTGGGTTGCCTCTCCTCCTGCTGCTGCTCTTCTGGCTCCTGCCTCCAACTTCTGCTAAGAGGATGCAAACTGGGTGTGTGTTGACAAACACTGTACACACTACGAGAGACTTTTACAGGCCTGGTGATGTCATTATTGGTGGGAATTTTCCCATGGGAACTATACATTCATTCTACTTCAAATCCTTTAAAAAAGACCCATCTTTATTTCTGGGGGATATTTTGTAAGTTTCACTTAAAGGGGAAACAGGTAAATAATTATTTGGTTTGTTCAAGGACTTTTTTCAGAAATATTTGTTCTAATGATGTTTGCAATGCCCTAGCATAGTTCTGATCTTTGTACTTTTCTCAATAAAGAACCAAAATCATAAAATAGGCTAGAATTCTCAGTCTTTCCAGGACTCTCAGTCAGGAAGCTAATAAACCACCCAAAAAAGTGAGGAAGGACAACACCTTAGAAACTGTGCTGGCCTAGTGAAGAAGTTGACTTACAGTATTAATTTCGACATAATCTCCTGATACAAAACTCAAAGTTGAGGTCAACCCATTTACAATGCTGAGGAGTTGGAAAAACTCCATCCATTTTGGAAGCAGGATTGCTCATAAATGGGCCTTCTGTAAATGTATGCTATTATGACTACTGCTCAACAGTTGTTTTCAGATCTGAAAAAGCTCCTTCAAGAGAGAAGAAAATTAATGAGGGTGGAAGAGAAGCAATTGGGAAGAACTATACTCTTTCGAGCAAAGTGAAGAAGGGAGGGCTGATAGAGGACTATAAAATGATTTGTGATATAGATAAACAGGATTTTCTCTTTGCTGTCAAGGCCATTAATCAAGGAACAGTCTTAACAATGAAAAAAACCCAAAGGAATTTGGGACTTCCTGCTGCAAAGGACATTTTTAAAAATGACATGACCTACTTCACACAAGTTTTCCTTAAAATTTCCCCAATGATTTTCTTACTGTAGAGTCGTACCCAAGAACTACCAGCAGTTCGTAGCTTTGGTATTTGCAGTCACAGAGGTCAACATGGATCTGGTTCTGCTCCCCAACATCACCCTTGGCTTCCACATCTATAGCAATTCTCAGGCTCAGATGGAGATTTCCATAATCAGCCTCTCCCTTCTCTCCACAAGAGGCCGAATGGTTCCAGGTTACAAATGTGACAGGCAGCACCCTCTGCTCTCTGTCATCGGAGATCTCAACCCCAGATCCTCAAGGCAGATGGCCTCCATCTTCAGCATATTCAAAGTCCCACAGGTAAGAGGGCCTCATTGGATAGAGTATGGGGTAGACCAACAAGAAAGCACACAGTGAAGCTAAAGGTGGAAAAGGGGTTTGGAGTGGACCTATATTTATATTTTTGTGTCGAGATATGTTTTTATTTATATTTTTGTGTCGAGATATGTTTTTATAGAAGCCAAAAGTGATAGATAATGAGCCATATTGAAATGTGTTATTTGCCAAGAGGAATTCCTTCCTAATCTATTCTTCATAAAAGTAGTGTAGTTAGTATATTCTCTGTATTAATTTGACATTCCCTTGGCTTTTGACACATCATCATCAGGCAAAATACATAAACTTTTCTTCCTGGTGAAGAAGAAGCCTGGTGGCTCAGCAGACTAAAGTATTGTGATTAACATCAGCTGTCCGCAATTACTCTAAATTTGAATCTCCCCAGGCTCACGGTTGACTCAGCCTTGCATCCTTTCTAAGGTAGGTAAAATGAGGACCCAGTTTGTGGGGGCAATAAGCTGATTTTGTATAAATATTCAAAAGTATGAAGGCTATTCCTTAATGCATTGTAAGCTGCCCTGAGTCTCCGGAGAAGGGCAGCATATAAATCAAATTTAAATTTTTTTTTAACAAAATAAATAATATGTAATCTTTCTTCCTAACAAGGCCAGGAAATTAAGCTTGCAACTTAAAGTAGGCCAATAATCCACATAATGGTGACCCTTAAAATCAAAATCTCACTTTCTCCAGCTAGGCGTTGGCTTTGAGTTCACTCAGGAAGACAGAAGAGTTTATCCTTCCTTCTTCTGGATTAATCCCAGTGAATTTGCTCAGTATGTGGGTTTAGTCCAGCTGCTCCTGTACTTCCAGTGGAACTGGGTTGGGCTGGTAGCCCCTCAAAATGATAGAGGAGAACGTTTTGTCTCAACTCTGACACCAATGCTCCAGGAGAAGGAGATCTGCGTGGCCTTCACTGAAAAGCTGAAATTGAAATTTCTTAGTACTCCAATGTTTAAAATACTGCATATTTCAGAGACTTGGTCTAAAGCTGAAGTGATTGTTCTATTTGGAGACCCCAATAGTATTACAAATGTACAGGTGGTAATGAGTGTCTATGAATATTTGAAAAAGACATCATTTCAGAAAGTTTGGATCTTAACTTCCCATTGGAAACTTAGTGTGGTGGGAAATCAAGATGTATCAAAACTAGTAAAGCCCTTCCATGGGGCTTTGCATTTTAGCCCCCACACTGGGGATGTCTCAGAATTTAGTCGTTTCCTCCTGTCTTTAGACCCCTTGAAGCCACAAGGAGATGTCTTTCTCCCTCCATGTTGGGAAAGGTTGTTTCTCTGCATGATGGACAATCCAGGCAGGATCTTTCCAAAGGGGGAGAAACAATGTACAGGAAAGGAGAGTTTACAAAATTTACCTTCTTACATTTTTGAAACAAGCATGGAAGGTGAAAGTTACAATATCTACAATGCTGTTTATGCTGTGGCACACGCATTACATGCAATGCATGGATCTGGAGTGCAACCAACCATGACAAGGCCTGGAAAGAGGATCTCAAATATTCAATCACGGCAGGTAATCCCAGTGACTTTTAATTTGATCCACAGATCAGATGAATGGTAGGAAGTTGTCTAGGTAGAAAATTACCTTTATGCATGTCTTGATTTACTGATTAAATATCCGTATGCTAAATGTATCTAGGAAGAGATTAAGATAGCAATTATTGAAAATTGTCATTTGAATCAAGTACCAGTAAGAAGTTTTTGTTGAAAAGGAATAGATGGCGGAAAAAGAGAATTAAACAAAACCGATTATTCATAAGACCAAAGAGCTTCCTAGAAGTTCCTGGAAGGACATCCGTGGTTGCCTGTGAGTGTGCCATTTCTTGTACTGCTTTGTTTGTTCTGTTAAACTTCTGACAAGCTCAGCATAGGCAGAAGAACCCAACATGGTCCTAATCTAAGTGCATTTGTGGAAGAGATGCTTCCACAAATGGAAGCTGACAAGTTGAAGTCCTAGTCAGCATGGTAGAACCTCCTTGTTTTCTCTCAGTAGGTAGCCTGAATCCAATCTGTAAAAAGACACTCAGTTCATATTAATATTGGTTATTGTGGCTTAGAATTTTTTTTTTAATTTGATTTATATGCCGCCCTTCTCCGGAGACTCAGGGCGGCTTACAATGCGTTAAGCAACAGCCTTCATACTTTTGTATATTTATATTTATACAAAGTCAGCTTATTGCCCCCAATAAACTGGGTCCTCAATTTACCCACCTTATAAAGGATGGAAGGCTGAGTCGACCTTGAGCCTGCCTGGGATTGAACTCACAAGTAATTGCAGCAGCTGGATCTTAAATGCTGCCTTTGTAGGAGGCATCACTCCCCTACGCTACTCAGGCGTAGTTATTTCTGAGTCCATCCCATTTTTTAGCATGCCATTTCTTGTACTGCCTTGTTTGTTGTCTTAAGTCTCTGTCAGCTAGAGAAAGTCTAGCTTGCAAAGTTATGATAGAAAGTATTTACCAATAAAGGAGAATATTCTAGCTCTGGATTGAAATGAAGAGTCTTGGTGCTCTTTGAATTTTATTGTTTTCTTGTAAACATTTCATGACCCAACAAGGTAGCATCATCAGTGCTAGAAAGGAGTGATATCACTATCAGTGTTACCTAATTTAGATGATGAGATATCTACAAGAAAAAAACCATGCTCCAATAGGTCCAAGAACCCTGTCTATTTAATTATTTAATCTTTCTTAAAATGCATTTCTCATGGACTCAAATAAAATTAAAAATGTATTTTACCAAGTATCACAAAACAAAAGTACACAATGTAATTTGGAATACGGCATTAAAATGTTTGTATGTAGTTATCATTCTTGTAAGACCGGAATTGAAGAAGCCATGATACAAATATCCAACGATAAAGGAAACGTGGGGATGAAGTTGAATATTTGAGGTTATTTCTGATTGCTAAGATCTCCATCAAGGGAACTTATTTAGCTTCTCAGATATAGAACCATCTCCTAGGCTGATGGCCATGACATTATGATAGAAACCAGGATGTCCTATGTGTGGAGTTCAGCCAATTAGTCCAGGTGTCTTTTTTTTTTTTCAGATACTTTCCCATCTGAGGAGCATCAAGTTCAACAACAGTGCTGGAAAGGAAGTCTCCTTCTCAGAAAGTGTATTGGTTTCTACTCGTTATGATCTTCTCAATTGGCTTTTCCTCCCCAATCAATCTTTTGTCCCCATGAAAGTTGGTCAAATAGATTCCATGGCTTCCCCTGGAGAAGATTTCACCATTAACTCTGATGCAATCATCTGGGCCACAAAGGTGAACTGGAAGGAAATGTTGTAAATTCAGCAAAGGATCCATTCATTCCAGGGGATGCATAACACCCTTTAAACTGGGAAACCGTTAAATACAGGAATTTGATGAAAAAACATGCTTTTGAGTTGAACGCATTTGAGATTTGACTTCTAAAATATTCAAGTGGGGTAAGATTGGGAAGAATTCCTGCTTGAAACCCTGGACACCAGAAAAGCAGGCAGAAATGATTTCCATGGACCGTTTCCATTCAGTTGGATCCCCATGGTTCCTTCTTTTAGAAAAGCTGTAGCTCCATGTCACAAACCTTCCTTTGCAGTTTGAGGTCCCAGTTCCAATCTCCAGAGTCCATTGGTGGGTCAGGATTGCATTGGCCTGACTTCCTCTGGAGCTTATCCTGGTTTCTGGTAAACCATTTCTTATGAAGACATTCCAAAGATGGAAAGAGAAATGTACAAATGAATAAATGAAGCATATTCATTGCTGGGACCACTTACAGTATCTCTCTTCTCTTTTTTTAGAAGGTGCCCTTTGCCAGGTGTGGCATGAAGAGGTGCCATGCAGGAGAGAAAAGAAGTGTTCCAGAGGGGAAGCCAGAATGCTGTTACCAATGTGACCCTTGTCCAGATGGAACCATTTCTAATCAGACAGGTAGACAAACTCTAAATGTAGCTGTTCCGGGATCAAGGAAACCAGTGGAAAATATTAATTTTGGCAGGATTTACATGCTTCAATATATTCTTACTTTTCAGCAGACCCTCTCAATTCATGTCTCTAAACTGTATTACCCCCACAGGCCACTTTTCTTGATCCTCAGCAATTTAATACAGGTTGGTGTGAGGGTTCCAGGTAACACACCCATATCAACCAAAACTCCAAGCAGGTAGATTCCTCAAAGAATAGCTTTATTGGATATATCATATCTGGTGAAAACCGACCCTGATTGTTCCTACGGTTTACACCTAATTAAAAAGTAAATTTTTATCACTTTCTCAAAGCAATCAGTCACATGGTCCAATCATGTTTCTGTCTGGTTGCCTGTCAACATCACTCCACCTTCCTCTGACCAGGTGTGAGAATGTCCTTGGTTTTCAAGAGAAAATATTTTGTTTTGCCTATCAAAATCTCAGCTATCTAAAATCCCCCCTCCCTATCCTTCAGCTCCAGTGTGACAACATTGAAGCTGTCAAGGTGTCTTTGGTCAGGTCAGCTTCAGGGTTGACAGTAAGTTTTGGGGCACAATTCCTGGGTTCCCTACTAGGCTTTCTACTCCTACTTTTACATCCCATCAGGAAAACAAGACCCCAATCTTTTTGTGAAAGAATGGGGAGTGAGATTCAAGCTTTAATTTTTATTAAGAACATGCTTCTTCCATCAGAACACTCAATATCCCAGGAAATTCATAGGCCTGTCGGAGACAGAGCAGATCATCTATCTATGTCTGCTAATTCTTTCCTGCAATAAAGTTTGCATGAGTGGATTCAAAGCATAAAGGAAAGATGTTGAGCCGGTTTTTCTGGCTAATCTATTCCCTGTCAGAGTTCCAGAAAAACCCCCAGCTCCAGGTACAGACTCTGAAGCAAGCATTTTCAAAGTTTCTATTTACTAGAATAGGTAAGCTGGCACATTTGGGAAAACCCGAATCTGAGAGGTCCGGGTTTTCCCTCAGTAAATCAAAACCCCCCAAACCATCACCTCACTCCTCAGTCGATCACATGCTCCAATCAACTGCCGCCCCATCTCGAGACATCACTCTGACCACTCCTTCTCCAGATGCAGGATTGCCCTGACCTTGACTGACAGGAAGAATCCCCTCCACTAAATCCTCCCTCCTACTTTCCCACACATGAGAAGGTGGCAGCATGGAAGCTTCCAGCCTAATATGGCTTCCAAAGCTGACATTCCCAGCATTGTCAATGTGGATGGATGATTTACCCTTGTTGATTCACTCTGAAATTCACATTGAGTCTTGTTTTCAGATGCAGCTCGCTGTGACCCCTGCCCAGAAAACCAATATCCCAACAATGTAAAGAACCACTGCATTGCCAAGAAGATCCACTTCTTTGCCTATCAAGACCCCCTGGGATATGCTTTATCCTCTTTAGCTCTTTTCTTTTCTCTGATCACAACTGCTATCCTGCTGATTTTCCATAAGCATCATGACACACCGATTGTCAAGGCCAACAACCGAGATCTCACCTACCTCCTCCTGGTCTCCCTCCTGCTCTGCTTCCTCTGCTCCTTCCTCTTCATCGGTCGACCCAGGAAGCTCACCTGTCTCTTCCGACAAACTGCCTTTGCTGTTCTCTTTTCTCTTGCGGTTTCCTCTGTCTTGGCAAAAACTGTCATGGTGGTTCTGGCCTTCATGGCTACCAAGCCAGGGAACAAGACAAGGAAACTCTTAGGGAAACCACTGACCAACTCCATTGTCTTAGCCTGTCCCCTGGTCCAAACATTTCTTTGTGCCACCTGGCTGGTAACCTCTCCCCCATTTCCCAACTTGGATTTCCACTCCTTGGTAAGAGAGGCGATTTTGGAATGTAATGAAGGCTCAGCTTCAATGTTTTACACTGTCCTTGCTTATCTGGGTTTTTTGGCCTTCATCAGTTTCACAGTGGCCTTTCTGGCTAGGAAATTGCCTGACAGCTTTAACGAAGCCAAATTCATTACTTTCAGCATGCTGGTCTTTTGCAGTGTTTGGATCTCATTCCTCCCCACCTACCTGAGCACCAAAGGGAAGTCCATGGTGGCTGTGGAGATCTTCTCCATCTTGGCCTCTGGGGCTGGTCTCTTGGCTTGTATCTTTTTCCCCAAATGCTTCATTATCATACTGAGGCCTGATCTTAACTGTAGAGAAAATATAATGGGACACAAGAAACTCTGATTTATGCAGAGATTTGAAAGTTTTATTTTGCTTTCAAAGCATTTTTGTATTTGATCTGATTTCTTTAAAAAAAAGTGAAATGAGAGAGTGACCAGTTCATTAAATAATTGGAAATCAAGGGATGTGAATAATCATAGACCATTTAGTAATCCTCCACACTTTTATTTTTTATTAATGTTAGTTTACCCCAGTGAGGCCCCACAAATAGCTCGAAAATTTGCTTTGATGTTAAAGGTGTGAATATTAATAAGCAGAACTACAGTTTCCCTCTATTTTCATCCAATTAGCTTTAAAAATATGCTGGGTTGGTTTCACTTTGTTGGGTTGTTTTGAAGCTTGTTTGTTTGTATTGCTTCCTGAGGCTTTGCTGAGTTCCCTACCAACTTTTTCATTCAAACAATTATTAGAGTTCTTATAATTCTACAATTTAAATGAGCTCTATTCTTACTCTCTATATACTTAGTAGAGAACACACTTTATTAACAAATATGATCAACCCTGGGAAGAATGCATTACAATAGTCCATTCAGGAAGTGACTTTTTTTTATTTGATTTATATGCCGCCCTTCTCCGAAGACTCAGGGCGGCTTACAATGCATTAAGCAATAGCCTTCATCCTTTTGTATATTTATACAAAGTCAGCTTATTGCCCCCACAAACTCGGTCCTCAATTTACCTACCTTAGAAAGGATGGAAGGCTGAGTCAACCTTGAGCCTAGTGAGATTCGAACATAGAGTAATTGCAGACAGCTGAATGTTAATTACAGTGCTTAGTCTGCAGACCTATCTAGGCTCTACTTCGGCCTGAATAGTTGTGAACAGACCCTCATGAACCAGGGATGGGTGCAACTAGCACACAAAACACAGCTGTACAAAAGGTCTCCTAGTTACAACTGCCATCTATTCTTTGGGTTGGAGTCAAGAGTTATAAAGATTACACTCTGGGCAAGTTTGTGGTAATGAAAGCTCATCCAATACCATAGACGGTAAAATCCCAAATCCACTTAGTTTCTCAAGATTGAGTTGAACCCTGATTCTCCCCCTCCCCCCCAAGAACTCCAAAGCCACTAAGTCCTGAGTTAGGGCCAGAGATGTTGAGTAGTGCATCTTCAGCACACTGATAATACCTCACCCTACATAAATGGAAGATCTCACCCAGTGGCTTCATGTATATGTTAAAGAGCAGAGGAGAAAACACCAAACACTATATGACTCCTTATTGTTAGTTGTGAAGGTGTGTCTGACCCATCATGACACCATGGACAACCTTCCTCCAGGTCTTCCTGTCCTCTACCATCCTCTGGAGTCCATTTAAGCTCATGCCTACTGCTTCAGTGACTCCATCCAGCCACCTCCTTCTCTGCCGTCCCCTTCTTCTTTTGCCCTCCATCGTCCCCAGCATTAGGCTCTTCACCAGGGAGTCCTTCCTTCTCATTAGCTGGCCAAAGTATTTGAGTTTCCTCTTCAGGATCTGGCTTTCTAAAGAGCAGTCAGGGTTGATCTCCTCTAGAACTAAGCGGTTGGATCGCCTTGCAGTCTAAGGGACTCGCAGGAGTCTTCTCCAGCACCATAGTTCAAAGGCCTCAATGCTGTGGTGATTAGCCTTCCTTATGGTCCAACTTTCACAGCCATACATTGCAACTGGGAAAACCGTAGCCTTGACTATACACACTTTTGTTGGTAGAGTGATGGCTCTGCTTTTTAGTAAGCTATCTAGATTTGCCACAGCTTTCCTCCCTAGGACTATATAGACTATATGTCTATGGGGAGCCAAACACTCTGGCACCCATATAAAGGGGTCAAGTATGGGGCCTGTCACTCCCAATCAACATGGACTGGTATCTGTCCTGTAGAAGTGAGAAGAACTTGCAAAATGAAGTGTTGCCCAATCCCTAACAAGGACCTGATATAGAAACTGATGTCAAAGACCACCAAGCGGTCAAGAAGAGCAAGAATGGATGTGCTACCACCATCTCATTGCTGCCAAAATTCATCTAAAAGTTCAACCAATGCCTTTTCTGTCCCATAACCCAGGTCTGGATGCTGACTGAAAAGGACCTAAATAATCCATACAGGAACTGGTGAAGGTACTATATGATCACCTTCTCCACAAGCTTTCCTAAAAAAGGGACATTGGTACTGGATGAAAATTGCCCAGAATATTGGGATCCAGCCATTGTTTCTTGAGGAGGGAGAAACCAAGACCTCCTTAAGAGGTGGAGGTACCAAACCATCTCTCAAGGAAGAATCCATGCTGGTCCAGCTCCACTGCTGAATCCAATCCCAATAACTGAAACTTCCTGCCTCCACTCTGGCTACTGCTCTGTCCCTCTCATGGTTGTTCAGATTTACCAAAGTTCAAGATCACCCTATTTAACAAACTAAAAGCTTTACAAAGACCTTCCTGGCTATAGCTATTAACTGTTCTTTGAGCAGGAGATGAGTGTCCACCCCCCAGATTGCACTACAGTCCCAAACATGGCAGAGCAATGTCATATAGGACCCAATATTCGGAGGACCAATCATCCACAGATACTTGATTTGGGTAGTATTAAAACTGAGACTCTTCCTTCCCATCCAACAACTGTCAAGAACCAGGGCAAAATCTTGACTACACTGCTTGATCCTTCACTGTTTGTGGAATTGAATATCTCCAACATACAGATTATATCTGACCTTGAAATGAGAAGGCCTCACTGAGACAATTTGAAGATAAGGGGTTGAGCTCAATCTCCCTCCCCTCTCCAACCAACACTGAGTGGAACCAACTTCAGAGAAAGGTGAGAACCATGTAACACCATTATTATTATTATCCCAGTTGGTCCAGAGAGTTACTATGAATGATGATATCCTTTTCATACCAGCTGAGGATTCAGATGATCTACTTCATAAGACAAATACATCAGACAAACATTGATGGCTCCAAAAATTTCTTAGACAACCCTGCTGTAGAGTTTAAATTAGCCTGAGAACTTGAAAGAACCTCCTGTCTGTTTTAAAGATCTATGGGAGAAGAAAGCTTCTACTTTTGCCCCATTCCATTTGAGTATCAATAAATCAGTTATTTCATCCTGCATTGGTATTGTTGCTCACACTTTTTTGTGTACAACTGATTGTCCATGAGCCACCAGGCCTCTTTCGCATTCATGCTATCCGAACAAGCTATTGCAAAGTTCAAACTCCATCTTGTGGGCAGGGACTGTTTCCCGTAGGTCAAACACCCAACTTTCCCTTGAGGCTCCAATCCATCTGCTCTGTGGAGTAGCAGCAAGAGACACAAACATGTTTTTCCTTTTCTGGTGCACAAACAAAATATAGTGCCAAGTGGGCAGGACGATTGCTTTTCTTTGCAATTACCAGAAGAACAGTCATTTTTAATGTATCCCTTATGAATTTCCATCTACGAAAATCTTCCAATATTAAACCTGATTACAAACATTCTTTTACTTCTTCCAGTTGAGGGAAAGAGACTTTGTGTGTCTTGCAAAAAGCCAACTTCTACCTCTGGTGAGACTCAGATTACTTGGTTTTCTCTTTGGTCACAGCCCAAACACAGGTAAGAGAAAACAGGTAAGAGAAATCAGCTTTTGCACAAACCTTGATTTTTTTATCTAGGAGGGAAGATGACAAAGATGTCTCAGCTGCCTTTCCTCCTCCTGAGGCTCTTCTGGCTCCTGCCTCCAACTTCTCCAATGTCTGCTATAAGAAAGCAAATCATGTGTGTCTTGCCAAAACGTTTAAAGATTCAGGAATACTATTACAGGCCTGGTGATCTCATCATTGGTGGGAATTTTCCACTTGGCGCCTTTGATAACGTTGTCAGCCTAGACTTTACAATGGACCCATTATGGTATTCTACCCTGTTTGTGTAAGTTTCACCTGGAGGAGAGAAATGTAGAGGATTGTTGGCTTGGTTTGCTCAGAAATATTTGTTCTAGTGATGTTTCAATGTCCTAGTGCAGTTCAAATCTTTGTGGTTTTTCCCAATAAAGAGCCAAACTCATAAAAGAGGCTAGATTATCAATTTTTCCACAATTCTTCATCAAGAAGGCAATAAACCACATACAGAGTGATGAGGGACAAGACATGAAGAACTTTACTGCCCTAATGAAGAAGATGGCTTACGCAGAAAGTCAGGATGGAACATTCAAGGAAAAACTCAAAGTTTTTCCTGCATGGGATGGGATGGGATGGGATGGGATGGGATGGGATAGAATAGAATAGAATAGAATAGAATAGAATAGAATAGAATAGAATAGAATAGAATAGAATAGAATAGAATAGAATAGAATAGAATAGAATAGAATAGAATAGAATAGAATTCTTTATTGGCCAAGTGTAATTGGACACACAATGAATTTGTCTTTGGTGCATATACTCTCAGTGTACATAAAGGAAAAATAAAATATATTCATCAAGGATCTTAAGATACAACACTTAGTGATAGTCATAGGATACAATGAAATCATACTAGAAAACAATAAAAACAATATAAGTTGTAAAGATACAAGCAACATGGATAGAGCCATAAGTGGGAAGAGATAGGTAACTAGTAAGGATGAGAATAATAATAATAATAATACAATCTTAGTCGTTAATTTGACAGTGTTGTGGGAATTAATTGTTTAGCAGAGTGATGGCATTTGGGGGAAAAACTGTCCTTGTGTCTTGTTGTTCTGGTGATGAGAGCCCTGTAGCATCATTTTAAGGGTAGAATACTGTAAAAAAAAAACCTCAGTTTTTGAAACAGTAGTGATGATGAATAATAATGACCCTGAGTAAATCTTTTCTGTGGCCCCCATTGGAGTCTAGCTCCCAGCAATGTTTACCAGACCTAAAGAAGCTATTCCAAAAGAGAACAAAATTGATTGGTGGGGGCTAAAGGAGAAATTGGGTAGGATTACAGACACTGAAGCACAGTGAAGATGGAAGGGATGATAGAAAGTTATAAAATGGTCCGTGATAGGCTTTTCTCCTTTCTCACTGACCTACAAGGTCCCCTCCAACTCCGTTAATCGGTTAAATCCAGCCAGGTTTAATTTAAAAAAACCATTTAAAAACAACCTATTAATACTTGGGACTTCCTGCTCCAAAGAGAAGCCCACCAAGATCAGGCAAACTCCACCAGGATGCACAGGCTTTCCTGTAATGCTTCACATTATTTCTCTCACTCTAGTCCCATGCCCAACAATTACCATCAGTTCCAGGCCTTGGCGTTTGCAGTCAGAGAGATCAACAAGGATCTGGTTCTCCTCCCCAACATCTCCCTTGGCTTCCACATGTATGACAATGTCCAGTTGAATAGGAGGGTTTCTTTAATCAGCCTTTTTCTGCTCTCCACGCATGACCAAATGGTTCCAGGTTACAAATGTGACCAGAAGGACACTCTCTTCTCAGTCATTGGGGGTGACAACCCCAAATCCTCAATGCTGATGGTTTCCATCTTCAGCATCTTCAAGGTCCCACAGGTAAGGGGTTTCCTTAAGATACAGTGATGGTGTGGGTAGAGAACTGAAGTATTCAGAAGAAGCCCAAAAGGACACCAAAGGAGATAGGGGACATCAATAGTATATGAGTTAGAGAATCAATGCTGTACTTGGATTCATTTTAATATTTTATGCAGCTAGATATCTTTTATATAACCTAAAATATACGTTGATGGTTTGTTCTCTTGGATTCTGACATGTCACAACTCTGCAAATATGTTAATTGATGGCTTGTCCTAAGAAGGGAAGAAACATATCTCTCAAAATGACTCAGTTTGACTGATGGGGTCAATAAAACACACAATGAGGAACCCCTAAAGTCACCATCAACCTTTGCTTTGTCTTTTAAAGAAGATTCTTGCTTTCTCCAGCTCAGTGTTGGCTTTGAATCCACTCAAGGAGAGAGAAGAGTTTATCCTTCCTTCTTCCAGATTGACCCCAAGGAATCTGCTCAGTATGAGGGTTTAATCCAGCTGCTCCTGTATTTCCAGTGGAATTGGGTTGGGCTTCTGGCCCCTGAAAATGACAGTGGAGAACATTTCATCTCAATTGTGATGCCAATGCTCAAAGAGAAGGACATCTGCCTGGCTTTCACTCAAACAGTGAAACATCATTCTGACGATATGGTCCAGTTTCTTTCCTATTCCAAAATGTGGCGTAGAGCTGACATCACTGTTTTCTTTGGAGACTCTGCAGCTGTTACAGCTTTTCAGTGGGTTATGGTGGATTATGTAAATACTGAAACGGAACCACTTCAGAACGTTTGGGTTCTAACTTCCTCTTGGAAACTTATCATAATGGAAAATGTAGATTTGTGGCATTCTCTAAAGTCCTTGCATGGGGCTTTGCATTTTAGGGACCACAGTGGTGACATCTCAGAATTCAGCAATTTCATCCTGTCTTTAGATCCCTTGAACCCACAAGGGGATGTGTTTCTCCCGTTATGGTGGGAAAGAGTCTTTGCATGCGAATTCCACAAACCACATAAATTTTATCCGCCGGGGACAAAATTCTGTACTGGGAAGGAGAATTTACAAAACGTATCACCTTCCTTGTTTGAAACAAGCATGACTGGTGAAAGTTACAACATCTACAATGCTGTTCATGCTCTGGCATATGCATTACATGCAACCTATGGACCTGGAGGACGACCAGCCATGATGAAGCTTGGAAAGAAGATCTCAAATGTCCAGTCATGGCAGGTGATTCTGTTGCCGGACTTTATATCTAGTTCAAAGATCCTTAGAGAGGAAGTTTCCTATATATAGTTTCTAGGATTTTTTTTCTTTTTTTTTTCTTTTTTGCTGCCCATTGGGAGACTAAGATAGATCTATTTCGAGTTATTAAGGCTTCATCAGTTAGCCATACCCTCATCTCATGTATCCTCCCTGTAAAGGCACAGTATTTATACATAAAGCCTATGAAAAGGAAAGAAAACAAATACTGTACCTTTACAGGGAGGATACATGAGATGAGGGTGTGGCTAACTGATGAAGCCTTTTATATATATATATATATATATATATATATATATATATATATATATATATATATATATATATATATATATATATATATATATATATATATATATATATATATATCGGGAAATACTGCTTAAATATCTAATATCAGCATATCAGAACAGGTTAAAACAGCAATGATTAAAAACAATGATGTGAATTAAGTGTAGTGTTTGATTGAAAAGGGGCAGAGGAGGAAAAACAAATAAACCAATCATCCATAAGATTCATAGAGGAAACATCTTCATAGAAGGTTCTGAAAGGTCTCCAATGGTTGCCTGAGTTTTAGGAGATGACCGTTTCATGGTGGAGGAGTCAGCCTAGAGCCAGATGGGAATGTTTGTGTAAGAATGTTTGGGAATGTTTGTGTAAGAAGCTTCAATAGGGCAGTTGAAGTACTTGGGAAGTTACTTCCAGAATCACCTCAGTTTTTCAGTATGTAGCCTGAATCCAACCTGTTCCTAGCCTGAAATTCTTCAGGTTCTTCTGCATCAAAGGCAAAATGTTGGACCTCTCTGGACAGTGAAGGGACAACTCAGGACAGGTGTGTCCTTCCCTATGGCTTCACTTAGTCAGATCTGCTTCTTGCATTCTGCGCTCTTTATCTATCAGCTAAAGAATGTCGGTGGAAATTTACACCATTTTGAAAGAAAGCATTTAATGATTCCTGAAATATATTTCCCATTGGAAAGATCTTGGGCCAAAGTAATGATTTAAAAATGTATATAGCCAAGTCAAGCATGAGGAAAGACAAACAATGAAATTTGGAGTGTAATATTAAAGCTTTTGGTAGGTAGGTAAGCATCATTTGTAATAATTGGGGATGAAAAAGCCATGATACAAATGCTCCATCACAAAGGCAAACTTTTGTTGTGTTGGTGAAGTAGCAAAGCATTGGGTTGCTCAAATCTCCTCAAACATAATTCCACAAGCTTCTCAGACACATAATTCCACAAGCTTCTCAGTCTGCTAACATGAGGGCCATGATAAAATGGTAGGAGCCATTATGTCACATTTGTGGCTTTCAGCTGATTGATCCAATTTCAGAAGGTCTCTTTCATTTCAGATTCTTCCCCACTTGAGGAACGTCCAATTCAACAACAGTGCTGGAGAGGAAATCTCTTTCTCAGAAGATGGACTGGCATCTGCTCGTTATGATATTCTCAACTGGGTTTTCCTCCCCAATCAATCAATTGTCCTTGTGAAAGTTGGCCAAATCGATTCTGGGGCTCCCCCAGGTCAGGCTTTCACCCTTAACTCTAATGCAATTGTCTGGGCCAAAGAGGTGAGTTGAAAGGCAATGATGTATATTCAGGGAAAGATTTGTTCTCTTCAGAACATCCTCCTAACTGGAAAAAGGTCTATTGAATCATAAAATATGGCAGCTATTTGGTGAAAAACCTGATTTGCATGTAACACATTTCAGGTCTGATTTGTGGCAGCTCCAGAAAGGGTTGAGATTGGGAAGAACTCCTTGAAAACCTGGGTGCCATTAGGGTGGGCAACAATGATTTCTATGGACTATTGTCACTATGGAATCAAATGCAGGACCCCAAAACCCCAAATAATCAAATCTCACTGCAGGATTTGGCAGTTTACGCTGTGGCCAACAATGGGGGTGGAGGGGGACTCATAGAGACTGAAGGATCTATTCATACTTTTCAGGAAAGGGGAAGAAAGTGATACCGTCAAGTAAACCCAGATTGTCATCTTGCACTGATAGCTGATTTCTATTTTTTGAGAGGTTGCCACAAAGAGGAAAGGGTCAACTTATTTACCAAAGCACCAGAAGGCAGGACAAGAAACAATGATTGGAAACTAATCAAAGAGAGAAACTTCCTAACAGTGAGGACAATTAACCAGTGGAACAGATTGCCTTCAGAAGTTGTAGGTGCTTCATCACTGGAGGTCTTTAAGAAGGGACTGAGCAGCCCCTTGTCTCAAATGGTATAGAGTCTCCTGCTTGAGGAGGGTGTTGGACTAGAAGACCTCCAAGGTCCCTTCCAGCAGTATTCAGATTGACTCCTCCTCCTCCTCCTCCTCCTCCTCCTCCTCCTCCTCCTCCTCCTCCTCCTCCTCCTCCTCCTCCACTGAATGGTCACCTTCTGAATTTCAGGGAAGCATAGAAGACCTTTTGGGACCTTCTGTGGAGATGTTTCCTCTATGGATCTTAAGGATGGCTGCTCTGATTTATTTCTGTTTTCCCTCTCTGCCCCTTTTCAATCAAACACTTCACTTAATTCATACCATCTATATGCGTAGGTCATTAGCGATAAAACCATAGATATTCATAATAAGCAAGCTTCAAGATACCTCTCCTTGTTACTAACTTCAAAAAAGAATAATTGCCTTAATAAAAAGAAGCACATCTGTTATGTTTCCATAGAAATTCTAATAAAAGTGTACCGAGAACCAAGTAGTTCAATGTTACCTCAATTAGAACCCATTTCTCCTGTTCCTATTTTGCTCACCTCTTCCACTCTTCCAAAACCTCATTTGCCTCACACTCTTCGGTTGGTCCTCATCATTTCCTGTTTCATCAAAGCTGTAGCTTAATGTCATCAACTTTGCATGCCGAGGTCCCAGCTCCGATCTCCAGCATCCACTGAAGGGACAGGAATGCTTTCTTTCTTAATTCACCTAGGTGATGTTTTTGGTTTCTGGGAAGTCCGGATGAACCATTTCTTTTGAAGACTTTCTTTCGATTGAAATACGAATATGGAGAAGAATAAATGAAGCATGTTCGCTGCTTATGCCATCTCAAACATTTCCCTTTTCTCTTTCAGAAAGTGCCCTTTGCCAGGTGTGGAATGAAGAGGTGCCAGGCAGGAGAGAGGAGAAGAGTTCCAGAAGGCGAGCCAGTTTGCTGCTATCAATGTGCCCCTTGTCCAGAAGGAACCATTTCTAATCAGACAGGTAGAGCAAGTGTTCCAGGATCAGTTGATAGACATGTCAGAGGAAGAGGAGATCCATATCTACAGATTTGAAGCACATAGCAGAGAACCGGCATTCCGATATAGCCAGCTGGTGCCATCGCTGACTATTGGGGGCGAGACATTGGCCCCCACAGAGGGGGCTCGCAACTTGGGCGTCCTCCTGGACACACAGCTGTCTTTAGAAGAGCACATGACGGCCGTGGCCAGGGGGGCTTTTTATCAGGTTCACCTGATACGCCAGTTGCGTCCCTTTCTGGATCGGGACTCCCTACACATGATCACTCACTCACACTACGTGACTTCCCACCTGGACTACTGCAATGCTCTCTACATGGGGCTCCCCTTGGGGTGCACCCGGAGGCTCCAACTGGTCCAGAATGTGGCCGCGCGGGGAATTATGGGAGCGACGTGGCGCTCCCATGTGACACCTCTCCTGCGTGAGCTGCACTGGCTCCCGGTGGTCTTCCAGGTGCGCTTCAAGGTGTTGGTGACCACCTTTAAAGCGCTCCATGGCTTAGGGCCTGGGTATTTGCGAGACTGCCTTCTGCCGCCAATAGCCTCCCACCGGCCAGTACGCTCACACAGAGAGGGCCTCCTCTGGGTGCCGTCGGCCAGACAGTGTCGGCTGGTGACCCCCAGGGGGAGAGCCTTCTCTGTGGCAGCGCCCGCCGTCTGGAATGACCTACCCCCGGAGATACGCAGGATATCAGACCTCCAGACCTTTTGTCAGGCCCTTAAAACCCATTTGTTCCATCTAGCTGGGCTGGCTTGATCCCATCCTCTGTTTTAAGTTGAAATTGATTTTAAATTGGACTGTTTTAATTGTCGGCTGAAAATATTTAATAATTTTTAATTGGTTTTAATTTTTGTATATCATGTTTTATTCTGGCTATTCACTGCCCTGAGTCCGCAAGGAGAAGGGCGGTCTATAAATTGAAACAAATAAATAAATAAATATAAATAAATAACTCTTGGTCAGGGTTGAAATCTACTTACCTTCTGAAGTGCATGCTCCACACATGCTTGGACCCTCAGCGCATGCACAAAGCCTTCTGCGCATTTGCAGAGGGTCCAAAACTTCCAGGTTACTTCCTGGTTAAAACCAGCAAAAAATGATGTCCAGGCAGGTGGCCGGAGTCTCGTGCTGGTGCCACTACCAGTTCTCTGAACCAGGCACCACCGCTACTATCAGTTCAGCTGAACCAGTCTGAACCGGTAGCATTTCACCCCTGCTCTCAGTGCTATGATGCTTCTGGATCATTCTTTCTTGTAACCAATTTCTCTGTAAACCACTTTGGATCAGGAAAAGTGAACCTTCCCTCTCCCAAAACTCAGTAGACATTTTCATGACCTTCTCTGTTGCATTGTAGATCTTCTCAACACAAATGCAAAAATGCTACATGAACAGGAACAGACAAAAGAGCAGGATTTCTGGCTAACTGATCTACCAGTCCTTTTATGATTCCAGTACAAAGTGGGGAAGAAATGGCAATCCCTCTCATACTTCAAGCCACAATAGTCATGGAAGAAGCCATTGACTGGAGACAACTTTTTTTTAAAGAACAAACAAACCAGACCAGCTGGAGCTGAACAGCTTCTTGTCTGGGGCTAATTAATCCAAAGCATAACAAATAATATACAGAGAATGAACTTGTTTCATCCACCATTCTATCACTTCTTTTGTGGATTGGTCATAGTAGAAAGGGGAAATCATGCCAGAGTAGAGGGAGGGAGGAATAATGAAGGTAATATAAGGCTTACGGCAGATGTCCCTGGAATCCTCAAGCAAAGATTTGATTTCTTGATTTCAGATGCAGCTTGCTGTGACCCCTGCCCAGAAGACCAATATCCCAACAAGAACAAGGACCAATGCATTGCCAAGAAGATCCACTTTCTTTCCTATCAAGACACCCTAGGATACATTTTAGTTTCTCTCGCTCTTTCTCTCTTTGTGACCACATTGGGAGTCCTGGCAATTTTCCTTAAGCATCGTGACACACCGATCGTCAAGGCCAACAACCGAGATCTCACCTACATCCTCCTGGTCTCCCTCCTGCTCTGCTTCCTCTGCTCCTTCCTCTTCATTGGTCGGCCCAGGAAGTTCACCTGTCTCTTACGGCAAACTGCCTTTGCTGTTCTCTTTTCCCTGGTTGTTTCCTGTATCTTGGCAAAAACTGTCATGGTGGTTCTTGCCTTCATGGCCACCAAGCCAGGGAACAAGGCAAGAAAATTCTTAGGAAAACCACTGACCATCTCCATTATCTCAGCCTGTCCCTTGGTCCAAGCAATTCTTTGTACAACCTGGCTAATAACATCTCCCCCATTTCCCAACTTGGACTTCCACTCACTACTAGGAGAGACAATCTTGGAATGTAATGAAGGCTCAGCATCAATGTTTTACACTGTCCTCGCCTATCTGGGTTTCCTGGCTCTCATCAGTTTCACTGTGGCCTTTCTAGCCAGGAAGTTGCCTGATAGCTTTAACGAAGCCAAGTTCATTACTTTTAGCATGCTGGTCTTTTGCAGTGTTTGGATCTCCTTCCTCCCCACCTACCTGAGCACCAAAGGGAAGTCCATGGTGGCTGTGGAGATCTTCTCCATCTTGGCCTCTGGGGCTGGTCTCTTGGCTTGCATCTTTTTCCCCAAATGCTTCATTATCCTATTCAGGCCAGATCTGAATCAGAGAAAAAATATAATGGGGCACTAGAATCTTTGATTTATATGTAAAGTAGTAACTTTTATTTTGCCTTTGGGCCCTTTTTAAATTTGATGTGGTTTCTTAACAATGATGAAATAAGAGAATGGTTTGTCCTTCAAATAATTGGAAATCATGGAAATATTTGGTGGCGCAGTGGTTAGAATGCAGGATTGCAGGCTAATTCTGTTGATTGCCATAGGTTCAATCCTTCCAAGACAGTAAAACAAGGACCCAGATTGTTGGGACCAATAGGCAGACTCTATAAACCACTTAGACAGGGCTGTAAAAGCCCTGTGAAGTGGTATATAAATCTAAGTGCTATTAAGTGCTAAGTGCTATTGCTATTTTATAATCATCTCTGTCCAAAGACCCATCATTTTTGGTTCCTGTTTGAAATTCCTTCTATTTGCATTTCAGATTTGGCACAATACAATTTCAGAGTATTAAAATATTTCTCCTTAGGTCTCAGTATTGTGATGTGATATGCTTAACTAATTAGAACAACACATTCAATCTTGTATCTTTTCTTATTATGTACACTGAGAGCATATGCACCAAACACAAGTTCCCTGTGTGTCCAATCACATTGGCCAATAAAGAATTCTATTCTATTCTATTCTATTCTATTCTATTCTATTCTATTCTATTCTATTCTATTCTATTCTATTCTATTCTATTCTATTCTATTCCATTCCATTCCATTCCATTCCATTCCATTCCATTCCATTCCATAATTTCTATTCTATTCTGTTCTGTCCTGTCCTGTCCTGTCCTGTCCTATATTGTTTAAATCACACCTGAATATTGCATCCAACCTCAGAGAGAATCCAATACATAAGTGACAAGGTATAAGATGCAGGCAGGGACAGCATACACTGAATGACACTACCAATTGGTTGGAACGGGAACATATGCTCAGTGTATTGGCTAAACCTTCTAAGGCCTAGATGTGATATTCCACACAAAGTTGTGGAGACTAAAAAGGCAAAGATCCTCTGGGATTTTCAGATCAAGGCAGACAGGCAGTTCCTGGCCAATGAACCAGACAAAGTGATCATAGAGAAGAAGACAGAGGTGGGGGTAGATGAAACATTGCCAACAGAAGTTGCCTTCAGAAGTTGTGAGAGCCTCATCACTGGAAGCTTTGAAGAAGAGACTGGACTGCCATCTGTCAAAAATGGTGTAAGGTCTGCTTGGATGGGGTGTTGCATAGATTAACTCTGTTAATCCGTATCTGTAAATGACAGCAAGATCAGGAAGAAGGAGAATGGGACACTGGAAAAGCGTCCCATCCTACTGCAATGCTCTCTATACAAGGCTGCCCCTGAAGACCACTCGGAGGCTTCAGCTGGTGCAGAATGCGGACGCACAGGTTGTAATGGGAGTGTCCCGACACTCTCATGTTACACCCCTCCTGCGCGACCTGTATTGGCTACCAGTTGCCCTCCAGGCAAGATTCAAGGTGCTGGTTATCACCTATAAAACCCTACATGGCTTAGGCCCAGGGTACCTGACGGACCATCTGTGACCAGCAACAACTCCCCATCTCCCGGTACGTTCCCACAGGGAGGGCCTCCTTGGAGTACCGTCAGCCAGACACTGTCGACTGGTGACTGCTAGAGAATGGGCTTTCTCTGTGGGTGCACCTATTTTATGGAATCAACTCCCCCTGGAGCTCCAGGTGGCCCCTGACCTGCGCTCCTTCTGCCATGACCTTAAGACATGGTTATTCCACCAGGCCGGATGGGACTGAAGGGTTTTTTAAAGGGGAATTTTAATAGTTTTAACATTTAAATATTGATTATTTTCTTGTTTTATTGCTGTGAGCCGCCCTGAGTCTTTGTCGGAGAGAGGGCGGCATATCAGCTTAATAAATAAATAAATAAATAAATAAATAAATAAATTAAAAAAAATAAGTCAAGGCCAAAGTGGTCCTAGTGATAGGAGTATTTTGTGCTAAAGTATTTTGACACTTTAACTGGTAGAGGGGCTCCAGCAGATCCCAGGAACAATAGCATAGCTCTTGGCCCAGAAGAGTAAAATGCTAGGAACAGCTAAGTTACTGTATCCATCCTTGTCTTACTTGATTCAGCGGTGATTGTGGAGAAGAGACTCCACACTGGACCTTCTTCATGTGAGGTGCCACAGGGGTCAGTGCTGTCCCCTCTCTCATTCAAGATCTACATGAGACCCCAGAGTAAGCTCAACCATCTCCATGTGGTGAGGTATCCTCAATATGCTGATGACATCCAATTGAACATCAGTGCTTCTGCTAAATTAAGCAGTGCTGTACATGTCCTGTCCTGTTGTCTGGAGGCTATGAGTGTCTGCATGGGGAAAAAGAGGCTTCTAAGGAACCTCAGCAAAACTTTCGGCTTGGGGGGGGTCTCTATTTCTAGGACTGATGATGCTCACCCATCATGTTTGAAGAGGACCTTGACATCTAACAGGTTGTGAGCTTTTAAAGATGTGTCCACAGGTGGCTGGTAAGGCCTTTACAGGCACGAAATGTTCTGTCACATGTCAGACAGACATGTGTAGGCACCATATTTCTAGGACTCAATCAATCAATCAAATCAAATCTTTATTGTCAGTGCACAATATATGTACAATGAGATTGGTTGAGCTCCCTCAGTGCACACCCCACCCCATCACAATACAACACACACTGAGGATAGAAAATCTCTAGCCCAATAAATCATATGAACAAACACCCAGTCCTACTGCACCCGTGCGAAGATGTTACACATTGTGTCAACCCTGCAAGTCCATTTTACTACGTAGTTATGATGTTATTTCGCATTCAGGAGCCTGAAAACCTACGGATAAAAAACTACATCATCTAAGGTGCTGGGTGGGGTTGCATTGCCCCAAACAGTCCCTGCAAAAAATTTGGGGTCCTCCTGGACTCACAACTCCTGCTTGAGGATCAAGTGGCAGTTATGGCTAGAAAGGCCTTTTCACAACTTTGTTTATGTGCCAGTTTCACCCATTCCAGGACAAAGGATGTCCAAAGGATGCAGTAGTCCCAACCTCTTGGTTGGACTACTGCAATGCATTCCATATGGGCCATCCCTTGAAGAGTATCCAGAAACTTCAGCTGGTGCAAAATGCATCAGCAAGAACAGTTATATTTCTGGTAGATCTCATTATACTTTTGTTTCCTGATCTGCATTGGTTGTCCTCATCACTCCTGAGCGTCTGAAGTTCCCTCAGATCTGGTCCTGCTAGAGCCTTGGGGTCTTCAATAATTCTAATTCCTTTTAATAAACGTTGTATAAAGATCTTAAGCAATGATTGTCTTCTTTATTTACAGATTTTACTGGACTGTTGTATGCTGCTCAGGATTGCTTTGCATAAGATGGGTGGCCATATAAAGCTGATCAATCGATCCATTCCATGCCTTGTCTCAGGGATATAACTAAACCAGTTATTCCATCTGAATACTGGCATGATTGCTCACACTTCCTAGGGTACAGCTGACTATTTCCATGCCCCATTGGAACCCTTTCTATCTGAGCATACTATGGTACAGGCCAAACTCCATCTTGTGTTCAGGTGTTCACTTTCAGGTAGGTCAAAAAGTTTACTACACTTTAACTCTCAAGTCCATCTACTCTGTGGATTAACAACAAGAGACACAAACATATTTTTCTCTATCTGAGGTGCAAACAACATCTATTGCTAAGTGGGTAGGACAATTGGTTTTTCTTATAATTATCCAAAGAACGCTAATTTTTCATGTATTCCCTCTGGATTTCAACCCACAAAAATGTTCTAAGGTAAAACTTGCTTTAAAAAATAGGCTCTGGGTTTTCCCAGTGATGGGGGACTTGGTTTGTCTTCCAAAGAGCTAACTCCAGGGTTTGGTGAGACTCAGCTGGCCTTTTTGTCAAATCATAAAGAGGTAAGAAAAAGCATGATTGATTTAGTTGTAGTTTATTGATTGGTTGTTCTTGTGAGCTTATCGTTGCAATAAAATACAGCACTTAGCCTAATTTCAGAATAAGGTAGACAGAAGCAAATAAAGAAATGCAATACAAATGTTTTAATGCAAAGAGAGATCAGATAAAATTGCCCTGAGGCCATCCAGTTGACTAAGCGGTCTCGGTTGTGCCGCAGTTTCTGGGGAGATTTCAAGAACCGCGTGCAATTCAGCTTCTGCACAAATCTTGATTTTGGATCTAGGAGGGAAGGTGACAAGAATGCGTGGGTTACCTCTGCTACTCTTATGGCTCCTGCCTCCAATAACTGCTAAGAGGATGCAAAGTGTATGTGTGTTGAAAAGCCAGAAGCAGAATGACTGGAAGTATTACGGGCCTGGTGATCTGATTATTGGGGGGAATTTACCCCTGGCAGCTCTCATCTTCTCCAAAGGCCCAGATTTTCAAAATGACCCATTCCTCTTTATCGATAAATTCTTGTAAGTTTCACCTGGAGGGGAAATCTTTAGATGACCATTTTCTTTCGTTTCAAATTCAGGGCCTCCTTTCAGAAATGATTCTTCTAGGCATCTTCAAATCCTTGTCAAACTCAAGAAAAAGGCTAGAATTCACAGTTTTTTGCCAAAACTCTTCATCGTGATAATTATAAGCCACATAAAAGTGAGGTGGGACACCACCTCAGAGACTGTTGGCCTAGTGAAGAAGTTGACTTATAATATTGATTTGGATGTAAAATTATGGTGAAAGAAACCTGAAAGTGCAGTCCTTTTCCAATGTGAGGTATTCCCCAATTCCCTCAGTGTCGGAATCAGCATTTCTCATGTATAATGGACTTATGATTAAATCTGTGCTGTGACCCACCCACTGGAGTCTTGTGGTCATAAATGGTTACCAGACTTGAAGAGGTTGCTCCAAGAGAAACTCAATTACAATCACTAAAGCAAAGTGAAGAAGGGAGGGTGATGGAATTGTATAAAATAGTCCATGATATATAAAGAGAGCCTTTCTCCTCCTTCGCTAAACCATAGAAGTTTAATGGAGGAATATTTATTTTAAAAACTCAATGAAACCAGGGACTTGCTGTTGCATACTAAACCAAAAATATACAAAGCAAATCTTACTGGCAGACTCTAGCTTCCTTGTAATGTTCCCCAATGGTGTTTTTTCCCCCACACTATAGAGTCATACCAAAAAACTTCCAGAAGTTCCTGGCCTTGATGTTTGCAGTGAAAGAAGTCAACAAGGATCTGGTTCTCCTCCCCAACATCACCCTTGGCTTCCACATCTATGAAAATCACCAGAGTGAGAGGAATAGTTCCTTAATCAGCCTCTCCCTGCTGTCCACACGAGGCCAAATGGTTCCAGGTTATAAATGTGACTGGCAGGACCCTCTGCTCTCTGTCATTGGTGGTGACAACCCCAAATCCTCAAAGCTGATTGCCTCCATCTTCAGCATCTTCAAGGTCCCACAGGTAAGGGGAATACAATATGGAACAGACAAGAAGAGACACAGAAGACAAAGGTGAAACCAAAGGTATTGGGAGTGGGTGATACATCATGGTTACATGCGTCACAACTGTCACCTCAGTTCTGACACAAGTCTGACAATATGATTTAGATAATCCTTCCTAGAGTTGAATTTATTTTTAAATTTTAGATGTCAAGATGCATTTTTATATAACCACAAATAGATATTGATATAATTCTGAAAGAGAAATTGTTAGGATATCGAGTTTAGTAGCTGGAATACTAAAGTCTACAATAAGCCAGAACACACAGTTATAGTTGACTAGTCAAAGAGTGCTAACTCGTGCATGAGGCAATCAGCGTGATTCCCCCCCCCACACACACACACACACATATTTTCCTTCTGTGCATTCTATATACTGTTTAATTTACCTCACAGTGTTTGTGTCTTCCTGATTATCTTGTCTGCTCATGCATGAGGCAATCTACGCTATGATTGGTTGCTTTGGATGTGAAAGGAGATTGTCCCATTTTTCCCGCCTTTTTCCTCTATGTGTCCTGTATAGTGTTTAATTTACCTCATAATGTTCATGTCTTGCTGACTATCTTGTCTGCTCATGCATGAGGCAATCTACGCTATGATTGGTTGCTTTGGGTGTAAAATGAGAGTGTCCCATTTTTCCCACCTTTTTTTTCTATGCATAGTGTTTAATTTACCTCATGAGATTCCTGTGTTCCTGACTATCTTGTGTTCCTCCTTTTCTGGATGATGACAAAGACTGGTGTAAATTTCAATGTTAGATATATTTATATTTATATAAAAGACTACAAGCTTCTTTCAGCGTCTCCGACTTCATCTGGACATCGGCTTTGCAATTCCTTGACAGAAACCACTTCCTGATTTTCATAAAAGTTTATCATCTCTCTGCACATTTCAGATTCTCTGTATCAGATTATTAGTTTGTTCCTTTGACTTCTGATGTATCAGAACCAGGCAAAATAGGTAACTAGTGGCACTTCCTAAGAAGGGAAAAAGATTCATCTTCCGACTCAAAGTAGATGGAACTGGCTGGTGGGGTAATAAACCACACAATGGGGACTCTTGAAGTCACCATTAAACTGTACTTTGTCTCTTACAGAGGATTCTCACTTTCTTTAGCTCGGTGTTGGTTTTGAGTTCCCTCAGGGAGACAGAAGAGTTTATCCTTCCTTCTTCCAGATTAATCCCAAGGAATTTCCTCAGCATGTGGGTTTAGTCCAGTTGCTCCTGTATTTCCAGTGGAACTGGATTGGACTTCTGGCCCCTGAAAATGACGATGGAGAACATTTCATCTCATCTCTGATGCCAATGCTCAAGGAGAAGGAGATCTGTCTGGCCTTCACTGAAATGATGAAATCTGATTTTTATGCCACTTCAGGATCAAAATTACTTCATATTTTCAACACTTGGTCTAAAGGTGAAGTGATTATTCTGTTTGGAGACTCCAGTGCTGTTGCAAATGTACAAGTGGTTGCATTTGTTTATGAAACACAGAGAAAAATACCATTTCTGAAAGTTTGGATCTTTACATCCAATTGGAAACTTAATGCATTAAACTCTGAATATCTATTGCAAGGTATAAAGCCCTTCCATGGGGCTTTGCATTTTACAGACCACACCAGGGATGTCTCAGAATTCAGCCATTTTCTCATGTCTTTAGACCCTTTGAACCCACGAGGGGACTTCTTTCTCCCTCGATGGTGGGAATTTGTCTTTCACTGCAAGATCCATAAACCTGGCCAGATCCCTCCAAAGATGGAAAAAACATGTACAGGAAAGGAGGATTTGCTGAATCTTCCATCTTACACATTTGAAGCAAGTATGACAGGAGAAAGTTACAATATCTACAATGCCATTTATGCGGTGGCACACGCATTACATGCAATGCATGGATCCAGGGGGCAACCAGCCATGCTAAGACTTGGAAAGAGGATCTCAAATGTCCAGTCGTGGCAGGTAATTTCTGTAAGTTATTTTTTAATCCATTCTACAGATATCTAGATAGGAGGTTCCCCGTGTATATTTCTTGAAATAAATATTTGTATGGCATCCTATCACTGCATCAAATCTGAATCAAACCAGATTGAAACATTACCGTATTTTTCACGCCCTGTTTTTTGCAAAAACAGGCAAAAAATGAGCAGAAAACGGGCCCATTTTTGCCAAAAGTAGAATGCAGAGGGCCCTGCAGAGTGCTCCTGGGGGCTGGGGAGGGCAAAAAACTTTTTTTCTTACTTACCTCTTCTAAATCTTGGTGCGTCTTATAAACTGGTGGGTCTTATAGTCCAAAAATATGGTAGTCTGAAAAATATGGTAGTCCAAAAAATACGGTAATTATTTTAAAGAATAATCAAATGATTTGTCAGGGTTCCAAGTAACACACCCAACGGAATCAAAACTCCAATGCAGGCATATTCCTCAGAGTATATATTTATTAGGCATGTCATATTGGCACTTCTGGGAAAACCCAACTCTAAACACACACACCCCTCGGGTTTCCCCCTAGTCAAAAGTCAAATTTTCCTTTCCCCTGCCCATACAGTTATCACATGGTCCAATCAGGTCCCAGTCCAAAGGGTCACATGATCTCAGATCCCACCTTCTCACACATGGTGTCAGGCCTGGAAGCCATCTTTTCATTGAATCTTCAAGCCTGCCACATTTACTACTGTGGGAAACTGGGAAAGGGAATTGTATGGAGCCAGAATGATATATAGTCATAATAACATTCCTTTCTCAGAAAGGCAAGGACGTCTTGCCCTGCACCTGGAGGAGTGTGACTGAGAGGCATCTCCAGGTGGGATGGTGCATTGATTGGACCATGTGATGGACATGTGGGTGTTGGGCAGGGACTTGAACTTTCCTTTGGGTGGGGAATCTTGCAATTCTTTGGGGCAAGTCTCCCCACATGTTTCAAACCTGCGTTATTTTTTGAAAAGACTCTCAACTCAGTTCATTTTAACATTGGTTTAGTTTCTATGGCTTAGCATACTGTCTAACCTACATCATGCATTTACTTTGCAATGTGATACACTAAACACGTTGTTGTAAGACAAAAACCTCTATGAACTTTAGCAGAGAAGAGATTTTTTGTAGGGGAAGTAGTTAGAAACTTAATGTTACTCCAGAATGTTACTGTAGAAGGCATGATGTCCCATTTGTGTCTTTTAACCTATTACTCCAGTTTCTGAAGGTCTCATTTCTTTCAGCTTCTTCCCTATTTGGGGAATGTCCAGTTCAACAACAGTGCTGGAGATGCAATCTCCTTCTCAGAAAATGGACTGGGATCTGGTCGTTATAATCTTCTCAATTGGGTTCTCTTCCCCAATTTATCTTTTGTTCCTGTGAAAGTTGGACAGATAGATTCTGGGGCTCCCCAAGGCCAAGATTTCACCATCAACTCTGACACAATTGTCTGGACAAGAAAGGTGAGCTGGAAGATGAAATAAATTCAGCAAAAGATTCATTCTTTTCTGTGGATTGAAATCTTCCTCCTTACTTGAAAACAAGTTTTTAACACACACACCCCTTGGGTTTCCCCCTAGTCAAAATTCAAATTTTTCTTTCCCCTGCCCATGAATCAAATCATGGGCAACCATTGGATGAAAAATCAGTTTTGTGTGTAACAGGTTTCAGGTCTGACTTGTATACATATATTTTTTTGTTTTATTTTGTTCAGGACAAAATTAAAATACAAAATACAAAACTCAAAAAAAAACCCTGCAAGAAGACAAAAAAATTTACTATAAGAAAATTATAGTAAATAAAGTCTCCAGAATAGATCAATCTTCCGGTCAAAGTGCAAGCAGAAATAGTTGTCAACCTTAATAAATCCATCCAGTCTACTCCATCTTTGGAGATGAAAGGAATTTGTCTCCCTCCTTTCCAGTCAAATCTGTGCTTTTGAAGAAATTTACAGACTTAAACTTTGCAACCTCAGATGAAATCTGTTTAGTTGGTTTTCCAGCCATCTCTTTGATTTGGAACTGGATCAAAATAATTTTGTGCATCTTTATCCAAAGATAAAACTTCAAATCCTAACATTGTTTGGACAATCATTAGAGTTTAAGTTTTCGAAAGAGAAATCCAGCTAGAAGTTGCGTATTTCCCCAGCGTCCTATCTTATGTTTCAAACACTTCTTTCTAAAAGAGACAATCTTCTCTTTTAGAAGATGCCCTTTGCCAGGTGTGGCCTGAAGAGGTGCCAAGCAGGAGAGAGGAGAAGAGTTCCAGAAGGCGAGCCAGTTTGCTGCTACCAATGTGTCCCTTGTCCCGAAGGGGCCATTTCTAATCAGACAGGTAGAGCACATTTTAAACGTTGATCTCCCAGGATCAGAAAAATTGTTCAGTAGAAACAAATATCAACCTATTTGCCATTTTGGGCAGATTATATTCTTCAACATATTCATACTTTTCAGCAGAATCTCTGTATATATAGTTCTAAACTGTCTTTTTTAAAATGAATTTTATTGAATAAACAAAGTTATTACAATTCAACATTTCTGGTTTGGCTACATACTGTCTTATCCCTCTGACCACTTTTCTTGCTCCTCAGCAATTTAATGCAGAGTAGTTTCAGGGCACAATTCATGGGCTCCCTACTAAAGTTTCTTCTCCTTCTCTTAACAAAACCATCTGGGAAATCCAGTTACCAACTTTTTCATGAAGGAGAGTACTGGGCTTGTCAAATTTCGATTTTCATTATTTCAGATATGCTCTTTCTGTCAGGAAATTGATAGACCTGTTGGAGAAAGAGAAATTCAATCTGGCTATGTTTGCTGACCCTTCTCCCCAAAACAAAGTTTCAATGCATAGATGATGATGATGATGATGATGATGATGATGATTAATTTAATTAATTAATTAATTTGTATACTGCCCTTCTCTCGAAGGACTCAGGGCGGTGCACAGCCAATAGTAAAACAAATCCAGATACAAAATTTAAAAGCATTTTAAAAACATATTAAACAATTTGTCTTAACCATTAAAAATAAACCCCAATTAAAATCATGTCTAGGCCAGCCCAGCTTGTTGGAACAATAGTGTCTTGAGGGCACGGTGAAAGGTGCATAGGTCAGGGATCATCCGTATCTCCGGGGGCAATTCGGTGTACATGCAAAATACAAAGCAGAGAAGTTGAGCCAAAGAGCTGAAAGCATCCTGATTTCTGGATAACGTATTCTCAAAGTTATCAGATGATTAGCCCTTTTTGATATGCCATGAAATGTAAAGTCTTGATTTCAGATGCAGCTTACTGTGATTCCTGCCCAGAAGACCAATATCCCAACATGGACAAGGACCACTGCATTGCCAAGAAGATCCATTTTCTTTCCTATCAAGACACCCTGGGATATGCTTTAGTGTCCCTAGCTCTTTCTCTCTCTGTGACCACATTGGGAGTCCTGGCAATTTTCCTTAAACATCATGACACACCTATTGTCAAGGCCAACAACCAAGATCTCACCTACATCCTCCTGGTGTCCCTCCTGCTCTGCTTCCTCTCCTCCTTCCTCTTCATTGGTCAACCCACAAAGCTCACCTGTCTCTTCCGACAAACTACCTTTGCCATTCTCTTTTCCCTTGCAGTTTCCTCTGTGTTGGCAAAAACTGTCATGGTGGTTCTGGCCTTCATGGCCACCAAGCCAGGCAACAGAGGAAGGAAACTCTTAGGAAAACCACTGACCATCTCCATTGTCTTAGCCTGTCCCCTGGTCCAAGCAATTGTTTGTACCACCTGGCTAATAATGTCTCCCCCATTTCCCAACTTGGACTTCCACTCACTACTAGGAGAGACAATCTTGAAATGTAATGAAGGCTCAGCTTCAATGTTTTACACTGTCCTCGCCTATCTGGGTTTCCTGGCTCTCATCAGTTTCACAGTGGCCTTTCTAGCCAGGAAATTGCCTGACAGCTTTAATGAAGCCAAGTTCATTACTTTCAGCATGCTGGTCTTTTGCAGTGTTTGGATCAGCTTCCTCCCCACCTACTTGAGCACCAAAGGGAAGTCCATGGTGGCCGTGGAGATCTTCTCCATCTTGGCCTCTGGGGCTGGTCTCTTGGCTTGCATCTTTTTCCCCAAATGCTTCATTATCCTATTCAGGCCAGATCTGAATCAGAGAAAAAATATAATGGGGCACTAGAAACTTTGATGTATATGTAAAATAGTAACTTTTATTTTGCCTTTGGGACCTTTTTTAATTTGATGTGGTTTCTTAGCAATGATGAAATAAGAGAGTGATTTGTCCTTCAAATAATTGGAAATCTTTGGTGGCACAGTGGTTAGAATGCAGGATTGCAGGCTAATTCTGCTGATTGCCACGGGTTCAATCTTCACTGGCTCAAGGCTGACTCAGTCTTTCATCCTTCTGAGTCAGTAAAATGAGGTCCCAGATTGTTGGGGCCAATAGGCAGACTCTGTAAACCACTTAGACAGAGCTGTAAAAGCCCTGTGAAGTGATATATAAATCTAAGTGCTATTAAGTGCTAAGTGCTATTGCTATTTTATAATCACCTCTGTCCAAAGATACATCATTTTTGTTCTGTCCCCGCCTCACACACGCACCCCCACGGACGGCCAAGAGTTAATAAGCCAACACAAGAAAGATTCTTTGATGACAAAGTTGGCAGCAACCCAGTAGCTGGCTGCCAATAATCTTTACTCACAAGGAAGGAGTTTCCCCTTCATTCGCAACACCAAAACGAAATCACAATAACAAAGAGATTAGTCCAAATTCAGTCCAATAAATCAGGCAAAGTTCCAGCAACACAGAGAGGATGAGTTATTTCCAGTTTTTGATCATCACAGAGCTTGAACGGCCACCACACACCCCTTTTTATACCCTGTGGGGTGTGGTCCAGTGACTCAGCCTAATCCCTGGCATGCCTCTTCCTCTGCTGCGCGCACTTATCTCTGTGACGCTGTCAAGGGTCCAGCCAAGACTCATCTTCCTCATTACTGTCCACCTGTGGCTGCGTGGACATGCTTGGCCCCGGGCCTATCTCTTGGCCTTCAGTGTCCTCCGGTGGCATTGCCAGAGCAGAGGGTCCTGGAGACAGAGGCCTTGCCAACTCCTCACCTTCACTCTCGGAGTCCTCTCCTGCTGATAATCCAGGCTCAGGGAACGGAGCCACAACAATTTTTAGTTCCTGTTTGAAATTCCTTCTATTTGCATTTCAGATTTGGCACAATACAATTTCAGAGTATTAAAATATTTCTCCTTAGGTCTCAGTATTGTGATGTAATATGCTTAACTAATTAGAACAACACATTCAATCTTGTATCTTTTCTTATTATGTATACTGAGAGCATATGCACAAAACATAAATTCCCTGTGTGTCCAATCACACTTGGCTAATAAAGAATTCTATTCTGTCCTGTCCTGTCCTGTCCTGTCCTGTCCTGTCCTGTCCTGTCCTGTCTGCTTCTGGAAGGAAATTATGACACTGAGTCTCACTTACTTTGGCCATGTCATGCATGGAAATTCCCTGGAGAAAGTGATGATGTTTGGAAGAGTTAGCGGTAAAAGGAAACCAGGTCACCAAAGAATGCCATGGTGGACACTATCAAAGGTGACACCAGCTGGAGCATAAAACAATTCAAAAAAGGAGTGCAGATCACAAGATGTGGTGATACCTGGCCCATAGAATCACCAAGAGTCATATCCGACTGAATGGATATGGATCCATATTATATATTGATTAGACCACACCTGAATAATGCATCCATCCTCAGAGAGAAGAAGACAGAGGTGGAGGTAGATGAAGTATTGTTAAATGGAACAGAAGTTATGGAGGAGAGACCCCACCTTGGACCCTCTTCATCTGAGGTGCCACAGGGATCAGTGCTATCCCCTCTTCCATTCAAGATCTGCATAAGACCCCAGGGTAAACTCAACCAACTCCATAGTGAGGTATTGTCAATATGCTGATGACATCCAATTAAACATCGGTGCTTCTGGTGAATTAAGCAGTGCTGTGCATGTCCTGTCCTGCTGTCTGGAGGCTATAAGTGTCTGCATGGGGGGAAACAGGCTTCTAAGCAACCTCAGCAAGACTGAATGGCTTTGGGTTTGGGGATCTCTATTTCTAGGACTGAATAGTCGTCCATCGTGTTTGAGGAGGACCTTGACATCTAACTGTTAAAGATGTCTCCACAGGTGGCTGGTAAGGCCTGTACAGGCACGAAATCTTCTGCCACATGTCAGGCAGACATGGGTAGGCACCATATTTCTAGGACTCAATCAATCAATCAAATCAAATCAAATCAAATCTTTATTGTCAGTGCACAACATATGTACAGTGAGATTGGTTGAGCTCCCTCAGTGCACACCCCACCCCATCACAATACAACACACACTGAGGATAGAAAATCTCTAGCCCAATAAATCATATGAACAAACACCCAGTCCTACTGCACCCGTGCGAAGATGTTACATGTTGTGTCAACCCTGCAAGTCCATTTTACTACGTAGTTATGATGTTATTTCGCATTCAGGAGCCTGAAAACCTATGGATAAAAAACTACATCATCTAAGGTGCTGGGTGGGGTTGCATTGCCCCAACAGACCCTGCAAAAAATTTGGGGTCCTCCTGGACTCACAACTCCTGCTTGAGGATCAAGTGGCAGTTATGGCTAGAAAGGCCTTTTCACAACTTTGTTTATGTGCCAGTTTCACCCATTCCAGGACAAAGGATGTCCAAAGGATGCAGTAGTCCCAACTTCTTGGTTGGACTACTGCAATGCATTCCATATGGGCCATCCCTTATAGAGTATCTAGAAACTTCAGCTGGTGCAAAATGCATCAGCAAGAGCAGTTATGTTTCTGGTAGATCTCATTATACTTTTGTTTCCTGATCTGCATTGGTTGTCCTCATCACTCCTGAGCGTCTGAAGTTCCCTCAGATCTGGTCCTGCTAGAGCCTTGGGGTCTTCAATAATTCTAATTCCTTTTAATAAACATTGTATAAAGATCTTAAGCAATGATTGTCTTCTTTATTTACAGATTTTACTGGACTGTTGTATGCTGCTCAGGATTGCTTTGCATGAGATGGGTGGCCATATAAAGCTGATCAATCGATCCATTCCATGCCTTGTCTCAGGGATATAACTAAACCCGTTATTCCATCTGAACATTGGCATGATTGCTCACACTTCCTAGGGTACAGCTGACTATTTCCATGCCCCATTGGAACCCATAGTATCTGAGCATACTATGGTACAGGCCAAACTCCATCTTGTGTGCAGATGTTCACTTTCAGGTAGGTCAAAAAGTTTATTACACTTTGACTCTCAAATCCATCTACTCTGTGGATTAACAACAAGAGACACAAACATATTTTTCTCTATCTGAGGTGCAAACAACATCTATTGCTAAGTGGGTAGGACAATTGGTTTTCCTTATAATTATCCAAAGAACACTAATTTTTCATGTATTCCCTCTGGATTTCAACCCACAAAAACGTTCTAAGGTAAAACTTGCTTTAAAAAATAGGCTCTGGGTTTTCCCAGTGATGGGGGACTTGGTTTGTCTTCCAAAGAGCTAACTCCAGGGTTTGGTGAGACTCAGCTGGCCTTTTTGTCAAATCATAAAGAGGTAAGAAAAAGCATGATTGATTTAGTTGTAGTTTATTGATTGGTTGTTCTTGTGAGCTTATCGTTGCAATAAAATACAGCACTTAGCCTAATTTCAGAATAAGGTAGACAGAAGCAAATAAAGAAATGCAATACAAATGTTTTAATGCAAAGAGAGATCAGATAAAATTGCCCTGAGGCCATCCAGTTGACTAAGCGGTCTCGGTTGTGCCACAGTTTCTGGGGAGATTTCAAGAACAGCGTGCAATTCAGCTTCTGCACAAATCTTGATTTTTGTTCTAGGAGGGAAGTTGACAAGAATGAGTGGGTTACCTCTGCTACTCTTCTGGCTCCTGCCTCCAATAACTGCTAAGAGGATGCAAAGTGTATGTGTGTTGAAAAGCCAGAAGCAGAATGACTGGAAGTATTACGGGCCTGGTGATCTGATTATTGGGGGGAATTTACCCCTGGCAGCTCTCATCTTCTCCAAAGGCCCAGATTTTCAAAATGACCCATTCCTCTTTATTGATAAATTCTTGTAAGTTTCACCTGGAGGGGAAATCTTTAGATGACCATTTTCTTTCGTTTCAAATTCAGGGCCTCCTTTCAGAAATGATTCTTCTAGGCATCTTCAAATCCTTGTCAAACTCAAGAAAAAGGCTAGAATTCACAGTTTTTTGCCAAAACTCTTCATCGTGATAATTATAAGCCACATAAAAGTGAGGTGGGACACCACCTTAGAGACTGTTGGCCTAGTGAAGAAGTTGACTTATAATATTGATTTGGATGTAAAATTATGGTGAAAGAAACCTGAAAGTGCAGTCCTTTTCCAATGTGAGGTACTCCCCAATTCCTTCAGTGTTGGAATCAGCATTTCTCATGTATAATGGACTTATGATTAAATCTTTGCTGTGACCCACCCACTGGAGTCTTGTGATCATAAATGGTTACCACATTTGAAGAGGTTGCTCCAAGACAAACTCAATTACAATCACTAAAGCAAAGTGAAGAAAAATAGTCAAGGAATATTTATTTTAAAAACTCAATGAAACCAGGGACTTGTTGCAGGCTAAACCAAAAATAGACAATGCAAACCCTACCGGCAGACTCTAGGTTCCTTGTAATGTTCCCCAGTGTTTTGTTTTTTTTCTCTCACTATAGGCCCATCCCCAAGAACTTCCAGGAGTTCCTGACCTTGATGTTTGCAGTGAAAGAAGTCAACAAGGATCTGGTTCTCCTCCCCAACATCACCCTTGGCTTCCACATCTATGAAAATCACCAGACTGAGAGGAATACTTCCTTATTCAGCCTCTCCCTGCTGTCCACACGAGGCCAAATGGTTCCAGGTTATAAATGTGACCGGCAGGACCCTCTGATCTCTGTCATCGGAGGTCACAACCCCAAATCCTCAAGGTTGATGGCCTCCATCTTCAGCATCTTCAAGGTCCCACAGGTAAGGGGAATACAATATGGAACAGACAAGAAGAGACACAGAAGACAAAGGTGAAACCAAAGGTATTGGGAGTGGGTGATATATCATGGTTACATGCATCAGAACTGTCACCTCAGTTCTGACACAAGTCTGACAATATGACTTAGATAATCCTTCCTAGAGTTCAATTTATTTTTAAATTTTAGATGTCAAGATGCATTTTTATATAACCATAATATAATATATATATAATATAATATAGCTGGAACACTAAAGTCTACAATAAGCCAGAGCACACAGTTATAGTTGACTAGTCAAAGAGTGCTAACTCGTACATGAGGCAATCAGCATGATTCCCCCCTCACACACACACACACATATTTTTCTTCTGTGCATTCTATATACTATTTAATTTACCTCATAATGTTCTTGTGTTCCTGACTATCTTGTCTGCTCATGCATGAGGCAATCTACGTTATGATTGGTTGCTTTGGATGTGAAAGGAGATTGTCCCATTTTCCCGCCTTTTTCCTCTATGTGTCCTATACAGTGTTTAATTTACCTCACAGTGTTTGTGTCTTCTTGACTATCTTTTCTGCTCATGCATGAGGCAATCTACGCTATGATTGGTTGCTTTGGATGTGAAAGGAGATTGTCCCATTTTCCCGCCTTTTTCCTCTATGTGTCCTATACAGTGTTTAATTTACCTCACAGTGTTTGTGTCTTCTTGACTATCTTGTCTGCTCATGCATGAGGCAATCTACGCTATGATTGGTTGCTTTGGGTGTAAAAGGAGAGTGTCCCATTTTCCCTGCCTTTTTCTTCTATGTATAGTGTTTAATTTACCTCATGATATTCCTGTGTTCCTGACTATCTTGTGTTCCTCCTTTTCTGGATGATGACAAAGACTGGTGTAAATTTCAATGATAGATATATTTATATTTATATAAAAGACTACAAGCTTCTGTCAGCGTCTCCAACTTCATCTGGACATCGCCCTTGCAATTCCTTGACAGAAACCACTCCCTGATTTTCATAAAAGTTTATCATCTCTCTGCACATTTCAGATTCTCTGTATCAGATTATTAGTTTGTTCCTTTGATTTCTGATCTATCAGAACCAGGCAAAATAGGTAACTAGTGGCTCTTCCTAAGAAGGGAAAAAGATTAATCTTCCGACTCAAAGTAGATGGAACTGACTGGTGGGGTAATAAACCACACAATGGGGACCCTTGAAGTCACCATTAAACTGTACTTTGTCTCTTACAGAGGATTCTCACTTTCTCTAGCTCGGTGTTGGTTTTGAGTTCCCTCAGGGAGACAGAAGAGTTTATCCTTCCTTCTTCCGGATTAATCCCAAGGAATTTCCTCAGCATGTGGGTTTAGTCCAACTTCTTCTGTATTTCCAGTGGAACTGGGTTGGACTTCTGGCCCCTGAAAATGATGATGGAGAACATTTCATCTCATCTCTGATGCCAATGCTCAAGGAGAAGGAGATTTGCCTGGCCTTCACTGAAATGATGAAATCTGATTTTTATGCCACTTCAGGATCAAAATTACTTCATATTTTCAACACTTGGTCTAAAGGTGAAGTGATTATTCTGTTTGGAGACTCCAGTGCTGTTGCAAATGTACAAGTGGTTGCGTTTGTTTATGAAACACAGAGAAAAGCACCGTTTCTGAAAGTTTGGATCTTTACATCCAGTTGGAAACTTAATGCATTAAACTCTGAATATGTACTGCATGGTATAAAGCCTTTCCATGGGGCTTTGCATTTTACAGACCACACCAGGGATGTCTCAGAATTCAGCCGTTTTCTCATGTCTTTAGACCCTTTGAACCCACGAGGGGACTTCTTTCTCCCTCGATGGTGGGAATATGTCTTTCACTGCAAGATCCATAAACCTGGCAAGATCCCTCCAAAGATGGAAAAAACATGTACAGGAAAGGAGAATTTGCTGAATCTTCCATCTTACACGTTTGAAGCAAGTATGACAGGAGAAAGTTACAATATCTACAATGCCATTTATGCGGTGGCACACGCATTACATGCAATGCATGGATCCAGGGGGCAACCAGCCATGCTAAGACTTGGAAAGAGGATCTCAAATGTCCAGTCGTGGCAGGTAATTTCTGTAAATTATTTTTTAATCCATTCTACAGCTATCTAGATAGGAGGTTCCCCATGTGTATTTCTTGAAATAAATATCTGTATCACATCCAAATCTGCATCAAACCAGATTGAAACAGTACCGTATTTTTTGCACCCAATTTTTTGGAAAAACAGGCAAAAAATGGGCAGAAAATGGGCCCATTTTTGCAAAAAATAGGATGCACAGAGGATTTGAGGTCCCTGCAGAGTGCTCCTGGGGCCTGGGCAGGGCAAAAAACTTTTTTTCTTACTTACCTCTTCTAAATCTTGGTGCTTCTTATACACTGGTACATCTTATAGTCCGACAAATATGGCAATTATTTTTAAAGAACATTCAAATGAATTGTCAGAGTTCCAAGTAACATGGAATCAACAGAATCAAAACTCCAAGGCAGGCATATTTTTCAAAGTATAGATTTATTAGGCATGTCATATTGGCACTTCTGGGAAAACCTGACTCTAAACAAACACACACCTCAGGTTTCCCCCTAGTCAAAAGTCAATTTCCCCCCCTGCCCATACAGTTATCACATGGTCCAATCAGGTCCCAGTCCAAAGGGTCACCTGATCTCAGATCCCACCTTCTCACACCTGGTGTCAGGCCTGGAAGCCATCTTTTCATTGAATCTTCAGGCCTGCCACATTTACTACTGTGGGAAACTGGGAGGGGGAATTGTATGGAGCCAGGGTGATATATAGTCATAATAACATTCCTTTCTCAGAAAGGCAAGGTCATCTTGCCCAGCACCTGGAGGAGTGTGACTGAGAGGCATCTCCAGATGGGACGGTGCATTGATTGGACCATGTGATGGACATGTGGGTGTTGGGCAGGGACTTGAACTTTCCTTTGGGTGGGGAATCTTGCAATTATTTGGGGCAAGTCTCCCCACATGTTCCAAACCTGGGTTACTTTCTGAAAAGACTCTCAACTCAGTTCATTTTAACATTGGCTTAATATCAGATCCCTAAAAGTGATACTGCCATTCAATTGAAGGAAAAGGGACACTTGGATTCAATTTACGAGCATTGCCTGTGTCAACAGATATTTTACAACATATATCCTGGAGCCAAAGAGCCCTGAGATCCTCTTTACCTGGAGGAATTTTTATGATAGCCATGTGGGTTGTTTCACTTTAAAGGATAACAGTGGGAATGCATGGTTGTTCGGCTTCTCAGGGAAACTGGGAAAGAAACCATCTTCACACTTGTGTATTGGCTAAAATCTGCATTCTGACTTAAAGGGAGGGGTCTCTATTGCTTTAGTCCTGCTGGTCTTGCCTGAGGGTATTCAGATCGTGCTTTAGATGGATGGCTTTCACTTCTGCTTAATAAAAGAATGCTTTTGAACAACCACGTTTCAAGAGTTTGTACTTTCTTAAATTGGAAGGAGAGGCAATCCTTACATGTAGTTTCTATGGCTTAGCATACTGTCTGACCCACATCATGCATTTACTCTGCAATGTGATACACTGAACACGTTGTTATAAGACAGGGACCTCTATGAACTTTAGCAGAGAAGAGATTTTTTGTAGGGGAAGTAGTTAGAAACTTAATGTTACTCCAGAATGTTACTGTAGAAGGCATGATGTCTCATTTGTGTCTTTTAACCTATTATTCCAATTTCTGAAAGTCTCATTTCTTTCAGCTTCTACCCTATTTGAAGAATGTCCAGTTCAACAACAGTGCTGGAGATGAAATCTCCTTCTCAGAAAATGGACTGGGATCTGGTCGTTATAATCTTCTCAATTGGGTTCTCTTCCCCAATTTATCTTTTGTCTCTGTGAAAGTTGGACAGATAGATTCTGGGGCTCCCCAAGGCCAAGATTTCACCATCAACTCTGATGCCATTGTCTGGACAAGAAAGGTGAGCTGGAAGATGAAATAAATTCAGCAAAAGAGTCATTCTTTTCTGTGGATTGAAAACTTCCTCCTTACTTGAAAACAAGTTACTGAATCAAATCATGGGCATCCATTGGATGAAAAATCAGTTTTGTGTGTAACAGGTTTCAGGTCTGACTTGTATACATATATTTTTTTGTTTTATTTTGTTCAGGACAAAATTAAAATTCAAAATAAAAAACTCAATAAAGAAAATTCCAAGAAGACAAAATGGGGGGAAAAACCACAAAACAATCAAAGTATTTTAAAAGGGGCATCAAAAAAAACCCCCACATTATACATATATTATCCCTTCTAGCTGAACACTAATGAGGGAAAAAGAAATGTACAAATGAATAAATGAAGAGTATTCATTGCTTTAGCCATCTACAGTATTTCCCTTTTCTCTTTCAGAAGGTGCCCTTTGCCAGGTGTGGCATGAAGAGGTGCCAGGCAGGAGAGAGGAGAAGAGTTCCAGAGGGCGAGCCAGTTTGCTGCTACCAATGTGTCCCTTGTCCTGAAGGGGCCATTTCTAATCAGACAGGTAGAGCACATTTTAAACATTGATCTTCCAGGATCAGAAAAATCATCCAGTAGAAACAAATATCAACCTATTTGCCATTTTTGGCAGATTACATTCTTCAACATATTCATACTTTTCAGCAGAACCTCTGTATCAGGGGTGAAGTCTAAATTTTTTTGCTATCAGTTCTCTGGCTTAATTAGTGGCTTAATTAGTGGGCGGAGCTTGGTGGTAAGGTGACTGGGTGGGCGTGGCCAAGTCAATGTCACTTCTTTGCCCTTTTTTAACCTACAAAACGCAACACAACACAAAACATCACCCACAATGTAAAATGCACCCACAATGTAAAAGCAGCTGTGCTAGATCCAAAATGGCCCCTGCAACAAGCAGGAACCTCACATAGCCACAAAAAGCCCAAAAAAACCAACTTTCACACTTTACACACACACAGCACAACACAACACAACACAACTGGCTCACTCACAATGTAAAAGCAGCTGTGCTAGACCCAAAATGGCCCCTGCAACAAGCAGGAACCTCACACAGTCACAAAAAGCCCAAAAAAACAACTTTCACACTTTACACACACAAAATTCCACATACAGCTTTGTGATATTTTGTGTGTTTGTGTAGTTAGAGTGAAACACTACAGAAGCACACAAAATCTCAGAAAGCTGCACAAATATTTTTAATTTATTTTTATTTTTATATAAAAGTAGCTAAATTTAAAAAATTCCTAAACTTTAAATGGCTAGGTCTAAAAAAAGAACAACTAAAAAAAACACAATTACCTTTTTTTTTTTAAAGCTCCCAAAGGGGGAAAAAACTTACCCAATAGAACAGGGGTCTCCAACCTTGGCAGCTTTAAGACTTGTGGACTTCAACTCCCAGAATTCCTCAGCCAGCTTCGCTGAGAGTTGAAGTCCACAAGTCTTAAAGTTGCCAAGGTTGGAGACTCCTGCAATAGAATGTGGAAGGCAGGCAGGCAGATAGAGCTGCTCACCGATGAGCTTGATTGCAGGCAGGGAGATTCAGTTGCTTGCTGATGCAATGGATAGCAGGCCACTCATCTGGGATCGTCAGAGCTTGGATCTTCAGAGCCATTTAAAAGAAAAAAAGGCTCTGATGATCATGCGGCTCAGCTGGGAATGGGGGGCGGGGGCAGGGATTTTTGCTACCGGTTCTCCGAACTGCCCGCCGCCATCGCTATCTATTCTTCCGAGCCGGTCCTAACCGGGAGCATTTCACCCCTGCTCTGTATATATAGTTCTAAACTGTCTTGTCTCTCTGACCACTTTTCTTGCTTCTCAGCAATTTAATTCAGAGTATTTTTAGGGTGCAATTCATGGGCCCCCTACTAAACTTTCTATTCCTTCTCTTAACAACCCACTGGGAAATCCAGTTACCAACCTTTTCACGAAGGAGAGGACTGTGGGTGTCAAATTTCGATTTTCATTATTTCGGGTATGCTCTTTCTGTCAGGAAATTGATAGACCTGTTGGAGAAAGAGAAAATCATTCTAGCTATCTCTGCTGGCTGTTCTCTGCGAACAAAAGTCTCAATGAATAGATGTAAAGTACAAAGCAGAGAAGTTGAGCCGAAGAGCTGAAAGTGTCCTTATTTCTGCATAATGTATTCTCAAGGTTATCAGATGATCAGCCCTTTTTGATATGCCATGAAATGATTTCAGATGCAGCTTCCTGTGATCCCTGCCCAGAAGACCAATATCCCAACATGGACAAGGACCACTGCATTGCCAAGAAGATCCACTTCCTTGCCTATCAAGAGCCTCTGGGATACGCTTTAATTTCGCTCCAACTTTCTCTCTCTATGATCACATTGGGAGTTCTGGCAATTTTCCTTAAACATCATGATACACCGATTGTCAAGGCCAACAACCGAGATCTCAGCTACCTCCTCCTGGTCTCCCTCCTGCTTTGCTTCCACTGCTCCTTCCTCTTTATTGGTCGACCTGGGAAGCTCACCTGTCTCTTCCGACAAACGACTTTTGCTATTCTCTTTTCCCTGGCAGTTTCCTCTGTGTTGGCAAAAACTATCATGGTGGTTCTGGCCTTCATGGCCACCAAACCTGGGAACAAGACAAGGAAACTGTTAGGAAAACCTCTGACCAATTCTATTGTGTTAGCCTGTCCCTTGGTCCAAGCAACCCTTTGTGCCATTTGGCTAGTAACCTCTCCCCCATTTCCCAACCTGGACTTCCACTCCTTGGTAGGAGAGACCATTTTGGAATGTAATGAAGGCTCAGCTTTAATGTTTTATGCTGTCCTCGCCTATCTGGGCTTCCTGGCCTTCGTCAGTTTCACAGTGGCCTTTCTGGCCAGGAAATTGCCTGACAGCTTTAATGAAGCCAAGTTCATTACTTTTAGCATGCTAGTCTTTTGCAGTGTTTGGATCTCCTTCCTCCCCACCTACCTGAGCACCAAAGGGAAGTCCATGGTGGCTGTGGAGATCTTCTCCATTTTGGCCTCTGGGGCTGGTCTCTTGGTTTGCATCTTTTTCCCCAAATGCTATATTATCCTATTCAGGCCGGATCTGAATCAGAGAAAAAATATAATGGGGCACAAGAATCTCTGATTTATATATAAAGTAGTAACTTTTATTTTGCCTTTGGGACCTTTTTTTAATTGTATGGAAAACATAGTGAGGCACAAGAATCTTTGATTTATGTGGGGACTGGAAACTTTTGATTTATTTAGAACAATTTTGTATTTGATTTCTTAAAAATGGTGAATTTTAAATAAATGGTAATTTAATGATTTGCCTGATCAGAAAGTATCAGTCAATCATCAACAATCACCCGTTGCAGAGAATGGACTTTCTGGAGAGATTTATAAACACTATAAAAATGATTTATGATAGACAATCCAGTAAGATAATGATAATGGAGAAATTACAGAAAATGTTAGCATTACGAAAGGCACGAGACAAGGATGTCCTCTATCACCATTGTTGTTTATTTTGGCCTTAGAAGTTTTAAATAGAAATATTAGGCAAAATGAAGAGATAAAAATTAAAAAAGAAGAGTATAAACTGCAAGCTTTTGTGGATGATTTAGCATTCATCTTAGAGGAACCACGAATAACAAGTCCCAAATTATTAAAACAAATAGAGAATAATGGAAAGGTGTCTGGCCTAAAAATAAATAAAGATAAAATGAAAATTTTGGTGAAAAATATTACAGGAAAACAAAAAAGAGAGATAAAAGAAAATCTAGATATACAAGTGGTGAAAAAAATTAAATACTTAGGAGTATACTTAATTTCAAGATGTATAACGATAAAAGAGGACAATTACTATAGATTAGGAGCCTGGAATAGCTCAGCAGACTAATGCACTGTAATTTAACTCCAGCTGTCTGCAATTAGTAAGTTCGAATCTCCAGGCTCTAGGTTGACTCAGCCTTCCATCTTTTCTAAGGTAGGTCAATTGAGGACCCAGTTTGTGGGAGCAATAAGCTGACTTTGTATAAAATATACTAAAGTGTGAAGGCTATTGCTTAACACATTGTAAGCCGCCCTGAGTCTCTGGAGAAGGGCGTAATATAAATCAATTTTTTTAAAAAAAAAATTAAAGCAACAAATCGAGAAAGATCTGGAGAAGTGGAAGAATCTTCAACTATCACTTATGGGAAGGATTGCAGTAATAAAGATGAATATATTACCAAGATTACTATTCATATTCCAGATAGTACCGATAAAAGTTGAAAAGACCTACTTTCAACATCTTAAGAAGATAATAAGGAAATGCATATGGCAAGGGAAAAAAAGCAAGAATAAGGATAAAAAAATACATGGAGGATTTGGACTGCCAAATTGGGAATTATATTACCAGGCAGCAGCATTGACTTGGATGAAGGAATGGGCTGAATTAAGAAATACAAGACTATTAACATTGGAAGGTCATGATTTACAAGTGGAATGGCATGCATTCTTTTTTTTTTAATAATAATTTTTATTAAACAGTTTTTTAAAAAAACAAGCAAACAAAGAACAAAAACAGATATTTACATCTTCTTTTCAACATCTTCACATCAGTAATCCATATTTATACATTTTCTCTTTCTTATCTTAATATATCTTTTATACATATATTTCTATTATATCATATATATATATATACCATTATAATATATTCGCTTAGTCTAAGATTAAGATTCTCTCAATCTTAATCTAAATATTTTACTTACATTTAACATAGTCACAACAAACCTCACGCCATTGGATTGACAAAATGGTATTTGATGCTGCACATAATCACTGCAGGGAGACTGGCATTCGCACAAGAATGGAAGAATGAGGATTTACCAACGGACTCAAAAATAATTTATAAAATCATGGAATGTGCAGAGTCCGACAGACTTACAAAATGGATCAAGGGTAAAAGAGACTCGGACGTTTAAGGTAGTTGGAATATGTGGTATGATTGGACCCAGAAACGATGGGAGAGAGACAAAGGATAATGTTGGATTATAATTGTTTGGATATGGTGTAAGCCTAACAGGTTGTCCAGGAAATATATGTGTTCTATGACTTTAACATGAATATGTATTATATGACTTTAAGTAGTAATGCTGAGTCATTGTAATGCTGAGTCATTGTGATGCTGCGTCATTATATCCTAATTAGATAATCACTAGTTGTAAATGTATTTAGGAAGGGAACTGAAATGTAGTCATTGATGATATGCTACCATTGTGTATGGAGGTGCTATCATCGTGGATGGATCTGTTACCATCGTGGTTTGTTACCAGCGTGAACTTGCTATTATTACCAACTACTGTTTGTATGGTAAGAAGACATTCGTATCACTGGACTGATTTAACTGGCAAAGACTTGGATTGATTAAAGACTATGAGATTGTTTTTTCACTATAAAGTAAACCTTTGATAAACCAGTTTGTATCTTATTCATTGCTCTCAGCACCGTTTTCCTGTGCTCTACACTCTGCTGGTTGGTTGACACAATAATATCCTTAACAATAATTATAGATGATTGTATATTTATGGTAATCAATAAGTATTGGAAATTTGTATACAAGAATCTGTAAATATTTTCTATTTTTACTCTCTGATTATTCTCTGAATATATATGGATATTTTGGCGATGTTACACCATGATAGAAAAATTATTATACATTTGTTTTTGATTTTTCTTTTTGATGCTCTAATAAAAATTTAAAATAATAAAATAAAATAAAATCTCGTGCCATCCTGCTGCAAGTAGCAGTACTGGTGCGACAAGTCTCACAAAGATCCATTTCTGGCAGAGTTTGGAGGAGAGAAATAAGCCAGGGTCCTTGCATGCAGCCAAAAGTTTGCAAAAAGCAGGAAGGTGAAATGCCAAGCTCGACCCGTAACAACACCTAGCATATTAACCCCACTTTCTCAGCCTACGACCCAAGCGACCGTCCCCTCCTGCTGAAGCTTTAGGAGTACCTCGCAAGCGAATTCACCCACCATTTTGCCATGAACCACTCTGCTTCTGACTGAGGGTAAAGCTAAAGGAAGAAAAAGCTGCAGCTGTGACTCCAACCATGCCTGCTTGCTGGCCTCGAGCATGCTCAGTGAGTGCCAGCAATGCCTTTTGTAGAAGTTTTTGACTTCTTTGGGATGCTGAGCTGCCACAAATGGTAGTGGGGAAATTAAGACATTCCCCCGAAAATAAGGCCTAGCATTAATTTGGAGGTCAAAACAAAATAAGACCAGGTCTTATTTTTGGGGAAACACGGTAGTTGTTAGACATCACTCCTGCAGAGATTAAATTAGCCTAACAACTTCACATATCCATAATTAGTTTTTTTGGGAAAGGTGATTGAGAAGATGGATGTGCAATAGCTTCAGAGGTTCCTGGATAGAATGGATCAACTAGGTCCTGGATAGAATGGATCAACTAGGTCCTTTTTACTGAGGTTTTAGACCTGGATATGGTATATAAACAGCATTGGTTGTTTATGATGTTTTGTATGAGTGGGATTGTGACAATGCAAACTTCCTTGTTTACGTAACTCAATGGTTAGGAGAAGATCCCACCCTGGACCTTACATAACAGATTAACAGAGTTGGAAGGGACCTTGTAGGTCACCTCTTGCTGCTAATCCTCAGAGCAGATGGACTTGGGAGTAAAGGGGAAGTTGACTTTTTTATCTACCTGAAAGTGAACACCTGCACACAAGATGGAATTTGGCCTGTGTCATAGTAGGTTCAGATAACAGAACAGAATAACAGACTTGGAAGGGACCTTGTAGATCATCTAGTCCATCCCCGTGCTCAAGAAGGAGACCCTATCCCATTTCTGACAGAGGGCAGCCTAGTCTCTTCTTGAAAGCCTCCAGTGATGAAGCTCCCACAACCTCTGAAGGCAACATCTGTTCCATTGGTTCATTGCTCTCAATGTCAGAAAATTTCTTCTTATTTCTAGGTTAAATCTCTCCTTGTTCAGTTTCCATCCATTATTCCTTGTCTGACCTTCAGGTGCTTTGGAAAATAGCTTGACTCCCTTCCTCCTCTCTGTGGCAGCCCTTCAAATATTGGAAGACTGCTATCATGTCTCCCCTGGTCCTTCTCTTCACTAGACTAGCCAGGCCCAGTTCCTGCAACTGTTCTTCATATGTTTTAGTCTCCAGTCCCCTAATCACCCTGGTTGCTCTTCTCTGCACTTTGTCAACATCTTTTTTACAGTGTGTTGACCAAAATTGGTTGGCTGCCCAGTCTCTTCTTAAAAGCCTCCAGTGGTGAAGCTCCCACTTCTGAAGGCAACTTCTGTTCCATTGTTATATTGCTCTCAATGTCAGAAAATTTCTCCTTATTTCCAGATTGAAACTCACCTTGATCAGTTTCCATCCATTGTTCCTTGTCTGGCCTTCATGTGCTTTGGAAAATAGCTTGACCCTCTCCTCCTTGTGGCAGACCCTCAAATATTGGAAGATGCTATCCTGTCTCCGCTGGTCCTTCTTTTCATTAAACTAGACATACCCAATTCCTGCAACTATTCATTGACCTTTTTATGTGATGAGCCACAAAGGTCAATGCTGTCCGCTCTCCTATTCAACACCTACATGAGACCCCAGAGTAAGCTCATCCATCTCCATGTGGTGAGCTATCTTCAATATAGTGATGAAACCCAATTGCACATCTATGCTTCTGGTAAATTAAGCAGCAATGTGCATATCCTGTCTTGGGGTCCGGAAACTTTGAGTGTCTGCATGGGGGAAAACAGGCTTCTGATGAACCTCAGCAAGGTTGAGTGGCTTTGGGTGTTTGGTTCTAGGGTTGCACCATCTATGGTGCTAGTTGGGGTTGCAGTGCCCCAAACAGACCCTGCGCACAATCTGGGGATGCTCCTGGATTCATAACTCCTGCTTGAGGATCAAGGAGAAGTTCTGTCTAGGAGTCACAACTTTGCTTATGCGCTAGTTGTACCTATTCCTGGCTGAAGGGTTCTCTGGTCCCCTCTTAGTTAGATTATTGCAATGTGTTCTGTATAGGTCTTCCCTTGAAGAGTATTGATTTTATTATTTATTTATTTATTTATTTATTTATTTATTTATTTATTTATTTATTTATTTATTTATTAAATTTATATACCGCCCTACCCCCAGAGGGACTCTGGGTGGTGAACAGCCAAAATAAAATACCATTTTCATACAAAAGTTAAAAGCTATTAAAATAAATTAAATAATTAAGGCTCAAAAAATTTAAAACATCTAATTTATATAAACATTTTTAAAACCCAATTTAAAAGGAGAGTTAGGCCAGACCTGCCTGTTGAAATAGAAACGTTTTTAGGGTGCGGCGGAAAGTGCGTAAGTCTTGAATCCTCCTTATCTCCGGGGGGATCTCATTCCATATGGCAGGTGCCCCCACAGAGAAGGCTTTCCCCCTGGGGGCCACCAGTCGACACTGTTTGGCTGATGGCACCCTGAGGAACCCCTCTCTATGGGAGCGGACTGGTCGGTGAGAGGCTATCGGTGGCAGAAGACGGTCTCGTAACTACCCTGGTCCTAAGCCATGGAGCGCTCTAAAGGTGGTAACCAAAACCTTGAAGCGCACCCGGAAGACCACCAGGAGCCAGTGCAGCTCGCGCAGGAGGGGGGTCACATGGGACCGCCACATCGCTCCCATCACCACCCGCGCGGCCGCATTCTGGACCAGTTGGAGCCTCCGGGTGCTCCTCAAGGGGAGCCCCATGTAGAGAGCATTGCAGTAGTCCAGGTGTGAGGTAACAAGGGCATGAGTGACCGTGCGTAATGAGATCAACTTCATCTGGTATGAAATGCAGTAGCAAGAGCAGTTATGATGTTTCTGGTGGACCATATTATCCTTCTGCTTTGTAAGCTGCATTAGTTGGCTTTGTCACTCCTGAGCTTCTGAAGTTCCCTCAGACCTGGTTATGCTAGCTGGCTTGGGAATCCCAATAGAGAGGTGAATTCATGAGTGTCAGGCATGGAAGCCATCGTTTGCATTGGGCCTTCTGGCCTGCCACCTTTACTACTGTGGGAAACTGGGAGGGGGAGGTTGTATGGAACATGGGTGATATATAGTCATAATAACATTCCTTTCTCAAAGAGTCAAGGACATCTTGCCCTGCACTTGGAGGGCTGAAACTGGGAGGCATCTCCAGTTGGGACAATGTTTTGATTAGACCATGTGATGGACCATGTGGGTGCTGGGCAGGGACTTGGACTTTCCTTTGGGTGGGGAAAACCTGGAAGCTTTCAGATTTGGGTTTTCCCAGGTGCGGCAATATGACATCTCTAATAAAATGGAACTTTGAGGACCTCGGAGTTTTCTTTCATTGGGGGTGTTACTTGGAACCCTGACAATGAGTTGGTTCTATTCTTATTAACATACCTCCATCTGTTATTCTATTTTCTGGTTTTAGTTCTGCTCTTACGATTTCTAATTCTTTCATTGTGTAAAGGTTTTCAAGCAAAAATGGTTTCTCTACTCACAGGTTTCACTAGATTATTTTAAGATGCCAGAGTGGCTTTGTCTGAGATGGGGGGGTCATATAAAGTGGATCAATCAACCAATTTCTTATCAGCCATTGCACCTAAACATTGGTATGATTTCTCACAGTTCCTAGGGTTTGGCTCATGCCACCATAGCTCATTAGCACCAGGGATGGGATCTACTTACCTTTACTACTGGTTCACAACAGCATTCATGCACAGAACAGGGATGGGTTCTAAATTTTCTTACTACTGGTTCTGTGGGCATGGCTTATTTTGTGGGAGTGGGGGTAATATGACTGGGTGGGCATGGACAACTTTCTTCTTTTTACTTTTAAAAACATTTTTTCTACAACCTTAAGAGGTTACAGAAAAAAAATGCTTTTAAAAGCCTCTGACGATCAGGCAACTCAGCTGGAATCACCAGAGGCTTTTAAAGGCATTTTTTTTCCTACAACCTCTTCGGCCGAAGAAGATGCAGAAAAAAAATGCTTTTAAAAGCCTCTGACAATCCCAACTGAGCTGCGCGATCATCAGAGGCTTTTTTTTTTTTACTTTTAAAAGCATTTTTTCGGCTGAAGAGGTTGTAGAAAAAATCCTTTTAAAAGTTAAAAAAAAAGCCTCTGATGAGGTGGGTGGGGTAAGCGAGTGGCGACCGGGCCAGACACCAGTTTGGGAGTGTGGCCAGTCAATGTTATTACCGGTTCTCCGTACTACTACAAATTTTTACTACCGGTTCTTGTGAACTGGTGCGAACTGGAAGCAATCCACCACTGATTAGTACCCATTCTATCTGAACATACAATGACTCAGGCCAAACTCCATTTCGTGTAGAGGTGTTTGACTCTAAAATAATGGCCAAAACTGTGGAAACCTTTTGGGAAACGTGTATTTTAGAAGTTTGATGGCTAATAACACCCCTTTTTTGGGGGGGGGAGTTTCAAGATACTTACTGGGTACTTACGAGACCGTCTTTTGCCACCAATAGCCTCCCACCGACCAGTTCGTTCTCACAGGGAGGGACTACTCAGGGTACCATCAGTCAAATTGTGCTGACTGGCGACTCCCATGGGGAGGGCCTTCTCTGTAAGGGCTCCAACCCTTTGGAATGAACTGCCCCCTGATATACGAAACATCCCTAATCTCCGTGCTTTCTGCTGTGCCCTCAAGACCCTGATGTTCAATCAGGCAGGGCTAAGCATGTTAACTGGGAATGGCTTAGGACCTGGGTACAGAGAGGGCCTAGGTGGGTCATTCCAGAGGGCGGGCGCCGCCACAGAGAGGGCCTCCTCCGGGTGCCGTCGGCCTGACAGTGTCGGCTGGTGGCTGGCGACCCCCAGGGGGAGAGCCTTCTCTGTGGCGGTGCCCGCCCTCTGGAATGACCTACCCCCGGAGATACGCAGGATTCCAGATCTCCGGACCTTTCGTTGGGCCCTTAAAACCCATTTATTCCATCTAGCTGGGCTAGCTTGATCCCATCCTCCATTTTTAAATTTGAAATTGATTTGAAATTGGGTTGTTTTAATTCTTGGCCGAATAATATTTAATAATTTTTAATTGTTTTTAACTTTTGTATACCATGTTTTATTCTGGCTGTTTGCTGCCCTGGGTCCGCAAGGAGAAGGGCGGTTTATAAATTGAAATAATAAATAAATAAATAAATAAATAAATAAATAAATAAATAAATAAATAAATAAATAAATAAATAAATAAATAAATAAATAAATAAATAAATAAAAATAAATATTATATAATTCTGGGTTTTATTTAATTTGGGTTAAACTTTGCTATAATTTTAATTATCAGTTTTATGATGTTTATGTATCTTATTTTTTCTTGACTGTATACCGCCTTGAGTCCTGCGGGAGAAAGGCGGTATAGAAATATAATAAATAAATAAATAAATAAATAAATAAATAAATAAATAAATAAATAAATAAATAAGATAATCCTATTCCACTGCTGGAATGGCCTGGGAATAGCCCAGACCATGTGGTGGGATTCAGCCAGTGTGCACCACTTTGGGAGAACCGGTTGTTAACTTTCTGAGCAGTTTGGTGAACTGGTTCTTGGAACCAGTTTTTGGAAGAAATCATTAGGGCAGAGAACCAATTGTTGACCTTAACCCAACTGAAAATTTATGGTGCCGTCTAAAGAAACTTGTTAAGTCAGAAGCGACCCAGCAATAAAACCCAGTTAATAGAAGCCATCATTCAATCTTGTTTTCACATTAGAACAGCCGCAGAACTCAAAGACTTGATTCACTCCATGGGAAGGTATTGTAAGTTCGTAATTCGTGCTAAAGGTTACCCAACTGACATGGTGATCATTTTTGTATATCTTTTCTATGGTGATCATTTTTGTATATTTTGTTTTTTCTACATGTTTCCCTTTTCTTCCTTATACTGTAACTGCTATTCTAATAGCAAATCCTTCATAAAAGTTATGGCATTACATTCTTGATTAAATTATCTTTTCATGGATATATAATTTTATGGTACTACTCCAAAAAAAAAAAGTGGTGTTATTATTTAGTTTTAGAAAATACACTTTTCCCAAAAGGTTTCCACAATTTTGGCCACTACTGAATATAAGCCAAAAATTGCAACTTCCCTTTGATTCTCAAATCCACCTGCTCTGTGGATTAGCAACAAGAGACCCAGACATGTTTTTTTCTCTGTCTGGTCTGTAGACAACATCTATTCCTCATTGGGTGGGTCAATTGCTTTTCCTTGCCATTATCGGAAAAACAGTAATTCTTAATGTATCCCCTGTGGATTTCCACCCATCAAAATCTTCCAAGGTAAAACCTGCTTTAAAAAAGTATGCTCTGGATTCTTTCAGTGTCTGGAGGACTTTACCTGGCCTTGCCAAGAGCCAAGTCCAGGATTTGATGAGGCTCAGCTGGCCTCGGTGTCAAAGCTCCGACACAGGTAAGAGAAAGTATGATGGATATCATGGTGGTTTATTGATTGATTGGTTTTGCAACCTTACCATTAAAATAATATTAAAAATTAAAATAATTAAATAGCGGAATAACAGAGTTGAAAGGGATTCTTGTCCAATTCTCTGCTGAAGCAGGAGATCCTAGACTATTTCAGACAAGTGGCTGTCCAGTCTCTTCTTAAAAGCCTCCAGTGATGGAAGCACCCACAACTTCTGGAGACAACTTCTATTCCACTGGTTAAGTGTTCCCCTGGTCAGGAAATTTCTCCTTAGTTCTAGATTGGAGCTCTCTTTGATAAGCTAGGAAACGAAAGACAGCACATAGTTCAATTTCAGAATAAGATTGATGGGAGGAACTAAAGTGATAAAATGCAAATGTGTTAATGGAAAGAGACAGCAGATGCATTTGCCCTGAGGCCATCCAGCTAGCCAGGCCGTCTCAACTATGGAAATCTGCTGAGATTTAAAATGCTGCCTGCAATTCAGCTTCTGCACAAACTTTGATTTCTCATCTAGGAAGGAAGATGAGAAGAATGGCTGGGCTGCATCTCCTCCTGCTGCTGCTGCTCTGCTGGCTCCTGCCTCCGGTTGTTGCTAAGAGGATGCAGAGTGTATGTGTGTCACAAAAACATTTAAAGTTTCAGAATGGATGGGAATATTACAGGCCCAGTGAGCTGATTATTGGGGGGAATTTTCCCCTACTAGCTTCCGTGCCCTTCAATCTCCCAAATTTTCAAGGGGACCCATTCCAGCTTTTTAATGAAATAGCGTAAGTTTCATCCCCCCCCTCTCCCCTCTCTCTTTCTCTCTCTGTTTCTCTCTCTCTTTCTGTCTCTCTCTCTCTGTCTCTGTCTCTCTCTGTGTCTCTCTCTGTCTGTGTCTCCCTCAGTCTTTCTCTTTCTCTCTCTCTCTGTTACTCTGTCTGTGTCTCCCTCAGTCTTTCTCTTTCTCGCTCTCTCTGTCACTCTGTCTCTGTCTCTCTGATTCTCTCTCTGTCTTTCTCTTTCTCTCTCTGTCTCTCTGTCTCTGTGTCTCCCTCTGTCTTTCTCTTTCTTTCTTCCTCTCTCTCTCTCTGTCACTCTATCTCTGTCTCTCTGTCTCTGTCTGTGTCTCTCTCTGTCTCTCTGTCTGTGTCTCCCTCAATCTTTCTCTTTCTCTCTCTCTCACTCTGTCTCTGTCTCTCTGACTCTCTCTCTCTTTCTCTTTCTGTCTCTCTGTCTCTCTCTGTCGCTGTTTCTCCCTCTGTCTTTCTCTTTCTTTCTCTCTCTCTCTGTCTCTCTTGTTCTGTCTCTCTATTTCTGTCTCTGTCTCTCTCTCTATGTCTGTCTCTCTCCATCTCTCTTTCTGTCTCTCTCTCTGTCTCTGTCTCTCTCTCTCTCTCTCTCTCGACTACTTTCAGAAATATTTGTTCTAGCGATCTTCACATCTTTGCCCTTTTCTCAATAAAGAGGCAAAGTCAAGAAATAGGCTAGAAGTCCCTGTTTTTCCAGAACTGTTCCTGAGGAAGATGACATAAAACTTAGGAAGGACAACACCTAAGAGACTGTGCTGGCCTAATGAAGAAGTTGACTTATAATATTAATATGGACATAAAGTCATAGGAAAAAAGCCCATAACCCTCCGTTTAGGAATCAGCAGAGCTCATGAAAAATGGCCCTTAGGAAGTCTGAGTTGTGGCCCCCACTGGAGACTTCTGCTCAAACCTGAAGAAGTCGCTTCCAGAGAGAAACAAACTGACTAGGGAGGAAGAGGAGCAATTGGGGAGGATTTCAGCCACTGGAGGAAAGTGAAGAAGGGAAGGAGAATAGAGGAACATACAATCATCCGGGATATGGACACACAGACTTGTCTCCTTTCTCAGAAATCCATCCAAGGGAAATCAAGGAACATCCTTAAAAAAGCGAAAAGAGCACAATGAAACTTGTGACTTATTGCTGCAAAGGCACACAAAAAAGGCAAAGCCAACTCCACCAGATCACAAGATCTTTGCTATAATGTTCCCCAATCTTTTTCTCACTATAGGCCCCTGACCCAAAACTACCAGCTGTTCCAGGCCTTGATGTTTGCTGTCAGAGAGGTGAATAAGGATCTAGTTCTCCTCCCCAACATCACCCTTGGATATGACTTGCATGACAATCTGAAGACGGAGAGGAATGTTTTCTCATTCAGCCTCTCCCTGCTCTCCACACAAAGACAAATGGTTCCAGGTTATAAATGTGACAGGAAGAAGACTTTGCTGTCTGTCATTGGAGGTGACAACTCCAGATCCTCTAGGCAGATGGCCTCCATCTTCAGCATCTTCAAAGTCCCACAGGTAAGGGGGCTCCACTGGATACACAATGGAGTAGACTAACATCAGAAGGACACACGGAAGCCAAGGATGAAAACAAAGTGAGGGGGAAAGGGCACTTCAGGGATATTTGACTTAGATAATCCACGTTCTGGGTGAATTGATTTTTATATTTTATATGCCAAGATAAATTTTTATATAACAGCAAAGAGATATTAATATAAATCCCAAATGTTGCACTCACCAAGAGGAATCACATCCTAACTTTTGCGAAAGTTTATCATCTTTCTGTACCTTTCAGTGCAGTTTATTCTCTGTATCAGGTTGAGGGTTTATTCCTGTTTATTTGTCTGAGGTGGTGTAGGATTTCCTGCCTACGCAGAGGGTTGGACTAGATGACCTCCAAGGTCCCTTCCAACTCTGATACTGTTGCAACCAGGCAAAATAGGTAACTGGTGGCTCTTCCTAAGAAGGGAGGAAGATGAAGCCTGCCACTCACAATGAGACAGCCTGAGTAATGGGGGCAATCCAGCACACAATCGGTGACCCTTAAAGTCAGCATTAAACTGGACTTTCTCTCTTAAAGAAGATTCTCACTTTTTCCAGCTAGGTGTTGGCTTTGAGTTCACACAGGGAGACAGAAGAATTTATCCTTCCTTTTTCCGGATTAATCCCAGTGAATTTGCTCAGTATGTGAGTTTAATCCAGCTGCTGCTGTATTTCCAGTGGAACTGGGTTGGGCTGGTGGCTCCTGAAAATGACAATGGAGAACATTTCATCTCATCTCTAGTGCCAAGGCTGAAGGAGAAGGAAATCTGTCTGGCCTTCACTCAAATGATGAAATTGGATTTTAATGCTTTTCGAGGGTTCCGTTATGTTTTCAATCTTTGGTCTAAAGCTGAAATAATTATCTTGTTCGAAGATTCCAGTATTTTTAAAGATGTACAGGTGATTTTGTTTACTTATCAAGAGAGGACAAATGCATTATTTCTCAAAGTATGGATCTTTACATCCAATTGGAAACTTACCGCATTAAACTCTGAATATATATTGCAAGTTATAAAGCCCTTCCATGGGGCTTTGCATTTTAGGGACCACACTGTGGATGTCTCAGATTTCAGCCGTTATCTCATGTCTTTAGACCCTTTGAACCCACAAGGAGATGCGTTTCTCCAAGTTTGGTGGGAAATCGTCTTTGAATGTAACATCCAAAAACCAGGAGAGATCCCTCCAAAGCGGGCAAAACTATGTACAGGAAAGGAGAATTTACAGAATGTTCCACCTTACGTGTTTGAAACAAGAATGACAGGTGAAAGTTACAATATCTACAATGCCGTTTATGCTGTGGCACACGCTTTACATGCAATGCATGGATTAGGAGTGCGACCAACCATGATGAGGCTTGGAAAGAGGATCTCAAATGTCCAGTCCTGGCAGGTAATCCCTGTGTGTGTGTGTGTGTGTGTGTGTGTGTGTGTGTGTGTGTGTGTGTGTGTGTGTGTGCATAATCTGCATCAAACCAGATTGGAATAGTAATTTAAAAGAAAAAAAATTAACTAAGCACAGTAGTGGCCAAAATTGTGGAAACCTTTTGGGAAAAGTGTATTTTTGAGGTTTGATGGCTAATAACACCACTTTTTTTCAAGATCATCCTATTCCACTGCTGGAATGGCCTGGGAATAGCCCAGACCTTCACCCCATGGAAAATCTATGGAGTCGACTAAAGAAACTTGTTAGTCAGAAGTGACCCAGCAATCAAACGGAGCCTGGTGGCACAGCAGACTAAAGCACTGTTATTAAGAACAGCTGCCTGCAATTACTGCAAGTTCAATTCTCACCAGGCTCAAGATTGACTCAGCCTTCCATCCTTTCTTAGGTAGGTAAAAGGACCCAGATTGTAGGGGCAATAAGCTGATTTTGTATAAATATACAAAAGTATGAAGGCTATTGCTTAATGCGTTGTAAGCCACCCTGAGTCTCCGGAAAAGGGCGACATATAAATCATTTTTTTAAAAAAAAAAAAATAATTTTATGGTACTACTCCAAAACGAAGTGGTGTTATTAGCTAGTTTTGGAAAATACACTATATATATTTGTTTTCTGAGGTTTTCGCGGGTGTTTGTATGTAGATTCGGGTCTTCTCCCGCGTAGAATTGGAAGTATCTTGGCGACGTTTCGACGAAGTCTCATTCCTGAAGATGACGAATGAGACTTCGTCGAAACGTCGCCAAGATACTTCCAATTCTACGCGGGAGAAGACCCGAATAACCAAAGACCTACATACAAACACCCGCGAAAACCTCAGAAAACATATATATATATATTTGTCTATGTAAGTTTTCATGGGTAAATATGTGTGTACAGGTAATATCTCGGGTTTCTTCCCATGTAATTGTAAACATATCTTTAGAAGGGTAGTAGCGACGTTTCGACGAAATCACATTCGTCATCTTCTGGCTGATGTTCTCGGTTTGGTGCTTATGGGCAAACTGTGTGATCTTAACTGACGTTTATCTATGAAAAGAGGCAAAGGTGTATTCTGTCAACCAATCAGAATACAGAGCAAATTTTGAGTGGTTCAGAGAACTGGCAAATACCACCTCTGGCTGGCCCCAGAGTGGGGTGGGAATTTGGATTTCGCAGTATCCTTCCCCTGGAGTGGGGAGGGAATGGAGATTTTGCAGTATCCTTCCCCTGCCATGCCCACCAAGCCACATCACGCCCACCAAGCCATGCCCACAGAACCAGTAGTAAAAAAAATGGATTTCACCACTGCTTAGAATACTACTTTTTAAAAAGAGACTCGACTCAAATGATTTTAACTTTGGTTTGTGTGTCTATGGTTTACTGTGCTGTGTGACTCACCCCATGCATTTACTTTGCAATGCGTTGCACTGAACAGCTTGTGGTGTGAAAACAACCTCTGTCAACTTTAGCAGATGCAACAGGACGCACCCTAGTCTAAAATTCATCCCTTTTTTTTTCTGCATCTAAGGATAAAGAATAGATTGCTCTGGCCAGTGAAGTCACAAATCAGGGCAGACAATGTGAGGAAAACAAATTCTTAGAGGAGTGGCAGAGTGTTAGCAAAATAAGAACACAGAAGGAAAATTGGGACATTAATAGGCAACCTTCAAATGTCTTAGCAACATTTCTATGGCCATATAGCTCATGTGTTTCCTTTATTAAGACTTTTTCCCCCTTGGGGATACTAACATAGAAGTTTAAGGAAGTAATGAACATTTATGCTTACCTAGTTTATTACTTATGCATATACATAAAAATGTCATCTTATCTCTGAAATGCATAAATACGAGTTCATCCTCATCTCTGCAGGTGTCCCTACATTATTTCTGAGAAAAATTCCTCCAATGCATATGTCAATAATAAATAAAGTAGTAAGCCTGGATTATTTGCTTTGGGCCTGTGTTTTGATTCCATTGTTGTTGTTGTTAGTTGCAAAGTCATCTTCGACCCATCACGACCCCATGGACAACGTTCCTGTCCTCTACCATCCTCTGGAGTCCATTTAAGTTCATGCCGACTGCTTCAGTGACTCTATCCAGCCATCTCATTCTCTGTCGTCCCCTTCTTCTTTTGCCCTCCATCATTCCCAGCATTAGGCTCTTCTCCAGGGAGTCCTTCCTTCTCATTAGGTGGCCAAAGTATTTGAGTGTCCTCTTCAGGATCCGGCCTTCTAAAGAGCACTCAGGGTTGATCTCCTCTAGGACTGACTGATTGGATGGCCTTGCAGTCCAAGGGACTCACAGGAGTCTTCTCCAGCACCAGAGTTCAAAGGCCTCCATTCTTTGGTGCTCAGCCTTTCTTATGGTCCAACTTTTACAGCCATACATTGCAACTAGGAATACCTTAGCCTTGATTATACGCACTTTTGTTGGCAGGGTGATGTCTCTGCTTTTTCATATGCTGTCTAGATTTGCCACCTAGATTTGCCACCTAGATTTGATGCCATACCACTATCTAAATAACTTATAAATCACCCATTTATTCCATACTCCTTTAATTACCCACCATTTTAGCCAGGAAGGCAGCATAACCACCATTCCTTGCTAGCTCTCATTTAAAGGCTTGGGAATTCTGCTCCATTTTCCATGGCTTAAACCCCCTTTACCCCATACGTAGCCATGTATTATCCTCTCCTTTCCAGCCTTAATATTTTAGTAGCCTTCAATAGCCTTGTAATATTCCATTTGGTTGAGTTCCTTCTCCATTACACAGTTCTTGGGAGGAAACAATTCCTTGTGACCACATCACAGTAACTGGTCCACATCTCTAGGAAGGCTTGTAAAGCTCAAAGACTCAACTACACCTTACTCAGCTGTGGTAGCTTCAGTGTCCCATTGCTCACTCTACCAAACACCTCATCCTTCTTTTAATTCTCCACTTCGATGTCCTTTCCCTCTTCCACCGATCCATTGTGTCTTCGGTGTTTCTTCAGTATGGAGTTTTCCTTTTGTTGTTTGCCAATTGTTGTATTGCTCAGCTTCTTGTGTGAAAAGCAGATTATTGTAACCTCAGAACACATAGCAACATTCAAAGGAATTCATCCGACTGCTCTGCATCAAAGGCTAAAATTTGGACCACTCTGGATAGTGAAATAACAAACCAGGGCAGGAAATTCCTTCCACATGGCCACACTTGGTCAGATATTGTTCCTGCATTCTTCTCTCTGATGTTTGGCTAGTGAATAGAATAACAGAGATGGAAGGGACCTTGGAGGTCTTCTAGTCCAACCCCCTGCTTAGGCAGGAAACCCTACATCACTTCAGACAAATGGTTATCCAACATCTTCTTTAAAACTTCCAGGGTTGAAGCGTTTACAACTTCTGGAGACAAATTGTTCCACTGATTAATTGTTCTCACTGTCGGGAAATTTCTCCTTAGTTCTAAGTTGTTTTTCTCCTTGAATAGCTTCCATCCGTTGCTTCTTGTCCTGCCGTCAGGGGCTTTGGAGAATAGCTTGACCCCCTCATCTTTGGGGCAACCCCTGAGATATTGGAACACTGCCATCATGTCTCCCCTAGTCCTTTCTTTCATTAAACTAGATACATCCAGTTCCTGCAACCGTTCTTCATATGTTTTAGCTTCCAGTCCCCTCATCATCTTTGTTGCTCTTCTCTGCACTCTTTCTAGAGTCTCCACATCTTTTTTACATCATGGTGACCAAAACTGAATGCAATATTCCAAGTGTGGCCTTACCAAGGCATTATAAAGTGGTATTAACCCTTCACGTGATCTTGATTCTATCCCTCTGTTTATGCTGCCTAGAACTGTGTTGGCTTTTTTGGCAGCTGCTGCACACTGCTGGCTCAAATCTAAATGGTTGTCCATTAGGACTCCAAGATCCCTCTCACAATTATTATTACTGAGTGAGGTACCACCTATACTGTACCTGTGCATTTTGTTTTTCTTGCCTAAATGTAAGGTTCATTCTTGCCTAAAAGTAAGGTTCTAAAGTAAGAACCTTACTTTTATGTAGAAAATCATTGGAATTATATATTGTTGTGATAGAAGTTACTTACTTATATATATATATATATATATATATATATATATATATATGTTTTCTGAGGTTTTCACGGGTGTTTGTATGTAGGTCTTCGGTTATTCTGGTCTTCTCCCGCGTAAAATTTGAAGTGTCTTGGCGACGTTTCAACAAAGTCTCATTCGTCATCTTTAGACTGGTGTTCTCGGCTTCGTGCTTCCAGGAGCTTCGTGCTTCCAGCATTGGTCCTGGAAGCACGAAGCCGAGAACACCAGCCTGAAGATGACGAATGAGACTTCATTGAAACGTCACCAAGACACTTCCAATTTTACGCAGGAGAAGAACCGAATAACCAAAGACCTACGTATGTATGTATGTATGTATGTATGTATGTATGTATGTATGTATGTATGTAAAACCATGTACGGAATTTTGGAATGTGGCATTGAAATTTCTGTATGTAGATATTTTGATAAAACCGTAGTTGATGAGGGCATGATTTTAAAAAATGCCAAATGATAAAAACAAATTCTTGTAGTATTTGGGAAGTAATTAAAATGTTGTACTATTCCTCCTTGCCCAGAGCTCCACCAGCAAAAGTAGATTCTCAGACATAAATGCATCTCTTAAGAGAATCACAGAATGATAGAAGCCATGGTGTCTCTTTTGTGACTTTCAACCAATTACTCCGATTTCAGAAAATATCTTTTCTTCCAGCTTCTTCCGTATTTGAGAAAGGTCCGGTTCAACAACAGTGCTGGAGATGAAATCTCCTTCTCAGAAGATGGACTGGGTTCTGCTCGTTACGATCTTCTCAACTGGGTTTTCTTCCCCAATCTCTCTTTTGTCCCTGTGAAAGTTGGACAAATAGATCCTGGGGCTCCTCCAGGCCAGGATTTCACTATTAATTCTGACACAATTGTCTGGTCAAGAAAGGTGAGTTAGAATGTTACTTAAATTCACTCCCCCCAACCCAAATCATTGTCTTCCAAGGATGCAAAACATCCTCCTAATTGCAAAACATGCTTTGCATGTAACAAATTTGAGATCTGATTTGTGACAGATGAAAAAGGGTTGAGATCAGGAAGAAGTTTTGCTTGAAACCCAGGATGCAGTTAGAACAGCCAACAAGTGGTTTTCATAGACATTCCCATCAGTGGTGGGATTCAAAAATTTTTTACTACTGGTTCTGTGGACATGGCTTGGTGGGCATGGCATGGTGGGTGTGGCAGGGGAAGGATACTATAAAACCTCCATTCCATCCCCACTCCAGGGGAAGGTTACTGCAAAATCCCCATTTCCTCCCAATCAGCTGGGACTCGGGAGGCAGAGAATAGATGGGGGTGGGGCCAGTCAAAAGTAGTATTTACTGGTTCTCCGAGCTACTCAAAATTTCCACTTCCGGTTCTCCAGAACTGGTCAGAACCTGCTGAAGCCCACCTATGATTCCCATTCTGTTGGACCTCATGATTGTATGTTTTAGAAAATCTATAGCTCAATTCTCAATTACCTACCGAGCTCCGGACGGCTCCTGATCTCCGTTCCTTTCGTCGGGAGCTGAAGACTTGGCTGTTCAAGCAAATAGGCTGACTCTGATTCTGGGTTTATTATTTATCATTAATTAGTTATTTGATTTAAAGTGTGATTTTATTGTACATGTTTCTTAACTTGTCTTCGCCGCCCTGAGTCCTTCAGGAGAAGGGCGGCATATAAATACATGTAATAAATAAATAAATAAATAAATAAATTCACAAACCTTCTTTACATGCCAAGTCCCAGTTCCAATCTCCAGCACCTATTGGTGGCTTGGAGTGGGATTGGCCTTAATATCCCAGGAGCTTTTCCTGGTTTCTAATAGACCCTAGTTAACATTTATTTTGAAGACATTCTAAAGGTAGAAACAGAAATGTACAAATGAATAAATAAAGTATATTTGTCACCGAGGCCACCTACAGTATTTCTCTCTTCTATTTTAGAAGGTGCCCTTTGCCAGGTGTGGCAAGAAGAGGTGCCAGGCAGGAGAGAGGAGAAGAGTTCCAGAGGGAGAGCAGGTTTGCTGCTACCAATGTGATCCTTGTGCAGGAGGGACCTTTTCCAATCAAACAGGTAGAGCACACTTCAAAAGTAGATCTTCCAAGATCAAGGGAGCCATTTAGTAGAAACAAATATCCATTTCGTTGTTTCTTTCCTTTTTATAGGCTTTATGTGTATTTCTCTTTAGCCAGGTTCTTCCTACGTAAACCAATATTTTTATGCAGGCCTAGTTCAGTAAAATCACAGGAGCTCTTGGAAGAACAAAGCCGAGAACACCAGCCTGAAGATGACGAATGAGACTTCGTCAAAATGTTGCCAAGACACTTCCAATTTTACGCAGGAGAAAACCCGTATAACCAAAGACCTACATACAAACACCCACGAAAACCTCAGAATATGTATGTATGTATGTATGTATGTATGTATAAATCTTTGGTTATTCGGGTCTTCTCCCACATAAAATTGGAATCCACCCAATCAGCTCACACCCCCACTAGCAGTTAAAAGGAAGAGACAGCTGTGATCTTACATTGCTCCTGGAAGCACGAAGTCAAGAACACCAGCCTGAAGATGACGAATGAGACTTCGTCGAAACGTCGCCAAGACACTTCCAATTTTACGTGAGAGAAGACCCGAATAACCGAAGACCTACATACAAACACCCGCGAAAACCTCAGAAAGCATATGTATGTGTGTGTGTGTGTATACATACATATATACACAGTATAAAGTTTTCATTTTTAAAAAAGATATAAACATTCCATCTTCTCTTAAATTTCAATTTACAACATCATTCACTACGTTGATATTAATTCTCTAATCTTACAATTATAGTATATCAAACAATGTAGTAAATGTGTTCATTTTTCCCTCTTAATGTATCTTCTAATAAGAATATAATAATAATATTAAGCATAATAATCCTAATAATCATATTGTTTAGATCTCTATCTTAACATATTTTCTACTCTTCTTTAATCTCCTTTATTTCCAACTTCCATTTGTATTCTCTGATTATTGATAACATAATTCCCATATCATAAAATATTCAGTTGTTCCTTCTCCTTAATTGCCAGCGTTAATCTGTTCATTTCTGCGCATTCTAATAATCCCTTTCCCATCAGTAGGGATCTCTTCGCTTTTCCAGTTTTGTGTCAATACAATCCTAGCTGCAGTTTCACAGCTCTGAAAGAACTGAAGAAGCTTCTTGGATGAGAAGCGAAACGTCTTCAAAGAAAAAACAGAAAGTCCAGTTGCCTCTTGAAAAAGCACCTATGGGGCACCCATTTTGTTGTCATTTTTGGTAGATTCCCATCCCACCCACCCCCATCATCCTTTCCTTCTCCTCAGCAATTTAAGGCAGGGAAGTTTCAGGGCACAATTCATGAATTCCTTGCTAGACTTTCTACTCCTTCTCTTAACAACCCACTAGGAAATCCAGCTTCCAATGTTTTTATGGAGGAGAGGAGGGGTGGGTTCTACTCACCTTTACTACCAGTTTGCAACGGGGTTGTGTGCGCTTACTTCACTCGCATTCATGCTCTTCTGCTCATGCGAAGAAGCATTTTGATGATATCAGAGTCAGTGGGCGGAGCCTCCATCAGTTTTACTACCGGTTCTATAGAACCGGTGCGAACCAAGGGCAACCCATCACTGAAGAAGAGGCATGTGAGGTTCAAGCTTTATAACCAAGGTGATACAGTGGTTAGAGTGCACTACTGCAGGCTACATCACCTGACTGCTAGCTGCAGTTCAGCAGTTCAAATCTCACCAGCTCAAGGTTGACTCAGCCTTCCATCCTTCCAAGGTGGGTAAAATGAGGACCCAGATAGTTGGGGGTAATATACTGACTCTGTAAACTGCTTAGAGAGGGCAGTAAGAGCACTATGAAGCGGTATATAAGTCTAAGTGCTATTGCTATTCAATATTCATTCTTTCAGGGGTGCTTCCTCTGTCAGGACCATCAGCCTGCCAGGAAATTGATAGACCTGTTGGAGAAACAGAAGAGCAATCTAGCTATCTCTGTCTGCCCTTCTCTGCCAAAAAAAAAAAGTCTGAATGAGTAGATGCAAAATAGGAAGCAGGGAAGTTGAGTCAAAGAGCTGAAAGCATTTTTGCCTCTGGGTGATGTATCCTCAGAGTTACCAGTATAAAAGGATGATTGGCCCGTTTTGTTTTTTGTTTTTAATTTGATTTATATGCTGTCCTTCTCCAGAGACTCAGGGCAGCTTACAGTGCGTTAAGCAATAGCCTTCATACTTTTGTATATTTATACAAAGTCAGCTTATTGCCCTCACAAACTGGGTCCTTTTGATACACCATGTAATGCAAAGTGCCTCTTGATTTCAGATGCAGCTTCCTGTGATCCGTGCCCAGAAGACCAATACCCTAACATGGACAAGGACCACTGCATTGCCAAAAAGATCCACTTCCTTGCCTATCAAGACCCCTGGGATATGCTTTAGCTTCCCTCGCACTTTCTCTCTCTGGGATCACTCTGGCAGTTCTGGCAACTTTTCTTAAACATCGTGACACACCGATCGTCAAGGCCAACAACCGAGATCTCACCTACATCCTCTTGGTCTCCCTCCTGCTCTGCTTCCTCTGCTCCTTCCTCTTCATTGGTCAACCCAGGAAATTCACCTGTCTCTTCCGACAAACTGCCTTTGCCATTCTCTTTTCTTTTGTAGTTTCCTCTGTGTTGGCAAAAACTGTCATGGTGGTTCTGGCCTTCATGGCTACCAAGCCAGGGAACAAGACAAGGAAATTCTTAGGAAAACCACTGACTAATTCCATTGTCTTAGGCTGTCCCCTGATACAAGCAGTTCTTTGTGCCATCTGGTTGGTAACCTCTCCCCCATTTCCCAACCTGGACTTCCACTCCTTGTTAGGAGAGGCCATCTTGGAATGTGATGAAGGCTCAGATTTGATGTTTTACACTGTCCTTGCCTACCTGGGTTTCTTAGCCCTTGTCAGTTTCACAGTGGCCTTTTTGGCTAGAAAATTGCCTGATAGTTTCAATGAAGCCAAGTTCATTACTTTCAGCATGCTGGTCTTTTGCAGTGTTTGGATCTCCTTCCTCCCCACCTACCTGAGCACCAAAGGGAAGTCCATGGTGGCTGTGGAGATCTTCTCCATCTTGGCCTCTGGGGCTGGTCTCTTGGCTTGCATCTTTTCCCCAAAATGTTACATTATCCTACTGAGGCCTCATCTTAACTGTAGGGAAAATATGATAAGGAACAAAAATATCTGACTTATATAGGGACTGTGAACTTTTGTTGTGAGTTTGGGACATTTTTGTATTTGATGTGATTTTTTAAACAGAGACAAATGAGCCAGATCCTTTTTCTTTTACTATTTGGAAATCAAGTGAAGTGACTACTCACAAAATTCCTATTAATCATCAATAATCACCCACTCTTTCAATTTTAATTGATACCGGTTGTCCCCATGCAACCTGGAAATTAAATTTGATATCAAAGATGTGGATAATAATTTCTAACAGAATATTTTCCCACTTTACATATTTTAATGAGAACAATGTTAATAATGTTTTGGGTTGAGTTCCTTATCAGTGTTTTTAACTATGCTTATAGGGTTGTATCATCAGCATATCAAAAATTATTAATGTTCCTTCCTTTAGTCTTGACTCTGATTTTTTATTCTTCAGTTTCCACCTTCCTCATGTTCCCTTTGGCAGACAGGTTCATCCTACATAATCACTTCAACATAAAATAGGAAGACAAGCTTGCCACGTTCCTTTCTCTGCCTTGAATAAACACTGTGGTTGTCAGGTCCACTGTCATGTCCTTCCCAGAGGTGGTATTCAACCAATTTGGGCAAACCGGTAATAGAAATTGCAGGTGGGCCCACCCACCTGCCCACCTGCCTCTATGCTGTCCTGTTTAGGTGTGTTTTTTGAGGCTGAGTGCATGTGTGGAAAGCATACGCACGGCAAACTGGTAGTAACAAAATGTGAAACCCACCGCTGGTCCTGCCATTATGTTCAAAATGGGAGGGGTGGAGGGAGGTTTACTGGCATTTTTCACATGCTTTTGCTGTAACTGCTTGGGAATTAGGGAGGAGATTGTCTTTGGAGACGGAGGAGACTCCCTCCCAGCCAGTTCCAGTCTGGTTCCAAGGCCGTCATGCCCTGAGAGTGAACTGTTATCTGCCTAGCGCCTCAGCATTCTCAAAACAATCTTGTGGCATCACATTGGCTGCCCGTGAACTGGTCATGGGGGTTGGGGAAACAGGAGAATTGCTTTGCCTGGGACCTTCAGATTATGCTTGACTTTACTACAACCACTTTCTCTCAATAAAAGTTCTTTTGATTCAATGGAGTCCATAGTTTTGCTTTCCTGGGGGAATCAACTGGGGCAGGTCCTTACAGTGGTCTTTGCACAATGGATTCCCAATTTGTATACAGAACTGCACCAAGTTGACCAAATGTCTTAGCACACCCAAGCCTTCTCCACCACGTGTCATGAGCAACACAATTTAATACTTTCCTGCAAATGTGGATATTCTTTTGATATTCTTGAGATTTTCCCACAAGCATAGATTTGCAGTATGGTCATGGGTGCCCCACCCCCTTCTGAAGCCAACTGGAGCATCTGTTAATTCCATTTCACTGGTCAATGCCAGACATTATGGCATGTTCTTAAGGAGCCTCTTGCGAGCATGAGGGATCAGGATAATTGTGTGGTAATTGCAGCAGTCCTTCAAGTTGCCCCTTTTGGCCCTAGAAGGGACACTGGTTGGAGAAACAAGAAAGTCCACTTGCCTCTTGAAACAAGCACGTTTGCTAATATTACGTGGACTGAATATTAAGGGATCTTCTTCTGTCCCTGCAATTATTTGTCCTCTCTGATTATTATGAGGATAGATAGATGGGGGTTCATTAATGGAATCATTAGAAAATTTAAAATCATGAATTTAGTGGTCCCTGAGGTCCAAAAGGTTGGCGACCCCTATTTTAAAACATAGTTATCACAAGAGTGAGAGGCTAAGTTTTGTCTTTTCAGACACATATTTTGTCCTCCAAGAGGTGAAAAGGGAGAAGAGCTGTGAAAAACCAAGTTGTTGGAGGAGTGAGACCCTCTTAGCAAGACAGAAGCATAGAAGGGAGATCTGCTTTTGGAACCCCGAACTCCTTGCTTCTCAGTACATTTTATCAAAACTGCTACTGCAAAACAACTGATTGTGTTTCTTTTTATTTAAGGCAATAACTCTTGAGGCTACTAACAGCTGATTGTTGGGAAAGTAACCTGACGATTGTTATTTATGGATATTTGTGCTTACATCATCTATTGTATTTTTTATATGCATGATCATCATTTTGCACAGTTTTTGAGGTTTGGCCTGTTGAGACATGTTAGGAGTCAAAATACTTCTGACTCACATAGCTACATTTCTTCTGGATGTTAGTTGCTCCTTTGTATTCAGATCTGGCCTCAGAATAATAAGGTAGCATTTGGGGATGAAGACACAAACAAGCAGACCAGCACTGGAGGCCAAGATGGAGAAGACCTGCACAGCCACCATGTATTTCCCTTTGGTGCTCAGGTAGGTGGGCACAAAAGTCACCCAGACACTGCAGAAGACCAGCATGCTGAAGGTGATCAGCTTGGCTTCGTTGAAGGCCCCGGGCAGATTCCTGGCCAGAAATGCCACTGTGAAGCAGATGGCAGCCAGGAAGCCCATGTAGCTGAGGGTGATGTAAAACATGACAACGGCCCCTTCATTGCATTGCAGGATGATCTCTCCAGGCTGGGAGTGGAAGTCAGAGTCAGGGAAGGGGGGAGAAACTCCCAGCCAGATGGAGCAGATGATAATTTGGACAGCAGAACAAGACAGGATGATGGAGTTGGCCAAGCTCTTTCCCAACCATCTCTTCACCTGGTTTCCTGGTTTTGTGGCCAGGAAAGCCAGCACCACCGTGATGGTTTTGGCCAAGAGAGAAGAAATGGCAACTGAGAAGATAATGCTAAAAAGTGTTTGTCGGAGAAGGCAGGTGGCTTTCCTTGGTTGACCAATGAAGAGAGAAGAAGACAAGAAGCAAAGCAGGAGGGAGACCAGGAGGATGTAGGAGAGGTCCCGGTTGTTGGCTTTCACAAGGGGAGTTTCTCGATATTTAATGAATACGAGTAAGACAAAGACTGTGGTTAAGGAAAAGAATAGAGCAAATGATACCAGGATGTTGCCCAGATGTTCTTCATAAGACAGGAAGGTTATAACTTTGGGGATACATCGGACTTGATCCCTATTTGGATATTTATCCTCTGGACACTTGGTGCATTTTTCTGTATCTGAGAAAACCAAAAAAACAATATTTCTTTAAGATACTATCCTTTCACCTTGAAAAAAATACATTCTTGGGACAAGATGCATTTTTTTACCATCTTCTTCACAGAAAGATCATAAAAAGATTATCATTTTCTTTAAAAAATAATATTTTTAATGGTTTATTAAATTGGGGAAAGTCCTAGGAGAGGGGTCAGCAACCTGTGGCTCTTTCACCCCTCTGCTGAGGCTCCCTGTCACTCAAAATATGCATCACAACCACCAATGTGCGACATTCACTGGCATGTGATTTATGGAGCTTTTCAACCCCCAGTAGGCCAACCATGGATAAATCCAAGAAAAGAAAAGTTTCAGAAGAAAACAGGACGTTTAATTCATCTACATATGCTAGTTTTGTGGCTGCGCAAAAAAATAGTCAGGCATGGAAAGGGTTTTGTGGCTCCCGGTGTTTTCTTTTCTGTGGCTCTTTGAGTGTTTAAGGTTGCAGACCCCTGTCCTGGGACATCAATGATTTCCTGTGTAATGTGCAGAATCTTCATTAAAACTACATTATTATAGGTACTGTTGTCAGCCCCTCAAATTGCATTTTGTTCAGGGCTGACATAAGAAGAAGGGGGAGCATCTGGCAAGAGACTGTTTGACACTTCACCTAGTGATCCCCTAGGAGATGAGAGGGGAGGGGGGAATTCCTGTGAGCTTAGATAGCAAAGAGCAGTAGAATGATTTAGAAGATGGCCAATCAGAATAGGAGAGCAAGCCAGGAAGGGAGGGAATTTGGGGGCAAAAGTCTATTCCTGGCTACAATGAGTCTAGGACAGAATGCTGTTCTAATAAATCAATGTTTTTTTTCATCAAAGATGTGGCTGAGATGCGATTTATTTTAGACAGTTTCGAACCTTAACAACTGTAAATAATAAATCAGTTAATCTTTCCAGACACACTTCCCAAGTCCTTCATATGACACTTCTTAATATACTGGACTCAGAAGTATTATATTCTTAGCTCAGGCATGAATGAGGTGAGGGGATGTATATCAACAGAACTCTTTATTTAATATTGGAACAGACATAGCAAACACAAGTGAGAACTACATGAGGGAACACTGACAGCTCTTATATAGCCGCACTGTCAGAATAGCTAACAATCAGGAGGTGCGGATAATCCCGCGTTTACAGGCCACGCCTCTTGACCAATTCCCGGCGGCATCTCCTGTTGCCAGGTGCCGCCAAACACAACAAGAAGATGCTAACTTTTGCCACTATTGCTTCACCTGAACTGATCCAAACCGGTTGAATACCATCACTGGTCATGAGATGGAGCAATAACTGTCCTCACCACCTCTTTGAGGAACATCAACATCTTCTCGGTGATCCTCAAGGGGAGAGCCATATAGGATGCATTGCAATCCCAAAAATGCTTTTTCCAAAAGGCAACTGGAACTCCTGGCAGTGAGAACAATTAATCAGTGGAACAACTTGCCTCCAGAAGTTGTGACTGCTCCAACACTGGAAGTTTTTAAGAAGAGGTTGGATAACCCTTTGTCTGAAGTGGTGTAGGGTTTCCTGCCTGGGCAGGGGGTTGGACTAGAAGACCTCCAAGGTCCCTTCCAACTCTGTTATTGTGGTCTGTCCCAAAGATGTTTTTCAAAAGGCAACTGGACTTTTTCATATTTTTTTTCCTTGAAGAGGTTTCTCTTAGAAGCGAAGAAGCTTCTTGGATGAGAAATGAAACATTTTCAAAGAAAAATAACAGGAAAACCAATTACTTTTTGGGAAAAAAACACCTTATGGGAAAACCATGTCTTGGACAATTGGGAATCTCCATAGACAATGCATTGCAATAATCCTTCCTGGAGATGGACCTAAAAGAATTCCTCAAGTTTGAAAGAATTCAGATCCTTCCTAGAAAGGGTAAAAAGTATAATTGAAAAGCAGGAGAGAGATTTTCTCTGAGAGTAGCGAAGCTTGTGCAATCTGTCAAATCCTCCTATCTGTTCCCAGCCTCTCCTTCATGTTTGTCATCCCTCAGATAAGAAATTGTGCAGTTTGAAAATAAACGAGAAAACGGTTGATCTTTGATCTCTTAACTTGGATTCCCATGAAGGTGCTCTAGATGAATCCATTTCCACAAGACCTGCCTTTTTCTTTGGTGACACCCACCTTCCTGAGTTGAGATGGTCCCCTCCGGACAAGGAATGCAGTCATAGCAGCAAGCTGGCTCTCCTTCTCGAGCCCTCTTGACAAATCCAGGATGACAGTTTTCCACACATTTGGACTGAGGCAGGGACTTAAGCAGAAAAGAAGAAATGCCAAAAGTAAAACCTCAGAACTAACCATCCATGGAAAATGGAGATAGACATAAACTTTAGTGTAGTTTCTAGGCTTCAGTTAAATAAATATGAAATATTAGCAATAGCAATAGCACCTGGACTTATATACTGCTTTACAGTGTTTTACAGTCCTCTCTGAGCGGTTTACAGAGTCAGTCTTTTGCCGCCAACAATTTGGGCCCTCATTTTATCCACCTCGGAAGATTGAAAAGCTGAGTCAACCTGGAGCCTGGTGAGATTTGATCAGCAGAAGTAGCCTGCAGTACGGCACTCTAACCACTGCGCCACCACGGCTCATATATTAACCTGATGTCCCACTCTCTTGGATCTCATTTATCAAAGAATGGTGGTTGGTCAGAAGAAGAGCCTGTTCTGCTGTGGCTCACACCTTCTGGAATATTCTACCATTGATTGGAGGTGAGGTAGGTCCCCACAATCCTGGCTTTCGGGAAAAAGCTTAAAACCTGATTTTTTTAATTTATTTTTTTTATTTTTTATTTGATTTATATGCCGCCCTTCTCCGGAGACTCAGGGCGGCTTACAAGGCGTTAAGCAATAGCCTTCATACTTTTGTATATTTATACAGAGTCAGCTTATTGTCCCCACAAACTGGGTCCTCAATTTACCCACCTTAGAAAGGATGGAAGGCTGAGTCGACCTTGAGCCTGGCTAGGATTGAACTCAGAGAAATTACAGGCAGCTGGTGTTAATTGCTGCCTTTAGTAGGAGGCATTAGCCCCCTTCGCTACACAGGCTCCTGGCTAGCCTGGGGCTTCCATAGGCATATGCTGTCCTTGGGTGACAGGATAGAGAGAAAGTCCTTAACCCATGATGCCTGTCCTCTTGGTTTTTAGCTACTAACTTAATTATCTTAATACTGATCATATTGTATTAACTTTTTAACCTTTCTATCATTTTGTAAGCTGTCCAGAGTTGCTGCAACAGTGAGAATAGGTGGCATATAAATGTGATAGATAGATAGATAGATAGATAGATAGATAGATAGATAGATAGATAGATAGATGATAGATAGATAGATAGATAGATAGATAGATAGATAGATAGATAGATAGATAGATAGATAGATAGATAGATAGATAGATAGATATGGAGGGAGGGAGGGAGGGAGGGATAGATGATGGAGATAGATAGATAGATAGATAGATAGATAGATAGATAGATAGATAGATAGATAGATAGATAGGGAGGGAGGGAAGGAGGGAGAGAGGGAGGGAGGGAGGGATAGATGATGAAGATAGATAGTTAGATGATAGATAGATAGATAGATAGGGAGGGAAGGAGGGAGGGAGGGAGGGAGGGAGGGAGGGAGGGATAGATGATGAAGATGGATAGTTAGATGATAGATAGATAGATAGATAGATAGATAGATAGATAGATAGATAGATAGATAGATAGATAGATGATGGATGATGGATGGATGGACAGACGGACAGACAGATAATAGATAGATAAGAATGTGGAAAAAAGTTAAATAAACATATTTATTACTTAGGCATCACAAGCATTTATCTTTCTTTCTTAGTTCTAAGGAGGAACAAAGGAGAAATTTAGATCCAAAACTAAGGAGAAATTTCCTGACAGTCAGAACAATTAACCAGTGGAACAACTTGCCTCAGAGGTGCTATTCAGCAGGTTCTGACCAGTTCTGGGGAACCGGTAGCAGAAATTTTGAGCAGTTCGGAGAACTGGTAAATACAATCTCTGACTGGCCCCGCCCCCATCTATTCTCTGTCTCCCGAGTCCCAGCTGATCAGGAGGAAATGGGGAGTTTGCAGTAACTTTCCCCTGCCACGCCCACCAAGCCATGCCCACCAAGCTATGCCCACAGAACCAGTAGTAAAAAAATTTGAAACCCAGCACTGCCTTGCCTCTAGAAGTTGTGAATGCTCCAACATTGAAAATTTTTGAGAAGAGGTTGGACAACCATTTGTCTGAAGTGGTGTGGGGTTTCTTCTGTTCTGTTCTGTTCTGTTCCGTTCCGTTCCGTTCCGTTCCGTTCCGTTCCGTTCCGTTCCGTTCCGTTCCACCCCACCCCACCCCATCCCATCCCATCCCATCCTATTCCTATATCTCTTCTCTTCTCTTCTCTTCTCTTCTCTTCTCTTCTCTTCTCTTCTCTTCTCTTCTCTTCTCTTCTCTCTTCTCTTCCTCTCTTTCACTCCCCTTCCCCTCTCCCCTTCTTCCTCTCTTCCCATTCTCTCTTCTATTCTATTCTATTCTATTCTATTCTATTCTATTCTATTCTATTCTATTCTATTCCATTCCATTCCATTCCATTCCATTCCATTCCATATTTTCTATGCTATGCTATGCTATGCTATGCTATGCTATGCTATGCTATGCTATGCTATGCTATGCTATGCTATGCTATGCTATGCTAGTCTAATCTAATCTAATCTAATCTAATCTAATCTAATCTAATCTAATCTAATCTAATCTAATCTATTCTCACTCACTCCAAAGGGTTTTAGGAGATACAACTACTGGCAGATTTTTCATTTAGTTCCTTCCTTTTGCTTCTGGCATATTACGTTGAAATAAAAGTCTTTTCTCCTTGTTAAAGTTTAGAGTGATTGTACTGAGAAAAGATTTAAACATTAAGTGACAACCGGTGACTTCCTTCTATGGCCATATTAATATGGATTCCTCCATTCTGCTTACAGCCATGATTTTCAAGGATGATGATCTATCCATTGAATTCTATAATAAAATTTATTCCATAGTATTTACTAATTTTTTTTATTATTTTTTTTAAAAAAATAAGTAGAATAAAACAGCTGTGAAGAAAGAAACATCTGCCCAGCAGGATACTAAATTGCAGAGGGGGCACAAAAGTGCCAGGACAGGATCTATGTCATAAAGTTTAGTCATTGAGTCATTTTAGTTTGAATCAGCTGAAAACAGTGTTCCATATATAGCATCTGAAGGACACCTTGGTCAATAATATTAAAGCTTTCCAAGCCACCTAACAAAATTATGAGCCATGGTGGTGCAGTAGTTAGTGTGCAGTACTGCAGGCTACTTCTGCTGACTGCCGATTGCTTGCAATTTGGCAGTTCGAATCTCACCAGGCTCAAGGTTGACTCAGCCTTCCATCCATCGGTAAAATGAGGACCCAGATTCCTGGATGCAAGAGTCTGCCTTCCTTCATTTGTAAAAACGAAGGAAGGGAGGGAGGAAAAGAGGAAGGAAGGAAGGAAGGAAGGAAGGAAGGAAGGAAGGAAGGAAGGAAGGAAGGAAGGAAGGAAGGAAGGAAGGAAGGAAGGACTTGTTACAAAGCAATGTTGCAGGCTTTCTCTACCCACTTTCAGGAGTTCGATCCTGACCAGCTCAAGGTTGACTCAACTGTCTGTCCTTCTGAAGTCAGTAAAATGAGGACTCAGATTGTTCAGAGCAAGAGGCTGATTCTGTAAACTGCTTGGAGAGGTCTGTAAAGTACTGTAATTCTAAGTGCTATTGCTTTTATAAAAGTACCACTCCCCACATTCAATTCACCATCTTGGTGACTAGGCTTAGCCCACTTGAAATGGGTTTTAGAGCTTTGGAAATCAGAAAAAAAGTCTCCAATATTTTCCCCACCTTGTTGAGCAACGCTAGCCTTGACAGAACATCTTCGTTGATAATTACTCTCTGTCTTTCAAAGTTTCCAAGTTTCAGTTTGATGGGATCTTCCTCGGAGAGAATCAACAAGCACCCGAAGTCCAGATCTGCTGTTAGTTCTCCATTTTGGTCAAAGTAGAGTTTAAAGTGGGAAAGATTCCAAAATTCATTCTTCTCAAGGAAGGGGTGGAACTGGAATGAATTCAATCCCAGATTTTAAAAGTAGAAAACCTTGGCTTCTTATCCCATGTGGTTTTTTAACATTTGATTTTTTTTCTTCAACAGTTGTCTAAGTTGCAAATATGCGTGGTTGGGGGAACAGCAGTGGTGGGATTCAAATAATTTAACAACCGGTTCTCTGCCGTAATGACTGGCTGGGTGAGCATGGTCAGGGGGTGTGACAGGCATCACTCGGCCTCCTGCACCCCCCTGGGAGCAAAAATGGGTTGCGGGAAGGGCATGGCACCACCCCCGCTTTGTTTGAAGAGAGGTGAGAAGAGGCGAGACAGTGTTAAATAACAATTCCCTTTATTTGACTGACAAGGTGCCATCGGTCAAACAATGTAGACTGGCAACCCCAAGGGGGAGAGCCTTCTCTGTGGGGGCCCCCGCCCTCTGGAATGAACTCCCCCCTGGAATATGTATGATTCCCGACCTGCGCATCTTTTGCCGTGCCCTTAAGACTGTACTATTTCAACAGGCTGGACTGGCTTAATAAGAATTTGGATGCGGTGTTTTCATTTGTGGGTTTTAACTGGGGGGCCAAACTACTTAATTTGTTTTTAAATTGCTTTTAAATTTTGTATTCATGTTGTTTTACTTTGGCTGTACACCACCCTGAGTCCTTCGGGAGAAGGGAGGTATAAAAATTTAATAAATAAATAAATAAATAAAATATTAGGCAAGATCTCAGGCAATAACAATAGTGAACACCCATTACAGTAGGAACGAAGGAACGAGGCAACAATTTCTGTCATGGTTGCTATTTATACAGCAGCTGTCAAACGGGTGGCCAATCACATGCGCTCATTTCTCCCGCCGGCCAAGCTGTCACTTCACAGCCAATAGGCAACACTTCCATGTTGCTGGGCAGAGGGGGGCTGCATATGCCACACCCCCGCACCCCATTTTGGGCCTAGTAGGCCTCCCTGCAGCCTCCTGGGAGCAAAATCAGGCCTGGGGGGGCATGCCGCACCCCCCACACTCCATTTTGGGCCTAGTAGGCCTCCCTGCAGCCTCCTGGGAGCAAAAAACAGGGTACATGGTGACTCCAGGAAGGGGCAGGGAGGGGAGGAGCCAGCCAGAAATTTAACAAGCAGTTCGCCCAAACTGGCCCAAACTGGCTAAGTCCCGCCACCGGGAAACAGGTACTACCACTATCTTCAAAAGTGAAAAAGGTTGGTTCAACAACATTTGTCAACCATATATTGAGAAAGTATAGATTGAGAAAATAAAGGATGAGATCAAAGGAACTGCTTTAAGCCATGAAGAAAGACAATGAGAAGAGCCATGTTGGTTTATCATTTATGGCAACTGAAAATCAGAAGATGCTTCTAGGAGCACCGTTTTCAAATAACACAATCTCTTTGTTGGATAAGAGAGGGTAGCACACTTTTCCAATAATTAAAAAAAAATATGTTACATAGAAGATTAAGAGCTCTCTGTTTATTGCTATTCCATAGTTTATGGATATGGACAAATGAACAAGAGAGGAGATTCTGGCTGTATAGGAAGAAGAACATCATAAAAGAAGGGGCAGTTTTAGCGCTGAGCCAGTGAACCAGAGAAATTCAGTCTGCTCTTGTCTTAATATAGGCCAAAGAAGCTTCAACTGGGATTCAGGCAGAAAGGAGTAGTTAGCTAGATGGTCTCAAGGTCTCCATTAAATTTATAAAGGTAATATTCTACGATGCTTATCACAAACCACATATCTACAGGGATTTATTTTAAAAATGCATGCATCCTTTTAGATACAATTACAGATTAACAGAATTGGAAGGGGCTTTGTCAGTCATCTAGTTCAACCTCTCGCCTAATCAGGAGACCCTACACCATTTCTGACAAATGGCAGTACAGTTTGTTCTTGAAAAGCTCCCGTGATGAAGTTCCCACAACTTCTGTTCCATTGGTTGATTGTCCTCACTGTCAAAAAATGTCTCCTTATTTCTAGGTTGAATCTCTCCTTGATCAGCTTCCATCCATTATTCCTTGTTGGCCTTCAGGTGCTTTGGAAAATAGTTTGACCCCCTCCTCTCTGTGGCAGCCTCTCAAATATTGGAAGACTTCTGTGATGTCTCCCCTGGTCCTTCTCTTCACTAGACTAGCCATGCCCAGTTCCTGCAACCGTTCTTCATATAAATTTATGCTCCAGTCCCCTAATCATCCTGGTTGCTCTTCTTTGCACTCTTCCTAGAGTTTCAACATCTTTTTTATAGTGTGGAGACCAAAACTGGATGCAGAACTCTAGGTGTGGTCTTACTAAGGCTTTATAGAGTGGTCTTAGTACCTCCCGTGATCTTGATTGTTTCCCTCTGTTAATGTAGGATTGCATTAACTTTTTTGGCTGCCACTGCACAGTGGTTGACTCCAGGAGTGGGTATCAGCTGATTCAGATCAGTTCGAGCAAACCAAATGTTAATTTTACATCTGGTTCGCCGAACCAGTAGTTTCAAGGACTCACTGGCCCCACATGCCCTGCCTTTCCACTCCCAGGAGTCTCCATGTGGCCCATTTTGGATGCCATGTAAGTGCAGAGCCCACACGGAGGCTCTGGGAGGGCAAAAACAGGCCTCCCAGAAGTTCTGGAAGTCCAAAAATGGACCATTTCCAGCCTCCAGAGGGCCTCTGGGGCCGAGGGAGGCTGTTTTTGACCCCCCAGAGGCTCAAGAAAAGCCTCTGGAGCCTGGGGAGGACAAAAATGCCCCCCCACATCGTGGTGCAGGAGGCCAAGTAGGCCACACCTACTATGGCCACGCCCACCCAGCAAATGGGCAGAGAACCGGTTGCTAAAATTTTTGAATCCCATCCCTGGACTTGACTCATATTTAATTGCTTGTCCATTAAGACTTTTAAATACTGCTAATTTTAAAATTAGAGTTTTTAATATCAAATTTCATTTGGCCATACCTGCCATGGTTGCAATCTTGGAGCTCCCAAACTCTCTTCACTCTCCTTCCTTCTTCTCCTGTATCTGGAGGAATATGCAGCATTCAAGACATGCACCAGAGTCTTAACGATACTGTAAATATTTTCGTTATTTTTGATCCGTAAAGTGTTCCTTCCCTGTTGGGTCTCCATTGATGCTTTCTGGGTGCATCTTCTCCGACCATTGACAGGAGACACACGGTTTGAAAAAGAACAGTGAAAATACCGATCTTCATACTGATTATCTACAAACAAGTAGGGTTCATATGCATTGTCTTTTGGCCTTTGTTTTCCCTGAAGATCAAAGGACCAAATACTATGGACATATTTGAGAAGTCCGTGTTTTTTCAATGAATATGTTCCCAAATTTGTGGTGATCCAGATTTTTGCTTCAATGGGCCCTGGCAAACCTTCAAGTGTTTCATGGAAAGGAAGGATTCTGCCTGAAATGGAAACGTATTCTAAGAAGTGAACAAAGACATTGATTTGTCTCCACTTAAAGAGGGCCTCTCTGAGGAGTGTCGGATGTCTAGTCATTGAGATTCGTTGTGATATAACCACACAAATTCCATTTCTGACAAGCACAGGAGTCAAAATCCTCATGAAATTCTCTCCCTTCCCTGTGTCTGAAGCAAAGAGACCAATCAAGGTCCATCTGAAATGGAGAAGCAGATGGACAATTGCTGGGTCCTGGAACCCTTCTTTGGGGAGCATCCGGTGGAAAAAAGGGAATTGACTTTTATCACTCAGAACCTCTGAAGCAGTTAGATAACTGATCTGAAAAGACAATGAAGAATGCTTATATTTGGCTTTGGATCAAGTCCCTTGGACTGCAAGGTGATCAAACCGATCAGTCTAGGGGAGATCAACCCTGACTGCTCTTGAGAAGGCCAGATCCTGAAGAGGAAACTCAAATACTTCGACCACCTAATGAGAAGGAAGGACTCACTGGAGAAGAGCCTAATGCTGGGAAAGATTGAGGGCTAAAGAAGAAGGGAACGGCAGAGAACGAGATGGCTGGATGGAGTCACTGAAGGAGTCAGCGTGAGCTTAAATGAACTCTGGGGGATGGTAGAGGACAGGAAGACCTGGAGGAATGTTGTCCATGGGGTTGCAATGGGTCAGACACAACTTTGCAACTAACAGCAACAACAAGAAGTCTGAAATATTAGCTTTTAATAAATCCAACTTCATTCTCCTGAATTTGTTAAAACAGCTTATTGTTGATGAGTCATTAGACCTATAAAAATACAGAATATAAAACACAGCACGTTATAAGAATACATTATATAAATGGAATTTTAAAAATGAAGGAAACAAGAATACAAATAAAGAATGAAAATTATACTTGTGTATCACCCTTATAATTTACCACAATCAGACCCAGATGTACAGATTTCAAGTGAACTGTTTTGTTCCAATAAAGTGCCATGTTACGTATAATTTTTGAATTCTGACAGTGTATGAAATAAGTTGTTTTAATACAAGGATCACAATAGATTGTTTTTATAATGTGCAATCCAGAATATTGAACGCTTTCTTTCTTATATAATTGAGATTGAAATGATGAAAGTGTTATGTCTCTCTCTCGAGCTCCAGAAAGACAGGTTCATTGGGACTTGGTTAAATCTTTCATATTTAACCATTGTGTCTAGCACATTTGCAGAATATAAGAAAGAAGTAATTGAGAAGCGATCTGAAAATTGGAAAAGCAAAGCTCTGGATGGCCAATACTTGAAAAGTATTGAAGGCAAAGCTGACCAGAAACTAACTTGGAACTGGTTAAGATCAGGAGTACTGAAAAAAGAAACAGAAAGCTTTATTTTGGCAGCTCAAGAACAAGCCCTAGCCACAAACTGCATGAAGGCAAAAATTCAACATGTTACCACCAATAGCAAATGCCGCCTCTGTAATGAGAAACATAAGACAGTCAACCACCTGATCAGTGGGTGCAACAAAATTTCACAAACTGACTACCTACAATGCCATGACCGCATTGCTAAGATCATTCACTGGAAATTGTGCCAGACATTTGGATTTGAGTACAGCCAAAACCACTGGGAACATCAGGTTGAGAAAGTTTTAGAGAATGAGAAAATCAAGATCTTGTGGGACTTTAGGATTCAGACTGACAGGCACTTGGTCCACAACACAACTGACATAACAGTAGTTGAAAAGAAAAAAGTATGGTTCATTGACATTGCAATACCTGATGGCGCACGGATTGAAGATAAGCAGCAAGAAAAAATCACAAAGTATCGGGACTTGCAAATTGAAGTTGAGCGACTGTGGAAAAATAAATCATGTGTTGTCCCAATTGTAATTGGAGCCCTTGGAGCAATACCCAAAGGACTACCCGGCTATTTAGAAATTCTAAATTTACTGGACTTGGACATTTTGACTCTACAAAAAACCACCTTACTCGGAACAGCTTACATCCTCCGACAATATCTTAACAGTTCCTAGGTCCTTGGTTAGGACTCGAGCTGCTGAGCTATTAACCAGCCTCAAAGGCTGTGAATCTCACTACAGATTAACCGATGATGATGATGATGATGATGCCATTCTCAGTGTATAACAAGATGATAATATATGTATCTAGTGCCTTAGGCATATGTACCTGAGAGTCCTTTATTAGTCCTGATAAATCATTCATGTCTAGACTGAATAATATTGGTGCAAGTATGCACCCTTCATGAGTTTTGATCCCATTTATTACAAGTGTCTACAGAATCCACCCAAGCCATGAGGATGGTGTCATGAGAGGATAGGGCTGCTTTGATGGTTGCCCCCTTCTCAGTATAGATCCCAACCACCAGCCATGAGACCTACAATGGCTATGGGGAAAAGCAACACCTGAATTCCAGAAGATATAAGTGGATATATTTCTCACCCAGCACCTCTATGCTAACTTTACCAGATACAGAAACACACACACACAAACCTGTGGGACTTTGTAGGTGCCTCCTAAAGTTGACATCTGGATGGAGACGTCCCTTCTTGCTGCATCAAGAAGAGTCAAAAGACTGTCTTTCTTCCCACAGCTGTAGTTGGGAACATTGGCTTCTCCAGTAGAGAGCATGTCCAGCAAAGCACTTGAAGTGATAAGAGTGTTCAGCGAGTTGTCATGGATGTTGTAGCCAAGTGTGAGATTGTGCAGGAGTTGTGGATTCTTGTTAGCCACGTGAATGGCAAAAATGAACCGGACAATTCTAAACTTATCAGAAGACAACCTACCTGAAGGTTCCCACCTGTAGAAAAAATATTCATATTATCAACACCGCCATGGAAAGCAATGATAGAATATTGTTTAATGTATTTCCTCTTTGTCAACCCTAAGCCTACTGAATCTTAAGCCAATAGCGATCTAAAACTAGAGGCAAAAATTAAACTGTTTGATGAGGATTTATAAAATTATGGAAATGGGCTTGACATGGGAAACTGCAACCTTTCCAATATTTACAAAAAAACAGTTTTCAATCAGACGAACTCAGGACTGGATGGGGAGGAAGAAATAATCTGGAGTTCTTTTAGCTGTTTCTCCATCTTTGGATTTGAGCCTCTTCCAGGAAATTAGGCGGGTCCTGCAATACAGGAGTAAGTGAAATAAGGAGGAAAAAAAGGAGAATATTACAGCTGCAAATGGAAGGAGTGCAAATCCATCATCCTGAATGACTTACAGGTGAAACTGACTAGAAGGAGCCACGTTGAAAGGCAAGGTTGTGTTTGAGCTTAATGTTGCCGTGGCAACCACGCTAATGAGATGGTCTCCTGGCCTGTAATAGCTTGGTGGATTTTTTCCATCCCGGTGCTCCAAATTCATCGGGCACTTCCTCCTAAGCTTTCCAGAGACTGGCTGGAACACCGGCAGCATCAGAAGCATCAGGAGCAGAATCAGGAGGTCCATCATTCCTTGGGCTGAATCAATCCCTTTCTAAACAAAGACACCAAGAAGATATAGAAGAATTCCAGGCTTTCCACAAGATGGAAATGCCAGCGGTTCTCCTGATTCAGACAAAGCTGAGCTTCATCTGGAAAGGAGAGAAAGTACGTTGAAGAGCAGAGCTCCTACCTGTCCCAAAACTTCTGCTAGCAGAGCCTGACCTGAGGCATTTATCCTTTTCTGATGCAAGATCCCTTCCATGCTGCTTCAGTCTGATGTTTACATCAAGGCAGTCGCTGGAGAAGTGACAGAGAACAGGTTGGCAATAATTACACCATGAAGCAACTTCTCCTCTGGGAACCCTGAAGTTCTACCAGGGTTCATGCGAGGAGGGATGGCTGGAGAAAAGCATGTCAGTGCAAAATCACAGATACAATCCTGGGGATATTGTTCTGTAGTGGTTGTGGTCCTTCCTGTCTGGACATGCCCAGAAAATGATGCTGGATGAAGGCAATTGACTTCTGCTATCCTTCAACTTGGTGTCTTATCTCCAGAGGTCGCTGGGAAAGGTTACCATAGCTATAGATCAGTGATGGCTAAACTTTTCTAGACCGAGTCCCCAAAGCATGCGCCCAAACCCCCAAAATGCAATGCATGCATGGCCCCACATGTGCCTGCAGCCCCCTGCATGTGCCCTGGGCCCTGTGCATACACACACCCACCCACCACGCATGCTCCACCCCCACGCATACATGTGACCCCACACACACACACCTCCCCCCACTCATGCACGGCAGAGACTCAACAACCAGCTGGCCAGCAGGAGGCATGCACACATGCGTGGCAGAGCTGAACTGGGGTGATGGCTCGCATGCCCACAGAGAGGATGTTGCGTACTACCTGTGGCATGTGTGCCATAGGTTTGCCATCATGGCTATAGACTGTAGTGCCACTCTGGGTTTGATGACTCTTAACTCCAGTGCTGTCTGTCTTCTAAGCAAGGAAGCGAGGAAGCAATCAGAACCCTTGAACCCTGACTAATTTTAGAGGAGGTCCTGTTTGTGATTATTTTTTTTCCGATCTCCCTATATTAACCCTAAATTGGAGCTGATTTTAAAATTACCTATGCCTGAAGTGTAATTTCATTTCCCCACTGTTCTAAAAATACCAATGAGACTGGAAAACAGACTGGAAAATAGCGGTGCGGTGGCCGAGAGGTGGAGCTCTCACCACATTATCAGGAGACCGTGAGTTTGATCCTAAGTAGAGGCAAATATTTCTCTCTCTGGGCACGATGAGAATATATCTGCTGAACAAAACTCTGCATCGGTGACAGGAAGGGCATACGGTCAGTAAAACACTGCTAGCTCCATTCAGTTGCCCAGACTCCACCCCATAAGGGATTATGGGGTCATTAAATGATGATGATGATGATGATGATGATGATGATGATGATGATGATTTAACAGAGTGGAAAGTGATTAGTTGGAGGGTGCATTGTTGGGTAAATAGGAAGAAGGTTATAGGATGGATAGAACATAAAAACCTCTATTCCTTCCCACTCATTCATTCAGACCCTATACTATTTCAGACATTTTATTTTTGACTTTTGTTGGAAGCCTTGGTTAATTTTAAGACTTAGCTTTCCTCACTTCGTCTTTGCAGGCTCGGGTTATTTGGTGATATTCTGCCTTAGTTGTTATCAGATAGTTCTTTATGCAGCCTTTTGAGAGCTGTTGTTTGTCTTCTTCATTGGTATTGTGTTAAACTGGGCTTTTATAATCTCACTTTTTAAACTTTCCCAAGCTTTTTGGGTTGTTTTCCCCTTGAAGATTCTCACTCATGGAATCTTTCCCAAGCTCTCTCTTAAGTTTATTGAAATCAGCTCTCTTAAAGTCCAAGACTCTAATTTGACTTTGTTCTATTGCTTGTACTTGCATAATGTTGATTTGGACTTGGCCATGTCTCTTTGTTTTCCTCAAGACCTTTCTGTCTCTTTGATGAACAACTTCTTCTTTGGATTGACTGCTTTTCCTGTTTGTTGCTGTTTCTGCAGAGCTTTCAGCAAATATATCTGTCTCTACCTAGGATTGAACTCACAGCCTCCTGACTGTGAGGCGAGAGCTCTACCTCTAGGCCACCACACCATTTGAATATGGAACTTGTAATACCTAGAGGTAGACGAGTCCCTGTGGATTTTACTTGCCAATCGTTGCCCACTCTAGAGGCCTGAAATTAATGGAGATTGCTGAGAAGGAGCACATCAGAAGAAAGGGAAGTAGCATCAATGCCACTTAAAGCTGTTGAAGTTGCGACACAGCATCATCTTCACTAGCCATTCTCCTGCCACTACAACCCAGACCTGTGTGGAATAGAAATACAGATTCCCAAAGAACCGTGCAGGAGATGAGATTGAGAACTTGGTAACTAACTCTGAAGATACTTGGCAAACTTACAGGACTCCAAAGTCCAGGAGATGGCTCATACGTGCCCTCTTCTGCAGGGTTGTTTAAGCCAAGTATTGGCTAAACTGTATGTTAAGGATATAGAGGACTACCAATAGACTTAGATACCACTTCACAGTGCTTTCCAGCCCTCTTTAAGCAGTTTACAGAGTCAGCCTCTTGCCCCCAACAATTTGGGTCCTCCTTTTACCCACCTCAGAAGGATGGAAGGCTGAGTCAACCTTGAGCCTGATGAGATTTGAACTGCTAAATTTCAGGAAGCCAGCAGTCAGTAGAAATAGCCTGTAGTACCGCACTCTAACCACAGCACCACTGTGGCTCATTATTATATTACATATTATATTATCATATTAATTATTCATTCATGTATTTTATTGTTTGAGTACTATCTTGGATTTTAAATTATTATGCCACTCTTCATATTTTTATTTCATTCACTTTTAAATAACCTAAATTGTAAAACAGATGCAAAGGGAGTACACAAACCTAAAAATATGGAATAATAAAAACTTATGAGCCTACAAAACAATTTCACAATCGGTTCCCTGCTTTAATTATTAGACGTTCCTTAGTGTTTAGATCTGGTCTGAAGATGATAATGAAGCACTTGGGGAAGAAGATGCAGCCCAGCAGTCCAGCACTGGAAGCCAAGATGGAGAAGACCTGCACAGCCACCATGTATTTCCCTTTGGTGCTCAGATAGGTGGGCAGGAAGGAGACCCAGACACTGCAGAAGACCAACATGCTGAAGGTGATCAGCTTGGCTTCATTGAAGGTCCCAGGCAGGTTTCTGGCCAGGAAAGCCACCATGAAGCAGATGGCAGCTAGGAAACCCATGTAGCCAAGGACAACATAAAACAAGGTGACAGAGCCTTCGTTGCATTGAAAGATGATGATCCCAGGCTGGGTGTGGAGGTCAGAGTCAGGGAATGGGGGAGAAACTCCCAGCCAGATGGCACAGATGATAATTTGGACAGTAGAACAAGAAAAGATGATGGAGTTGGCCAAGCTTTTCCCCAGCCATCTCTTCACCCTATTCCCTGGTTTTGTTGCCAGGAAGGCCATCACCACAGTGATTGTTTTGGCCAACACAGAAGACACAGCTATGGAGAAGACAATGCTGAACACTGCTTGTCGGAGAAGACAGGTGGCTTTCCTTGGTTGGCCAATGAAGAGAGTAGAAGACAAAAAGCAAAGCAGGAGGGAAACCAGGAGGATGTAGGAGAGGTCCCGGTTGTTGGCTTTGACAATGGAAGTTTCTCGGTATTTAATGAAGATGATTAAAACGAATGCCGTGGTTAGGAACAAGAGTAGGGCAAAGGAGACGAGGGTGATGCTCAGATGTTCCTCATAAGACAGGAAGATAATTCTTTTGGGGATACATCGGACTCTGTTCTCAGCTGGATATTGATCATCTGGGCACTTGGTACATTTTTCAGTATCTGAGAAAACAAAGAAATATTTATTTTACGTGTTTTTTCATGTCCTGCCTTCTGGTGCTTTGGAGAATAACTTGACTTCTTTGTGGCAGCTCCTCAAATATTGGAAGGCTGCTATCATGTCACCCCTAGTCCTTATTTTCATTAAACAAGACATACCCAGTTCCTGCAACCGTTCTTCCTATGTTTTAGCAACTAATCTTAAGGAAGATTAAATTCCTGAAGAAATTCAAGAAAAGAAACTAAGTCTATTATCTATCTTTGCAAAAATGAAGTAGTATATTTACATTCTAGATTTGTTGACAGTCTTAAAGATTGAAAGAGCTCAACATTGGTATTAGATTGGCTTTCTTATTAGTTCTCTTTTTTCCCCTCCTTTATTTTAGGTGCGGTTTCTTTTAATCCCAAAATTGTACCTAAGGGTTTATTTTTCTCCTTTTAGAGGCACAGCTATATCCCTGTTTGTTTTGTTTTGCTTTTTGTTGGCTTCGTAATCATTCGTATTTCTTTAATAACCAAGAAAATGGGAAAGATAAGAAGAAGTGGAAAGGCCCAGTCACAATCCCAGCAAGGAATTCATGGCGATGATTATGCGGAAGCTAGAAATGTCGTACTGGTTATAAATAATATTTGTGTTTTTACTTTTAATCCATGACATGGGCCATTAAGACATGGAGAGGAAAGAGGCAGATTTTATCCCTAATAATGATAAATTTGGTTTACATCCCTTCTCTCACAGTGATATCCTATCAGTGGATTTTATGGTGAGTCCTCCATTCGATTTTCTCTTGTCCAAAGAACCCAACTCCATGTTCCTCCCAGTTAGATCTTCTTCCTTAAGTGACTCTATGATCTTAACAAAGATTGGCTGGTTAATTCATTGATTGGTGTATCTTTTTAGGTAATTTAAACTTGGTTTGGGTATGTAAAAGCCACTGATGTGAAATCATTCCTCCAGTTTCGAAGAATCCAGATGTTCCTAGCAAAGATAAATACAGAAGAATACTTCCAAACTGGCATGTAGAAGTGAGATTTCCTCTGGCAGATGTAGCCTTGCCCATCAATGAGGAGGTGCAAGCAAGGGTGAATGCAGCCTGGATGTGTTGGTGAGAACTCATCAGTGTGATATGTGGCAGAATGCCAACCCATCTTAAATCTAAGATTTACAAGAGAACCATCCACCCTGTTGCACTGAATGCTGGGCAGCAACAACCGGGACCGAAAGCTCTCTCTCCATGCCATGGAAATGCAAATGCTCTGGTGGATATCGGGCATCTCCCTTCTTGACCACATCACAAATGACACCATTCGACAGCATTTTGCTGTGGCACCAATTACTGGAAAAGATGAGAGAAGGCCGGCTCTGTTGATATGGACATGTCTAGAGAGCAGCACCTTTCACCATGGCCAAGACTGTCTACCAACTGGAAGTCAATGGCTGGTGACCTCATGGGCACCCAAAACAGAGATGGGAAGACACCATCAACAAAGATGGGCCTGCACCCTGGAGATGCAGCTGACCATGCAAAGTGAAGTTCACTGATCCGAAAAGCAGACCCTGCATTTGCGGGGAGAGGAGGAGGAGGAGAGGAGAAGAAGAAGGAAGAGGAGGAGGAGGAGGAAGAGAAGAAGCAGCCTTGCCCAATCCACCATCTTTCTATCTCTTCTCATCCTTCAAGATCATTTTCTTATTCCTCTCACTTTTGGAAGAAATGTGGTTTGTTTCAATAAAGAATAACAAAACAGTCCAGCCTAGATGTGTCTTATGCACATTGATCAAAAGTAATCCAGTATCTTTCCCTCTGGTATCACCCACCTTCCTGAGTAGAGATGGTCCCTTCAGGACAAGGAACACAGTCATAGCAACAAACTAGCGCTCCTTCCCTTTCCCACTTGAAGAATCCAGGATGACAATTGTCCACACATTTGGACTGAGGCAGGGACTAAGCAGAGAAAATAGGAAATACGTTAGGACTAACGTAACAAAAATGAAGGTGGACATGAACATTAGCTCAGCCATCTCTGGGTCTCACTTAGCTAAATAGGACATGATCCAGTTCTACAGAGGAATGATTGAGTCTGTAATCTGCACCTCTGTAACTGTCTGGTTTGGCTCCGCAACCCAACAAGATGGACACAGACTTCAGAAGATAATTAGAACTGCAGGAAAAACAATGGCTACCAACCTGCCTTCCATGGAGGACCTGTATACTGCATGAGTCAAAAAGAGGGCTGTGAAAATATCTACAGACCCCTCGCATCCTGGACATAAACTGTTTCAACTCCTACCCTCAAAACGATGCTATGGAGCACTGCACACCAGAAAAACTGGACACAAGAACAGTTTTTTCCCGAACGCCATCACTCCGCTAAACAAATAATTCCCTCAACACTGTCAAACTATTTACTAAATCTGCTTTACTATTAAGCTTCTCATCATTCCCACCACCATCTCCTTCCAGTTATGACTGTATGACTGTAACTTTGTTGCTGGTATCCTGAAGATTTGAGTAGTTCGGAGAACCGATAAATACCACCTCTGACTGGCCCTCATCCATTCTCTGCCTCCAGAGTCCCAACTGACCGGGAGGAAATGGGGATTTTGCAGTAACCTTTCCCTGGAGTGGGGTGGGAATGGAGATTTTACAGTGTCATTCCCCTGTCATGCCTACCAAGCCACGCCCACCAAGCCATGCCCACAAAACTGGTAATTAAAAAAATGTAAACCACCACTGTTTTCAGTACTGTAATTTTCTAATTCATGGCATCACCTAACATCAAACCAGTTATTATGTTTTCATAATAACTGGAAGACCTGGACTTCCTAAGAGCAGAAGGCCTGTTGCTCATTCCAATGGACTGAAAGAGAGGCATGGTTAATTCTGGGCAGATCTGGACGACTTAAAAATATAACAGACCTTTCAGGGGACACTGTCTCCAGTCAGGATAAACTGAACCCTAATCCTAATCCCTAATTTATTTCCCACTGTGACCAAAATGAGCTTCATCCAATCTTGATTCGGTTTTACAGGACTTGGTTGAAACCTGAACTTGAGAGTTCAGTCTATGGAGTTGCCTTCTGCTTTTTGTGGACAAGGAACAAGTGAACGTGAGACTGCCAGCAACTATTGGCCTCTCTCGTGAACAGTTTAATGGAGATACTAAATCGCAGAGAGAAAGAGAGATGAAAGGGACTTCCGGTTTGGGAGCTCGTCGCCGCCGGGCAGCTCCTGTGTAGCTGTCGGCTTTGGCGCGCGTTAGAGCCATTCAACAGCTGTTGAGCGGCTCGAAAAATCCCCTCTTTGACTGAGGAGGGGACCAGAGCCGGCGAAGCATAGGTAGAGCCCCAGAAGCGCCTCCAGGGTTTTTTTTTCTGCCCTGGAAGGTGCTCTGTGTGTAGGCTCCCTAACTACTTCGCTGAAGCTCCGTGCGCCGTGGAACCTCTGCCTGCAGCAGAGCGAGACGACGGGAACAATCCCATCCCTTAACAACAGATCCTGCAATGAAAAGAAGCCTAGGTGAGAATCCTTTTTAAAGGGGAATTTTTTAAAAAAAATTTTAAGCCTATCAAGACAAAAAGGAAAAAAAGTAGCAGTTTAAAATCTGGACTGAAAGGATTGAAAATGGCGCTTGGCTTAAGAAGCGGAAAACGAAAGTAGAAAGTAAGAGTGATAATTAAAAGTTACCCTGCCTGGCTTTATTTCAAAAAAGACCTTAAAGATCTTAAAGAGGAAGATAATTTTGTTTGCTCCCCCTTCCTGTAAAACTGTAAAACTGGGGAGAAAGACTGGATTTTTAGGGAAGGGAGGAAGATTTTCTTTTTTCAAGAAATTAAGGCGTTCCCCAGGCATGGCTTCAAAGAAAGTTGGTGGGGATTCCCCTCCTCACCAGACAAAGGAGTCATCAGCCAAGCCATTAACTCAGCCTGAGAGTTCAATGCAAGGAGGAGGGAATGAGGATTTGAAAGTTTTTATGGCTAACTTAACAGCAACTCTTGCTAGCCAGTTTAAAGATTTGAATGTGAAGATTGAAAATAATCAAAATGAGATGAAGCAATTTGTAAAAGAAAAATGTGACAAGTTGAATCAGAATGTAACCACAGTAGTAACTGCTCTTACTGATGCTTTGGTGGTGGCTGAAAAAAAAGTGGAGGACCTGAATTTGGAAGTCCAAAAGAACAAGAAAGATGCAGAGGAGAAATTTTTTAAGGTGGATGTGAGGAGTCAGAAGGTAGATGATGAAATTACCATGCTACAATTTCGAAATATGGAGTTCGCCATAAGACTAAGAGGCCTGAGAGAGAATAACAGACAGGATTTGAGGGCTGCCTGTGTGGATATATTGGCCAAAATTTCAAAAATGGAACCTGAGTTAATTGAGAAAAGAATTGACAAGATCTACAGGGTCAACTCATGGGTAGCGAGACAGAGAAATTTGCCCAGAGATGTTGTAATCTATTTTACTGATAGAACGTTGAGAAATAACATTTTGCAAAGTTCTTTTCACACTACTATCCATGCGGAGGGCAATCAAATTGGAGTTTTTAAAGAGCTACCACCTAAAATGTTAAGAGATCGGAAAGACTATGGTTTCCTGGCGAATGAATTGAAAAGGCGACAGATTCCATTTAGATGGGATGCACCAGCTGGGATTATCCTGAGATATGAAGATGTTAGATACCGTTGGAATTCGTTGGAAAAAGCAGAGCATTTCTACCAGAACATCCTCAAAAGATCTCCAACACCACCACGTTCATCTACATTGCTAGTTGCAGAAGGAGCCTCCCAAGATAAGGATTATGAGGAAGGGATCTTAGAACTCTCAACAGAACAAGAACACCAGGCATGTCAAGTAATGGCAACGGAGGAAGTTTTAGGAGCAGAAGGTGGCTTATCAGAGGCTTTTCTTTCAGCCCTCCCAGAGCCTAGAACAAAATATTCTAGAGCTACAAGAGAGGTGGACCCGGACCTTGAATTGTTGATGCAAGAACCAAAAGATCAACGTATAACCCGTGCAGCAGAGAAGCAGAGATTGGAAAAGCAAAAACAACAGAGGCCCGAGGTACCACAGGGAGAGAAGGGGAAGAATGGGACACTACAAAAATCCGAAGCAGTGGGAGGAGCGAGACCTAAGACTTCTGTCGTTGAACAAAGCCTTAGACAAGTGCTCTGTAAGCTTCGCGAATCCTCTGATGGCAGTTAGATTTTTATCATGGAATGTGAATGGTTTGAATTCCCCACAGAAAAGAAGGAAAATATTTCATTATTTGAAGCAATACCAAAATGAGATTGTTTGTTTACAAGAAACTCATATCAGATCCCAGGACCAAAAATATTTGATAAATTCTAAACTTGGAGCACACTTTATTTCTTCTAATTTGGCAAAAAGGAATGGACTAGTGTTGTATATTTCTAAAAGAATATCAGCTAAACTTGTAGAATCGGATGATGAAGGAAGATATATTGCGGTTCAGATAAACCTACAGAATATTCAGATGCTCTTGATAGGGATTTACGCCCCTAACCAGCAGCAAGAGACTTTTTATAAATTATTACACAATAAAATATTGCAATGGAATTATAAGTCTTTTTTGATTATGGGAGATTGGAATGGAGTGATTGATACAAATTTTGATAAAAAGACATTGGCTAAGAAGGGGAATAAATTACCACAGACATTTTTTGTATTGAAAGAAGAATTACAATTGAAGGATGTATGGAGAATTCATCATCCGAAGGAACAGGATTTTACATTTTTTTCTGACAGACATAAATCCTTTTCTAGGATTGATTTTATATTGGTTTCTACTGATTTACTTGCTAATGCGGTTAAGACTAAGATCTTTCCAAGAACCTTGACTGACCATAGTCCTGTATGGATGGAAATGGATTTCGGTAAGAGGGAGAGGAGATCTTGGAGACTTAATGAGAACTTATTTAGATATGAGAAGAACATAGAAGACCTTAAAAAACAAGTGAAGGAATTTTTTCAGTTGAATTTGAATAAAGGTACACCTATTGAAGTTGTTTGGGATGCAAGTAAGGCCTATATGAGAGGTGTACTGATTCATATGAATTCCAAGCAGAGGTTAATACGACAAAAGACAACAACACAATTGGAGGCAGAAATAAAGGAAAAAGAACAATTGCATATAAAAAATCCGACTGATGAAAAGCTACAGCAAACCATAAAACTTTTGAAAGATCAATTTCAAATGTTGATAGCTGATCAGACGGCGACTAATTTGCAATTTGCCAGACACAATACTTTTTGTAATGCTAATAAGCCGGGCAGATGGTTAGCGTATACCTTAAGAAAGCAACAAAGTTCTCGTATAATAGATACTATCGAATACAAAGGAAAACAGGTCTTTCAACAGATGTCAATTCATCAAGCTTTCTTAGATTATTATTCTAAATTATATCGTAAAGATAATATTCAAGAGGATCTTATTGATGAATATCTTGGAAAGACGAGAGTTACAAAAATTTCATTGGAACAAAGAGAAAGACTTAATCATTTAATAACTTCTGAAGAGATTTTGTTTGCAATTAAGCAATTGAAAACAGCTAAAGTTCCTGGGACGGACGGTTTAACAGCAGTATATTATAAGAATTTACAATCAGAACTGGTAGAGCATCTTAAGGATTTATTTTGTAGTATACAACGGGGGGGGTAAAATACCTCCCTCATGGAAGACGGCTTTTATTTCACTTATACCAAAGGAAGATGGTTTTTCAAAACCAGAAAATTTTAGACCAATATCTCTCCTGAATACGGATTACAAAATTTTTGCTAAAGTTTTGGCCAACAGATTGATGCCAGTTATTCAAGAGGTAATTCACAGTGATCAAGCAGGTTTTATCGAGGGGAGATATATGAAGGACAATGTGCGGCAACTCACTGATTTATTGGAATATCTTGAGAAGAGTAAACAGATCCCTGCGGTGCTGGTCTTTTTGGATGCGGAAAAAGCTTTTGACCGAGTTAATTGGGACTTTCTAGTAAAGACTTTGTATAAAATGGACTTTGGAGATCAGTTTGTACATGCAATTGAGGCAATCTATCAAGAACAGACAGCACAAATGGTCATTAACGGAAGTTTAACTACTAATTTTCATATACAGAAAGGAACTAGACAAGGTTGCCCATTATCTCCATTGTTGTTTATTTTAACTTTAGAAGTCCTGTTGAATTCTTTGCGGGATTCGAAGAAATTGAGTGGAATTGTTGTAAGACAAAAAGATTATAGGACGAAAGCATTCGCAGATGATCTGGTCGTAACCCTAACACGACCTTTGGAATCAATCATCCAGATGAAAAGGACTATTGAGGAGTATGGTTTGGTCTCAGGTTTTAGACTAAACCAGAAAAAGACTAAGATGATAGCTAAAAACATGTCGGAACCACAAAGGATTGAATTGGAAAGGGTGGCAGGCTTTGAAATAGCTACAAAGGTGAAATATCTAGGAGTTCAGGTTGCAGCGTCGAATATAAAACTTTTTCAAAATAATTATGAGGTTTTGTGGCATAAGATTCAGAAGGACTTGGAAATATGGAAGAAACTGCAACTATCCTTACTTGGAAGAATAGCAGCAGTTAAGATGAATGTTCTACCTAGGTTTCTGTTTTTGTTTCAAATGATTCCAGTGCTCAAAAGCGATAAAATATTGGCCGAATGGCAGTCAGGATTAAACAAATTTATTTGGAATGATAAAAAACCAAGAGTTAAGTTTAAAATTATGCAAGATGTTCGTGAAAGAGGTGGCCTTAAAGTTCCAAATCTACGTTTATATTATGAAGCTGCAGTGTTGACACAAGTGGGTGATTGGTTTGGAATAACTAAAAATGACATTCTGAATTTAGAAGGCCACGATCTGGATTTTGGCTGGCATGCATATTTGTTTTATCAAGACAAGTTGGATAATGTTTTTAAGAGTCATATACTTAGACAAGCGTTGATGAGAGTCTGGAAGAAGCACCAGTTTCAATTGGATTACAAAATACCTTTGTGGTTGGATCTTGGGCAGATTATGCCAAATATAAAGTCACTCGGGGGGATTTTATACAAAGAGATGCTTTTTATTGATGGGGGCAGATGGAACTTGAAACCTTTTAAAACTCTGTTGGAAGAAGGGAAGGATCTAATTTGGTTGCAATACTCTCAACTTCAATCAAGATGGAGAGAAGATCGGAAAATTGGACTAATGTTACATGAAGAAGATTTGGTGTTACAGATGAAACAAAAAGGGCCGATGCATATTAAGAGGGTGTATAATTTACTGTTAGAAAGAGATTCAGAGAGTGAATTAGTTAAGGATTGTATGATAAAATGGGCACAAAATTTTGCAGAATCAGTGATGTTAGAAACATGGGAAAAGATCTGGGTCCAGAATCTTAAATTTACACAGGCACAGAATTTGAGGGAAAACTTTTACAAGATGTTTTATAGATGGCATCTAGATCCTAAGAAATTATCATGTATGTATCCAAATGTTCAACCTAAATGTTGGAGATGTGATTGTTTGGATGCTACATATTTTCATATTTGGTGGACTTGTAGAAAAGTGAAAGCTTTTTGGATTAGACTTTGGTGGGTTATGCAGAATGTTTTAAAAAAGAAGCTTCAATTTTCTCCGCAATTGTTTTTGTTAGGTATAGTTAAGGATTGTTCACCGAGTGATACGAGATTGATTTTGTATATGATTACTGCAGCTAGGTTATTGATTGGCCAATATTGGAAAAAAGAAAGTGTGCCCACCATAAGCGAATGGATGTCTAAGATGGCTAGCTTTGCGGAGATGGCAAAGATTTCTGCATATTTAAAAGATAGGACCCATGAGTTTTTTGTTAGAGAATGGAAAAAGTGGGTGGATTATGTGCAGAATAAATATCAAATTAAGAATCTTCAGTTAGTTTTTTGATTGAGGTTGAAGAAATATAGAATTATGTTTATTATATATTGTATTATTGTCTAGATAATTAATAATTTGACATAAACTAGTATATTTTGGTAATACTGCTGTTTTGTATAAAAAGAAGGGAAAAATTTTATGTTGGAGTTAGGTTTAAAAAGGGCATTTATAAATTCTATTTGTTTAAATTTTTGTTAGGGAATAGAAAAAGTGGATTGATTATGTGTAGAATATTGCTAGAGGTTGAAGAAATTTAGAATTATTTTTGTTGATATTACTATATTTTATTACTCATTTTATTGTTATGTTATAATATAATATGATGTTAAATATATATATTATAATATTTTTTTTAGATTTATTAACTAGACTTAAACTTATATATTTTTGGTTATTATCATTTGCTTAAGTTTTTTTTATTATTAGCATGGTTTTTGGATTTGGATTTAAATATTGGATTTAAATATTGTGGATCTCACCTATGTTTAATGTTTGATAATGATCGATATATACTTATGTGTGCATATAATGGAAGTCAGGGGGGGAGGGTGGGGGGAAGGGGGGGAGGGGGGAAAATGTGGGGTTAAAATTTGTACTGTAAAACTCTTTCAATAAAAAAAAAAGAATGAAAATCATACTTCTGTATCACCCTTATAATTTACCACAATCAGACCCAGATGTACAGATTTCAAGTGAACTGTTTTGTTCCAATAAAGTGCCATGTTACGTATAATTTTTGAATTCTGACAGTATATGAAATAAGTTGTTTTAATACAAGGATCACAATAGATTATTTTTATAATGTGCAATCCAGAATACTGAACGCTTTCTTTCTTATATAATTGAGATTAAAATGATGAAAGTGTTATGTCTCTCTCTCGAGCTCCAGAAAGACAGATTCATTGGGACTTGGTTAAATCTTTCATATTTAACCATTGTGTCTAGCACATTTGCGGAATATAAGAAAGAAGTAATTGAGAAGCGATCTGAAAATTGGAAAAGCAAAGCTCTGCATGGCCAATACTTGAAAAGTATTGAAGGCAAAGCTGACCAGAAACTAACTTGGAACTGGTTAAGATCAGGAGTACTGAAAAAAGAAACAGAAAGTTTTATTTTGGCAGCTCAGGAACAAGCCCTAGCCACAAACTGCATGAAGGCAAAAATTCAGCATGTTACCACCAACAGCAAATGCCGCCTCTGTGATGAGAAAGATGAGACAGTCGACCACCTGATCAGTGGGTGCAGCAAAATTTCACAAACTGACTACCTACAACGCCATGACCACGTTGCTAAGATCATTCACTGGAAATTGTGCAAGAAGTTTGGATTTGAGTACAGCAAAAACCACTGGGAACATCAGGTTGAGAAAGTTTTAGAGAATGAGAAAATCAAGATCTTGTGGGACTTTAGGATTCAGACAGACAGGCACTTGGTCCACAACACACCTGACATAACAGTAGTTGAAAAGAAAAAAGTATGGTTCATTGACATTGCAATACTTGGTGACGCACGGATTGAAGATAAGCAGCAAGAAAAAAATCACAAAGTACCGGGACTTGCAAATTGAAGTTGAGCGACTGTGGAAAAAAAAATCGTGTGTTGTCCCGATTGTAATTGGAACCCTTGGAGCAATACCCAAAGGGCTACCCCGCTATTTAGAAATTCTAAATTTACCGGACTTGAATATTTTGACTCTACAAAAGACCACCTTACTCGGAACAGCTTACATCCTCCGACGATACCTTAACAGTTCCTAGGTCCTTGGTTAGGACTCGAGCTGCTGAGCTATTAACCAGCCTCAAAGGCTGTGAATCTCACTACAGATTAACCGATGATGATGATGATGATGATGATGCCATTCTCAGTGTATAACAAGATGATAATATATGTATCTAGTGCCTTAGGCATATGTACCTGAGAGTCCTTTATTAGTCCTGATAAATCGTTCATGTCTAGACTGAATAATATTGGTGCAAGTATGCACCCTTCACGAGTTTTGATCCCATTTATTACAAGTGTCTACAGAATCCACCCAAGCCATGAGGATGGTGTCATGAGAGGATATGCTTTGATGGTTGCCCCCTTCTCAGTATAGATCCCAACCACCAGCCATGAGACCTACAATGGCTATGGGGAAAAGCAACACCTGAATTCCAGAAGATATAAGTGGATATATTTCTCACCCAGCACCTCTATGCTAACTTTACCAGATACAGAAACACACACACACACACAAACCTGTGGGATTTTGTAGGTGCCTCCTAAAGTTGACATCTGGATGGAGACGTCCCTTCTTGCTGCATCGAGAAGAGTCAAAAGACTGTCCTTCTTCCCACAGCTGTAGTTGGGAACATTGGCTTCTCCAGTAGAGAGCATGTCCAGCAAAGCACTTGAAGTGGTAAGAGTGTTCAGCGAGTTGTCATGGATGTTGTAGCCAAGTGTGAGATTGTGCAGGAGTTGTGGATTCTTGTTAGCCACGTGAATGGCAAAAATGAACCAGACAATTCTAAACTTATCAGAAGACAACCTACCTGAAGGTTCCCACCTGTAGAAAAAATATTCATATTATCAACACCGCCATGGAAAGCAATGATAGAATATTGTTTAATGTATTTCCTCTTTGTCAACCCTAAGCCTACTGAATCTTAAGCCAATAGCGATCTAAAACTAGAGGCAAAAATTAAACTGTTTGATGAGGATTTATAAAATTATGGAAATGGGCTTGACATGGGAAACTGCAACCTTTCCAATATTTACAAAAAAACAGTTTTCAATCAGACGAACTCAGGACTGGATGGGGAGGAAGAAATAATCTGGAGTTCTTTTAGCTGTTTCTCCATTTTTGGATTTGAGCCTCTTCCAGGAAATTAGGTGGGTCCTGCAATACAGGAGTAAGTGAAATAAGGAGGAAAAAAAGGAGAAAATTACATCTGAAAATGGAAGGAGTGCAAATCCATCATCCTGAATGACTTACAGGTGAAACTGACTAGAAGGAGCCACGTTGAAAGGCAAGGTTGTATTTGAGCTTAATGTTGCCGTGGCGACCACGCTAATGAGATGGTCCCCTGGCCTGTAATAGCTTGGTGGATTTTTTCCATCCCGGTGCTCCAAATTCATCGGGCACTTCCTCCTAAGCTTTCCAGAGACTGGCTGGAACAACGGCAGCATCAGAAGCATCAGGAGCAGAATCAGGAGGTCCATCATTCCTTGGGCTGAATCAATCCCTTTCTAAACAAAGACACCAAGAAGATATAGAAGAATTCCAGGCTTTCCACAAGATGGAAATGCCAGCGGTTCTCCTGATTCAGACAAAGCTGAGCTTCATCTGGAAAGGAGAGAAAGTACGTTGAAGAGCAGAGCTCCTACCTGTCCCAAAACTTCTGCTAGCAGAGCCTGACCTGAGGCATTTATCCTTTTCTGATGCAAGATCCCTTCCATGCTGCTTCAGTCTGATGTTTACATCAAGGCAGTCGCTGGAGAAGTGACAGAGAACAGGTTGGCAATAATTACACCATGAATCAACTTCTCCTCTGGGAACCCTGAAGTTCTACCAGGGCTTCACGCGAGGAGGGATGGCTGGAGAAAAGCATGTCAGTGCAAAATCACAGATACAATCCTGGGGATATTATTCTGTAGTGGTTGTGGTCCTTCCTGTCTGGACATGCCCAGAAAATGATGCTGGATGAAGGCAATTGACTTCTGCTATCCTTCAACTTGGCATCTTGTCCTCCAGAGGTCGCTGGGAAAGGTTACCATAACTATAGATCAGTGATGGCTAAACTCTTCTAGACCGAGTCCCCAAAGCATGCACCCAAACGCCCAAAATGCAATGCATGCATGGCCCACCCCCATGCATGCATGTGACCCCACACACACACACCTCCCCCCACTCATGCACGGCAGAGACTCAACAACCAGCTGGCCAGCAGGAGGCATGCACACATGCGTGGCAGAGCTGAACTGGGGTGATGGCTCGCATGCCCACAGAGAGGATGTTGCGTACTACCTGTGGCATGTGTGCCATAGGTTTGCCATCATGGCTATAGACTGTAGTGCCACTCTGGGTTTGATGACTCTTAACTCCAGTGCTGTCTGTCTTCTAAGCAAGGAAGCGAGGAAGCAATCAGAACCCTTGAACCCTGACTAATTTTAGAGGAGGTCCTGTTTGTGATTATTTTTTTTCCGATCTCCCTATATTAACCCTAAATTAGAGCTGATTTTAAAATTACCTATGCCTAAAGTGTAATTTCATTTCCCCACTGTTCTAAAAATACCAATGAGACTGGAAAACAGACTGGAAAATAGTGGTGCGGTGGCCGAGAGGTGGAGCTCTCACCACATTATCAGGAGACCGTGAGTTTGATCCTAAGTAGAGGCAAATATTTCTCTCTCTGGGCACGATGAGAATATATCTGCTGAACAAAACTCTGCATCGGTGACAGGAAGGGCATATGGTCAGTAAAACACTGCTAGCTCCATTCAGTTGCCCAGACTCCACCCCATAAGGGATTATGGGGTCATTAAATGATGATGATGATGATGATGATGATGATGATAATGATGATGATTTAACAGAGTGGAAAGTGATTAGTTGGAGGGTGCATTGTTGGGTAAATAGGAAGAAGGTTATAGGATGGATAGAACATAAAAACCTCTATTCCTTCCCACTCATTCATTCAGACCCTATACTATTTCAGACATTTTATTTTTGACTTTTGTTGGAAGCCTTGGTTAATTTTAAGCCTTAGCTTTCCTCACTTCGTCTTTGCAGGCTCGGGTTATTTGGTGATATTCTGCCTTAGTTGTTATCAGATAGTTCTTTATGCAGCCTTTTGAGAGCTGTTGTTTGTCTTCTTCATTGGTATTGTGTTAAACTGGGCTTTTATAATCTCACTTTTTAAACTTTCCCAAGCTTTTTGGGTTGTTTTCCCCTTGAAGATTCTCACTCATGGAATCTTTCCCAAGCTCTCTCTTAAGTTTATTGAAATCAGCTCTCTTAAAGTCCAAGACTCTAATTTGACTTTGTTCTATTGCTTGTACTTGCATAATGTTGATTTGGACTTGGCCATGTCTCTTTGTTTTCCTCAAGACCTTTCTGTCTCTTTGATGAACAACTTCTTCTTTGGATTGACTGCTTTTCCTGTTTGTTGCTGTTTCTGCAGAGCTTTCAGCAAATAAATGTATTTTCTGTTCCCCTCCCATCTCCCTCTCCCTCTCCATTGTGGGGATGGGGGGATTCCTCCAGGCACTGGGACAAGACACTGGCAACATTGCTTACTTGCCCTGGGATTGAGATGTATAACTAAGTATCATCAGCATAGTGGTGCAGTGGTGAGTTTGGGCAACCAAATGGAACTGAGTATTACTGACCAGATGCCCTTCCTGTTGCCAATGAAGAGTTTTTTTCAACAGATATATTCTCATTGTGCCCAGAGAGAGAAATATCTGTCTCTACCTAGGATTGAACTCACAGCCTCCTGACTGTGAGGTGAGAGCTCTACCTCTAGGCCACCACATCATTTGAATATGGAACTTGTAATATCTAGAGGTAGTAGAGTCTCTGTGGATTTTACTTGCCAATCGTTGGCCACTCTAGGGGCCTGAAATTAATGGAGATTGCTGAGAAGGAGCACATCAGAAGAAAGGGAAGTAGCATCAATGCCACTTAAAGCTGTTGAAGTTGCGACACAGCATCATCTTCACTAGCCATTCTCCTGCCACTACAACCCAGACCTCTGTGGAATAGAAATACAGATTCCCAAAGAACCATGCAGGAGATGAGATTGAGAACTTGGTAACTAACTCTGAAGATACTTGGCAAACTTACAGGACTCCAAAGTCCAGGAGATGGCTCATACGTGCCCTCTTCTGCAGGGTTGTTTAAGCCAAATATTGGCTAAACTGTGTGTTAAGGATATGGAGGACTACCAATAGACTTAGATACCACTTCACAGTGCTTTCCAGCCCTCTTTATGCAGTTTACAGAGTCAGCCTCTTGCCCCCAACGATTTGGGTCCTCCTTTTACCCACCTCAGAAGGATGGAAGGCTGAGTCAACCTTGAGCCTGGTGAGATTTGAACTGCTAAATTTCAGAAGCCAGCAGTCAGTAGAAATAGCCTGTAGTACTGCACTCTAACCACAGCACCACTGTGGCTCATTATTATATTACATATTATATTATCATATTAATTATTCATTCATGTATTTTATTGTTTGAGTATTATCTTGGATTTTAAATTATTATGCCACTCTTCATATTTTTATTTCATTCACTTTTAAATAACCTAAATTGTAAAACAGATGCAAAGGGAGTACACAAACCTAAAAATATGGAATAATAAAAACTTATGAGCCTACAAAACAATTTCACAATCGGTTCCCTGCTTTAATTATTAGACATTCCTTAGTGTTTAGATCTGGTCTGAAGATGATAATGAAGCACTTGGGGAAGAAGATGCAGCCCAGCAGTCCAGCACTGGAAGCCAAGATGGAGAAGACCTGCACAGCCACCATGTATTTCCCTTTGGTGCTCAGATAGGTGGGCAGGAAGGAGACCCAGACACTGCAGAAGACCAACATGCTGAAGGTGATCAGCTTGGCTTCGTTGAAGGTCCCAGGCAGGTTTCTGGCCAGGAAAGCCACCATGAAGCAGATGGCAGCTAGGAAACCCATGTAGCCAAGGACAACATAAAACAAGGTGACAGAGCCTTCGTTGCATTGAAAGATGATGATCCCAGACTGGGTGTGGAGGTCAGAGTCAGGGAATGGGGGAGAAACTCCCAGCCAGATGGCACAGATGATAATTTGGACAGTAGAACAAGAAAAGATGATGGAGTTGGCCAAGCTTTTCCCCAGCCATCTCTTCACCCTATTCCCTGGTTTCGTTGCCAGGAAGGCCATCACCACAGTGATTGTTTTGGCCAACACAGAAGACACAGCTATGGAGAAGACAATGCTGAACACTGCTTGTCGGAGAAGACAGGTGGCTTTCCTTGGTTGGCCAATGAAGAGAGTAGAAGATAAGAAGCAAAGCAGGAGGGAAACCAGGAGGATGTAGGAGAGGTCCCGGTTGTTGGCTTTGACAATGGAAGTTTCTCGGTATTTAATGAAGATGATTAAAACAAATGCCGTGGTTAGGAACAAGAGTAGGGCAAAGGAGACGAGGATGATGCTCAGATGTTCCTCATAAGACAGGAAGATAATTCTTTTGGGGATACATCGGACTCTGTTCTCAGCTGGATATTGATCATCTGGGCACTTGGTACATTTTTCAGTATCTGAGAAAACAAAGAAATATTTATTTTACGTGTTTTTTCATGTCCTGCCTTCTGGTGCTTTGGAGAATAACCTGACTTCTTTGTGGCAGCTCCTCAAATATTGGAAGGCTGCTATCGTGTCACCCCTAGTCCTTATTTTCATTAAACAAGACATACCCAGTTCCTGCAACCGTTCTTCCTATGTTTTAGCAACTAATCTTAAGGAAGATTAAATTCCTGAAGAAATTCAAGAAAAGAAACTAAGTCTATTATCTATCTTTGCAAAAATGAAGTAGTATATTTACATTCTAGATTTGTTGACAGTCTTAAAGATTGAAAGAGCTCAACATTGGTATTAGATTGGCTTTCTTATTAGTTCTCTTTTTTCCCCTCCTTTATTTTAGGTGCGGTTTCTTTTAATCCCAAAATTGTACCTAAGGGTTTATTTTTCTCCTTTTAGAGGCACAGCTATATCCCTGTTTGTTTTGTTTTGCTTTTTGTTGGCTTCGTAATCATTCGTATTTCTTTAATAACCAAGAAAATGGGAAAGATAAGAAGAAGTGGAAAGGCCCAGTCACAATCCCAGCAAGGAATTCATGGCGATGATTATGCGGAAGCTAGAAATGTCGTACTGGTTATAAATAATATTTGTGTTTTTACTTTTAATCCATGACATGGGCCATTAAGACATGGAGAGGAACGAGGCAGATTTTATCCCTAATAATGATAAATTTGGTTTACATCCCTTCTCTCACAGTGATATCCTATCAGTGGATTTTATGGTGAGTCCTCCATTCGATTTTCTCTTGTCCAAAGAACCCAACTCCATGTTCCCCAGTTAGATCTTCTTTCTTAAGTGACTCTATGATCTTAACAAAGATTGGCTAGTTAATTCATTGATTGATATATCTTTTTAGGTAATTTAAACTTGGTTTGGGTGTGCAAAAGCCACTGATGTGAAATCATTCCTTCAGTTTCGAAGAATCCAGATGTTCCTAGCAAAGATAAATACAGAAGAATACTTCCAAACTGGCATGTAGAAGTGAGATTTCCTCTGGCAGATGTAGCCTTGCCCATCAATGATGAGGTGCAAGCAAGGGTGAATGCAGCCTGGATGTGTTGGTGAGAACTCATCAGTGTGATATGTGGCAGAATGCCAACCCATCTTAAATCTAAGATTTACAAGAGAACCATCCACCCTGTTGCACTGAATGCTGGGCAGAAACAACTGGGACCGAAAGCTCTCTCTCCATGCCATGAAAATGCAAATGCTCTGGTGGATATCGGGCATCTCCCTTCTTGACATCACAAATGACACCATTCGACAGCATTTTGCTGTGGCATCAATTACTAGAAAAGATGAGAGAAGGCCGGCTCTGTTGAAATCGACACATCTAAAGAGCAGCACCTTTCACCATGGCCAAGACTGTCTACCAACTAGAAGTCAATGGCTGGTGACCTCATGGGCACCCAAAACAGAGATGGGAAGACACCATCAACAAAGATGGTCCTGCACCCTGGAGATGCAGCTGATCATGCAAAGTGATGTTCAATGATCTGAAAAGCAGACACTGCATTTGCGGGGAGGAGGAGGAGAAGGAGAGAAGGGGGAGGAAGAGGAGGAGGAGAAGGAGAGAAGGGGGAGGAAGAGGAGGAGGAGGAGGAAGAAGAAGAGGAGGAGAAGGAGAGAAGGGGGAGGAAGAGGAGGAGGAGGAGGAGAGAAGGAGGAGGAAGAGGAGGAAGAGGAAGAGGAGGAGGAGAGAAGGAGGAGGAGGAGGAGGAGAGAAGGGGGAGGAAGAGGAGGAGGAGGAGAGAAGGAGGAGGAGGAGGAGGAGGAGGAGGAGGAGGAGGAGGAGGAGGAGGAGGAGGAGGAGAGAAGGAGGAGGAGGAGGAAGAGGAAAGGAGGAGGAGGAGGAAGAGGAGGAGGAGGAGGAGAAGGAGGAGAGAAGGGGGAGGAAGAGGAGGACGAGGAAGAGGAGGAAGAGTAGGAGGAGAGAAGGAGACGGAGGAGGAGGAAGAGGAGGAGGAGAGAAGGAGGAGGAGGAGGAGGAGGAGAGAAGGGGGAGGAAGAGGAGGAGGAGGAGGAGGGGAGGAGGAGGAGGAGGAGGAGGAGGAAGAGGAAAGGAGGAGGAGGAGGAAGAGGAGGAGGAGGAGAAGGAGGAGAGAAGGGGGAGGAAGAGGAGGAGGAGGAAGAGGAGGAAGAGGAGGAGGAGAGAAGGAGACGGAGGAGGAGGAAGAGGAGGAGAAGGAGGAGAGAAGGAGGAGGAGGAGGAGGAGAAGAAGGAGGAGGAGGAGGAGGAGGAAGAGGAGGAGGAGGAGGAGGAGGAGCAACCTTGCCCAATCCACCATCTTTCTATCTCTTCTCATCCTTCAAGATCATTTTCTTATTCCTCTCACTTTTGGAAGAAAGGTGGTTTGTTTCAATAAAGAATAACAAAACAGTCCAGCCTAGATGTGTCTTATGCACATTGATCAAAAGTAATCCAGTATCTTTCCCTCTGGTATCACCCACCTTCCTGAGTAGAGATGGTCCCTTCAGGACAAGGAACACAGTCATAGCAACAAACTAGTGCTCCTTCCCTCTCCCACTTGAAGAATCCAGGATGACAATTGTCCACACATTTGGACTGAGGCAGGGACTAAGCAGAGAAAATAGGAAATATGTTAGGACTAACCTATCAAAAATGAAGGTAGACATGAACATTAGCTCAGCCATCTCTGGGTCTCACTTAGCTAAATAGGACATGATCCAGTTCTACAGAGGAATGATTGAGTCTGTAATCTGCACCTCCATAACTGTCTGGTTTGGCTCCGCAAACCAACAAGACAGACACAGTCTTCAGAAGATAATTAGAACTGCAGGAAAAACAACGGCTACCAACCTGCCTTCCATGGAGGACCTGTATACTGCATGAGTCAAAAAGAGGGCTATGAAAATATCTACAGACCCCTCGCATCCTGGACATAAACTGTTTCAACTCCTACCCTCAAAACAATGCTACGGAGCACTGCACACCAGAACAACTGGGCACAAGAACAGTTTTTTCACTCCGCTAAACAAATAATTCCCTCAACACTGTCAAACTATTTACTAAGTCTGCTTTACTATTAATCTTCTCATCATTCCCACCACCATCTCCTTCCAGTTATGACTGTATGACTGTAACTTTGTTGCTGATATCCTTAAGATTTGAGTAGTTCGGAGAACCAATAAATACCACCTCTGACTGGCCCTCATCCATACTCTGCCTCCAGAGTCCCAACTGACCGGGAAGAAATGGGGATTTTGCAGTAACCTTCCCCTGGAGTGGGGTGGGAATGGAGATTTTACAGTGTCATTCCCCTGTCATGCCTACCAAGCCACGCCCACCAAGCCATGCCCACAAAACTGGTAATTAAAAAAATGTAAACCACCACTGTTTTCAGTACTGTAATTTTCTAATTCGTGGCATCACCTAACATCAAACCAGTTATTATGTTTTCATAATAACTGGAAGACCTGGACTTCCTAAGAGCAGAAGGCCTATTGCTCATTCCAGTGGACTGAAAGAGAGGCATGGTTAATTCTGGGCAGATCTGGACGACTTAAAAATATAACAGACCTTTCAGGGGACACTGTCTCCAGTCAGGATAAACTGAACCCTAATCCTAATCCCAAATTTATTTCCCACTGTGACCAAAATGAGCTTCATCCAATCTTGATTCGGTTTTACAGGACTTGGTTGAAACCTGAACTTGAGAGTTCAGTCTATGGAGTTGCCTTCTGCTTTTTGTGGACAAGGAACAAGTGAACGTGAGACTGCCAGCAACTATTGGCCTCTCTCGTGAACAGTTTAATGGAGATACTAAATTGCAAAGAGAAAGAGAGATGAAAGGGCCGTTCTCTGCATCCTAAAGAATCATCACCCAGTTGAACATGGCTGAATCAATTTAAAACAGTGTTCCATATTATAGCCTCTGAAAGACACTGTTGGAAGAAATCTCCTTGGTACGTTCCTCAGCTGGGATGCAGTCAAAGGCCCTGAGAAGAAATAGACACTGAAGCAAGCTGCCAGAAAGCGGAACTCTTTAATTCAGGAAGGCAAGAGGAAATAGTGACACAGTTCAAGTATTCCTGTCTAACCAGCAGATTTGGGAGGCAAATCCATGCTTTTTTATATTTGATTTTTCTTTGATGGGTTTTGGTGTACCTCTAGCTGAAGTGATTGCCCTGGGTTTTTGTTTTCCTGCTTTACTGGTTTAATCCTGGCCCAGGGTATTTTTTCCCCCTATCCTGGGGGTTAATCCTGTCAGGAAGGCAGGAAAGAGGAGTTCTGGTGTGGTTTGATGAGTTTTTTTAGCCTGATTCCACTTATCTTGATGGCCCTATTCAGAAGTTTGAGGTTGCTTTTTGTGGTCAGGTTTTGTTATTCTTTGTAACAGCTGTTAATGGATTTTGGCAGCATGCCCAGACTTTCAATTAGCCTAAGTGGCTGCTCTTTCAGCTGGGACTTTCCTAAAGGGGAAGGGCTGTTTTTAGTTCGTGACACTGCTTTAGTGGTTCCTGGCACTGTTCTTTTGTGTGTTGTACTTCCTTCAACACCCTGGTCAATAGTCATGGAGACTTCCAAGTAATCTAAGAAAATAAAAAATGATACAAGTCACCATTTTCAATTCTTGGTGATGCTCAACCACATTGCTGCCCAGTTTAGGCTACTTGAAATAGATCCTAAGGGTCTGGAAATCACAACAAAAAAAATCCAAAAATATTTTCCCCACCTTGTTCAGCAATTTTAGGTGTGAAAGAGTATTTTGGTTGATAACAAGTCTCTCTCTTTCAAAAGTCCCCAGTTGCTCTTGGATGTGATCCATGTTGGAGAGAAAAGTATAACTGATGATGTTCAGATCTCCTGTGATTTCTCCGTTTTCATCCAAGTGCAGTTTAAAGTGAGAAACATTGCAAAATTCATTCTTATCCAGAAAAGGGTGGAACTAGAATGGAAACATCCAGAAATTTTAAAAGCAGAAACCTTGGTTTCTTATCCCATACAATGTTTGAACACTTGAATCCTTCTTCCCGTGTTACATAAACATATTTTTTTCTAATGAAAGCATAAAAATAAGACCTTTTAATTACATTTGGGGTTGCTCTTCTATCCTCTCTTTTCTCTTTTTTCACAACAAACCTTCTTCTCCTTCTTCTTTCTTTCCCCTCCCTCCCTCCTCTCCTCTTCTACTTTCTTCCTCCTCCTCTCCTTTTCCCTACTTCCCCTTCCTCTCCCCTCTTTTCCCCCTTCTCACCTTCTCTCCTGCTCTTCTCCCTTCTCCTTTCTTCCTCTCCTTCCCCTTTCTTTCATTCCTCTCTCTCCTTCTCCTCCTCTCTCCCTCTACTCCTCTTTCCCTTCTTTCTCCTTTGTTGTGCAATATTTCCCTTATTTGGTATCCGAGCAACTCCAATTTTCTAATAATATATACTTTCTTTTCAATTTCTTTCCCATTTTACCCAATCTATCATTTCATAATTGTACAGTACATTTATATTTATAATCTTCATTCTTTCAGCTCCTCCCATCCCTCTTTTCCATTTCCATTTACAATATGTGTATAAGAAATAACAATAAAAGACTTTTTTCAAAGAAAGAAGAATCTTTGTTCCCGTGTTGTCTGCTTTACATATATTCTTAGCTGGGAGAACAAGGATCACTACTAACTTCAAAGGTGGTGGGAGCAAAAATTCTCAATCATATATTGAGAAAATGAATATTTTACAAAGTTTTTTTTTTCAATTATAGGGAAGATTCTACAGCAAGTCATGAAGGAATAACAAAACTATTCATAGACTCCTTGAAAATGGGATAATTATCAGAAAGCATGGCCACGTCAAGAAGGGAGTTACCAATTACAGGAAAAAAGTACCAGAAAAAGAAATCAAATCTTCTCCCAGGTGGGAAAAATGAATACATCCGCTAATTACACTTCATTGTAAGGTTACGTTAAAAGAAACTCGCATGTCTTAAAGTACAACTCTTCTACCAACTGTTTTTCAATTTGAAAGGTTAGAGAAAATCCTTTCTAAGTTTCTTTCCTTGCTACAGAGCCGTTATGGGATTCTACCAGTTCAGACTGGTTCGGGCGAACTGTTAGTACCGACTTTCAGCCGTGAGCAAACCGGTTTGCTCCGATTTTGAAGTGGACCTGTCCACCCACCCCTGGGTTATACTCACCTATATTTGGTGGGCCTCAGCTGTTTTCCTTTCCAGCAGCAATGCAGAAGGTGAGTTTTCTCCAAACTGTGCATGTGTGCTTAGCAACCGGTTGTTAAACTGGTAGGATCCCACCCAGGGGTGGGTTCTACTTACCTTTACTACTGGTTCGCAACAGGACCATGCATGCTTCTGGCTTTGTTCACACCTGCATGCTTCTGTGCATGCCCAGAAGCTTCTGCGCATGGACAGATCACCCATGATGATGTTGTGGTGGGTGGGCGGAGCCTCCCTTCAGTTTTACTACCGGTTCTATAGAACCGAACCGAACCGGGAGCAACCCACCACTGATCACACTTCTGCTACAGAGGCATCTCTTCCTTTAGTCTCCAAGGTCATTCCCAGATACCTTATACTTCCTTAACAGATTGTGGGAATGCTGGTAATATAACTTTATTTCAGCAATGTATTAACACAGTACTTCCTGGTGTAATGATTAGGAAACGACTGGTAATTAAATTAGAATACAGAAACACAGATTAACAGAGTTGGAAGGGACCCTGTAGTTCATCTAGTGCAACCCCAACTCAAGCAGGAGAACCTATATTATTTCTGATAAGTGGCTGTCCAGTCTCTTCTTGAAAGCTTCCAGTGATAGACAGTGACTAAGACACCAAGCTAGAGAGTGGGAAACTGTGAATTCTAGTCCCACATTAGGCATGAAAACCAGGTGGGTGATGTCTGGTGAGGGGAGGGGAGGGGAGGGGAGGGGAGGGGAGGGGAGAGGAGAGGAGAGGAGAGGAGAGAAGAGAAGAGAAGAGAAGAGAAGAGAAGAGAAGAGAAGAGAAGAGAAGAGAAGAGAAGAGAAGAGAAGAACAAGGGAGGAGAGGAGAGAGGAGGAGAGAAGAGAAGAACAAGGGAGGAGAGGAGAGCAGAGGAGTGGAAAAGAAGAGAAGAGAAGAGAAGAGAAGAGAAGAGAAGAGAAGAGAAGAGAAGAGAAGAGAAGAGAAGAGAAGAGAAGAGAAGAGAAGAGAAGAGAAGACCAAGGGAGGAGAGGAGAGAGGAGGAGAGGAGAGCAGAGGAGTGGAAGAGAAGAGAAGAGAAGAGAAGAGAAGAGAAGAGAAGAGAAGAGAAGAGAAGAGAAGAGAAGAGAAGAGAAGAGAAGAGAAGAGAAGAGAAGAGAAGAGAAGAGAAGAGAAGAGAAGAGAAGAGAAGAGGTTTATTTGGCCAAGTGTGATTAGACACACAAGGAATTTGTCTCTGGTATAAAAGCTCTCAGTGTACATGCAAAGCAACAGAGTAATAATAATCATCTTAATGATAATAATGAGAGAAGATGGGAAGGATAATAATATTGATACAGCCATACAACAGGGCTGAATGTACTTAGATATAAGATAGTAATATCAAAACTGTCCTCCTTTTCTAACACAAGGAGATTTAGATTGTTCTCCTTTTCTCAAAAGAAATTTAGCTTGATGGATCCTTGTTGGACCCCCATACCTGCCATGGCTGCAGCCTTCGAGTCCATAACCTCTTTCCACCTTCCTTCTTTCTCCTCCTGGTTCTGGAGAAATATGCCGTCTTCAAGGCATGTGCCAGAATCTTAGCAATACTATAAAAATGATGGTCGTTACCAACACTCATCCTATTCCTTTTAACTTGAGTATCCAGTGGTCCTCTCTGCATGCATCTTCTCCGGCCTTTGACAGAAAAGTCATGCTTCGAAAAAGAACAGCTAAAATAAAGTCTTAAAAAATCACGTGCCACTAAGAAATTGGACTCCAGGCCATGTTCTTTTGCCCCTTTCTTCCCCTGATAAGCAATGGTCCAAATGCTATGGACGTGTTTGTAATACGCTTGCCTTCCTATGCTCAAATCCAGAAAAGTTGAGATGATCCAGATTTTCCCTTCGATGGGTCCTGGCAAAGCATTAAGTGCCAGATGAACAGGATAAAATCCATGACAGATGCAAAAAAGTTTGGTGAAGAAAACGAAGACGTTGACTTTTCTCCACTTAGAGAGGGCATTCCTGATGGGTTCCATCGGCGTCGTGTGTCCAAATTGTTGAGATACGACGACACAAATTCCATTCCTGGCAAGGATAGGAATGAATGCCCTCATGGAATGCTCTCCTTCTTCTGTTTCTGAAGCAAAAAGGCCAATCAAGGTCCATCTGAAATGGAGCAGCAGTTGGACAATTGCTGGGTAGTGGACCCTTTCTTTGGGGGCCAACCGGTAGAAAAAGGGGAATTGAATGTTATCACTCAGAACCTCTGAAGCTGTTGCATAACTGATCTGAAAAAAGCATGGAAGAATGCAACGTTATATTTGGGATAAGATGAGGTATACAACATTAAAGGTAAAGGTTCCCCTTGCACATATGTGTTAGTTGTTCCCAACTCTAGGGGGTGGTGCTCATCTCCATTTCTAAGCCAAAGAACCAGAGCTATCTGATGACAATTCCATGGTCATGTGGTCAGCATGACTAAATGCCAAAGGCGCACGGAGCGCTGTAACCTTCCCACCAAAGTGGTCCCTCTTTTTCTACTTGCATTGTTTATGTGCTTTTGAACCGCTAGGTTGACAGAAGCTGGGGCAAGTAATGGGAGCTCACCCCATTATGTGGCGCTCAGGATTCAAACCGCTGAACTGCCGACCTTTCGATCGACAAGCTCAGCATCTTAAGCCTCTGAGCCACTGTGTCCCCTAATACAATATTAGTTTTTAATGAATCCAATTTGTTTCTCATCCAGTTTTGGTCACCACACTATAAAAAAGATGTGGAGACTCTAGAAAGAGTGCAGAGAAGAGCAACCAGGATGATGATGAGACTGGAGGCTAAAACATATAAAGAATGATTGCGGGAATTGGGCATGTCTAGTCTGATGAAAAGAAGGGCTGGCACAAAGAAGAGGGAGTCAAGCTATTTTCCAAAGCACCCGAGGGCAGGACAAGAAGCAATGGGTAGAAACCAATCAAGGAGAGAAGCAACTTAGAACTAAGGAGAAATTTCCTGACAGTTAGAACAATTAATCAGTGGAACAACTTGCCTCCAGAAGTTGTGAATGCTCCAACACTGGAAGTTTTTAAGAAGACGTTGGATAACCATTTGTCTGAAGTGGTGAAAGGTTTCCTGCCTGGGCAGGGGGTTGGACTAGAAGACCTCCAAGGCCCCCTCCAACTCTGTTATTCTAGTCTAGTCTAGTCTAGTCTAGTCTAGTCTAGTCTAGTCTAGAATCATTTATTGCTGTGGACTGGAAGATCTCCAAGATTTCTTCCAGATCATTCCTTTTAAAAAAATGTTTATCCATAAGGCCATACCAAGATAACAGAATATAAAAACACAGAGGGCTAATAACACCATATATGAAAATAACAGAATAACACAGTTGGAAGGGACCATGAAGGTCTTCTTGTCCACACCTTGTAATTTATTTAAATAAAGTGGTTAATTAATAGTAGAGGTCTCTATGACTCCATAAGACATTAATTTTGATCTACTGTAGATAAGCCAATCCTTTGGGATTCTTTTCAGGAAACTGGGATTTGTTCACCAATAAAAAATATTGAAATTATTGAAATTGAAATTATCATTATTTTGGCTAGGATCATGTACAGAATATAAAATGACTATAACATAGAAGCAGCACAGCAGCCAAAAATATGTTGGTATGTTCCAAGTGAAGCCAACTCTGACTCCATGTAATTTATGGCCCAGGCTTACTCACCCCTCCCCCCAGGGTGTGTCAACAGTCACATTCGCCAATGGAGCAATTTCGTCAGTTGTAGAGATCACTCCCCTCCAGCCCCTGTGGGTAACTCTGGGAGACAGCCTTGAGAGAGATATGTCCGGAATGTGCTTTTGTTCTTGGCTGCTTTGCCGTTTTCCCATCCCTCTTGCCTATGGCAACTCGAGAGCAGAGCCAGGGATGCTTTGTGAGTTGACATAAAGATTTTTTAGCCTATTTAGTTATGCCCTAATTAAATCACGAGCCTCAAGCCAAGCTTCAAGAGAAATCCAGGCTCGTGATTTAATTACGGTATCCGTCGGACCCCTGACACTTTATGGTTCAGCTAACACATCTCATCTATGAAGTTTGGTGCTTACTTAAGGATTGGACTGGAGTGATATCTTAAATTCTTGATAGCACATCAAGCATGGGGATAAAACTTTGTCAGGTTAAACTACCACAAGCCTTTTTTTTTTTTTTTTTTTGATTTGATGGACATTTGAATCCTAGCTGACTCTTGGAGGCAGAAAAATAGAACCTTTTTTCCCCCAAAATAATTTTCAAGAATCAATACGAAATGGATTTCTATGAATTTAGCTAACTGTAACTTTAAAAACAGACATGCTATAAAGTAGCTTTTGAATTCCGTAGAGAAGAGAGGGTTGGTTCTGTCACTGAGTTACCACCAACCCACTCACTTTACCAGATAGAGAAACACATGCAAACACACACCTGTGGGACCTTGTAGGTGCCTGCCAATGTTGACACCTGGATGGAGATGTCACTGTCAGCCGCATCGAGAACAGCCAAAAGGTTTTCCTTCCTTCCGCACCTGTAATTGGGAACGTTGGCTTCTCCAGTAGAGAGTGCGTCCAGCAAACCACTTGAAGTGTGAAGGGTGCTCAGATAGTTGTTGTAGATGTGGTAGCCCAATGTGAGATTGTGCAGGAACCGGGGAATCTTGTTGATCACTTGAATGGCTAAAATGAATTGTAGGGTTCTTGTAATGGAAAAAAACTAATTTGCTGTAAAAAAAAAAAGAAAGAAAGAAATCAAGTTATTATCACCTGCATCGAGAACAACATTTTTTTCCATTTATTCACTTTTGCTTCCTGCTGAGTCTTAAGCCAAAACTGATGAAGAGAAGAGAAGAGAAGAGAAGAGAAGAGAAGAGAAGAGAAGAGAAGAGAAGAGAAGAGAAGAGAAGAGAAGAGAAGAGAAGAGAAGAGAAGAGAACGAAAATGAATGGAAGGGAAGGGAAGAGAAGAGAAGAGAAGAGAAGAGAAGAGAAGAGAAGAGAAGAGAAGAGAAGAGAAGAGAAGAGAAGAGAAGAGAAGAGAAGAGAAGAGGGAAGGGGAAGGGGAAGGGGAAGGGGAAGGGGAAGGGGAAGGGGAAGGGGAAGGGGAAGAGAAGAGAAGAGAAGAGAAGAGAAGAGAAGAGAAGAGAAGAGAAGAGAAGAGAAGAGAAGAGAAGAGAAGAGAAGAGAAGAGAAGAGAAGAGAAGAGAAGAGAAGAGAAGATGGATGGGACCTTGGAGGTCTTCTAGTCCAACCCCCTGCTCAAGCAGGAAAAACTATACCATTTCAGACAAGTGACTGTCCAGTCTCTTCTTAAAAACCTCCATGATGGAGCACCCACAATTTCTGGTGGCAAGCAGTTCCGCTGGTTAATAGTCCTCACTGTTAGGAAGTTCATCCTTAATTCCAGGTTGCTTCTCTCTTTGGTTTGCTTCTCTGATTGGTTTTCATCTCCTCCTGCCTTTAGGTGCTTTGTAGAATAATTTGACCCCCCTCTTCTTTAGGGTAGACCCTTAAATACTGGAATCCTGCTATCATGTTCCCCCGGTCTTTCTTTTCTCTAGACTGGCCAAGCCCAAATCCTGCAACCGTTCTTCATATATTTTAGTCTCCAGGCCTTTAATCATCTTAGTTGCTCTTCTCTGCACTTTTTCCCAAGTCTCAACATCTTTCTTGTACTGTGGTGACCAAAACTGAATGCAGTTATTCCAGGTGGGGCCTTACTAAAGCTTTATAAAGTGACATTAAGACTTCTCGTGATCTTGATTCTAAAGGCAACTGCTAGAAATATAAGGGAGGGGATGCAACTCATATCTCACTGAATGACTTACCGAGGTGGAGGAGAAATATAACGAGCACCGTTGAACTGCAGCGGCTGAGGTGAAGTTATTGTTGCAGTGACAAACACACTAATAATGTGGTCTCCTGGCCTGCAGTAACTCTCTGGATATTCTTTGTCCTGACGCCTTAAAGTCGGGGGGCATTTGGGCCTGAGTCCCCCAGAGTTTCTCTGGGTCAGCACAAGAAGAAGCATCAGCTGCCGAAGCACAAGGTTCATTTTTCTCTAAGATGAATCAGCCACTTCTCTCTTTCTAAACCACAGGCAGTTAGTAGAATTCAAAGTGTTAGCGCAGGATGGAAATGCCGGGGGTTTTTCTGATTCAGACGGAGACAAATCAAGTTTCACTTGGAAAGGAACAGAAAGATACATTCGGCAGCATAATCATTGCCTGCCTGTCCTAAATATTCTCAAGACTGGAAGCATTTATCCTTTTCTGAGGCAAGATCCCTTCTCCGTTGCTTTAGTCTGATGTTTACGTCAAAGGCAATCATTGGAGGAGTAGCAGAGGAGGAGTCAAAGACTGGAACAGTGATAATTAAAGTGAGGTGCAATGATACAGATTAACAGAGTTGGAAGCAGGGGTGAAATCCTACCAGTTCAGACAAGTTCGGGTGAACTGCTAGGGATTATTGGGATCAGTTTGCTGAACTGGTAGCAATCACCCCTCGTTGGCCCCACCCACGCCAGAACAGTTGACGCTCACCTCTTCTGGCCGCTCGATATTCCACAGAATTCAATGTTAAATTTATTATTTATTATTTATTTTATTATTTAGATTTTTATACCGCCCTTCTCCCGAAGGACTCGAGGCAGTGTACAGACATGATAAAACAATAAACCATACGAAATTTAAAACCAATTTAAAATGGAATTAAACAATTTGGCCTTATCAATTAAAACCCATAATTTAAAATACCCCATCCCAAATTCTTATTCAGCCAGGCCAGCCTGTTGAAATAGCAGAGTCTTAAGGACCTGGCGAAAGGTATGGAGATCGGGAATCATACGTATCCCAGGGGGTAGTTTGTTCCAGAGGACGGGTGCCCCCACAGAGAAGGCTCTCCCCCTGAAGGTCACCAGCCTACACTGTTTGCTGATGGCACCCTGAGGAACCCCTCTCTGTGGGAGCGTGTTGGTCGGTGGGAAGCTATTGGTGGCAGAAGGCGATCCCGTAGGGATCCCGTAGATGATCCTGCTAACTTTTCTCCCTCCATTCAGAATGGAACTGCTGCAGCCTGTCCCTTTAAGGGAGTTCCCAGGAGGGAGGGGGACGGGGGGGAGAGAAACTGGAATCGAGCCATTTTCGTGAACGGCAGGAAAATGGGGAAGGGGATTTTCCTGCCTGTCATCCATTCCTCAATCTCAGCACAGACTGAGGGAAGGATGGTAGGCAGGAATATTCCCCTCCCCATTTTCCTGCCATTCGCAACAAAGAGTGGGTGGGGGGAAGGGCCAGTGAGGAGCCCCTCAATGTGAGTGGTTAAGTTGGCCATGCCCACCCAGTCACATGACCTCGCCCCCCATTCCCCAACAAGCCATGCCAACAGAACTGGTTAGAAGGGACCTTATATGTCTTCTAGCCCAATTCCCACCCCAAACAGGAGACCTCCACACCATTTCTGACAGATGGAAGTCCAGTCTCTTCTTGAAAGCCTCCAGGGATGAAGCTCCCACAACTTCAGAAGGCAACTTCTGTTCCATGGCTTGATTGCTCTCACTGCCAGGAAATTTCTCCTTATTTCCAGGTTGAATCTCTCCTTGTTCAGTTTCAGTCATTGGGTGCCTTGGGAAATAGCTTGACCCCGTCCTGTCTGTGACAACCCCTCTAATCCTGGAAGATGCTTTCCTATCTCCCCTGGTCCTTCTCTTCACTAGACATGCCCACTTCTTGCAACTGTTCTTCGTATGTTTTATCCTCCAGTCCCCTTTTTCATTTTCATTTTTCATTTTATTTGATTTCTATACTGCCTTACTCTTGAAGGGCTCAGGGCGGTGAACAGCCAAACAATAAAATACACGAATACAAAATTTAAAAAGTAGCATAAAATCAAATTAAACACTTTGGCCCAAACAAATTAAAACACCCCAATAATTTATAACCAATTTAAAATTTCCATATTAAAAGAGGGAAAAGGATTAGGCCGGGCCCACCTGGTGAAATAAAAAAGTCTTGAGAGCGTGGCGGAAGGTGCACAAATCCGGGATCCTCCATATCTCCGGGGGGAGCTCATTCCAGATAGTAGGTGCCCCCACAGAGAAGGCTCTCCCCCTGGGGGCCGCCAGTCAACATTGTTTGGCCGACGCACCCAGAGGAGCCCCTCTCTATGAGAGCGTACCGGCCGGTGGGAGGCTATTGGTGGTAGTAGGCGGTCGCATAAGTAATCATCATTTACTCATCATCTTGGTTAGGAAACAATGGATGGAAACTAATGAAGGAGAGAAGCAACCTGGAATTAAAGGGAAACTTCCTAACAGGGAGGACAATTAACCAATGGAACAGGTTGCCTTCAGACATTGTGGGCACTTCACACTGGAGGTTTTTATGAAGAGACTGGACAGTCGCTTGTCTGAAATGGTATAGGACCATGATGGTGAACCTATGGCACAAGTGGCACACAGAGCCATATCTGTGGGCACACAAGCGCATGTCCACGCTGGCCAGCTGATTTTCAGGCTTTCCGGGCCCACCAGAAGTTGGGAAATGGGCTGTTTCTGGAACTCTGGAGGGCTTCCGGGGGGGTGGGGAAGGCCATTTTTGCCCTCCCCAAGCCCCTAGAAAGCCCCTGGAGCCTGGGGAGGGCAAAAAAATGGGCCTACCGGGTCATCACGTGCCAAAAGTGGAGGGGGGAGCGGGGGGGTCACACATGCATGCGTGGGGGGGATGGGGCACATTGAATTATGGGTGTGGGCACACACATGCGCAACCCCCCCCCCACTCCGCCCGCTTTTGCCACACGACGGCAAAAAGGTCAGCCGTCACTGGTATAGGATTTCCTGCTTGAACAGGGGGTTGGACTAGAAGACCTCCAAGGTCCCTTCCAGTTCTATTCTGATTCTCTTCTGGGGATCCTGAAGTTCTTCCAGGACACCATATACACCAGAGGGGCCTCTGGAGAAAAGCATGTTGATGAAAAATCACAGATACAGCCCAAGAGACAGTGATTCTGGCCCTTCCTACTGCTCTTCTCTGCACTTTTTCCAAAGCCTCAACATTTTTTTGTAATGGGGTGACCAAAACGGGATGCAGAATTCCAGATGTGGCCTTACGAAGGCTTTATAAAGCGGCACTAAGATTTCACATGATTTTGATTCTCTGCCTCTGTTTATACAACCCAGGATTGTGTTAGCTTTTTGGGCTGCGGTCACACACGGCTGGCTTGTGTTTAAGGGATCGTCCAGTAGGACTCCAAGGTCCCTCTCGCGGTTCCTGTTTTTGAGCCAGGTTTTGCCTAATCTGTACTTGTCCCTTTGGCTTTTCTGCCCAGCTGTAAAATCTTGATTTTCATTCATTAAAATTCATGTTGTTGGATGGGACCCATTGTTCAAAGTCTGTCAAGATCCATCTGGGTCTTGAGCCTATCTTCTAGGGCAGTGATGGCTAACCTTTTTGCTCTCGTGTGCCAAAAGCAGGGGGAGAGTGTGGGTTTGCACACGTGCGTACCCACACCCATAATTCAATGCACCCCGCACATGTGTGCATGACCCACCCCCCGCCCTTTTTTTAAAAAATTTGATTTATATGCTGCCCTTCTCCGGAGACTCAGGGCGGCTTACAGTCCGTTAAGCAATAGCCTTCATACTTTTGTATATTTATATTTATACAAAGTCAGCTTATTGCCCCCAACAAACTGGGTCCTCAATTTACCCACCTTATAAAGGATGGAAGGCTGAGTCGACCTTGAGCCTGCCTGGGATTGAACTCACAAGTAATTGCAGCAGCTGGATCTTAAATTTTAAATAAATAAATAAAATAAATAAATTTATTTAAATAAATAAATAAATCTTTAAAAAGGAGCCTGTGTAGCATAGGGGGCTAATGCCTCCTACTAAAGGCAGCAATTAACACCAGCTGCCTGCAATCACTGTAAGTTTGAATCTCACCAGGCTCAAGGTCGACTCAGCCTTCCATCCTTTCTAAGGTGGGTAAATTGAGGACCCAGTTTGTGGGGGCAATAAGCTGACTTTGTATAAATATACAAAAGTATGAAGGCTATTGCTTAACGCATTGTAAGCGCCCTGAGTCTCGGGAGAAGGGCGGCATATAAATCAAATTTTTTTAAAAAATGCTGCCTTTGTAGGAGGCATTATTCCCCTACGCTACTCAGGCTCCCCCCGCATTTGGCATGTGATGGTGGGCCCGGTAGGCCTGTTTTTCACCCTCCCCAGGCTCCAGAGGCTTTCTAAGAGCCTGGGGAGGGTGAAAACTGCCTTCCCCACCTCCCCAGAGGCCGTCCCGAGGCCGGAAACAGTCCATTTCCTGACTTCTAGTGCGCCCAGAAGGGCCGAAAATCAGGTGTCCGGTGCGTGGATGCATGCTGGAGCTGAACTAGGGCAACACACGCGTGTCCACAGATATGGCTTCGTGTGCCACCTGTGGCAAGCGTGTCATAGGTTTGCCATCACGGTTCTAAAGTATTAGCTATTCCTGCCAGCTTAGTATCATCTGCAAATTTGATGAGTTTCCCTTCTATTCATCTAAGTCATTTATGAAGATATTGAAGAGTACTGGCCCTAAGATGGAACCTTGTAGTACCCCACGGCTTACTTCCCTCCATATAGAGGTAGTACCATTAAGGACTACTCGTTGAGTATGGTTTGTCAGCCAGTTACAAATCCATCTGGTGGTGATGCTGTCTAGCCCACATTTTTCTAGTTTACCAAGAAGTAGCTTCAGTGGTGGGTTGCTACCGGTTCGCTCTAGTTCGGGTGCACCTATAGCATCAGTGGCAGGAGGTTCCACCTGCCCACCCAGACGTCATCAAATACAATCTGTGCATGTGCGAGCGAAGTTCTGACTGACAAACCCAAGCAAAGGAAGCACTGCTGAGACAATCTCTTAATGCAAAGCTTTATTGAGTGCATCTCTGAAGTCCATCTCTAAAGACTTCGGGCATCTGCTGGAGGTTGTTTCCTATAGCAGGAAGACTCGGGCTGCTTTCTGCCTTTAAGAGCATGTTTCTCCATGTCTCCTTTGGGGAAATACAATTTTATTCATTTATTTTTATGTATTTATTTTGTCAAGCACTGAGAAAATAAGTGTAAGTATAAACATAACATATAAACATATAAATATAAACAGGTATAAGTATAAGCGTAAGAAATGAGTATGAATAAATGGGAACAGTAGGACAGGGACGGTAGGTGCACTGGTGCAGTTATGCACGCCCCTTACCGACCTCTTAGGAATGGGGTGAGGTCAACAATAGACAGATTAAAATTTTGGGGAGCTTGGGATGAAACCACAGAGTGATGGTAGTGCATTCCAGGCATTGACCACTCTGTTGCTGAAGTCGTCTTTTCTGCTATCGAGTTTGGTGCGGTTTACCTTAAGTTTGTATCGATTGTGTGCTCGTGTATTCTGCCTCTCTTAATATTAAGAATAACAATATTTTAATCTGGGGAGGGAGGGGCCTTTCTACAACAGTCATCTGTGGTCCCTTGTGGGATACACGTAGTGTCACAGGTGGCAATGAGCACCTCCCTACACTTTGGATAGAAAGAGTTAGCCAGCTATAAGCTGTTGCCCAGGGGACGCCCAAATGTCTTAATAGCACACATTCTTTGGAGAGACTCCTTCCAAGTTCTCTTTGGTTACTATCACAGGTAAGAAAGCCTGGAATAAATTTGCCCTGGGGCCTTCCAAGTGGCACAGCCTGCTCCGTTGTGTTGAACCTCTGCTGAGAATTGAAGTGCATAATCCTTGATTTCTGCTCTAAGAAGGAAGGTGAGAAAAATGCCTGGGCTGCCTCACCTCTTCCTGCTGCTTTTCTGGCTCCTGCCTCCAGTTACCGCAAAGAGAATGCCAGCCAAATGTGTCCTCAAAACACATTTCAGTTTTCAAAACTACTACTACAAGCCTGGGGATTTCATCATTGGTGGGAATTTGCTTCTGAATACCGTTTTTCCATCCAGGAGCCAAGACTTTCAAAAACACCCACTGCTGCTTCCTGTTACTAGGCTGTAAGTTTCACCAACAAGGGAAAGATGTAGATAATTGCTTGATTTCTTTTGCATTTGGGGTACACCTTTGAGAAATAGTAGCTCCAGCGATGTCAGCGATGTCTTCGTTTACCTCACGTCTTCGTGCTTTTCTCAATAAAAAGTCAAAACTCATAAAATAGGCTAGGATTCTCAGTCTTTCAGAAGTCTTGATCGGGAAAATGGGGTGGAAGAGGAGCAATTGTTGGATATGTAACCAGACTCTAGGAACATACTACCACATGTGGTGGATATTCATTCATTCATTCGTTCATTCATTCGTTCGTTCATTCATTCGTTCATTTATTTATTTATTTATTTGTCAACAAGTACAAGGAAACAAGTAACAGTATAGACATAGACATGGACACACGAAAAAAATTGGCATAAATAAAAGGATATAAATAGGCTAAACATAACCATAAACACATAGAATGAGTACATATAAATGGGGACAGTAGGACAGGGATGGTAGGCCCACTGGTGTTCTTACACATGCCCCCTTTACGGATCTCTTAAGAAACGTGTAAGGTCCACGGTAGACAGTTTAAGGTAAAAGGTATGGGGGTTAGCGAGACTAGCAAGAGGATCAGGTAGAGTGCTCCAGACGTTTACTACTCTATTGCAGAAGTCATATTTCCTACAATCAAGATTAGAGCGAACTACATTGAGTTTGAATCTATTAATAGCCCTTATGTTATTATGGTTGAAATTAAAGGACTCATTTATAGGTAGGACTTTTTGGTAAATAATCTTATGAACTAGGAATGTAGACTGTGTAGTTTGAGGCTATCCAGACCTAAAATTTCAAGCCTGGTGGTATACGGAATTTTATTTCGAGCAGAAGATTTGAGTACTCTTCTAGTAAAATATCTCTGGACCCTCTCTAATACTGCTCACCTGCCTGGAACCCTCTCTAATGGATTGAAGTCTGAAATACAGTGAGGGTTCCAGGCAGGTGAGCAGTATTCAAGGATAGGTCTGGCAAAGGTTTTATATGCCCTAGTTTGAAGTCTAGCGTTATCAGAGAGAAAACTTTGTAAAATAAGATTGACAATGCCTTTTTTGCAATGATGTTACAGTGAGCTCTGGGACTTAAATCTTTCGAAGTGAATACTACATGTAAGAAAGCAAGGAGTTACTGGGAGAAAATTCATAATTGGTTAGAAATGATAACTGAGCAACATATTGAGTTCAAACCAGAAACGTGCCTTTTACGTATATTTTCGGAAACTTTTGACAGAACAAGCATTTACTTAGTGTTACATATATTGACGGCAGCTAGAATTCACATATGCTAAATATTGGAAAAATGCGAACACCCCATCGGATGATGACATAATTAGGAAAATTTGGGATTGTGCTGAAATGGGCAGATTAACTTTAAAAATTAAAGATAAAGAAATCTCGAAATATTACAAGACATAGAATATATTTTACAAATGGATAGAGACAAGAGGTAGAAATGAGAGGGAACTTTATGATTGCCAGTACAACAAAAATGTATAAAACTATGGATATAATATGGAAAAAATTGTAATTAAGCTAATGTAAATATTACTGTAATTACTGTTAACATAGTACAGTTATAGTTATTTTTTGTTAAGATTTGCCATTGATCACTCTCTGGCTCTGCTTTATTTGCATTATTACCCTGATAGGCACTGTATTTTTCAATAAAATTAAATTAAAAAGAGAGAGAGAGAGAGAGAGAGAGAAATAGTAGACCTAGTGATGTTAGAGATGTCTTAGTTTACTTCACGCCTTCATGCTTTTCTCAATAAAAAGTCAAAACATTCATAAACGTCCAACCCTCTTCTTAGGCAGGAAACCCTATACCACTTCAGACAAATGGTTATCCAACCTCTTCATAAAACCTTCCAGTGTTGGAGCATTCACAACTTCTGCAGGCAAGTTGTTCCACTGATTAATTGTTCTAACTGTCAGGAAATTTCTCCTTAGTTCTTCTCTCCTTGATTAGTTTCAACTCCTTGCTTCTTGTCTTGCCCTCAGATTTCCAGGCCCTGGAGGAAAATGAAGGAGTGGGGGAGAATAGAGGGATACAGAGAAACAGCCTTTTGTTCACAAATTTTATTTGTTTGTTTGTTTGTTTGTTTATTAGATTTATATACCGCCCTTCTCCCAAACGGGACTCAGGGCGGTGAACAGCCAAAATTTAAAATACATATAATACAAAAGTTAATAAAGCTAAAAAAATAAATTAAATCAACGGCCACCCAATTTAAAACCCTGAGTTTCTAACATTAATAATTCCCATTAAAAAACCATTTAGGCTAGGCCGGCTTGGTGGAATAAATAAGTCTTTAAGGCCTTATGGAAAGTACAGAGGTCCGGGATCAGTCGTATTCCAGGAGGTAGCTCATTCCACAGGGCGGGTGCTCCCACAGAGAAGGCTCTCCCCCTGGGGGCTGCCAGTCGACATTGCTTGACCGATGGCACCCTGAGGAGGCCCTCTCTGTGAGAGCGTACTAGCCAGTGGGAGATTATCAGCAGCAACAGGCGGTCTCGCAAGTACCCTGGCCCTAAGCCATGGAGCACTTTGAAGGTGAGATGAGCACCTCACCTTTATGAAAGAGCATCTCATTTTTCCTCCCCTATTTGGGACTTATTGCTCTAAACCAAATGCAAATTAATAACCAAGGCAATGCAATCCTCATTAGTTTTCCCTCAATGTTCCCCAATGTTTTTTCTCACTGTAGTCCTATACCCAAGAATTACCAGCAGTTCATGGCGTTGGCATTTGCAGTCATAGAAGTCTGCAAAGGTTTGAATTTCCTCCCCAACATCACCCTTGGCTTCCACATCTCTGACAACTGCCAGTTTGAGATCACGGTTTCCGTAATCAGCCTCTCCCTGCTCTCCACACAGGGGCTTCTAGTTCCAGGTTACAAATGTGACAGGCAGGACACCTTGCTGTCTGTCGTCGGAGGGGACAACTCCAAATCCTCCAAGCAGATGGCCTCCCTTTTCAGCATCTTCAAGGTCCCACAGGTAAGGGCAGGGGTGAAGTCTAAAATGTGTTACTACCGGTTCTGTGGGCGTGGATTGGTGGGGGGGGGTGTAATGTGACTGGGTGGGCATGGCCAATTTTTTTTTTTTACTTTTAAAACCATTTTTTTACATGTAAAACCGTGTAAAAAAATGCTTTCAAAAGACTCTGAAGATCCCAGCTGAGTTGCTTGGATCGTCAGAGCTTGGATCGTCAGAGCCATTTAAAAGCAAAAAAAGGTTTTTTCTTTTAAATGGCTCTGACGATCCCAGCTGAGTTGCCTGATCGCCAGGCAACTCAGCTGGGATCCTCAGAGTTTGGATCATCAGAGCCATTTAAAAGGAAAAAAAGGCTCTGATGATCGAGTGGCTCAGCTGGGCATGGGGGGCCGAGGCAGGGATTTTTGCTACCGGTTTTCCGAACTGCCCACCGCCATCGCTACCTACTTGCCCGAGCTGGTCCGAACTGGGAGCATTTCACCACTGGGTAAGCGGTTCCATTGGATGCGGCATGGAGTAGATAAACAACAAAACTGCACAAAGAAGCCAAAGGGAAAACCATCAAGAGGAATTCCTTCCAAGCCCATTCTTCATAAAGGTGTAGCTATGTTCCCTTGACGTCAGAGTTGTCATAACCAGGCAAAAGACGTAACGAGTGGATGTCTATGGAGATTCTCAGTCATCCAAGTCCTGGTTGTCGCAAAGGTGCTTTTTCAAGAGGCAACTAGACTTTCTGGTTTTTCTTTGAAGGCATTTCGCTTCTCATCTAAGAAGCTTCTTCAGCTCTCAAAGAAAAAAACCAGAAAGTCCAGTTGCCTCTTGAAAAAGCATCTTTGGGGTAACTGGTGGGTCTACCTAAAGACCCATCAGATTTGAGTGGCCACTCAAATTGAGTCAGCCTGGTTTGTGAGGCAATCAACCACACAATGGTGACTCCTAAAATCAGCATAACTTTACTTTGTCTTTAAAAGAAAAAAAAATCTCACTTTTTCCAGCTGGGTGTTGGCTTTGAGTTCTCTCAGGGGGAGAGAAGAGTTTGTCCTTCCTTCTTCCGGATTAATCCCCATGAATCTCCTCAGTGTGTGGGTTTAGTGCAGCTTCTCCTGCATTTCCAGTGGAACTGGGTTGGGCTGGTGGCCTCAGACAATGACAATGGAGAACGTTTCATCTCAACCCTGACTCCAATGCTCAAGGAGAAGGACATCTGCTTGGCCTTCACTCAAATGTTGGAATCTGGTGGCACCACTGTTATAATGACGACATTGCTTCGTACTTTCAAAAGTTGGCTTAAAGCTGAAGTGATTATTCTGTTTGGAGATTCCAGTAGTATTAAAAAAGTTCAAACCTATCTTGTTATGTATGAAAAGCTTCAAAAAGCAACTTTTGAAAAAGTTTGGATCTTATCTTCCCATTGGAAATTTAGTGTGGTAAGACATCAACATTTTTTGAGAATTGTAAAGCCCTTCCATGGGACCTTGCATATTAGGGACCACAGTGTTGAGATCTCAGAATTCAGCAACTTCCTCCAGTCCTTAGACCCTTTCAACCCACAAGGGGACATCTTTCTGCCATTCTGGTGGGAAACGATCTTTGACTGTGAAATCCAGAAACCAGGACAAACCTCTCAAATGGGGAAACAGCAATGTACAGGAAAGGAGAATTTACAGAATCTGCCATCTTACATTTTTGAAACGAGCATGACAGGTGAAAGTTACAATATCTACAATGCTGTTTATGCTGTGGCACACGCATTACATGCGATGCTTGGATCTGGAACCCGACCAGCCATGATGAGGCTTGGAAAGAGGATCTCCAAAATCCAGTCATGGCAGGTAATCTCCATGGTTTTATCCAGTTCACAGATCTTTAGAGAGGAAGCTCCGCATATGTATTTTTCCTAAAGTATTTTAAGTTAAAGTATTTTAACTATTAATCTTCTCATCGTTCCATCACCCATCTCCTTCCACTTATGACTGTATGATTGTAACTTTGTTGTTTGTATCCTTACGATTTATATTGATATTGTTTCCTGATTGCTTATTTCTTCCCTATGACTATCATTAAGTGAGATACCTTATGATTCTTGACGAAAGTATCTTTTCTTTTGTGTACACTGAGAGCATATGCACCAAGACAAATTCCTTGCGTGTCCAATCACACTTGGCCAATAAAAAAATTATATTCTAAAATATTTTAAACATTTTAATTACTTGTTAAATATTTGTATAATGAAATATAAACGAATCAAAGATGACTAGGGAACTGGAGGCTAAAACACATAAAGAACGGTTGCAGGAACTGGGTATGTCTAGTTTGATGAAAAGAAGGACTAGGGGTGACGTGATAGCAGTGTCCCAATATCTCAGGGGCTGCCCCAAAGAACAGGGAGTCAAGCTATTCTCCAAAGCACATGAGGGCAGGACAAGAAGCAATGGGTGGATGGCATTTAATTTCATTGTACGAGTTGCAATGACAATAAACTAAAGTAAATAAGTAAGTAAGGTGTTCACTGATTCATTGCTTGATTATCTTTTCCAGAATCTTCCCTGGTATTGAGGTCAGGCTGATAGGTCTGTAGTTTCCAGGATCTATTTTTTTTCCTTTTTTTGAAGATGGGAATTATATCAGCTCTTTTCCAATCCTCTGGGAGTCCCCCTGTGCTACAGGATCTTTGAAAGATATAGTTCAGTGGTTCTGAGATCTCGTCTGCCAGTTCCTTCAGAACCTTGGGATGTAATCCATCTGGTCCTGGTGATTTGAACTCATCTAGGGTAGACAGGTGCTCACTTACTATTTTCTTCCCTATTTTAACTTGTGTTCCTAATCTGTTTTTTGTGGTGCTGTTTTTGATAGGTTGGACTGCTTTTTCTCTTTGTGTAAAGACAGGTGCAAAAAAAAGTTAAGTAGTTCTGCTTTCTCCCTGTTGCTTGTCACCTCCTTGCCACTTTCTCCCAGCAATGGACCAATTGTTTCCTTGACTTTTTTCTTGTTTTTAACAGGTTGGAAGAAGCTTTTTTGTTATTTTTTTTTTTACTTTTGTCACTTTGTTCATTGTGAGCCTTAGCTTTCCTCACTTCATCTTTGCAGGCTCGGGCTATTTGCTGATATTCTGCCTTAGTTATTTGCCCCTCTTTCCACTTTTTATACTTGTCCTTTTTGTCTTTCAATTTGTCAGAGAGTTCTTTATGCAACCATGCTTGTTTCTTTTGAGAGCCGTTATTTTTCTTCTTTATTGGTATTGTGCTAGACTGGGCTTTTATAATATCACTTTCCAAAATTTCCCAAGCTTCTTGTATTTTTTTTCCCCTTGAGGATTCTCATCCATGGAATCCTTCCCAAGCTCTCTTTAAGTTTATTGAAATTAGCTCTCTTAAAGCCCAAGACTCTAGTTTGACTTTGTTCTATTTGCTTCTGCTTGCATAATGTTGAATTCCAATATTGCATGATCACTCACCCCCAAGGTTCCTGTAGCTTCAACGCCTTCCATCATTTCTTATTGGGTTGCAGAACCAAACCAGACAGTTATAGAAGTGCAGATGACAGACTCAATATTCCTCTTTAGAACGATATCAGCAGCTCCTTGGCAGCCTGAGCTTTCTGAGTTGGCGGAGGAAGAATATTCTTTGTTGTGCTTTTTTGATGACATTTTTTTATGTTAGGTGTCCATTTTAAGTCTTGAGATATTATAGAAACTAGAAACTTGAAGGTCTCTACTGTTGATACTCTGTTGTCTAGTATTGTGAGTGGTGGTAGTGTGGGAGGGCTTCTCCTAAAATCTACTATCATTTCTACAGTTGTAAGTGTGTTCCAGCCACACCGTAAGGCTAGTTGTTCAACCTCTGATTTTCAATAGCTAACCTATTTGTTCCTTGCCCCACCCCCGCCCCTCCTAACCTGGTGACTCAGCCAATCAGCATTTTACTTCTGCTCCAGGGATGGGTTCTAAAATTTTTTACCACCAGTTCTGTAGGCGTGGCTTATTTTGTGGGCGTGGCTTTATGGTCATGTGACAATTATTTAGGATTTAGCAGAGGTACTGGTCTATCAGGCTTTTAACTGCTTGCAGAGCTGTACCAATCTACCCATTTATTTTTTGCAGGCACTAGTCTACTCATGTATTTTTGCAGGCACTGGTCTAGCCATTTGCTTTCTTTTAACACTGATCAGCTGTAGGGTGGCCCTTTGAAGCCCTGCAGCAAGAGTTTAAACAGTTTTTTTTCCCTCTAGCCATCAGCCTCTACCATTGCCTCTGCCATTAGCTTCTACCAGTGATCTCACTTCTGTTATCTTGTTTTTTGTATAACTCGGTGCCTGGTGCATATCTCAAGAAGCAGGGTATGTCATGGATTGGCAGGGTTACATTGGGCAAATACATGTGTTGCTAAGCATTCAACCCCCCTGTTCCTTGCTGCATGGCCAATGCAGGGCTACAAGGAAGACATGGGCCAGAGGGCCAGAATTGGGGACTAAGCTGATGCCTCTGAAGGTATAAAAGGACATCATACCTTCCTCAAGGTGTGGCTATTCCTTACATGCATTGTGTCTGTGTGTTCTGGATATAGTTTCACCCAGTATTTTGTTTTGGCCAAAAAATAAAATCTGCTTCTTTTTGCAAACCTCATCTGGAATCTCTCTCTCTTTGGCATCTCAGTGGTTCCGGGAAACTCCTGGGACCTTACAGTAACATAGTAAGCCAATTACCCAGTAGAGAAACTGGCCCTTCAGGGCATTAAAACTGCCATTCTATCAGAGGTCCCAGTTACTCCAATTTCTGAAGGTCTTTTTTTCTTTCAGCTTCTTCCCTATTTGAGGAATGTCCAGTTCAACAACAGTGCTGGAGATGAAATCTCCTTCTCAGAAAATGGACTGGGATCTGGTCGTTATAATCTTCTCAATTGGGTTCTTTTCCCCAATCTTTCTTTTGTCCCTGTGAAAATTGGCCAAATAGATCCCGGAGCTTCCCCAGGCCAGGATTTCACTATCAACTCTGATTCAATGATTTGGGCCACAAAGGTGGGTTGGAAGAAAATATCTGAATTCTGAGATAGACTTGTTTCTCTCCTAGGAACGCAGGATGTCATCTTCACTGGGGTGGGAGGGAGGGATGTATTGAATCAGAAAATAGGATAGCTGTGCTGTGAAAGTTTTGTTTTTTGGGCAAAAGGTTCAAGTCTGATTTGTGCCATATCCAATAAGTGTTGGGAACAGAAAAAAAGAATGCAATAAAAGAAAGAAACAGTGAACTCTGTGAATCATTCTTGTTTAGTTTAAATGTTATGATTGGGTTTTTTAAGAAAAAGCTGTAGCTCAAAGCTGTAGTGCAAGAATATAATTCTTCTCTGTCAGGGTAATGATTTAACAGCTGACCAGCTGCTACAATGATGTAATGCTGGGAATGAGTCAGCAAGGTTTTTGGGCTAATATCACTTTAAGAGCCTGTAATAAGAAGAGGCCCTGTTGGGGTGTATCTCTCTCTTCGTGTGTGCTTCCATGCTGTAATTGCTGATTGCTGTTTGTTTGAGGTCTGACTAGAGTACATGTATATATATATTCTTTGTAGATGAAATCACAGATGCTTCATGAATAGCAATTCATGGACATGCCTTGTCTGCAATAGGAGCAAGAATTCAGATGTGGGAGTAGAAGGGGATCTCATCAAATTTGCAGGAGATTCCAAACTCGCAGGAATAGCCCACACCCTAGATCAGGGGTTTCAAACTCACAGCCCATAAGCCAGATGCGTAACGTGCTGGACACCACCCACCCCCAGTTTAGCAAAGGGGGGAAAGTCATGATATGTCACATGATGACAACTTGACATTGTGAGTTTGACACCCGTGCCCTAGATAGGCTCAAGATCAAGATGGATCTGGACAGACTTGAACTTTGAGCCCTATCTAACAAAATGAAATCCAATGTGAAAGAGCCTTGGTGGCGCAGCAGACTAAAGTGCTGTTAAGTAGCACCAGCTGCATGCAATTACTGCAAGTTCAACTCTCACCAGGCTCAAGGTTGACTCAGCCTTCCATCCTTCCGAGGTAGGTAAAATGAGGACCCGGATTATGGGGGCAATAAGATGACTTTGTATAAAAAAGAACACCGCTTAGGGGAGGCCGAAAGCCCTACTAAGCAGGTATATACAAAAGTATGGAGGCTATTGCTTAATGCATTGTAAGCCGCCCTGAGTCTCCGGAGAAGGGAGGCATATAAATCGAACCAAATAAATAAATAATGTAGAGAAAAATAAAGTCTTACATTTAGGCAAGAAAACTCAAAGTACACATATAGACTGGGTGAAACCAGACTTAAGAGTAGTAACTGTGAGAGGGGTCTTGGAGGGATCTTACTCAGCTAATGACACAGAAATCACTTAACAACATCAGTAGGGACTACTGGATCTGTCACTACTTTGTGGGGCAATCACATGTACTTTCTGTTAACTAACATTTGATTAGCAACAAAGGTGCCAGTTCCAATCAGGATCATGAAAAAGGGACCATTTGTATCTGCCTTACCTGCAGATTACCTGCAACTGGTTTGAATCCCACAGGACCTCTTCGTGGTTAATGCTACATGATGGTGATCCAGTTCTTCTAAAGACATTCTGAAGATGGAGATGCCACTGTGAAAATCAATATATGATGCATGCTTAAACTATAGACCATCTCAAGCATTTCTCTTTTCTCTCTTAGAAGAAGCCCATTGCCAGGTGTGGCATGAAAAGATGCCAGGCAGGAGAGAAGAAAAGTGTTCCAGAGGGCGAGCCAGTTTGCTGCTACCAATGTGCCCCTTGTCCAGAAGGGACCATTTCTAATCAGACAGGTAGTGCAGACTTCAAATGTAGATCTTCCTGGATCAAGGAAGCCATTTAGTAGATGGCTTTAGTAGATGGAAGCCATTTAGGAGCCTGAGTAGTGTAGGGGAGTAATGCCTCCTACAAAGGCAGCATTTAAGATCCAGCTGCTGCAATTACTTGCAAGTTCAATCCCAGGCAGGCTCAAGGTCAACTCAGCCTTCCATCCTTTATAAGGTGGGTAAATTGAGGACCCAGTTTGTTGGGGGCAATAAGCTGACTTTGTATAAATATAAATATAAATATAAATATACAAAAGTATGAAGGCTATTGCTTAACGGACTGTAACCCGCCCTGAGTCTCCGAAGAAGGGTGGCATATAAATCAAATTTTTAAAAAAATCACATCACATCACATCACATCACATCACATCTATTCTATTCTATTCTATTCTATTCTATTCTATTCTATTCTATTCTATTCTATTCTATTCTATTCTATTCTATTCTATTCTATTCTATGCCATGCCATGCCATGCCATGCCATGCCATGCCATGCCATGCCACGCCATTCTACACTCTCTACTCTCTACTCTCTACTCTCTATTCTCTACATTCTACATTCTACCTTAAACTGTCTACTGTTGACCAAGTGGTGAAATTCAATTTTTTTTTACTACCAGTTCTATCGGCGTGGCTTGATGGGCATGGTGTGTCTTGGTGGGCATGGCAGGGGAAGTATACTGCAAAATCTCCATTCCCACCACACTCCAGGGGAAGGATACTGCAAAATCTCCATTTCCACCCCACTCTGGGGCCAGCCAGAGGTGATATTGGCCAGTTCTCTGAACTGCTCAAAATTTCCGCTACCAGTTCTCCAGAACCTGTCAGAACCTGCAGGATTTCACCCCTGTGCTGACCTGACCCCCATTTCTAAGAGGTCTGTAAAGGGGGCATGCATAAGCACTGTGCCTACCGTTGTGCCTACCGTCCCTGTCCTACTGTTCCCATTTATTGGTATTAATTTCCTTCGTTCATGTCCATGTTCATATTCATACCTGCTATCTTGTACATGTTTGACAAACTAAAAACAAAACAAAAAACCATCCACCTCAAGAATCCAAATGAAAGTCCAGGCACATTCCCATTTCCAAAAATCTTACTGTTTACTAAACACACTGCATGGTAATATTGGGGCAAAACTAACTCTGGAGTTCCCAAACACCACTTAAACCACTGAATTATTTTATTTTATTTATTTTATTATTAAAATGTTTATGCCGCCCTTCTCCTGTGGGACCCAGGGCAGCTCACATAGATTAAAACAACAGAGATAAAAACCAGCATACTAAAAATCAGTCAAATTTAAAAACCCCAAGAATTAAAAGCCCCTAACTGGTCAGCGAATTTGGTGAAAGAGCCATGTCTTCAAGCCAATACGGAAAGTGAGATCAGGAACCGTCCGGAGCTCGGTGGATAATCCATTCCAGAGCGTTGGTGCGGCCATAGAGAACACTCTCATTCTGGGGGTCACCAGCCAACATTATCTGGCAGACAGCACCCAGAGGAGGGCAGCCCTATGAGAGCGCACAGGGCGGTGGGAGGCCGGTAGAAGATGCCCCTGCAGGTACCTTGGGCCTATGCCATGAAGGGCTTTATAGGGAAGTACCTATAAACAACAATTAAACAACAATTCTCCCAGCCAAACTGGCAGGCTCTCATGTAGTCCATATAGATAGGTTCTCTTTGTTATGGGAACCGTCTGCTTCAAACTCCACACCTGTTAGGATGACCTTGAAAAGTTTCCAGGCTCTCACAGTCTTCAGCGGAATCATAGAAGTTTTGTTTCTCCATCTAACCCATTCAAAAGTGACACCTGCCCTCCCCCTTACTCTAATGGCAAATTGAAACATGATGGCATGTAGTTGCCAAAGTTTCATCCTTGACGGTGGAATTTGGAAGGCTAGCAAAGCAGATCCAATGCCTTTGGAGAACCGGTGAGGCAGGATGAAGAGAGAGGGAAGCAACTATAGGGACTCCAAGAGGTTGTAATTAGAGCATGAGATATCTCATTGGGTACAGGAGGCCTTGGGTTGTCAGAAGCAGGTGGCCTCTTCCATCGCTAGACCTTTTAAATCTAGGATGATTTTTTTTACTTTTTAGGGTACCCAAAGCTGCCCAAGAGTTTTTTTCCCCCACCACTTCCTTTTTGAGATGCATTTAGCAGAAAGGAGTCACACTGGGATCTTTGCGGGGGGGGGAGGATAAAATTCACTGTGAATGCCCCTGAAGTGCTAAGACAAAGATTCTTGATTTCAGATGCAGCTTCCTGTGATCCCTGCCGAGCAGACCAATATCCCAACAAGGACAAGGACCACTGCATTGCCAAGAAGATCCACTTCCTTTCCTATCAAGAAACCCTGGGATATGCTTTAGCTTCTCTGGCTCTTTCTCTCTCTGCAATCACATTGGGAGTCCTTGCAATTTTCTTTAAACATCGTGACACACCAATTGTCAAAGCCAACAACCGAGATCTCAGCTACATCCTCCTGATTTCCCTCCTGCTCTGCTTCCTCTGCTCCTTCCTTTTCATTGGTCAACCCGGGAAGCTCACCTGTCTCTTCCGACAATCTGCCTTTGCCATTCTCTTTGCCCTTGCGGTTTCCTCTGTGTTGGCAAAAACTGTCATGGTGGTTCTGGCCTTCATGGCTACTAAACCAGGGAACAGGACACGAAAATTCTTAGGAAGACCTCTGACCAACTCCATTGTCTTAGGCTGTCCCCTGGTCCAAGCCATTCTTTGTGCCACCTGGCTAATAACCTCTCCCCCATTTCCCAACTTGGACTTCCATTCCTTGGTAGGAGATGCCATCTTGGAATGTAATGAAGGCTCAGCTTCAATGTTTTACATTGTCCTTGCGTACCTAGGTTTTTTGGCCTTCATCAGTTTCACAGTGGCCTTTCTGGCTAGGAAATTGCCTGATAGTTTTAATGAAGCCAAGTTCATTACTTTTAGCATGCTGGTCTTTTGCAGTGTTTGGATCACCTTCCTCCCCACCTACCTGAGCACCAAAGGGAAGTCCATGGTGGCCGTGGAGATCTTCTCCATCTTGGCCTCTGGGGCTGGTCTCTTGGCTTGCATCTTTTTCCCCAAATGCTATATTATCCTACTTAGGCCCCACCTTAACTGTAGGGAAAATATGATAAGGAACAAAAATTTCTAACATGAGAAATCTTGAAATTTTTCATTGAGGCATATTTCTTATGACATTTCTAAACATGAACATAGAGAAAGAGGAACATGAGGAAGACCAGTGGTCTTCCGGGTGCGCTTCAAGGTATTGGTTACCACCTTTAGAGCACTCCATGGCTTAGGACCCGGATACTTACAAGACTGCCTTCTGCCTCCCACCAACCAGTACTCTCCCACAGAGAGGGCCTCCTCAGGGTGCCGTTGGCCAGACAATGCCAGCTGGTGGCCCCCAGGGGGAGAGCATTCTCTGTGGGGCACCTACCCTCTGGAACGAGTTGCCCCCGGAGATACGGCGAATCCCTGACCTTCACGCTTTCTGAACTGCCCTAAAGACATTTTTGTTTCAGCAAGCTGGGCTGACCTGACCTACTCTTTTTTTTAAAAAAAAGTGTTTTAATTCAATTACTAAAATTAGGGGTTTTAATATAGGGTTTTTAACTATGGGCCAAATTGATTTAATTGGATTTTAATACTGTTTTAAATTTTGTATTTCTGTATTTTATTTGCTGGCTGTCCACCGCCCCGAGTCCTTCGGGAGAGGGGCGGTATATAAATATAATAAACTATAACTAAACTAAACTATGACACCTTATCAAGTGCTATAACTGGTTATAATAAGGCTCACTTGTTTGAGCTGGGCAGATACAGAATTTTAAAGAATCAATCAATCAATCAATCAATCTGCTATCATCAACAATCATGCAACCTCTTTTCATCCCACTCTTCCAGGGGTCCACACAGAGGCCCTATGTAGAAAGAAAGCTGTTAGAGATATGTTCATTATTTCAAGATGGATATTTTCTAATTGTATTCCTTTTAATTGTACTATGTTTGTGTTTTGAAAGGTTGGCCCCCTATCAACGTTTCTGTCTTTTTTTTTTATTGAAAAAGTTTTACAATACAATTTTTTCATTCCCCCCCCCTTTCCCCCCCTCCCCTCGACCCCCCCCCTTCCCTTCCCCTCCCTCCCCTCCCTTCCCTCCCTGGGCTTCCTTTATTAATAAAACATTAATCTTATATATCGACCAATATTAAACAAAAATATAGGTGAAATCCAGATAACATATCATGAATTTTAACATTAAATAAAGTAAAATTATTCTATCAAATATATGCTAGCCATGAATCATAATACTAACCATAAGCCATATATATAAACTTAACAGATATTCTTAACATTAAGATTTCTCTAGATAACAGTATAACAAGTATATGTAAAATTATTCTATAAAATATATACTAACAGTAAAACATTAATATAGTAAATATATATAAAATCAAATATATGCTATATAGGCTTATCAGATATTTTTAACATTATGTTTTCTAAATAACAATATAATAGATATATATATAAAGTTATTCTATTCAATATATGCTAACCATAAATCATATATATATAAACTTTAAGAAACATTTTTAACATTAAAATTTTTCTAGATATCAATATAATAGATATATATAAAATTATTCTATGAAATATATGCTGGCTATAAACGTTTCTGTCTTATATATTTCTTTCCATAGTCTTCTGACACTTTGTAGAATTTTTTGCTTCTATTTCTTTTCTTTTTTTCCCTTTTTTTTAATGGTAGAGATTAAACTCCCAACTTCCTGCCCAATTCTGCTCTGTGACCTCATCAATGTGGTGGAGTTTCGTGGCTGGGATTAGAAGATAATATCACTAGGCACACATGATTCTAACAATCCCTTGTGACATGTCATATCTCAGAGATTCAGAGTAAACATGATGTTTTATGATAATTAAGTCCCCTCAGAGGACAAAGAAATGCACTGACATTTATACATTACAGAAAAGAGAAAATAATGTTAGAAAGGAAGGGGAAATGATTCGTGCATACATATTCAAAAATAATACTGTAATGGATTTCAGGTTATTGCCTCTTTTTCTTTTACCTACAGAGAATAATGGCCTTAATTAAAACAATCATTTGCCTCGTGGGATTCAGAGGCTGCTGTAGGAACGTTCTGAGAAAAATTACAATGGGCCTCAGGGAGATGCAAGAACACATTTTTTTAATATATCTCAATTTGTATATTACCTACTCTTATTAAACTAAAAACTAATTCTCCCAACTGTCTTTTTGTTTCATTTAACCCCTCAGAAGTCAAATTCCTCATAGCTATGGCCCATTTTAAATAATGCAAAGTCAACGACCCATTACCTTTGCAAGATTGATGTTCTTGGATATTCCTGCTGTGTAGTCTTGGAAGTTTTATGTATACATTTTGTAACCATACAAGATAGATAGATAGATAGATAGATAGATAGATAGATAGATAGATAGATAGATAGATAGATAGATAGATAGATAGATAGATAGATAGATATAGATGAGAGAGAGAGAGGAGGGGGAGAGGGAGGGAGGGGGGAGGGAGAGAGAGAGAGAGAGGGGGGGGCATATGCTGCAAAATTATGGGGCACCAATTATGGAAATACTTCTAGGAGGCAGATCTGACGGCAGTTGCAAAGCCCTTCCTAGATGCCTACAGCTCAGTGGTGGAATTCAGCCAGTTCGCACCTATTCGGGAGAACTACTTGTTAACTTTCTAAGCAGTTTGGAGAACTAGTTGTTGGGAGAAATCTCATTTTGTTTTGTTTTTTCACTTTATAGGGCTAATCCTGTAAGGAAGGCAGGAAGGAAACATTCTGGTGTTGTTTCTAGCCTCATCTTTATTGCCCTGCTTACAGAAACTGCCTCTCTGGTTAACCCTTGTTACATTGTAACAACTAAGGCAAAGCACCCATTGACGTGAGTGACATTGAGTTAGACACATTCTCACGGACACATGACCACGGAGCCATGCCTACCCAGCTGGTCATTAGGGCAGAGAACCGGTTGTTAACTTACTTGAATCCCACCACTGCTACAGCCCAACAACAGAACCAATTTCCCAAAGAGGTGGTGATCTAAGACATTTGGAGATGCATTTGCTCCTTGAGCAGGAGATGACAGTCCCAAGAGTGGTAGTGCAATGTCATGCACGACCAAAGATGTAAGGTCCCTAGTAGTGAGAAAACAAACCATCCACAGCTACTTGGTTTTGTTAGGATTGAAACTGAGACCATTCCTCTCCTTTCAATGGTTTTTGGACACTAGGACAAATCCCTGACAGCATTGCTTGGTCAACCAATGGTAGAATAATTAAATGTCATCAGAATATGAATGAGGCTTGACCTTGAATTTGGAAAGCTTCACTGTGGCACATTGAAAAACAGTTGTTGGCCTTATTTCTCCTTCCCAACCAATGGGGACCAGATTCAGCAAAAGATCAATCAGTACTGTGCACTCATTCCTGTTCCCTCAGGTTGTTCAGAGGTAGCAGTATCCTTTCCACATCAATTGACAATTCTGAAGACATACTTCCCAAGACAGTAAAGACACTTTTCTGATTCCAGCTACTTGTTATACAACCTTCCTGTAGAGCAGGGGTGTCAATCCACAGCCCGGATGCGTCACGTGCTGGTCACACCCACCCCCAGTTTAGTGAAGGGGGGAAAGTCGTGATACATCACATGATGACAACATGATGCCATGAGTTTGACACCCCTGCTGTAGAGTTCAAATTAGCCTGCCGTAAGGGTTCTGACTGAGTCTCTAGTTAAATCATGAGTCTCAAGCCAAGTTTCAAAGGAAATCCAGTTATTTATTAGGAACTTCATGTTGGCATGGACCAATTGAAGCCAACTCTGACCTCACTTAATTTGTGCCTTGGCTCTGACTCTGTTTCCCCCTCCCCCCAAGGTGTGTCATCAGTCACATTATGCAAAGAAACAATTTCACAGATTGTAGAAGTCATTCCCTCCGGCCACTGTGGATCTCCATGGAGATGACCTTGACATTTGCTGGCTAGGATGTGGTTTGTTTTGACTGAGGTGCAAATTTCTGATTCAGTTGCGAGGCTCGATTCCCCATCCCCTGCCTATGGCTACTTGGGGGCAGGTTAGGAATGCTTCACGAGTTGACACCTGACATCTTTACAGATCTTCCTGCCTACTTTTAAGGTCTATGGGAGAAAGTAGTTTCTAAGTTCAGCTCCTGCAGTATATGTAAACCAGTCAGTAAGTAAACCAGTCATTCCTTCAAAAAATGTTTATGATGGCTCACATTTTGTGGGGTGCAACTGATTCTCATGTTGCACCCCCACCATGTCCCATAAGCAGCCATATTTTCCCAAAAATGATGGGGCAGCTCAAACTCCATCAACTTTGCAAGGGCTCAATCTCAGGTAGGTCAAATTTCCAACTTCACCTTCACTATCTAGTGCATCTTCTCTGTGGATTAACACGAAGAGACACCAATATATTTTTCTCCTTCTGGTACGCCAACAAAAGCTAAGTAGGATAATTTCTTTTCCTTGCAATTATCAGAACAACTGTAATTCTTAATATAGCCCTTGTGGATTTTATCAGAAACTCTTCCATGAGAAAAAGTTCTTTTAAAAAATATGTTCTGAGTTCTCCAGGCGGGGGCAGGACATGTCGTCTCACTTTGCCTTGCAAAGAGGGAACCCTTGGGTTTTGTGAGTCTCAGCTGGCCTTAGTTTTCTCTCAACACAGATAAGAAGAAATATGATTGATCTAAATTTGCTCCAGGGCATCCAGATGGTACGGTCCATTTCTGTGGTGCTAAGAAGCTGCTGAGATAGGAAGTCCTAATTCAGCTTCTTCACAAACTTTTGATTTCTGATTAAGGAGGGAAGATGACAAGAATGACAGGGCTGTCTCTCCTGCTGTTGCAATTCTGGCTCCTGCCTCCAACTTCTGCAAAGAGGATGGAAGCCATAGATCTGTTGAGGCATTATTTCCATTATCAGGAAGAATACTATAGCCCTGGCGATCTCATTATCGGTGGGAATTTCCTCCTGGCCACCATTGCTGACTCCAACATCCCAGATTTTCAAAAGGGGCCATGTCGTAAATTCATAGTTTAGTAAGTTTCACATGAAGGAGAAATTCAGTATATACATTTTTATTTTTATTTTTTGCTTTGTGTGGGATTCAAAGACTCCTCTCAGGAAGACTTGTTCTACTGATGTTTGCAATAGCAATAGCACTTAGACTTATATACCACTTCACAGTGCTTTGCAGTCTTGTCTAAGTGGTTTACAGAGTCAGCTTCTTGCCCCCCAAACAATCTGGGTCCTCATTTTATTGACTTTGGAAGGATGGAAGGATGAGTCAACCTTGAGTTTTATGGAATTAGATCTGCTAATTTGCTGGCAGCAGAAGTAGTGACTGTGGCACCATGGCTCACTTCCTAATTTAGTTCAAATCTCTGTGTTTTTCATTGGGTTTGCATTTTTTTTGAAGGATGTTCCTTGATTAGACTTGGATAGCTTTGTGAGAAAGGAGAAAAACCTGTCTGTCCATGTCATAGATCACCTCCATCATCCCTCCTTTCATCACTTGGTAGTTGGGAAGGATTACAGCCACTGTAGCCAAACTTGGAAATTGCTGTCCAAAGAAAGTTGAAGGACAACTCCATCGGCATGCAAAAGCTTTCTTGTAATTTTCCTCAATGTTTTTCTCACTATAGCATTATACCAAGGAACTATCAACAGTCCCTGGCCTTGATATTTGCAGTCAGAGAAGTCAACAATGATCAGGTTCTGCTTCCGAATATCACACTTGGATTACACATCTATGACAATCACCGGATAGAGGAGAGGGTCTCTTTAACCAGCCTCTCCCTGCTCTCCACACGAGGCAAAGAGGTTCCAGGTTATAAATGTGACAGGCAGGACACTCTGATCTCTGTCGTTGGAGGTAACAATCCCAAATCTTCAAGGCAGATGGCCTCCATCTTCAGCACCTTCAAGGTCCCACAGGTAAGGGGCATCTACTGGATGCTGTTTATACTAAACAAATAACACAAGAACATACAGGCACCAAAGGTGTTTTGGGGAACAGATCAGGCGTATGTGAAATAGAGTATCCATGTAATACTTTAATTCATTTTTATAATTTATATGTCAGAAATATTTACGGAATATTTATTTTTTGCAGAGGCACAATTGAAAGTGTTTTAACAATTTGCATTGCTATTTGGTTTGGTGGCAGCAGTGCCTCAGATAGAAAGTCCATACAGAGAGTGGTGAGGACAGCGGAGAAGATTATAGGGAGCTCATTTCTGTCATTCAGGGTGCTGCTTATAAGCATCATCCTGTTTAGGATGATGCTTATAAGCTTAGATCTATTTATCTTGTCATGTTTATGTAGTGTAAAATTAGAGGTGGTGACCCTTTAAGAGCTGTATGCAATGAAATTTCATTTTTAATGTATGCCAATTAGTGTACATTCAAAGTGACAATAAAGCAGGGTGAAATCCAGCAGTTTCTGACAGGTTCTGGAGAACCGGTAGCGGATATTTTGAGTAATTTGGAGAACTGGTAGCTGAATTTTTGAGCAGTTCAGAGAACCGTCAAATACAACCTCTGGCTGGCCCCAGAGCGGGGTGGGAATGGAGATTTTGCAATATCCTTCCCCCAGGAGTGGGGAGGGAATAAAGATTTTGCAGTATCCTTCCCCTGCCACGCCCACCAAGCCACGCCCACAGAACTGATAGTAAAAAAATTGGATTTCACCACTGCAATAAAGTTATTATTCTATTCTATTCTATTCTATTCTATTCTATTCTATTCTATTCTATCCTATCCTATCCTATCCTATCCTATCCTATCCTATCCTATCCTATCCTATCCCAAAAGATAGATAATGTCATATTTTTGAATGTGGTGTTTGTCAAGAGGAATTCCTTTCTAATTTATTCTTCTTAAAAGAAGTATAGCCATCCATTTAGTGCAGCTTACTCTTTATATGAGGCAGATAGTTTCTCCCCTTGGCTTCTGACTGGTCATAACCACCCAAAATATGTTAATTGGTGGCTCTTCCCAAGAAGGGAAGAAGTTTAAGCTTACCAGACAAAGTGAAATCCGCCTGATTGGTGGGGCAATCAATCACACGATCCTAAAATTACCCAAAAATTTTGAAAGAAAAATCTCCCTTTCTCCAGCTCGGTGTTGGCTTCGAGATCCCACAGGGTGACAGAAGAGTTTATCCTTCCTTCTTCCGGATTAATCCCAAGGAATCTCCTCAGTATGTGGGTTTAGTCCAGCTGCTCCTGTATTTCCAGTGGAACTGGGTTGGGCTTGTGGCCCCTGAAAGTGAGAGTGGAGAACATTTCATCTCATCTCTGATGCCAATGCTGAAGGAGAAGGACATCTGCCTGGCCTTCACTGAAAGATTAAAATCTGAAAATTCTGTTAATGTAGCATTCCGATTGACTCTGTTTTTGCAAACCTGGTTTAAAGTTGAAGTGATTATTATGTTTGGAGACACCTACAGTTTTACAATTGTACTTCAGAGTCTGTGGGTTTATGAACACTTCAGAAAGACATCGCTTCAGAAAGTCTGGATCCTTCCTTCCCATTGGGAACTTAGTGTGATGGGCTCTCAAGATGTAGCTCAATTTAGGAAACACTTCCATGGAGCTCTGCATTTTAGGGATCACGCGGGCGATGTCTCAGAATTCAGCCATTTCCTCTTTTCTTTAGACCCTGTCAATCCACAAGGGTATTTCTTTCTCCCTCCGTGGTGGGAAAGACTCTTTGGCTGCAAGATCCATAACCCAGGAGAGATCCCTCAAAAGGGGGGGGAACCATGTACCGGACAGGAGAATTTACAGAACCTGCCATCTTACATGTTTGAAACAAGCATGACCGGTGAAAGTTACAGTATCTACAATGCCATATATGCTGTGGCACATGCTTTACATGCAATATATGGATCCAGAGTAAATCCAACCAGCATAAGGTTTGGAAAGAGGATCTCCAAAATCCAGTCATGGCAGGTAATCTCTGTAATATTTTATCTAGTCCACAAATACTTATAGAGTAAACACCCCGTATATATTTTTTGAATGACTGATTAAATATCTTTGTCAAGCTCACGCTTTTGCTGTTGCAACCATTATCGCTTCTCAACTTGCCAACAAACCCAGGGGGGAGGGAAGGGTGAGATGGAAGGTAGGCTCCAAACTTCAAGAAACCCAGGTGTGAGAGCCAAGGACACTTTGGCAGGTGTTTGCCAAAACCAGGGACTTTTTCTCATAACAATACGATGATACTCAATTGGACAATGTGATCTGCACTATCACATTGAGAGAGAATCCTATACTTTAATTATTTGGGTTTGCACGGGAAATAGCTAGATCTGGTTTTTCCCTCATCAGTGTTGAAATGATGTACTTAATAAAGTTTTGCATTAAGAGATTGGATCCTATCGGCTGTGCCTGCTTTGGTTGGGTTCATCAGTCAGAATGTTGACAATCTTTATGCTACCGGATCAATGAATCTCAAAACAGATTAAAGATCAATAAGAAATAGCAATTATTGAAAAAACTCATATGAATGAAATGATACTGATGGGAAGAAGAAAAGTAAACCAAACCAGTTTTCCATAAGATCCCTAGAAGAAACATTTTCCTATACGGTTTCTGAGCTTAGGGGTGGCCATTTCAGGGAGGAGGTGTCAGCCCAGAGCAAAATGACAATTTGAGTGCCTTTTTTGTGAGATGCTTTTTAAAAAAGCAGTTGAAGTCCCAGTGTGCATATTTTCAGAACCACCTCAGTTTCACTGAATATTTAGCCTGAATCCAATCTCTAAAAAACACTCCATTTTAACCTTGGGTTATGTTTCTATGGTTTAGCATCCTTAACAGAATAACAGACTTGGAAGGGACCTTGTAGGTCATCTAGTCCAACCCCCCACCCAAGCAGGAGACCCTAAACCATTTCTGACAGATGGCAGTCCAGTCCCTTCTTGAAAGCTTCCAGTGGTGAAGCTCCCATGACTTCTGAAGGCAACTTCTGTTCCATGGGTTGATTGTTCTACCTGTATGGCCGATTATCCCAGGAGCAAAACCATACAATGAAAAATGGAATGTGACATTAAAATCTCTGTAAGTAGGTACCATTCTTGTAACATGGCATTGAAGAAGCCATGATTCAAGACCCCAATGCTAGAGAAAGGTTTGTCATGTGGGGAAGGAGTCAAACATTTGGTGTTACTCCTGAAGTTCATATCTCAAGAAACCTCTAGCTAAAGGTTTACACAAAGCTCCTAAGATGATGGCCATCACAAAGTGATAAAAGCCAAGTCTTCTCATTTGTGGCTTTTGGGTAACAGCTCCAATCTCTGAAGGTCTCTTTTCTTCCAGCTTCTTCCCTATTTGAGGAAGGTCCAGTTCAACAACAGTGTTGGAGAGGAAGTCTCCTTCTCAGAAAATGGACTGCGATCTGCTCGTTATGATCTTCTCAACTGGGTTTTCCTTCCCAATCAATCTTTTATCCCCATGAACGTTGGGCATATAGATCCTGGGGCTCCCCCAGGCCAAGATTTCACCATTAACTCTGATGGAATCATCTGGGCTACAAAGGTAAACTGGAAAGAAATGTAAATTTAGGGAAAGATTCATGCTCTACTGAGGATGCAGAACATCTTTCTAACTTGAAAATAGGCCTATTGAATTAAAAAAAAAACATGCCACCCATTTGGTAAATAATTGTGTTTGTATGTAACACAATTGAAGTCTGATTTATGGCAGGTCCACGAAGAGTTGAGATTGGGGAAAACTTCTGCTTAAATCCCAGATGCAGTTAGAGTACTCAGCAGTGATTTCCGTAGACTATTCCAGTTCAGTTGGATCCTCATTATTCATTCTTTTAGAAAAACTAACTTAGTGTCACAAGATTTACTTTGCATGCTAATGTCCACGTTTTAATCTTCAGCATTCATTGACGACTCAGGAGTGCCACTGGTTGAATCCCCCAGGATGTGTTTCTGGCAAACCCTGGTGAACCATTTTCTTTTAAGACATTCTGAGGGTGGAAATAGAAAAGTAGAAAGAATGCTTAGGCCATCTCATTTCTCTTTCATCTTTTAGAAGGTGCCCTTTGCCAGGTGTGGCATGAAGAGATGCCAGGTGGGAGAGAGGAGAAGCGTTCCACAGGGCAAGCAGGTTTGCTGTTACCAATGTGCCCCTTGTCCAGAAGGAACCATTTCTAATCAGACAGGTAACGTAAATTTCAAATGGAGATCTTCCAGGATCAAAGGAGCCATTCAGTAGATCAAATTTTTAGAGACAGAGATGGAGAGAGAGAGAGAGAGAGAGATGGAGATGTGAGGGGAAGAGGATGTGGGAGAGGAAGAGGAAGAGAGAGAAGAGAGCTAGAAATAGAGAGAGGGAAGAGGGAGAGGGAGGAGAGAGACAGATAGAAATAGAGACACAGAGAGATAGACAAACACAGAAGGAGACAGAGGGAGAAGAAGAGGGTGAGGAAGAAAAGAGATAGAAAGAGAGAGACAGAGAGAAGGAAACAGAGGGGGGAGATAGACATAGAGAGAGTAAGAGATGGGGGAGAGGGAGAGGGAGAAGAGAGACAGAGGGAGGAGACAGACAGACAGAGAGACAGAGGGGGGGTGGGAGAGAGAGAGAGAGGAAAGAGACAGAAATAGAAATAGAAATAGAAATAGAAATAGAAATAGAAATAGAAATAGAGATAGAGATAGAGATAGAGATAGAGATAGAGACAGAGACAGAGACAGAGACAGAGACAGAGACAGAGACAGAGACAGAGACAGAGACAGAGACAGAGACATTATCATAGGATTAATGTGCTTCTAAGTGTTCAGTTTTCAGCAAAAAATCACTTTATGGACCAAAAACTCTCCTGTCCACAAAGGCCACCATTCCTTCTCCTCAGCAATTTAATGCAGGATAGGTTTTGTTTCATTTTCACTCCAACTGTGACATCAGCATGTGGGAATCAACCAGCAATAATTTGCTGAAGAAGTAGCGGCATGGTTCAGGCTTTATTTTTTTTATTACTTAGTGTGTACTTCTGTCAGAATTTTCAGCCTCTCAGGAAATCGATAGACGTGCTGGAGAAAGAGGAGGTCCATCTATCCATGTCTCTCCACCCTCCCTGAAAAAAAGTCTGAACGAGTGAAATTGAAGTTCAAAACAGAAGAGTTGAGTTAGTTAGTTTATTAGATTTATATACCACCCTTCTCCTGACAGAGGTCTTAGTCCTATTGAGGCTCTGGAGGTTTCTCCCATTCTCACTTCTGTGTAATCAATTTCTGTGCCAATCATTTTTTATCAGAAAAGAGATTGTTCCCTCTCACAATGCTCAATATACTCAGAATTGTGTGTCCTTTTATCTCTCTCTCAATTTGCGATCTTCCCACAACACATCAAAAGATAATATACAGAAACACAAAATAGCAGGATTCCTGGCTGATGTATCAAGGAGTATTCTGGGGATCCCAGTAAAAATGAGGGGGAAAAAACAGTTGGAAATTTCACTCATGCTTAAAGCCAGAGTAATCATGGGAGTCAGGGGTGAAATTCAACCAGTTTGGACCAGTTCTGGCGAACTGGATGTTAATTTTACATCTGGTTTGGTGAACCAGTAGTACTGACGACCGGCTGGCCCCGCCCCACCCTGCCCCGCCTCTCTCAGGAGTCCCCATGTGGCCCATTTTGGATCTCAGGTAAGTGCAGGGGCCGCATGGAGCCTGGGAAGGTGGAAAACGAGTGTGAAAATGGGCCTATTTCCAGCCTCCAGAGAGCCTCCGGAGCCTGAGGAGGTTGAACATGGCCCCTCCACAGCCTGTTTTTGTTCCCAGGAGGCTGCAGGGAGACCTACTGGGTCCAAAACGGGGCACGGGGAGGGCAGTGCCCTCTGCAGCCCGTTTTTGCTCCCATGGGGGTGCAGGAGGCTGAGTGCTGCCTGTCACACCCCCTGGCTATGCCCACCATGGCCATTCCCACCCATCCGGTCATTAGGGCAGAGAACTGATTGTTAATTTACTTGAATCCCACCACTGATGGGAGTGTCCAGCAATGGGAGAAAGTCTGTCTTTCCTCAGAAAATTGACCAGCTCATTCGGAACTGAATGGGTCCTTGTCTTTGGCAAACCTATCCTCAGAGACACCATGAATGAGGAAGAATGAGGAAGGGTATTCAGATATCTGACTACTCTTTAAGTACACAGAGGGTTACTCCATCACTAGTTAAGTAGAACTGGGACACTCATGGCACCACTGAGGCAGTCATTATACTTATTGCAGACCATCATGAAATCCTAAGACAAAGATTCTTGATTGCAGATGCAGCTCATTGTGACCTCTGCCCAGAAGACCAATATCCCAACAAGGACAAGGACCACTGCATTGCCAAGAAGATCCACTTCCTTTCCTACCAAGAGACCCTGGGATACACTTTAGCATCTCTCGTTCTTTCTCTCTCTGTGACCACATTGGCAGTTCTGGCAATTTTTGTTATGCATCGTGACACACCGATCGTCAAGGCCAACAACCGAGATCTCAGCTACATCCTCCTGTTTTCCCTCCTGCTCTGCTTCCTCTGCTCCTTCCTCTTCATTGGTCAACCCAGGAAGCTCACCTGCCTCTTCCGACAAACTGCATTTGGCATTCTATTTTCTCTTGCAGTTTCCTCTGTCTTGGCAAAAACTGTCATGGTGGTTCTGGCCTTCATGGCCACCAAGCCAGGCAACAGAGGAAGGAAACTCCTAGGAAAACCACTGACCAACACCATTGTCTTAGCCTGTCCCCTGGTCCAAGCGCTTCTTTGTGTCACCTGGCTAGTAACTTCTCCTCCATTTCCCAACTGGGACGTCCACTCCTTGGTAGGAGAGGCCATCTTGGAATGTAATGAAGGCTCAGCTTTGATGTTTTATGCTGTCCTCGCCTATCTGGGTTTCCTGGCCATTGTCAGTTTCTCTGTGGCCTTTCTGGCTAGGAAATTGCCTGATAGTTTTAATGAAGCCAAGTTCATTACTTTTAGCATGCTGGTCTTTTGCAGTGTTTGGATCAGTTTCCTCCCCACCTACCTGAGCACCAAAGGGAAGTCCATGGTGGCTGTGGAGATCTTCTCCATCTTGGCCTCTGGGGCTGGTCTCTTGGCTTGCATCTTTTCCCCAAAATGTTACATTATCCTACTGAGGCCTCATCTTAACTGTAAGGAAAATATGAAAAGGAACAAAAATTTCTAAATGATGCAAGCATGGGAAATACTTTTTTTGAGGTATGTTTAGTATCTTATGATATTTCTAAAACATGCTGACACAGAAAGAGGAACATGTGCATTGAGTAATGCCTTATCGAGTGCTATAACTGGTTACAATAAGAGTCACTTGTTTGAGGTTGGCAGATACAGAAACTGAATGAATAAGTAAATAAATAAACAATCATGCAACAATCAGCAACAATCATGCAGCCCTTTTCATCCCATGTCTTTCCATTGCCCACATTGAGGCCAAGTCTTCTATGTAGAAATAAAACCTGGTGTTAAATTCATTATTCCAAGAGAGATATATTTTCTAACTTTATTTTTTAATGAGATATTTTAACGTTTTAAAAGTTTAGGTTCCATATCAATCTTCCTTTGTGTATATATTTGTTTCCAAAGTCTTCTGCCACTTTGTGGAATTTCCTGCTTCTGTTCCTTTCTTTTATGGTAGAGATTAAATTCTCAACTTCCTATCCAATTCTTATCAATGTGCTGGAGTCTCGTGGTTGGGATTTGAAAATAATATCATTATGTAACGGGAAAACCTGCTTCCCAAAATCAGGAGACATTCTGTTCTGTTAGCCCAGGGTTCGGAGCATTCACATGTCAGATTCCGAACCCTGGGCTACGCCCAAGGTGTACCTTTTATACATTTTGCAATTCTAGCCACGCCAGAGGCGTTATGCTTCTGACTCTAGTTCCATATTTATTTATTTATTTATTTATTTATTTATTTATTTATTTATTTATTTATTTTATTAGATTTATAAACCGCCCTACTCCTGGGGGACTCAGGGCGGTGTACAGCCATAAATAAAACATTTCAGTACAAAAGTTTAAAATAGAATAAAACGAATTAAATAATTTGGCTGATAATTAAAACCCCAATAATTTAAAACGAATTAAAATTCATAATTAAAAGGAGAAAATAACTTAGGTCAGGCCGGCTTGTTGGAATAAATAGGTCTTGAGCGTGCGACGGAAGGTGCGCAAGTCCGGGATCCTCCGTATATCCGGGGGGAGCTCATTCCAGATGGTAGGTGCTCCCACAGAGAAGGCTCTCCCCCTGGGGGCCGCCAGCCGGCATTGTTTGGCCGACGGCACCCGGAGGAGCCCCTCTCTATGGGAGCGTACAGGCCGGTGGGAGGCTATTGGTGGTAGCAGGCGGTCCCGTAAATAACCAGGTCCTAAGCCATGGAGCGCTTTAAAGGTGATAACCAAAACCTTGAAGCGCACTCGGAAGACCACCGGGAGCCAGTGAAGCTCGCACAGGAGGGGTGTTACATGGGAACTCCATGATGCTCCCATAACCACCCGCGCGGCCGCACTCTGCGCCAGTTGGAGCCTCCGAGTGCTCCTCAAGGGGAGCCCCATATAGAGAGCGTTACAATAGTCCAGACGTATACCCATATATGGGTATACCGTCTGTTACTTTCCATGCACACTTCTGGTAATATGTTTCTTAATATAAATTCATTACAGGGATGATATAGAACATCAGTCATTAAGATCATCAGTACATTTAACAAGTTCCTTATTTCTGTTCCTTGTACTTTCCTGAGGTTTGCAACATAACTTCTACTCCCATGTCGACACCTCTGAGGGCAACAGAGATGGAAACAAGTAAAGGTCAATCTACTAATAAATTGATATAAAAATAAGATCCAAAGGGGCACCCCGTCTCAATTATGCACATTGTTTTAACCATCCTTTATGCTGTGGCATATCTCAGAGCTTCTCAGCAATCATGATGTTTTATGATAACTGGGTCCCCTTAGAGGACAAAGGGATGCACTGATATTTAGCCATTTCTGAAAGAAGAAAATGATGTAAGAAAGGAAGGGGAAATGATGCATGCATGCATATTCATAAGTAATACTGTAATGCAGGTTATTCCTTGCCCTTCTGTTATCTAGAGACAATGGCCTTAGAATAAACATTTCTATCGTGGGATTCAGAGTCTCAAGGTTCCAACTGACGAACCCAACGAAAGTAAGCACAATTGAGACAGTCCAAGCTCTTCATGCAAAACTTTATTGAGTACATCACTTCAGCATGTTTGAAACCACAACCAGATCTAGATCTTTCCTGCATTGTCCCCATATAATTAAAGTTCAAATTATACCACCCCAAAATTTGCGAGTGAGCGAATTGCTGTGTTTTTTGTGTACGTGATGCCCACCTCTGGGTACAGTTGATTGTCATGTGCCAACATTCAAACTGAGACTGTTCCTCTCTATTCAACACCCTTCAGGCACCAGGATAAAAATTGGCTTCATTGTTTGGTCACCCAATGGTTGTGCCATTTAGTATCATCAGCATTCTACACGCTTTCTACATGGGGCTGCCCTTGAGGACCACTCGGAGGCTTCAGCTGGTACAAAATGCAGCCGTGCGGGTTGTGATGGGAGAATCCCGATACTCCCATGTTACACCTCTCCTGTGTGACTTGCATTGGTTGCCGGTTGCCCTTCGGGTGAGATTCAAGGTGCTGGTGATGACCTATAAAGCCCTACATGGCTTAGGCCCAGAATATTTGGTGGACCATCTGCAGCCAGCAACGATATCCCATCGCCCGGTTCGCGCCTATAGAGAGGGCCTGCTCAGGATGCCGTCAGCTAGACAGTGTCCCCAGGGGTAGACCCTTCTCTGTGGGCATGCCCATCCTCTGGAATTGACTCCCCTTGGAGCTCCGGTTGGCTCCTGACCTTCGCACCTTCCGCCACGAATTAAAACCTTATTCAAGTTCCCTGGCCTGGACTGATGGGGTTTTCATGGGTTTTTTAAAATTTTATTTGGTTTAACTAGGTATTTTAATTCCATACAATGGTTTTGTGGATTTTATTGTTGTGAGCCGCCCTGAGTCTGTTGGAGATAGGGCGGCATATAAGCTAAATAAAATAAAATAAAAATATATAAATAAATTCTGATGATACCAGATCTTGAACTGAGAAGGCCTTGCTAAGGCACCTTGAAAATGAGAGGATGGGCTCAATCTCTCTAGTTAGTTTGAGGTTTCATCCCCTGCCATGGAGGCATAAGGAAACAACCTAGTCCATCTAAACATTGGTTGGATTGCTCACATTTGGGTTTTAAATTGGTTTTAAAGGGGTTTTAGTAAGGGGTTTTAAACTACGGCCAAATAGTTTTAATTTATTTTAGTAGTTTTAATGTTTGTGTTGGACTGTTTTAATATGGCTGTGAACCGCCCTGAGTCCTTCGGGAGAAGGGCGGTATAGAAATGTAATAAACTCAACTCAAACTCAACTCAACACTTAATAGGGTACAAGCCATTGTTGTGTACCAACATGCCCCATTCACTATTCATAGTATTTCAACAAATTATCTAGACTCTAGAAAGAGTGCAGAGAAGAGCAACAAAGATGATTAGGAGACTGGAGGCTAAAACATATGAAGAACGGTTGCAGGAACTGGGTAGGTCTAGTTTAATGAAGAGAAGGACTAGGGGAGACATGATAGCAGTCTTCCAATATCTCAGGGGCTGCCCCAAAGAAGAGGGAGTCAAGCAGTTCTCCAAAGCACCTGAGGGTAGAACAAGAAGCAACAGGTGGAAACTAATCAAGGAGAGAAGCAATTTAGAAATAAGGAGGAATTTCCTGACAGTTAGAACAAGGAATCAGTGGAACAACTGGCCTCCAGAAGTTGTGAATGCTCCAACACTGGAAGTTTTTAAGAGGAGATTAGATAGCCATTTGTCTGAAGTGGTGAAGGGTTTCCTGCCTAAGGAGGGGGTTGGACTAGAAGACCTCCAAGGTCCCTTCCAACTCTGTTATTCTAAATTCTAAACTATGGCTCATGCCAAAGTCCATCTTGTGTGTAGGTGCTTAATTTCATGTAGGTCAGAAAGTCAACTCCATATGCTCTGTGGAATAGCAACAACAGACACAAATATGTTTTTCCTTTTCTGGTGCACAAACAAAATTTAGTGCTGAGCGGGTGGGACTACTTCTTTTCCTTGCAATTTTCAGAAGAACAGTAATTCTCGATGCATCTCCTATAGATTTCTACTCCCCAGAATCTTCCAGGGTAAAACCTGCTCCGAATTCTCCCAGTGGGGTCAGGACATGTCACCTTCTCTTGTCTTGCAAAGAGGGAGTTCCTGGGTTTGGGAAGACTCAGCTGGCCTTAGTTTCCTCTTCAGTCGTAGGACAAACACAGGTAAGAGGGAGCACGGCAGATATAACTTCACCCTGAGGCCATCCATATGGCACAGGCTGCTCTATCGTGCTCTGTGGATATTTAAATCGCTACCTGCAATTCAGCTTCTGCACAAAGCTTTATATTTTATCATACTTGGAATACTGGATCCAGTTTGGTCTCAACACTATAAGAAAAGATGTAGAGACTCCGGAAAGAGTGCAGAGAAGAGCAATGAAGAGGATGAGGGGACTGGAGGCGAAAACAAATGAAGAACGGTTGCAGGAACTGGTTATGTCTAGTTTAATGAAGAGAAGGACTAGGGGAGACATGATAGCAGTCTTCCAGTATCTCAGGGGTTGCCACAAAGAAGAGGGAGTCAAGTTCTTCTTCAAAGCATCTGAAGGCTGGACAAGAAGCAATGGCTGGAAACTAATCAAGGGGAGAACCAACCTAAAAATCAGGAGAAATCAGAACAATTGATCAGTGAAACAATTTGCCTTCAGGAGTTGAGGGTGCCTGGAGAACCTTATGTTTGGAATGGTGTAGGATCTCCTTGAGCAGAAGGTTGGACTGGAAGGCCTCCAAGGTCCCTTCCAACTCTGTTACTCTCTTATTCTGACCTAGGAGGGAAGGTGACAAGAAGGACTTGGCTGCCTCTCCTCCTTCTGCTCTTCTGGCTCCTGCCTTCAAACACTGCTAAGAAGATTCCAACGGTATCTGTTTTCAGAAACCCTTTACAAATCCAGGATGAATGGGGCTATTATAGGCTTGGTGATTTGATCATCGGTGGGAATTTACCCCTGGGAATTGTTCGCTTCTCTGATACCCCAGAATTCGAGGAGAACCCATTCCTGCTTTCTGATTCAGTTACTTAAGTTTCACCTAGAGGGAAACATGGAGTTAATTGTTTTGTCAGAGACTTTGTCCGTAATATTTGTTCTAGGGATGTTTGCAATATTCTAGTGCCATGATGGCGAACCTATGGCATGGGTACCACAGGTGGCACGCGGAGCCATATTGGTGGGCATGCAAGTGTTGCCCTAGTTCAGCTCCAGAGTGCATGCACACACTGGCCAACTGATTTTCAGGCCTTCCGGTCCCACCAGAAGTCGGGAAACCGGCTGTTTCTGGCCTCCGGAAGGCCTCCGGGGGGATGGGGAAGGCTGTTCTTGCCCTCCCCAGGCTCCTAGAAAGCCTCTGCAGCCTGGGGAGGGAGAAAAATGGGCCTACCAGGCCCACCGTGCCATTGCGTGCCAAAAGCAGGGGGAAGTGTGGTGGGGGGTCACATGCGCATGCGCGGGATGGCGGGGCGCATTGAATTATGGATGTGGGCACACACACCCACGACCCCCCCATGCGACCCCTGCTTTTGGCACACAACGGCAAAAAGGTTAGCCATCACTGTTCTAGTGTAATTCAAATCTTTGTGCTTTTATCACTTTAATTGCTTTTGAACCATTTGACATGTATCACTGTTCAACGTGCCAATGAATTGGGGGGAGGGAAGGATGAGAAGGAATGCAGACAAGCTAAGATTGTTGATCCAAGAACCCACCAAGGTCAATACTGCAGGTGTCTGACAATGAAGTGAACTGTTCTCAAAACAAAAGACTTCTTCATAACCAGACAGCGGGATCGCTATGGGTGGGAAGGGAGGGACTCCAATGTTTAACTCTGTAGCTTTGCATGGGAAAACTTCAGAGCTGGTTTTAATTCTTCAGTGCTGAAATGGTGTATCCAATAAAGTTTAACTTTTGGGATGACAAAGATCCCGAGAGTGTTTACTCTTCTTGGGTTTGCTAGTCAGACGTTGACATGATTTAGATGAGGGGGGTAGAGGGGAAACTCATCAAATTTGCAGATGACACCAAGCTGGGGGAAATAGACATCACTTTAAAAGATGAGCTTCAGATCGAGAAGAATCTTGACAGACTTGAACCCTGGGCCCTAAATAACAAGATGGAATTCAGTGGTCAGAAATGTAAGGTCTTACACTTAGGCAAAAGCAAACAAATGCACAGGAAAAAATAGGTGATACCTGGCTAAATAGTAGTAACTGTGAGTGGAATCTTGGAGTTCAATGGACAACTAATTAAGTAGGAGCCAGCAGGGGGTGTCCCTACCAAAAAAGTGAATGCAATCCTGGTCTACATTAACAGAGGGATAGTATCAAGATCATAGTAAAGTGTTAGTACTACTTTGTACCGCACAGATAAGACCAAAAGTTGACCAGCACTTCCATTTTTGATACAAAACAGAATTTTCTGAGGAAGAATCTTAAGGTTGTTAATCAAAGTGAGTCAGCTTTGCCCCTGACTCACAAATAAACCACACAATGGGGATCCCTTCAGTCACCATGAAACTTTACTTTGTGTCTTAATAAGATTCTTACTTTCTTCAGTTCAGTGATGGCTTTGAGTTCTTTCAGGAAGGCAGAAGAGTTTATCCTTCCTTCTTCCGGATTAATCCCAATGAATTTTCTCAGTATGAGGGTTTAGTCCAGCTGCTCCTGCATTTCCAGCGGAACTGGGTTGGGCTTCTGGCCCCTGAAAGTGAGAGTGGAGAACATTTTATCTCATCTTTGGTACCAATGCTCAAGGAGAAGGAGATCTGCCTGGCCTTCACTGAAATAATGGACTATTATTACATTGAAATGTCAAAATCAAAATTCCGTCGTGCTTGGAAAATATTGTCAATGTGTGAAGTGATTGTCCTGTTTGGAGACTCGAGAAGTGTTGAAAATATACAGTTTGTTGTGTATGCTCAACAAAAATTCAGCGATATGTCATTTTGGAAAGTTTGGATCTCAACTGGCCTGGGTACTTGCGGGACCGCCTTCTGCCACCGATAGCCTCCCACCGGCCAGTACGCTCCCACAGAGAAGGACTCCTCAGGGTGCCGTCAGCCAGACAATGTCAGCTGGCGACACCCAGGGGGAGAGCGTTCTCTGTGGCAGCACCAGCCCTCTGGAACGATTTGCCCCTGGAGATCCGTACGATACCTGATCTCCGGGCTTTTCGCTGTGCCCTAAAAACTTTTTTATTTTGTCAAACTGGGTTGGCGTAACCCCCACACACACACACACTTTTTAAGCCTAAAGTTTTATGGGTTTTAAATTTTAATTGTCTATTGGTTTTTTAAATTTGTTGGGCCAAAATAATTTAATTCTTTTACTAATATTTTAAATTTTGTATTGGAGTGCTTTTTATTCTTGGCTGTACACCACCCTGAGTCCATTAGGAGAAGGGCAGTATATAAATTAAATAAATAAATAAATAAATAAACAAACAAACAAACAAACAAACTTCTCATTGGAAACCTAGCCTGATGGTATTTCATCATGTGTCCACTGGTGTAAAGTTCTTCCATGGGGCTTTGCATTTCAGGGACCACACGAGGGATGTCTCAGAATTCAGAGATTTCCTCCGGTCTTTAGACTCTTTGAACCCACAAGGGGATTTCTTTCACCCTTCATGGTGGGAAAAGATGTTTAGCTGCTCTATTCACAAACCAGGCATGAAACTTCCAAACTGGCTTGAACGATGTACAGGAAAGGAGAAGTTAAGAGAGTCTTCCAGCTTTAGAATTTGACATGAGTATGGCAGGTGAAAGTTACAACATCTACATTTAAGCTGTGGAACATGCATTGCATGCACTGCATGGACCAGTCATGCTGAGGCTTGGAAAGAGGATCCCAAATGCCCAATCCTGGCAGGTAATTTCTGTGATCTTTTTGTACAATCCACAGATCCTTACAGAGGGAACCTTCCTCTATGTATTTTTTAAATTACTAATGACATATCTGTATGGCATCATATCGCTGCGTCTCAAAGCAGATTAAAACCACAATAATTTCAAAAAAGGAAAGCAATACTACAAGTTAAAAACAATGTTTTGTTAAAAAGGGGTCAGAGGGGCGGAAGGAGAATTAAACCAAATCAGTGGTCCATAAGATTCATGTAGGAAAGACCTTCCTAAAAGATCTTCAAGGGTCTTCGAAGATGAACCAGGCATCATGGAGAGGTCATTCCAGGGAGGAGGTGTCATCCTAGAGAAAGGTAACAATTCTGCAAGAAGTTTTAACAATCCGGGTGGATGTCAACTCGCCAAGCATTCCTGTCCTGCGCTCGAGTTGCCATAGGCAGTAGGCATATTTGTGGAATCACCTCAGTTTTGCTCAGTGTGTAGCCTGAATGGTTGCCCACTTTCCTTTTGAAAGCCTCCAGAGATGGAGCACGCACAACTTCTAAAGGCAGGTTATTCCATTGGTTGAGTGCTCTCACTACTAGGAATTTTCTCCTTGGTTCTAGATTGGTTCTCTCCTTGGTTAGGTTCCATCCATTGTTTCTTCTTTTGCCTTCAGGTGCTTTAGTAAATAAGTTGGCCCTTTCTTCCTTGTGGCATTCCTTCAAGTATTATAAGGTTGCTATCATGTCTTTCCTGGTCCTTTTTCCCCCCGAAAATAAATCAGATTCCGAAAATAAGACCTACTGTATTTTCCGGCGTATAAGACGACTGGGCGTATGAGACGACCCTCCTCAGAGCCATTTAAGGCTTGTCAGAGCCTTTCGGGTTGGTCTGCCTGGTTACAGGAGAATGAGACCCGGCGTATAAGACGACCCCCGACTTTTGAGAAGAATTTTGTGTGTTAGAAAGTAGTCTTATACGCAGGAAAATACAGTAGTTTGATTTTTCTGTTTGCACCTAATATAAGTCCTATCCCCAAAATAAGCCCTATTTAAGACCCCGCCCACTGCCCCACTATCTGATCGTATGAGGTGGGGTGAGGCCCATGCATAAAAATCAAGCTAGGGTGGGAGTGGGGTGGTAGAGCTGCCCCACGCGCCCCACACCCGCTTACCTTAGGACTTTCCAGGCCTCCCACGCCCTGATGTAATGCTCTCTACATGGGGCTCCCCTTGAGGAGCATCCGGAGACTCCAGCTGGTCCAGAATGTGGCCGCGCGAGTGGTTATGGGAGTGACCCGTCGCTCCCGGGTAACTCCCCTCTTGCGCGAACTGCACTGGCTCCCGGTGGTCTTCCGGGTGCGTTTCAAGGTGTTGGTCACCATCTTCAAAGCGCTCCATGGCAAAGATTCTTGATTGCAGATGCAGCTCGTTGTGACCTCTGCCCAGAAGACCAATATCCAAACAAGGACAAGGAGGAGTGGCTGAGAGGAGAGGGGCGATTAGAGGCCAACGAGGCGCCCCTTGATGTGAGTGACATCAAGTAGGCCACGCCCACCCAATGACATGACCACCTAGCCACGCCCACCCAGCCGGTCATTAGGCAGAGAGACCCAAGCAGGAGACCCTACACTATTTCGGACAAATGGCAGTCCAGTCTCTTTTTGAACATACTATGGCACAGGCCAAACTCCATCTTGTGCTCAGGTGTTCCCTTTCAGGTAGGTCAAAAACTCAACTTCGCCTTGACTCTCAAGTCCACCTGCTCTGTGGATTAGCAACAAGGGACACAAACATGTTTTGTTTTTCCTAACTGGCGTGCAAGCGACATCTGTAGCCAAGTGGGTAGATTAATTGCCTTTCCCTGCAATTACCAGAAGAACAGTAATTCTTAATATATCCCCGGGGGATTTCAACCCACAAAAATCTTCCAAGCTAAACCTGCTTTTTTAAAAAAAAACATGCTCTGAGTTCTTTCGGTGGTGGAAGAAAATCTTGTCTGGTCTTCCAAAGAGCTAACTCTGGGGTTCAGTAAGACTCAGCTGCCCTTTGTGTCAAAGCCCAGACCCAGGTAAGAGAAAGCATGATTGCTACGATAGTAGTTTATTGATGGATTAGTCTTGCGACCTTATGATTAAAACAGAATAAAATACGACACACAGTCTAATTTCTGAGTAAGAAAGATAGGAGGAAATTAAGGGATTAAACACAAATGGGTTAATGCAAAAGGACTTCAGATAAATTTGCCTTGAAGCCATCCTGATGGCGAGGCAGCCTCAACTATGTAAATCTCCTGAGATTTCAAGAGCTCCCTGCAATTCAGCTTCTGCACAAATCTTGATTTCTGTTGTAGGAGGGAAGGTGACGAGAATGCCCGATTTGCCTCTCTTGCTGCTTCTGCTCTTCTGGCTCCTGCCCCCAATTGCTGCTGAGAAGACTCAAACTATTTGTGTGTCGCTAAAAGGTTTACATTTTCAGAGTCAATGGGAATTTTACAGGCCTGGCGATCTGATTATTGGGGGGAATTTACCCCTGGCAGCTTTTATGTTCGCCAGGATCCCAGATTTTCAAAATGAGCCATTCGTGTTTAAATATGATGTCTCGTAAGTTTCACCTGGAGGGAAAGGATACAGATTTAAAAAAAAAAAATCAGGGCCTGCTTTCAGGAATATTTGCACTGTCCTCCTGTAGTTCAAAACTTTGTCTTTTTCTCAATAAAGAGAAATAGCAATAGCACTTAGACTTCTATACCACTTCACAATCCTTTGCAGCCCTCTCTAAGAGGTTTACAGGGTCAATAGGTTGCTCCCAACAATCTGGGTCCTCATTTGATCGACCTCAGAAGAATGGAAGGCTGAGTCAACCTGGAGCCTGTCAGGATTGAACTGCTGGCAGTCGGCATAGCCTGTAATGCTGCATGCTGACCACTGCACCACCATAGCCCTTCCTTCCTTCCTTCCTTCCTTCCTTCCTTCCTTCCTTCCTTCCTTCCTTCCTTCCTTCCTTCCTTCCTTCCTTCCCACTTTGATTTAGATTTATATACTGCTTCACAATGCTTTTACAGTCCTCTCTAAGAGGTTTACAGAGTCAATATTTTGCTCCCAAAATATTGACTCTGGGTGCTCATTTGATGAGCACTGGGTCCTCATTTGATCGACCTCAGAAGAATGGAAGGCTGAGTCAACCTTGAGCCAGTCAGGATTGAACTGCTGGCAGTCGGCATAGCCTGTAATGCTGCATGCTGACCACTGCACCACCATAGCCCTTCCTTCCTTCCTTCCTTCCTTCCTTCCTTCCTTCCTTCCTTCCTTCCTTCCTTCCTTCCTTCCTTCCTTCCTTCCTTCCTTCCTTCCCACTTCGATTTAGATTTATATACTGCTTCATAGTGCTTTTACAGTCCTCTCTAAGAGGTTTACAGGGTCAATATTTTGCTCCCAACAATCTGGGTCCTCATTTGATCCACCTCAGAAGGATGGAAGGCTGAGTCAACCTTGAGCCGGTCAGGATCAAACTGCTGGCAGCAGGCAAAATTAACCTGCAATGCTGCATTTTAACCACTGCACCGCCACTGCGAGAATGCCCAGTCTTTCCAGAAGTCTTCATCAGGATGATCATAAACCACATAAAATTGAAGAGGGACAACGCTTTAGAGACCCTGCTGCACTCTTTACCTAGCGAAGATGTTGACTTACAGTATTAATTTAGACATAAAATTGTGGCTAAAAAAAAAAACCAGAAAGAAAACCTGAATCCTTTTCCAATGTGGAGTACTAGCAAAATCCCTCAGTTTTGGAATCAACATGGCTCATGAATAATAACGTTAAAGGTTTACCCTTTTCAGTGATGTCTGATTTTAGAGGTGACGGCCATCTCCTCTTGAAAACCTGAGGGAGCCAACGTTCTCTGGTCATTTGTATTCTTTTAGCCGGTCGTTAAGGTCACCTGTAGGTTTATCTGTGTCATCAAAATTCGACAGCCCTCTCTCAACAGAGGGGGAGGGATACAATATCATCTCTCTCTAATCTACCACACAGTCCTTTTAGGAGTTCCAAGCAGGCTCCACACCCTTTTCCATCTCTCAGGTGACTCTGAGGACAGAGGTAAAGCTCCAAGCGGCCTCAACGACCTTTTAAAAAGAATACAAATGACCAGCTGTCTTCAAGGAGTATAAGTCCTTCCGTTCTCCACCATCCAGTCAGAGCTGAAGAAGCTTCTGGGATGAGAAGTGAAACCTCTTCAAGGAAAACCCAGAGAGTCCAGTTGCCTCTTGAAAAAACACCTTTGGGGCAACCATCACCTGGATGACTGAGAATCTCCATAGATGTTTTTTGCAGATGTTTCCAGGGTCAATTGGCACCACTGAAGAAAGGAGGGATGACAGAATCATAAAATATGGCCCATGATTTATAGAGAGAGAAACCTTCTCCTTTCTCACTAATCCACAGAAGTTTAATCAAGGAATATTCATCTAAAAAGTCAAAAGAAACCTGAGGCTTGCTTTTGCAAACTAAACAAGAAATATGGCAAGGCAAACTCCACCAGCAGCCAGAGGTCCCCTCGTAATTTTCCCCAATGTTTCCTCTCGCTGTAGACTCATCCCCAAGAACTTCCAGCAGTTCCTGGCCTTGATGTTTGCAGTGAAAGAAGTCAACAAGGATCTGGTTCTCCTCCCCAATATCACCCTGGGCTTCCACATCTATGAAAATCACCAGACAGAGAGCAATAATACTTTATTCAGCCTCTCCCTGCTCTCCACACGAGGCCGAATGGTTCCAGCTTACAAATGTGACAGGCGGGACCCTCTGCTCTCTGTCATTGGAAGCCTCAACCCCAAATTCTCAAGGCAGATGGCCTCCATCTTCAGCATCTTCAAGGTCTCACAGGTAAGGGGGCTTCACTGGATACAGTATGGAATACCCAAAGAACAGAAACACGAAGAACACAAGCCAAGGTGAAAGCAAAGGCGTTGGGGTGGACACATCAGGGGTATATGATTTTGATAATCCATGTTTTCTGATTTTTTTTAATTTTTAATTTGATTTATATGCCGCCCTTCTCCGAAGACTCAGGGCGGCTTACAATGCATTAAGCAATAAGTGCATTAAGAATTATATTTCATATTCAAGATACGTTTTTGTATAACCACAAAGGGATACTGATATAATTCTGAATGAGAAACTACTTCCTGACTTTCATAAAAGTTTATCATCTTTTTGCAATTTATTCTCTTTATTAGTTAGATGTTTTGTTTATTCTCTGCATTAGGTAGATATTTTGTTCCTTTGATTCTGATCTATCACAACCAGGAAAAATAGGTAACGGGTGACTCTTCCTAAGAAGGGAGGAAGATGAAGCCTGCCACTCAAAGTGGATCAATCTGACTGGTGGGACAATCAACCACACAGTGGGGACCCTTAATGACAGCATTAAAATGTACGTTGTCTCTTAAAGAAGATTCTCGCTTTCTCCAGCTCGGTGTTGGCTTTGAGTTCCCTCAAGGAGACAGAAGAGTTTTTCCTTCCTTCTTCCGGATTAATCCCAAGGAATTTGCTCAGTATGTGGGTTTAGTCCAGCTGCTTCTGTACTTCCAGTGGAACTGGGTTGGGCTGGTGACCCCTGAAGATGATGATGCAGAAGGTTTCATCTCATCTCTGGTGCCAATGCTGAAGGAAAAGGAGATCTGCCTGGCCTTCACTGAAATGATAACACCTGATTTTCATGCTAGTTCAGATTCGAAAGTATACCATATTTTCAACACTTGGTCTAGAGGTGAAGTGATTATTCTGTTTGGTGGCCCCACTACTGTTAGAAATGTACAGGTAGTTATGTATGCTTATGAAGAATTGAGAAATGAGCCATTTGTCAAAGTTTGGATCCTTACATCCAACTGGAAAGTTAATGCGATGAACTCTCAATATGTACTGCCAGCTATAAAGCCCTTCCATGGGGCTTTGCATTTTAGGCACCACACTGGTGATATCTCGGAGTTCAACCATTTTCTCATGTCTTTAGATCCTTTGAACCCACAAGGGTACACCTTTCTCCCGCTATGGTGGGAAAGGATCTTTGAATGCAGGATCTACAAACCAGGCAAAATCCCTCTGAAGGGGGAAAAACCATGTACAGGAAAGGAGAATTTACAGAATTTGCCATCTTACGTGTTTGAAACAAGCATGACAGGTGAAAGTTACAACATCTACAATGCTGTTTATGCTGTGGCACACGCCTTACATGCCATGTTTGGTTCCAGAGGGCAACCAGCCATGATGAGGCTTGGAAAGAGGATCTCCAATATCCAGTCATGGCAGGTAATTTCTTTTTTTTTTATCCAGTCCACAGATTCTTAGAGAAGAAGTTGTCCATGTGGATTTCTTGAATTACTGATTAAATATCAGTATGGCATTATATCACTGCATCTCGAAGCAGCTTAAAACAGCAATATTTATTTTAAAAAATAATGCAAACTAAAACATAAGAAGAACAGTTGCAGGAAGTGGGTACAGCTAGTCTAGAGAAAAGGAGTAGAAGGGACATGATAGCAGTCTTCCAGTATTTGAGAAGCTGCCCTAAAGAGAAGGAGGTCAATCCTTTCTCCAAAGCACCAGAAGGCAGGACAAGAAACAATGGATGGAAACTAATCAAGGAGAGAAGCAACAGAGAACTAAGAGAAATTTCCTAACAGGGAGTGGAACAGCAGAAGTTGTAAATGATTCATCACTGGAGGTTTTTGAGAAAAGACTGGACAGTGACCTGTTTGAAATGGGGTAGGGTCTCCTGCTTGAGCAGGGGGTTGGATTATTTGACCTCCCATTAATCTATTTCGATTAATTGATTGATCTGAGGAAGGCTAGTAACGTCATAAGGCTCAGCTACACCTTACTCAGCTGTGGTAGCTTCTGCATCCCAGTGCTAACTCCACCAAACACCTCATCCTTCTTTAATTCTCCACCTCACTGTCCCTTCTCTCTTCCACCCGCCCTCTGTGTCTTCAGTGGTTCTTTGTGTGGAGGTTTGTTTTTGTAGTTTTCTAGGTTGCAAGAATTGGGCATCTAGTCTAATGAATGAGAAAGGTTAGGGGTGACATGACCTCAGAGTATATTCATAACCTGGAACAGGGCATAGCAACAGATCAGCCATTGAGGGCTGTTTGGTAACTGAAACATAGTATTTGTTTTATGGAGCCATAAGAGACAGTTTGGAGCCTGGGCATGGCTTAACGGTTCTGTATATAAGCTTGAGAGCACTAGCTTTTCCTTTCCTCCATTTTGTGCTGTGTTTGTACTTGCTCTCTCTCTCTTCTCTACAACGTGGAAAAACCTACAAGGGTATTGTATGCCTTCTGTGTTGTGATGAATATAAAGGCTTTTTTGAATCCTGCTTGATAGTCTGCTTTTGGGTGCTGCAAACAAACTCTGTCACATGAGAGCAATCTTCCAACATTTGAGATGCTGTCAGAGAGAAGAAGGGACTCTACCTCTTTCCCAAAGCACCTAAAGGCAGGATAAGAAATAACAGGCGGAAGATTACCAAAGAGAGATCCATCTTAGAATTAAGGAAAAAATCCCTGATAGAGAAAATAATTAGAAACATAGGAAACGTGCCCCAAAGCAAAACAACATTGGAGTACAATTAGACTACAATTAGAAGAGATAACCAAACAGCACATACAGAGATGAAGCCAGAAATATTTTTATTAGGAATACTCCCAGAGTCTTCATGAAAAAAAAAATACAATATTTAATTTTACATATCATAACAGCAGCAAGAATAATATACGCACAAAATTGGAAAAATAACAATATACCAATGGACGATAATTTGATTAGAAAAGTTTTTGGAATGTGCAGAAAGAGGAAACAATATTATATAGTGTGGGAGAAATAGTATGAATGGTTAGAGGAGAGAGATAAAAGGCAAGGAAAGAGCAAATGAAGATATAGGAGTGGAAATGCAATAACAAATAAGAGGAAACAGAAAAGATGCAGATGGTAGGAATGAAATTGTGCACACTGTTACCTATATGAATATATGTAAATAAATCAATATTAGAATTACATGTATAAAGGATAAATTGAAATAAGGGAGAAAAAATGGATAAGTAAGAAATGCCTACCGATGCGAAATTGTTGAGAAGAAAAAAATTGTAAAAGATTATTTTTTTTGTTTTCAAAAAAAAAAATATCAAAACAGTTTAATAAAAATTATTTTTTTAAAGAAAGAAAAGAAACATAGGAAACTGACAGTAGAAAAAGTCCTAGTGATCCATTGACTTTGCCCTTTGAGCTTATTTGCTTTTTGTTTTCTTTTTTAATTTATTTATTATTACTTTTAATTATTAGTTAGATTTTATTTATTTTTTTAATTTTGGTCAGATGAGGGACATCTAAGTGAGTTCTCCAGACCTGGAGACAGTATTCCAAATATTTAAAGCCCTTTATAGTGGGATTAGGATCTGTTTTTTTTCCTGCTCGTGATCCTTGTAGTGATCCTTGTAATGATGAATCCAAGAATCCAGTTTAATCACTGGAACAGCCAGCCTCCAGAATTGGTGGGTGCTCCAGAAAAGAGAGCATTTTGTAGGAGAAGTTGTTAAAAACTTGATGTTAATCCTGATTGCTCAGATCTCCAACTAGGAAGTTCCTCTAGATTCTCAAATATATTCAGATGATGGCCATCACACAACGATAGAAGCCATGGTGTCTTATTTGTAGCCTTCATCTTCTTGTTCCAACAGTGCTTTTTCAAAAGGCAACTGGATTTTGTTTTTCTCTTGAACATGTTTTGCTTCTTATCCAAGAAACTTCTTCAGTTCTGCCTGAATGATGGAAGATGAAAGGTTGTATATTCCTTGCAGTCATCTGGTCGTTGAGGCCCCTCGGAGGTTTATCTGTGTCCTCCAGGTCATCTGAATAGTGCAAAACAGTGGGGAAGCTTCTTAGAACTGCTGAAAAGATGGGTGTGGTCAACAGGAGACAGGTGGGGTTGTATCCCTCCCCCTCTGTTGTGAGAGGGCTGTTCAGTCTTAAGGTAGATGGCCTCTCGGGCTCCTCTTTCAAACCACTGTTCCTCTCTGTCCAGAATGTGGACTTCCGTCCTCCACCATTCAGTCAGAATTGAAGAAGCTTCTTGGATGAGGAGCAAAATGTCTTCAAGGCAAAACAAAGTCCAGTTGCCTTTTGGGAAAGCATCTCTCAGACAACCATGACTGGATGACGGAGAATCATAGACCTCTTTCAACCTATAGCTCCCATTTCTGAAGGTTTCTTTTCTTTTAGCTTCTGCCCTATTTGAGGAATGTCCACTTCAACAACAATGCTGGAGATGAAATCTACTTCTCAAAAAATGGACTGGGATCTGCTCGTTATGATCTTCTCAACTGGGTTCTCCTCCCCAATCTATCTTTTGTCTCCATGAAAGTTGGACAAATAGATCCCGGGGCTCCCATAGGCCAGGATTTCACTATTAACTCTGATGCAATTGTCTGGACAAGAAAGGTGAGCTGGAAGGTAAAATAAATTGAGCAAAAACCAATGGATGGAAATTAATCAAGGAGAGAAGCAACTTAGAACTAAGGAGAAATTTCCTGACGGTTAGAACAATGAATCAGTGGAACAACTGGCCTGCAGAAATGCAGGCAAGTGAATGCTCCAACACTGGAAGTTTTTAAGAAGAGATTGGACAGCCATTTATCTGGAATGGGATAGGGTTTCTGAGCAGGGGGTTGGACTAGAAGACCTCCAAGGTCCCTTCCAATTCTGCTTTTCTGTTATTCTGTTAAAAGGCTCATTCTCTTCTAGGGATTCAAAGCATCCTCCTTACTGGAAAACAAGCTACTGAATCAAAACTTTGGCAACCATTTGATGAAAGACCTGTTTTGCACATAACATATTTGAGATCTGATTTGTGATAGATCAAAAAAAAGTTGAGATTAGGGAGAAATTCTGCTGGAAGCCCAGGATCCAGTTAGAGCAATCAACAGTGGTTTCCATGTACTATTCCTGTTCAGTTGGATCCCAATAATTGTTTGTTTTTAAAAAGCTATCACTCAATTCATAAATCTTCTTTTGCATGCCAAGTCCAAGTTCCAATCTCCAGCATCGATTGGTGGTTTGAAGTGGAACTGGCCTTAATCTCCCCCACCCCCTAGCTTTTCCTGGATTCTAGTCAACCACATCTTCTGAAGACATCCTGATGATGGATACAGAAATGCACAAATGAACAAATGAAGCATGTTCATTGCTTATGCCATCTCAAACATTTCTCTTTTAGAAGGTGCCCATTGCCAGGTGTGGCAAGAAGAGGTGCCAGGCAGGAAAGAGGAGAAGAGTTCCAGAGGGAGAGCCGGTTTGTTGCTACCAATGTGACTCTTGTCCAGAAGGGACCATTTCTAATCAGACAGGTAGAGCACAATTTTAATCATAATCATCATAATCATAAGTTTATTTGTCAAGCATATATAAAATAAGATTATGTATAAACATAATTTGAATACATGAAAAGAGTCAGTAAAAAGGAATATTAGGACAGGGACGATAGGCACGCTGGTGCACTTATGCAGGCCGCTTACAAACCTCTTAAGAATGGGGTGAGGTCAACAGTAGACAGTTTAAGGTTAAAGTTTTGGGGGTTTGGGGAAGAAACTACAGAGTCAGGTAGTACATTCCAGGCATTGACCACTCTGTTGATGAAGTCGTATTTTCTGCAATCGAGTTTGGAACAGTTTACCTTGAGTTTGTATCTATTATTTGCTTGTGTATTGTTGTGGTTGAAGCTGAAGTAGTCATTGACAGGAAGGACATTGTAGCAGATAATTTTATGTAGTATGCTTAGGCCAGACTGAAGTCGGCGTAGTTCTAAGTTGTCTTAAGCCCAAAATTTGGAGTCTGGTGGCATAAGGTATTTTATTACAGTTAGAGGTATGGAGGACTCTTCTCGTAAAATATCTCTGGACTCTCTCGATTGTATTTATGCCCAATATGCAGTGTGGGTTCCAGACAGATGAGCTGTATTCAAGAATTGGTCTAGCAAATGTTTTGTATGCTCTAGTTAGTAATACAACATTACCAGAGAAGAAGTTACGCAAGATTAGGTTAACAACTCTTAATGCCTTTTTGGCGATGTTGTTACAGTGGGCTCGGGCACTTAGATCTTTAGAAATGAGTACTCCAAGATCCTTGACAGAGTGAGGGTCATCTACAAGGTCATGTCCATCTAATTTGTATTTTATGTTTTGATTTTTATTTTTTTTTGCCAATGTGCAAGACAGAGCATTTGTTGGTTGAGATTTGAAGTTGCCACTTGTTAGACCAATATGACACATAGTCAAGGTCTTTCTGAAGGGTAGTTGCATTGTCGGTGGCGTTGAATAGTTTAACATCGTCAGCGAAGAGAACACAGTTGCTTTTAATATGATCACAAAGGTCATTTATGTAAAGTATGAAGAGTGTTGAACCTAAGACACTGCCTTGGGGAACACCGCTATTAACATATACAGGATTTGATAGAGCACTTTCTATTTTGACCACTTGTTGTCTGTTTTTCAGGAAGGCAGGTATCCATTTATGTAGGAGTCCAGAAATGCCATAGGATTTTAGTTTTAGAAGTAATTTGTTGTGTACCACTGAATCAAAATCTTTACAGAATTTTAAATGTAGATCTCCCAGAATCAAGGAAGCCATAGAAACAAATATCAATTGCGTTGTCATTTTTGATACATTCATCATTCCTCAAAATATTCAGGCTTTTCAGCAGAACCTGAAAAAGTTCATGGATTTAACTCTCTTGTCCTTGGTTTCTTGATTTCAGATGCAGCTTCCTGTGTTCCTTGCCCAGAAGACCAATATCCCAACAAGGAGAAGGTCCACTGCATTGCCAAGAAGATCCACTTTCTTGCCTATCAAGACCCCCTGGGATATGCTTTAGCTTTGCTCGCGCTTTCTCTCTCTATGATCACATTGGGAGTCCTGGCAATTTTTCTTAAACATCATGATACACCAATCGTCAAGGCCAACAACCGAGATCTCACCTACATCCTCCTGGTCTCCCTCCTGCTCTGCTTCCTCTGCTCCTTCCTCTTCATTGGTCGACCTGGGAAGCTCACTTGTCTCTTCCGACAAACTGCCTTTGCCATTCTCTTTTCCCTGGCAGTTTCCTCTGTCTTGGCAAAAACTGTCATGGTGGTTCTGGCCTTCATGGCTACCAAGCCAGGGAACAGGGCAAGGAAATTCTTAGGGAAATCATTGACCAACTCCATTGTCTTAGCCTGTCCCCTGATTCAAACAATTCTTTGTGCCACCTGGCTGATAACCTCTCCCCCATTTCCTAACTCAGACTTCCACTCCTTGATGGGAGAGGCCATCTTGGAATGTAACGAAGGTTCAGCTTCAATGTTTTACACTGTCCTTGCTTACCTGGGCTTCTTGGCCTTTATCAGTTTCACAGTGGCCTTTCTGGCTAGGAAGCTGCCCGACAGCTTTAATGAAGCCAAGTTTATTACTTTTAGCATGCTGGTCTTCTGCAGTGTTTGGATCACCTTCCTCCCCACCTATCTGAGCACCAAAGGGAAGTCCATGGTGGCCGTGGAGATCTTCTCCATCTTGGCCTCTGGAGCTGGTCTCCTGGCTTGTATCTTTTTCCCAAAATGCTACATTATCCTACTAACGCCCCATCTGAATTGTAGAGAAAATATAATGGGGCACAAAAATCCCTGAATTGAACTTTTGACTTTTGGGACATGTTGTATTTAATCTGATTTCATGTAGGGTTTCCTGCCTGGGCAGGGGGTTGGACTAGAAGACCTCCAAGGTCCCTTCCAACTCTGTTATTCTATTCTATTCTTAAAAATTTTGAATATTAAATTATTGGTATTCAAATGATCTGTCAGATCACAAAGTATCAGTTAATTGTCAACAATCAAGAATTGTTTTATTTTTCATTTGTTTCTGTACTCCCTAGTGAGACCTCAGTGATCAACTTGGAAATAAACCTTGATATTAAAATTGTGTATATTAGTTTACAGCAGGACAGTTTCCCACTGTGCCACCGTGGCTCTTACCAGAGAGAGGAAGGAAGGAAGGAAGAGAAAGAAAGAAAGAAAAAGAGAAAGAAAAAGGAGGGAGGAAGGAGAGGAAAGAAGGGGGGAGAAAAAGAGAAGGGAAATGAAAGATGGAGGGAGCAGGAGAAAGAAAAAATGGAGAAAAAGAAGGGAAGGTAGAGGGAAGGGAAAGAAAGAAAGGTAGAAAGAAAAGGACACAAAGGAGAGAGGGAGGGAGAGGGGGAGAATAGCAATAGCAATAGCACTTATATACCCATTCACAATGCTTAATACCTCTCTCTAAGCAGTTTACAGCAGGCAAAGCATGGAAGATTGCTTCACTCGCTAGTGCCATGTAAGGGCTGAAAAAAAGCTTCTGAAGCACAGCTGATTGTTGGAGGGAACAGCAATGAGAAAAGCAGGCAAAACGGAAGATCGCTTTACTCCCTAGCGCCTCGTTAGGGCTGAAAAAAAGCTTTTGAAGCACAGCTGATTGTTGGAGGGAGCAGCAATGAGAAAAGCAGGCAAAGCGGAAGATCGCTTTACTCGCAAGTGCCTTGTTAGGGCAGAAAAAAAGTTTCAAAAAATCTATATTCGGAGTATAAGATGCACCCAAAATTTCAGCCTCTTTTAGAAGTGGGGGGGGGAATGTGTCTTATTCTCCCAAAAATACAGTATATGCCTTGCTTTGGGCAGAGTCCTAGTATTGAGAAAGTCCAACATAGATGTGAAAAAATGTAAGGGTTGGGGGTGACACCTCTCTTCAAAGATGTGAGGTCTCCTGTGGTGATGACTCCTCCACGTCTTCCTCAGAGACCTCAAGGGAGAATGCGAGCATTCCTGGCATGTCCAGTATTGCTGACCCGGAACTGCTGGCAGAATGTGCCTTGGCTGGGGAGACCTCACAGGCAAATGAGGAAGAAGGAAAGGAGCTACCAGCCATGGTAGATGCTAGAGACCTGATGGTGAACCTATGGCACACCTGCCAGAGGTGGCACTCAGTGCCCTCTATGATTGGATGGAAACCGTCGTCCCAGTTCAGCTCCGCAGCGCATGCACACATGCCTCCCACTGGCCAGCTGGTTTTTGGGTCTCTGCTGTGCATATGAGAGGGCAGGAGCATCCAGGGGGAGGTCACGCATGCATGCACGGGAGTGTGATATATGCACGGGGGAGCACAGGCGTTGCATTTTGAGGGCTTGGGCACGTGCACACACTTTGGGCACTCAGTCCAGAAAAGGTTAGCCATCACTGTGCTAGAGCATGCAAGGCAGAGAGGCGGAGATCTGCCAGATTGATGGGGAAAAGACCCTGCCCAGAGGTGAGCTGTACTTACGTTAACAACTGGTTTACTGGTTGTGAGCGCTCGCGCACATGCTAGCTTCACTCGCACGTGCCTCTTTGGGGCTGAAACACAGCTTCAAACATACAGCTAATGTACTCAGGCAGCTCCGGTGAGTGTACCAGGCACGGTGCAGAACTCAGCTGGGCAGCATGGGTGGGGGGAATGAGCCACAAAATTAGTTATATATGGAAAGGATAGAAGAGGGGCAGGTGGGCCGGCCCATCCGGTATTCTCAACTACAGATTCGCCTGAACTGGTGCAACCAGGCAGCAACCAACCACTGGCTCCGCCCCTCTTCATGGGCTGCACTGGGAGTGGCTATTTGGCACAGCAGGTGGAGGGAAGCATTGCTGGAAGCAACGTGGCAGAACTGGTTTGGTGATGTCATATCGTCACCACTACCGGCTCAGCAGAACCGGGAGGAACCCACCACTGGCTTACGTTCTCTAAAAAAAACCTGATCAAACAGTTGGCACTGAACAGATTCTTATCTCTGGCTAACCTATTATCATGAAGGTGGCTTTTGAAACACCATAAAAAGTAGAGAGGGTCATTCGGTCACTAACTGTGGGCTGGCCACAGCAAAAAGGAGGAAGTCATGTCCCCATTAAGGGAGGGATAATGCTCATAGCAGATGCAGTGAAACAGTTAAATAAAGGTTCTTGATTTCAGATGCAGCTCGCTGTGACCCCTGCCCAGAAGACCAATATCCCAACAAGCACAAGGACCACTGCAATCGCAAGAAGATCCACTTCCTCTCCTATCAAGAGACCCTAGGATATACGTTGGCTTCTCTAGTAATGTTCCTTTCTCTGATCATATCAGCAGCCCTGGTGGTTTTCCTTAAACATCACGATACACCAATCATCAAGGCCAACAACCGAGATCTTACCTACATCCTCCTGGTTTCCCTCCTGCTCTGCTTCCTCTGCTCCTTCCTCTTCATTGGTCGACCAGGGACCACCACCTGTCTCTTATGACAAACTACTTTTGCCATTCTCTTTTCCCTTGCGGTTTCCTCGGTCTTGGCAAAAACTGTCATGGTGGTTCTGGCCTTCATGGCCACCAAGCCAGGGAACAGGGCAAGGAAACTCTTACGGAAACCAATGACCAACTCCATTCTCTTAGCTTGTCCCCTGGTCCAGGCAATTCTTTGTGCCACCTGGCTGGTAACCTCTCCTCCTTTTCCCAACTTGGACTTCTACTCCTTGGTAGGAGAGACCATCTTGGAATGTAAGGAAGGCTCAGCTTCAATGTTTTACACTGTCCTTGCCTATCTAGCTTTTTTGGCCTTCATCAGTTTCATAGTGGCCTTTCTAGCCAGGAAATTGCCCGACAGCTTTAATGAAGCCAAGTTCATTACTTTCAGCATGCTGGTCTTTTGCAGTGTTTGGATCACTTTCCTCTCCACCTACCTGAGCACCAAAGGGAAGTCCATGGTGGCCATGGAGATCTTCTCCATCTTGGCCTCTGGGGCTGGTCTCTTGGCTTGTATCTTTCTTCCCAAATGTTACATTATCCTATTGAAGCCCCATCTGAATTGTAGGAAAAATATAATGAGGCACAAGAATCTCTGATTTATGCTCAGGTTGGGAGATTTATTTTGATTGTGGACTTTTTGCAGTTGATCTGATTTCTAAAAAATGAGGAAGTGTGAAAAGGGCTTGTGTATTATACAACTGGAAATTAAGTAATGTATCTGATCACAAACTATCTGTATATCAACAATAATCACACATCCTTTAATTTTTTCATTAATGCTAGTTGACCGTAGTAATAAACATGGAAATTAACACTGCAGCATTAGTTGTTATTTCACACTAGAAGTTTCTCATCCAAATTTGGAGGGCTAAATGTTTTGTGTAGTTTGTCTAGAACTGGAGTTGTCAATATAGATTAGAGAAGACACACTGGGTGTCTCTCTAAACATAGTTTAGAGAAGATTGGGGGTGGGTGGAATGGAAGGGAAGGCAAGGGAAGGGAAGGGAAGGGAGGAGAGGAGAGGAGAGGAGAGAGTGGAGTGGAGTGGAGTGGAGTGGAGTGGAGTGGAGTGGAATGGAATAGAATAGAATAGAATAGAATAGAATAGAATAGAATAGAATAGAATAGAATAGAATAGAATAGAATAGAATAGAATAGAATAGAATAGAATGGGACCTTGGAGGTTTTCCAGTCCAGCCCCCTGTTCAAGCAGAAGAGCCTATACCATTTCAGAGAATGATAGCTGCCCTTGGTTTTTTTTTAATTGAATTTATATGCCATCTTCTCCAGAGACTCAGGGCAGCTTACAATGAGTTAAGCATTGAGGAGGTCTCACTAAAGCACCTTGAAAATCAGGGCTTTTGATGATTAAACTTTCAAATTAATTTCTAAATTTCTCCTTTTTTTTTTCTTCTATTTTAAGCATAAAAGCCAGACGCAATTTCCAAATAGAAAATAGGACCAAATTGTATTTTCCTGTTTGCCCTTATTGGTTTTTCTAGACTGTTATCATCTGTATATTATAGATGATATAATATATCATCAGAGCCTGAGTGGTTAATGCCTCTTACTAAGGCAGTAGTTAACATCCAGCTGCCTGCAATTACTGCGAGTTCAATCCTAGCCAGGCTCAAGGTCGACTCAGCCTTCCATCCTTTCTAAGGTGGGTAAATTGAGGACCCAGTTTGTGGGGGCAATAAGCTGACTTTGTATAAATATACAAAAGTATGAAAGCTATTGCTTAACGCACTGTAAGCCGCCCTGAGTCTCCAGAGAAGTGCGGCATATAAATCAAATTAAAAATATATATATTAACTAAAATCACTCTTTCAAATTCTTTATGTAGGAGGAGAAATAGAAGAACATGAGGACAGAGTTAGTTAGTTAGTTTAGTTAGTTTATTAAATTTGTATACCGCCCTTCTCCTAGTGGACTCAGGGCGGTGCACAGCCAGGAATAAAAAACACTTCAATACAAAATTTAAAATTTGTAAAAGAATTAAACAATTTTTGGCCCAGAAAATTTAAAAAACCCATAGACAATTAAAAACTAAAAGGGGGGGTTACGCCAGCCCAGCTTGACAAAATAAAAAAGTTTTTAGGGCACAGCGAAAAGCCCGGAGATCAGGTATCATACGGATCTCAGGGGGCAAATCATTCCAGAGGGCAGGTGCTGCCACAGAGAATGCTCTCCCCCTGGGCATCGCCAGCCGACATTGCCGGGCTGACGGCACCCTGAGGAGCCCCTCTCTGTGCGAGCGTACTGGCCGGTGGGAGGCTATCGGTGGCAGAAGGCGGTCCCGTAAGTACCCAGGCCCTATGCCATGGAGCGCTTTAAAGGTGGTAACCAATACCTTGAAGCGCACCTGGAAGACCACCGGAAGCCAATGCAGCTCACGCAGGAGAAGTGTCACATGGGAGTGCCCCCTTGCTCCCATAATCCCCCGCGCGGCCACATTCTGCACCAGTTGGAGCCTCCGGGTGCTCCTCAAGGGGAGCCCCATGTAGAGAGTTAAAAGAGCGATTAGTCTAGAATCTCTACGGAGCCACAAACCAACTAAGCCCAACCCCCTTGAGTGAGGTTGATTCTTATCTAAATCTTTGAGCTGAGTTTGGGCTGAGTTTTCCCCCTCCAAAAACTTGGCTGCAAAAACTTGGCTTTTTCTCTTCAGAGAAAGAGGAGAGCCACATAAAACCACATATCCCTTCCTATTAGCCCAGCTGGTCCAAAGCTTGAGCATGGCTCACGGCATCCTTCCCATGGCAGCTGAGAATTGGGAAGATGTACTTCACAACACAAACAGCAAACGAACTTTTCTGGCTCCAGCAAGTTCTTAGACAGCCCTCCTGTAGAGTTTAAAGCAGCCCAGCATCTTGGGGGATTAGAAGTTAGCTTCTAATTTATCCCCTGCCATGGGGGCATAAATAAACCAGTGATTTAAGCCAAGCATTGGGATGATAGCTCAAACATATGAAGGTACAACTGACTGTTTCATTCATTCATTCATTCTTTCATTCATTCATTCATTCATTCATTCATTCATTCATTCATTTTGCCAAGCATGTATAAGAACAGATATAAGTATAAACATAATTTGAATACATGAAAAGAGTCAGTAAAAAGGAATATTAGGACAGGGACGGAAGGCACACTGGTGCTCTTATGCACAGCCCTTACAGACCTCTGAGGAATGGGGTGAGGTCGACAGTAGCCAGTCTAAGGTTAAAGTTTTGGGGATTTGGGGAAGAAACAGGTAGTGCATTCCAGGCATTGACCACTCTGTTGCTGAAGTCGTATTTTCTGCAATCGAGTTTAGAACGGTTCACTTTGAATTTGTATCTATTGTGTGCTCGTGTATTATTGCAGTTGAAGCTGAAGTTTCATTGACAGGTAGGACATTGTAGCAGATAATTTTGTGTACTACACTTAGTTCTAAGTGGCATAGTTCTAAGTTGTCTAAGCCCAAAATTTCAAGCCTGGTGGCATAAAGGATTCTATTGTGAGCAGAGGAGTGGAGGACTCTTTTCGTAAAATATCTCTGGACTTGGTCAATTGTATTAATGTCCGATATGCAGTGCGGGTTCCAGACAGATGAGCTGCATTCGAGAATTGGTCTAGCAAATGTTTTGTATGCTCTAGTTAGCAGTACAATATTACCAGAGAAGAAGCTACACAAAATTAGGTTAACAACCCTTAATGCCTTTTTGGCGATGTTGTTACAGTGAGCTCTGGCACTGAGATCATTTGAGATGAGTACCCCAAGGTCCTTGACAGAGTGAGGGTCATCTACAAGGTCACGTCCACTCAGCTTGTATTTTGTGTTGTGATTCTTTTTTTGCCAATGTGTAAGACGGAGCATTTGTTGGTTGAGATTTGGGGCTGCCAATTGTTTGACCAGTCTGACACATAGTCGAGGTCCTTTTGTAGGGTAGCAGCATTGTCAGTGGCATTGAACAGTTTGACATCATCAGCGAAGAGGACGCAGTTGCTTATAATATGAACGCAAAGGTCGTTTATGTAAAGTATAAAGAGTGTGGGTCCTAAAACGCTGCCTTGGGGGATATTGCTGTTAACAGGTGCAGGGTTTGATAGGGCGTTCCCTATTTTGACTACTTATTGCCTGTTTGACAGGAACGCAGCTATGCACTTATGCAGGGATCCGGAAATGCCATAAGATTTTATTTATTTATTTATTTATTTATTTATTAATCAAATTTCTATACCGCCCTTCTCCTTCCGGACTCAGGGCGGTGAACAGCCAATTTAAAACCAATAACAATACAGTGAGTTAAAACGTACTAAAAGTCCATATAAATTTAGGCTGAAATATATCAATAAAACACTAAAACTCTAAAAATTAAATAATTTAAAATAATTTAAAACTTAAATATTTAAAAATAGGAGGGATCAGGCAAGTCCAGCAAGTTGGAAGAAATAAGTCTTCAACGCCCGACGAAAGGTCCGGAGGTCAGTGATAGTTCTTAGATCTGGAGGGAGATCGTTCCAGAGGGTGGGGGCTACCACAGAGAATGCTCTCCCCCTGGGGGTCGCCAGCCGGCATTGTCTGGCTGACGGCACCCTGAGGAGGCCCTCTCTGTGGGAGCGAACCGGCCGGTGGGAGGCAATAGGTGGCAGAAGGCGGTCCCGTAAGTACCCTGGTCCTAAGCCATGGAGCGCTTTAAAGGTGATTACCAACACCTTGAAACGCACCCGGAAATCAACCGGCAACCAATGCAGCTCACGCAGGAGAGGTGTCACATGGGAGCGCCCTGTCGCTCCCATAATCCCCCGCGCGGCCGCATTCTGTACCAGTTGAAGCCTCCGGATGCATCCCAAGGGGAGCCCCATGTAGAGAGCATTACAGTAGTCCAAGCGAGACGTGATGAGCGCCTGAGTGACTGTGCGCAGGGAGTCCCGGTCTAGAAAGTTTTAGTTTAGTTTTTAGTTTTAGAAGTAGTTTGTCATGTACCACTGAATCAATGGCTTTACAGAAGTCTATGTAGATTGCGTCTATTGTTTTGCCCTGATCAAGATTTGTAGTCTATATGTTTTTGTAGTGTAGGAGTTGCAGATTACAGGACAATTTTCTTCTGAAACCAAATTGTTTGCTAGAGACTGGGTTGTTAGTCTCTAAGCGGAGGGTAATGGATTGATTTTGCAGGTGACACAACATAAAGAGATTGGTCTGTAATTTTCAACTAGGCTGGGGTCACCCTTTTTGAAGGTAGGGATGCCTAGAGACCATAGCTTGGGCAGGGATCTGGTCCTGAAAGATTTTTCATAGATTATGCTTAGAGCTTCTGCTATGGCAGTGGGAAGCTTTTTTAAGAAATAGGCACCATAGTCCATCAGGTCCAATAGATAGAGATGGTTTTAGGCTGCATAGTGCCTGTTCTACATTATTTAATGTTAATTTAACATTATTTAACATTGAAATAATGCTAAATAATTAACATTATTAAATAATGTTATTTCAATGTTAGTTAACGTGGTGATGACTGCCAGTGCCACCATGCCCTGTTAGCCCTCAGACTTTTCTGAACAAATTGTGTCACAGGCCAAACTAGATTTTTGGGCGCAGGTGCTCCGTTTCATTACCACTTCACTTGGACTCTCAAGTCCCTCTTTGCTGTGGATGAGAAACAAACATGCAGAATGCGGCCGCGCGGGGGATTATGGGAGCAAGGGGGCGCTCCCATGTGACACCTCTCCTGCGTGAGCTGCATTGGCTTCCGGTGGTCTTCCGGGTGCGCTTCAAGGTGTTGGTTAACACCTTTAAAGCGCTCCATGGCATAGGGCCTGGGTACTTGCGGGACCGCCTTCTGCTACCGATAGCCTCCCACCGGCCAGTACGCTCCCACAGAGAGGGACTCCTCAGGGTGCCATCAGCCAGACAATGTTGGCTGGCGACACCCAGGGGGAGAGCCTTCTCTGTGGCAGCACCAGCCCTCTGGAACAATTTGCCCCCGGAGATCCGTACGATACCTGATCTCCGGGCTTTCCGCCGTGCCCTAAAAACTTTTTTATTTTTTCAAGCTGGGCTGGCGTAAACCCCCCCCCCTCTTTTTTAAGCTTAAAGTTTTATGGGTTTTAAATTTTAATTGCCTATTGGGTTTTTTAAATTTATTGGGCCAAAATTATTTAATTCTTTTATTAATATTTTAAATTTTGTATTGGAGTGCTTTTTTATTCTTGGCTGTACACCGCCCTGAGTCCACTAGGAGAAGGGTGGTATATAAATTTAATAAAATAAAATAAAATAAAATAAATAACATCTTTTTTCCCCTGCAGATAAGATCTTGTGCTAAGTGGGGAGCAGTCATCCATCGTGTATCCTCTGTGGATTTCTTCCCATGAAAATCTTCCAAGGTAAACACTTTTTAATAGTAGTAATAATAATAATAATATATGCTCAGAGGTCTCCTGACTGGGGGTGAGGGGGAGGACATGGCACCTTGTCTTGCAAAGAGCTGGGCTTGGTGAGACTCGGCTGGGCTTCGTCTCCTCTTTGGTCAAGGCCCAAACACGGTTGAAGAGGCAGCATGGTTGATATATACATTTGCCCTCCATGGGGCACAGCCGCTCTCTGTTGTGCTGCAGCTGCGCTGAGATTTGAAGGGCTCCCTGCAATTCACCTTCTGTATAAACCTTGGCTTTCGATCTCGGAGGGAAGGTGAGAAGAATGACTCGGCTGCCTCTCTTGCTGCTCCTCTTCTGGCTCCTGCCTCCAACTTCTGCTAAGAGGAGGCAAACTGTGTGTGTGATGTCAAAAACCTTCAAAATGAACGATGACTCTTACAGGCCTGGTGATCTCATTATTGGTGGGAATTTGCTCCTGCAATCCAGTTTTGCCACTGAAGTCCTAGACTTTGCAAAGAACCCACGGTTCGTTCCAACTTACATTTTGTAAGTTTCACCTGCGTGATCAAGGTGTAGATGATTATTTGTTTGCTCAGAAATACTTGTTTTAGTGACTTTTCCAAGGTCCTAAAGTAGTTTAAATCTTTGTGCTTTTTTTTTAAACTAAAGAGCCAAGTTCCTAAACAGAAATCTTGGTGTTTCCAGAACTCTTCGTTAAGAAGGTGATAAACCAGATAAAGAGTCAGGAGAGACAATATATTTGAAACTCCACTGACCTAGCGAAGAGGTTGACATATTGTTCCTTTCACAGGGGGGAAACCTCAAGGAAAAGCTCAATCCTTTCCCAGTGTACAGGAGTTGTGAAAAGCTTTCTGTTTGGGGATCGGAAGGGCTCATGAATAATGGCCTTCAATTCCCCACTGAGGTCTGGTGCTCAGCAATGGTTGCCAGAGTTTGGTTTCCTAAAAAATCACTAGGTGATTTTTAATTTTTTAATTCTTGGTGAATGTATTTTATTCTCCTTATGTACATTGAGAGCATATACACCAAAGACAAATTCCTTGTGTGTCCAATCACGCTCGGCCAATAAATAATTCTATTCTATTCTATTCTATTCTATTCTATTCTATTCTATTCTATTCTATTCTATTCTATTCTACTCTACTCTACTCTATTCTATTCTATTCTATTCAGACGTGAAGAAGCTGCTGCAAAAGAGACCCAAATTGATTTCTGGGCTAGGGGAGCATCTGGGAGGATTAGAGCACTTGGAGCAAAGTGAAGAAGGGAGGAAAGGGTAGATGGATATAAAATAATCCATGATATGGACTTGCTGGGTCTTTTCTTTTCTCACAAAGCCATCCAGGTTGAATCAAAAACCCATTTTAGATCAACCCAACCCAATAAGAATTGTTACTGTTCCAAAATAATGAAAAACAAGGTAAGGCAAACTCTACCAGCACTCAGGAGTATGTTAATGTTTCTCTCACTAAAGCATTATACCCAAGAACTTCCAGCAATTTTTGGCCTTGATGTTTGGAGTCGAAGAGGTCAACAAGGATCTGGTTCTCCTCCCCAACATCACCCTGGGCTTCCATATTTATGACAGTCATCAAATTGAACGGACAATTTCCATATTCAGTTTCTCCCTGCTCTGTGGACGTTACAAATTAGTTCCAGGTTATGAATGTGACAGGCAGGACGCTCTGCTGTCTATCATTGGAGGTTTCGATCCTAAATCCTCAAGGCAGATGGCCTCCATCTTCAGCATATTCAGAGTCCCTCAGGTAAGAGGTCTCCACTGGAAGTAGTATGGAATAGAAAAACAATGGAAACATACACAAAAACCAAAGGCTTTTTTGCATGCATGCCAGAATTATGTCACTTAGACAATCTATTAGAAATTTATTAGAAGTTTATATATACCACCAGAGAGGAAACAAAGAGCACAGTCACCATGTGCTTTACTCCTCAACTATTTTAACTGTAACAGGAAACTCTAATTAGAACAAAAGAATATAGAGGATATACCATAGATCCAAATTTGTGAACACTGCCATCTACTGGCTGAATACCTCTGTAGTTGTTTAAGTTTAAGTTTTATTAGATTTATATACCGCCCTTCTCCTTGCGGACTCAGGGCGGTGTAGTTGTTGCATAGAAATACATTCCAACAATTATTTCCAATGCAATCGATGCTATATCTTATACGTCTACTTGTGTTTTTATTTAACCCCAAGGAGATACACAATGTCATAATGCTGAAATGCTATACAAGCAAACCCTTCATCATATATTCTTCATGAAATTGAAGACACCTTGCAAGTGCAGCTTACTGTCTGTATCAGGTTGATGGTTTCTTCCCTTCCCTTCTGCCCTGTCACAACAAGGCAAAATATGTGACTGATGGTTCTTCCCAAGAAGGGGGGAAGCTAAGCTTGCCAATCAAACTGAGCCAGCCTGACTGATGGGGCAATAAACCAGGCAACGGTGATCCCTAAAGTCACCATAAAAGTTTACTTTGCCTTTGACACATCTCACTTTCTCCAGCTTGGTGTTGGATTTCAATTCTCTAGAGGAGACAGAAGAGTTTATCCTTCCTTCTTCCGGATTAATCCCAAAGAATTTCCTCAATATGTGGATTTGGTCCAGCTACTCCTGCATTTCCAGTGGAACTGGGTTGGGCTGTTTGCTTCTGAAGATGACAGTGGAGAACGTTTCATCTCATCTCTGATGCCAATGCTGAAGGAGAAGGAGATCTGTCTGGCCTTCAGTGCAATGGTGACAAATGGCCGTATTAGTATGCAATTAATTGCAAAATTACAAGTTATTTTCAAAACTTGGATTAAAGTTGAAGTTTTTATTATTTTTGGAGACACCAGAACTGTTTATAATGTACTGGTGGCTGTAAAAAGGACAAAGACAGCATTTCAAAGAGTTTGGATTTTAACTTCCCATTGCAATCTTAGCATTGTGGGAATCGGGTTAGAATTGCAGCTTATAAAGCCCTTGCATGGGGCTTTGCATTTTAGGGACCACACTGGGGATGTCCCAGAATTCAGCCATTTCCTTCTGTCTTTAGACCCTTTAAATCCACAAGAGAAAGTTTTCCTCCCGCTATGGTGGGAGAAAGTCTTTGGCTGCAAGATCCGCAAACCAGGCGAGATCCCTCCAAAGAGGAAAAACCCATGTACAGGAAAGGAGAATATACAGAATCTTCCAACTTTCATATTTGAAACAAGCATGTCAGGAGAGAGTTACAATATCTACAATGCCATTTATGCTGTGGCGCACGCATTGCATGCCATGCACGGATCTGCAGGGAGACCAACCATGAGGAGGCTTGGAAAGAAGATTTCAAATATCCAATCATGGAAGGTAATCCTGGCGACCTTTTCTCGAATGCATAGATCTTGAGAGAGGAATCTTCCCATTTGTATTTCTTGAATTACTGATTAAGCGCCTTTATGCTACCATGTCAAAAAACAATTCAGAACAGAATGAAGCAGAAATTAGTTAAAACAGCAATAATACAAATTAAGTATGATGGTGGTGGTGGTTGTGTTGCTATTGTCTTTTTGAAAAGTGGTCGACTGGAATAGAACAGAATAGAAGAATAGAATAAAACTTTATTACCGTCATCGACCAGCAATAGACATACAATAAATTAAAAATAATCCTGACATTAATCGTGAATAACATCTCTGTTATAAAAATACATGATCTCAAACCTCATTTACATGTGTGTAGAGCCGATAAGTATGTGGGTAAATGTATTGTTATAGATCTCAAAAAAAATTGGCACCAGTTGATTTTATAATTCGGTAACCAATTTTTTTTCTTGTGGACATTGTCGCGACACAGAATTTTGCCACTGCACGCGTGGTAACCGGATTAGAGTCTCGGAGGAGAAAGCCTACCTGAAAGTCGTTTCTCCTCCCTGGCAGTCTCTCTAGTAAGGGGAGAATGTATATTGACCTACATACTCACATCAGGATATGATCTACTGTAGATCTTCCTTCTCTAAAGCCGGCTTGTTCATCCTTGATTATCCCCCCTGAAATTAGCCAATCCTGGAGTTTATAGTTTAGGTGTTTAGCACACAATTTACTAATAACACTCAAAAGACTAATGGGTCTATAATTTCCTGGATCATTTCTATTAACCCTTTGTATAGATTGGAATAATGATTGCTAATCCACAATCTCTTGGCATACGGCCCATTTTCTTTTCTTATTGAATTTTATTGAATTACATGATAATACAATTTAACAATTTTCGGTTTAGCAGTGTTCATAAATATATATAAATTATATACATGGTGTTCCCTGATTACTTGATTATTATTGATAATTGCACCCTCCCTTATTCTACCTTTTATTTTTATCTTCCATCCACTTATACCACATTTCCCACACTGTGTAATATTCCAACTTCTCTTTTTCGTTGATCACATATATTAATTTATTCATCTCTGTGCATTCTAATATCTTTCTAATTACGTGTTCCTCCGGTGGCAGTCCTTCTCTTTCCAGTACTGTGCATATATTATTCTGGCAGCTGTAATAATATGTGTAATTAGGTATCTCTTTTTTTTCCTCTCATATGCCATTTTCAGTATTCCCGGGAGAAAGGTTTTGGGTGCCAAATCAATATTTTCCTCTATTATTTCTTGAATCCATCTTCAAATTATTTTCCATAATTTCGTCTCTTCGGGGCATGTCCACCACATATGGTAGAAGGTACCATGGTGGTAGCCACATTTCCAACAATTTGGGCTCGTGTTAGGGTAAATTTTTGCTATCCTGTAGGGGCTAAATGCCACCTGTATAGCATTTTGTATTGGTTTTCCTTATACGCTACTGGCCTTGTCAGTTTAAGATTACTATTCCAAATTGTTTCCCATTCATCTAGGTTTATACTGTGTCCGATGTTTTTTGCCCGTGCAATCATTTACTCTTTGACTACCTCCTCTACCCTATCATATTCGAGAAAGTAATTATATAATTTGGCTAGTAGTTTATTTTCCGTTCCCATCCATATCTTATCAAATCCATTGGCTCCTATTTCTATACCAAACTCCTCCTTGTCTTTTTGATATCAGGACTTAATTTGTGCATATGGCCACCAATCAATATGGATGCCTTGTTCTTTTAATGCCTCATTCGTTCTGAGATTCCCACCGCTATCTAAAATGTCCTTGTACCTGAACATTTTTCCAGTTTCTAAGACATTGGGATATATTATGGCCTCCATTGTGAAGAGCCATTTCGGGACTTTCATATATTGCTTTTGCCTAATTTCCCTCCAGGTCTGCATTAATGTGTCTCTTATTTTATGCCTGTGAAAGTATTTATTTATTTTATTTTATTAAATTTATATACCGCCCTTCTCCTAGTGGACTCAGGGCGGTGTACAGCCAAGAATAAAAAGCACTCCAATACAAAACTTAAAATATTAATAAAAGAATTAAATAATTTTGGCCCAATAAATTTAAAAACCCAATAGGCAATTAAAATTTAAAACCCATAAAACTTTAAACTTAAAAAAGAGGGGCGGTTACGCCAGCCCAGCTTGACAAAATAAAAAAGTTTTTAGGGCACGGCGGAAAGCCCGGAGATCAGGTATCGTACGGATCTCCGGGGGCAAATCGTTCCAGAGGGCTGGTGCTGCCACAGAGAAGGCTCTCCCCCTGGGTGTCGCCAGCTGACATTGTCTGGCTGACGGCACCCTGAGGAGTCCCTCTCTGTGGGAGCGAACTGGCCGGTGGGAGGCTATCGGTGGCAGAAGGCGGTCCCGCAAGTACTCAGGCCCTATGCCATGGAGCGCTTTAAAGGTGGTCACCAACACCTTGAAGCGCACCCGGGAGACCACCAGAAGCCAATGCAGCTCACGCAGGAGAGGTGTCACATGGGAGCACCCCCTTGCTCCCAGTATGTCCTTGTCCTTTGCCTTTATCCCATAGGTAGGCATGCCAACCCTTCTGGCGATCGTGCCCTTCCAAGGCCAAAATTCTTTTGTTTTCCAAGGTCGCCCATTTCCTTAGCCACACCAAATTAGCTGCACTTCCCATGCTGGGAGTCCAAATCCACCCCTATTCCTTTTATCCTGTAGTGTTCAAATTGAAATCCTAGGTTTTTTCCCTCCCCAGATGAATTTTCTAGTAACACTGTTCAATTCTAAGAAATTTTTTTTGTCTAGGTTAATTGGCGTAGTTTGGAATATAATTAATATAATATAATATAAAATATATATAATATAAAATATAATTAGCTTAGGAAGGATACTCATCTTTATTGAGGCTATCCTGCCTAGACGTGATAATAGTAATTTCCCCCCGTCTTTCCAAATCTTGTTTGATGCAATGATTCACTTGTGGCTTTCACTCAATTTCTGAAGGTCTCTTTTGTTTCAGATTCTTCCCTATTTGAGGAACGTCCAATTCAACAACAGTGCTGGAGAGGAAGTCTCCTTCTCAGAAGATGGACGGGAGTCTTCTCATTATGATCTTCTCAATTGGGCTTTCCTCCCCAATCAATCTTTTGTCCCCAGGAAAGTTGGTGGAATCGATCCCAGGGCTCCCTCAGGCCAGGATTTCACCATTAACTCCGATTCAATCATCTGGATCGCAAAGGTAAACTGGAAGCAAAATTCAGGAAATGATTTTTCTTTCTCTCCTGGGGATGCAGAAGATCCTTCTAACTGTAAAATGGGTATATTGAATCAGAACACATGGCAGCCGTGTTGTGAAACATCTGGTTATTGTGTAAGAAATTTGAGGTTTGGTTGGCATCAGTCTGCAGGATTTGGGATTGTGCTTTAAATCCAGGAGGCAATAAAAGCAGACAACTGATTTATGTGAAATATTCCCATTTAGTTGGATCCTTGTGATTCTTTATTTTTGACAAATGAAGCTCAATTCACAAACCTTTCTTTTCTTGATGAGCTTGCAGTTCCAATTTCCAGCCTCCCTTGGTGGGTTGTGAGTGTCATTGGCCTGAATCGGCCAGGAGCTCTTCCTAGTTTTGGGGAGACCATGATGAACCATTTCTTTTGAAGACATGAATAAATGAGGCATGTTCATTGCTTAGGTCTCCTTACACTTTTTCTTTTTGTATTTTAGAAGGTGCCCTTTGCCAGGTGTGGCATTAAGAGGTGCCAGGCAGGAGAGAGGAGAAGAGTTCCCGAGGGCAGCCAAGTTTGCTGCTACGAATGTGACACTTGTCCAGAAGGGACCATTTCTAATCAGACAGGTAGAGCACTCCTTAAATATAGATGTTCCAGGATGATGGACTCTGGTAGATCAAAATATGACTATTTTCTCATTTGGATAGGATTGACATACATACTTTTGATTTCAGATGCAGCCCACTGTGTGCCTTGCCCAGAAGACCAATATCCAAACCAGGAGAAGAATCACTGCATTGCCAAGAAGGTCCACTTCTTTGCTTATCAAGATAACTTGGGACACACTTTAGTTTCTCTCACTCTTTTCCTCTCTGGGACCACATCTGCAGTCCTGGTGATTTTCCTTAAACATCGTGAGACACCAATCGTCAAGGCCAACAACCGAGATCTCACCTACATCCTCCTGGTCTCCCTTCTGCTCTGCTTCCTCTCCTCCTTCCTCTTCTTTGGTCGACCCAGAAAGCTCACCTGCCTCTTCCGACAAACTGCCTTTGCCATTCTCTTTTCAATTGCAGTTTCTTCCATCTTGGCAAAAACTGTCATGGTGGTTCTGGCCTTCATGGCCACCAAGCCAGGGAACAAGACAAGGAAACTCTTAGGAAAACCACTGACTAACTCCATTATCTTAGCCTGTCCCCTGATCCAAGCAGCCCTTTGTGCCACTTGGCTAGTAACCTCTCCCCCATTTCCCAACATGGACTTCCACTCCTTGATAGGAGAGGCCATCTTGGAATGTAACGAAGGCTCAGCTTTGATGTTTTATGCTGTCCTTGCCTACCTGGGTTTCCTGGCCTTCATCAGTTTCACAGTGGCCTTTCTGGCTAGGAAATTGCCTGACAGCTTTAATGAAGCCAAGTTCATTACTTTTAGCATGCTGGTCTTTTGCAGTGTTTGGATCACCTTCCTCCCCACCTACCTGAGTACCAAAGGGAAGTCCATGGTGGCTGTGGAGATCTTCTCCATCTTGGCCTCTGGGGCTGGTCTCTTGGCTTGTATCTTTTTCCCCAAATGCTTCATTATCTTACTTAGGCCCCATCTGAATTGTAGAGAAAATATAATGAGGCACAAGAATCTCTGATTTATGCAGAGATTGGGTATCTTTTTTATTCTTGGACATTATTTTATTTGATCTGACTTCTAAAAACATTAAATGAGTGAAGGGCTAGTTGTTAAGTAGTTGGAAATCAATTGATGTGCCTATAAACAAAGTACATATTAGTTTTCAGCTTTGCGGCCTCTGACCCGGTGCCGAACCCAATTGGCTCCTTGATTTTCTGAGGAGCTGAGGGAGATGAAGCACTGGAAAAGACGCCTGGAGAGCGATTGGAGGGCCAGCCGTTCCGAATCTGACCGGACACTGGTGAGGTCTCATATTAAGATCTACCTAGTGGCGATAAGAGTGGCAAAATCTAATTATTTTTCTGCTCTTGTTGCATCTGCAGATAACTGCCCAGCCGCCCTGTCTAGGGTGACCCACTCCCTACTTCATTTGGGAGCACGGGAGAACCCCTTGCAGGGTAGGGCTGAGGATTTTGTGCAATATCTGCATGACAAATTCACTCAGATTACGGAAGGCTTAGACTCCAACTGGGTGGGTTCAGATGGGGTGATGGAGGCGGGTCTTGAGAGTGTTATCTGGGAGGAGTTTGACCCTGTGGCTCCCGGGAACGTGGACAGGATTCTGGGTAGACTTAGCACTGCCATATGTTTATTGGACCCGTGTCCCTCGTGGTTGCTGCTGGCCTCCTGGGCAGTTACATAAGGCTGGCTCCAGGGGATTAACACTTCTCTGAGTGAGGGTTTCTTCCCCTCCACCTTGAAAGAGCCGGTGGTGAGGCCCCTCCTCAAAAAGCCTTCCTTGGACCCAGCTATATAGCAAACTATCGTCCAGTCTCCAACCTTTGCTTTATGGCAAAGGTTGCTGAGAGTGTGGTGACATGACAACTTCCCCAGTACCTGATGATGCTGTCTATGTGGATCATTTCCAGTCGGGCTTCAGATCAGGGTACAGTATGGAAACGGCATTGGTCGCATTGGTTGATGAACTTTGGAGGGCTCGGGACAGGGGTTGCTCCTCTGTCCTGGTCCTATTAGACCTCTCAGCGGCTTTTGATACCATCAACCAGGGTATCATGCTGTGCCGGTTGGAGGAGTTAGGAATGGGGGTACAGTGTTGTGGTGGTTCTCTTCCTTCCTCTCTGACCGTATGCAGTCTGTGTTGACAGAGGGTCAGAGGTCAACCTAGAGGCATTTGCTTGTGGGACGCCGCAAGGGTTGGTCCTGTCACTCCTTCTGTTCAACATTTATGTGAAGCCGCTGGGTGAGATCATCTGTGGTTTTGAGGTGAAGTTCCATCAGTACACTGATGATACTCAACTGTACATCTCCAGCCCGGAGATGATCCAATGATGCACTTGACGTGATGTCCCGGTGTCTGGAGGCCATGTGGATCTGGATGGGGAGAAACAGGCTCAGACTCAACCCCTCCAAGACTGAGTGGCTGTGGCTTCTGGCGTCCCGGTATAGCCAGCTGGTTCCATTGCTGACTATCGGGGGTGAGATTTTGATCCCCCCAGAGAGGGCTCGCAACATGGGTGTCCTCCTGGATGCACAGATGTCTCTAGAAGATTATGTGATGGCTGTGGCCAGGGGGGCTTTTTATCAGGTTCTCCTGATTCGCCAGTTGTGTCCCTTTCTGGACCGGGACTCCTTGCGCATGGTCACTCATGCCTTCGTCACTTCTCGTCAGGAGTACTGTAATACTCTCTTCATGGGGCTCCCCCTGAAGAGCACTCGGAGGCTCCAACTGGTCCAGAATGCGGCTGCGTGGGTGATTATGGGAGCGACACAACGCACCCATGTAACACCTCTCCTGTGCAAGCTGCACTGGCTCCTGGTGGTCTTCCGGGTGCGATTCAAGGTGTTGGTGACCGTCTTTAAAGCGCTCCATAGCTTAGGACCTGGGCAAGCTGGACTGGCTAAACATGAATTTTAATTGTTGGTTTATTTTTAATAACATTGGGGCCAAATTATTTAACATGTTTTTAAACTGTTTTTAAATTTTGTATATGGGTGTGTTTTATTGTTCGCTGTATACCGCCCTGAGTCCTCTGGGAGAAGGACGGTATAAAAATCAAAATAAATAAAATAAATAAAAATAAAATAAACCCTCATACTTTCTGAACAAACTATGGCACAGGCCAAACTCCATCTGGTGTGCAGGTGCTGGGTTTTGTGTGGGTCAAATACACAACTTCACTTTGACTCTCAAAGTCTCCATCTGCAAGAGAAACAACCATGTTTTTTTCTATTTGCTGTGCATCTATCACAACATCTATTGCTCTGTGGGTAGAACAGCTGTCTCTGCTGGCAATTATTAGAAGAACAGTCATTCATCGGGCGCCCTCTGTGGATTTCCACCCACAGAAACTGTGCAAGATCAAGCCTGATTTTATGCTCAGAGGTCCCCTGGGGGGCGGGGGCAGGAGAGAGGACAATTCCTGAATTGGGGCAGACTCAGCTGGCCTTTGTATGATCACAGCCCAAACACAGCTAAAGAGGCAGCCTGGCTGGTATAAATTTGTCCTGGGGGGTGCCACCCATATGGCACAGCCTCTCTCTATTGTGCTGAAGCTCTGTTGAGAATCCAGCTACCAGCAATTCAGATTCTCCACAAATCTTGATTTGCTTATCTGGGACAATAATGGCTGGGCTTCCTCTTCTGATTTTCTGGCTCCTGCCTCCCACCATTGCTAAGAGGATGCAAACTGGATGTGGGCTGAAAGGACATATACAAACTCGCCGTTACTATTACAGGCCTGGGGATCTCATGATTGCTGGGAATTTACACCTGATGGCCATTTCGCTTTCCAACACCCTAGAGTTTGAAAAACTCCCAATGAACACTATGGTGACATCTCTGTAGGTTTCATTTGTACGGTAAAGGTGTAATTCATTATTTGCTTTGCTGTTATATGCTTGTTCTAGTGATTTTTGCAACGTCCTAAAGTACTGATAGTCCTTGATTTATCTCGTTTTAACATTTTTATTGGGTTATAAGATAAAGCAAGATACAAAAGAGGAAAGTAAATAGGAAAGTGGTGGGAAGGAAGAGGAGGAAGAGAAGGGAGGGGGGATAAGAGAAAAAGAAAAAGAAACACTGACTCTCTCTCGGTTGTGGTGCAATAAGGCACAATTAACACCAAATCACAACTTTTTGCTTTTTCATAATAATATGAGCAAGCCATTTCTATAAAGATCTATCAATCTAATCGGTAAAACCCAAGATCAAAGTTTCATTCTTTTCCACTTCAGGTATAAAGTTCAGAAGCAGTCTGGTCTCCATGTGGAAACCAAAGTGCTTACATTCTTTTCCTTAATCAAAATAGTCAATTTTGCCATTTCAACCATCTCCATCAACTTCCGCAGCCATTTGTCCATGGGGGGGATCGAAGCGTTCTTCCATTTTGGGGCATACAATAGTCTTCCTGTTGCCAACATATATAATAGCAGAGTTCCAATTTTGTTCTCTACTTCTTATTCTATTAAGTCCGAAAGGAAAATCTCCATCGTCAAAAACATTTGTATTAAAATATGAATCATACTCCAAAAATGTTTTTCCTTTATCTCACGTCCACCACAGGTGGTAAAAAGTCCCTGCTTAACTTTTACATTCCCAACATTCATTTGACGTACCTTTATACATCTCAGATAACTTAAGATACCATCGCTAAAGCAAAAATTATGGCAGTCCTTGATTTATGACCACAATTGAGCTCAAATTTTCTCTGCTAAGTGGGGTAATTATTTGATGAGCTCTGCCTCGTTTTACAACCTTTCTTACCCAAGTTGTTAAGTGAATCACTCCAGTTGTTAAGGTGGTTGTTAAGTGAACCTGCCTTCCCCGTGGACTTTGCTTGTCAGAAGGTCACACAGCAATCATCATAAGTATGAGTCGGTTGCCGAAGCATCTGAATTTTGATCATGTGACTTGCAAGGGTCATAAGTGGGAAAAACGGTCATAAGTCACTTTTCTCGGTCCTGTTGAAACTTTGGTCACTGAACAAAGGGTTGTAAGCTGAGGACTACAGTTACAGCAATAACAGTTACAGCAATAACAGTGTAAAAATATATGATATATGACATTAAAATTTAACCGTATCGAAATTCAATAACTAAATTTCCAAAACTAGATAACCCAAATAAGATAACTCCTCTCTAACTCAGCTCGTCTTTCTTACAATCAATGAAATTCTTTTCAATATAACTGGCTCGTATTGCTGTCATCCTTTTAAGATAGCGAGTGATAACCTTTACCAGGGGAGGAGAGTCTGCCTTCAATAGAAATGTTAATTTTTCCCTTACATTCCAGTGGGGAGATTTATTTATAATTGAGGACAGATATCCCCAATTATAAATAAAGCCTGGATAGCTCAGTAGACTAAAGCATTGTAATTAAACACCAGCTGTCTGCAATTACTGCAAGTTCGAATCTCACCAGGCTCAAGGTCGACTCAGCCTTCCATCCTTTCTACGGTAGGTCAATTGAGGTCCCAGTTTGTGGGGGCAATAAGCTGACTTTGTGTAACTATACAAAAGTATGAAGGCTATTGCTTAATACATTATAAGCCACCCTGAGTCTTCGGAGAAGGGCGGCATATAAATCAAATTAAATATATAGATATAGATATAGATATAGATATAGATATAGATATAGATATAGATATAGATATAGATATAGATATAGATATAGATATAGATATAGATATAGATATAGATATAGATATATTGTTTTCTTACTTCCTCATACAGCCTACATTCAATTATATGCGCCGTATCCTCCACAACGTTTACCCCACATATACATGTTCTTTCATCATACGGGATTTTCCAGCCGAATTTAACATTGGTATCTAAAAGTTCAAATCTAAACTTGACAAATAATTCTCTCTCCACTGATGGCATTTCTAGGTGTAAATATTTTTCCAGGGTGAAAGTTGTTTTAACTGCTGTCAGAAGCTTAAGGGAATGATAGTTGGAAAAGTTGCCATGTCCATTTGCCCATGTATATCTTTAATCCGTTGTTTAACTTGCTTCAGTGTGTCGCATCACGGAAATCCTATGCCATATCGATTCAATATATCTGACAGCCGAGTTAGCCAGGAATACCTTTAAGGATTTGAGATCTGCTGTTCCTCTAGGCAGATTTTAGGAAGTCTATTGGCTTCCATCTGAGTCATTTTTTGCCAGTAGGCTACCGCCCTAGTGATTGTGTAGGTGTGCAGTGAAAAATATCCCAATTCAGCTCTGACGGCTGCCACTGAAGTGGAATTGTTTACCCCCAGCATCCTCTTTAACAAATTATTTTGCGTTCTCTCCAATATGGGGGCCTCTGTAAGACCCCAGTCTAGTGAAGAGAAGGACCAGCGGAGACATGAGAGCAGTCTTCCAATATTTGAGGAGCTGCCACAGAGAAGAGGGGGTCAAGCTATTTTCCAAGGTACTCAAAGGCCAGACAAGGAATAATGGATGGAAACTGATCAAGGAGAGATTCAACCTGGAAATAAGGAGAAATTTTCTGACTGGGAGAACAATCAACAGAAGTTGTGGGAGCTTCATCACTGGAGGCTTTCAAGAAGAGATTGGATTGCCATCTGTCAGAAATGGTGTCAGGTCCCTTGTTTGAACAGGAGGTTGGATTAGATGACCTACAATTTCCCTGCCAACTCTGTTAATCTATCTGTTAAATGGCCCATGATACTGACTAGTTAGATTTTCTCTTTTCTCACAGAGCCATCTAAATTCAATCAAAGAACATGCTTTAATTCAACCAAACTCAATGGAAATTGTGTGTCTTTGCTCCAAAATGGGGGGGGGGGGGGGAACCAACACAATGCAAAGTCTGTGGAGATTCTCCATCATCCAGGTGATGGTTGTCCCAAAAGTGCCTTTTCATGAGGCAACAGGATTTTTCTTGTTTTTTTCTTTTGAAGATGTTTTGCTCCTTATCCAAGAAGCTTCTTCAGCTCCCCCACTATCTTGTCAGAAGTGAAGAAGCTTCTAGGATGAGAAGCAAAATGTCTTCAGAAAAAAGATAAAACAAAAAAGTCCATTTGCCTCCAGAAAAGGGACAATGCAAGGCAAACTCCATCAGCACCCACAAACTTTCCTATAATGTTCACCAATGGTTTTTCTCACTATAGATTCGTACCCAAGAATTACCAGCAGTTCCTGGCCTTGGCGTTTGCAGTCACAGAGGTCAACCAAGACCTGGGTCTCCTCCCCAACATCAGCCTTGGCTTCCATATCTATGACAATTACAAGCTGGAAAGGATGATTTCTATATACAGCCTCTCCATGCTCTCCGCAAGACGCACATTAGTTCCAGGTTATTATTGTGAACAGCAGGACCCTCTGCTCTCTGTCATTGGGGGTCTCAACCCCAAATCCTCAAGGCAGATGGCTTCCCTCTTCAGCATCTTCAAAGTCCCACAGGTAAGGGGGCTCCGCTAGATAAAGCAAGGAGTAGACAAACAACAGATACCAAAGATGGGAATGGGGCAACTTGCCACAACCAGCTTGCTGTCGCCAACTCACCATGGCCAACACAGTTCTAGGCTGATAAACAGAGCGATAGAATCCAGATCACGTGGAGTGAAAAATATTATCATAAAAGCCCAGGCCAGCACAATACCACTGCAAAAGAAAAACAAGAAATCCAAGAAGAAACTAGCATGGCTGCATAAAGATCTCTCTGACAAATAAAGTAAGGTTCTACATTTAGGCAAGAAAAACAAAATGCACAGGTACAGTATATGTAGTACCTTGCTCAATAGTAGTAACTGTGAGGGGGACCTTGGAGTCCTAGTGGGCAACCATTTAGATATGAGCCAGCAATGTGCAGCAGCTGCCAAAAAAGCCAACACAGTCCTAAGCTGCATCAACAGACGGATAAAATCAAGATCAGGTGAAGTGTTAATACCACTTTACAACGCCTTGGTAAGGCCACACTTGGAATACTGCATCCAGTTTTGGTCGCTACGATGTAAAAAAGATGTGGAGACTCTAGAAAAAGTGCAGAGAAGAGCAACAAAGAGGATTAGGGGACTGGAGGCTAAAACATATGAAAAACGGTTGCAGGAATTTGGTATGTCTAGTTTAATGAAGAGAAGGACCAGGGAAGGACCAGGGGATAGCAGTCTTCCAATATCTCCGGGGCTGCCTCAAAGAAGAGGGGATCAAGCTATCCTCCAAAGTACCTGAGGGTAGGACAAGAAGCAATGGGGGGAAACTAATCGAGGAGAGAAGCAACTTCGAACTAAGGAGAAATTTCCTGACAGTTAGAACAATCAACCTGTGGAACGGCTTGCCTCCAGAGCAGATGTGGGTTTCAGCAGGTTCTGACCAGTTCTGGAGAACCAGTAGTGGAAATTTTGAGTAGTTCGGAGAACCAGTAGTAATAATTCCGACTGGCCCCGCCCCCATCTATTCTCTGCCTCCCAAGTCCCAGCTGATCAGGAGGAAATGGGGATTTTGCAGTAACCTTTCCCTGCCACACCTACCAAGCCATATCCACAGAACCAGTAGTAAAAAAAAAATTGAAACCCACCACTGCTCCAGAGGTTGTGAATGCTCCAGCACTGGAAGTTTTAAAGAAGAGATGGGATCACCATTTGTCTGAAATAGTGTAGGGTCTCTTGTCCAAGCAGGGGGTTGGACTGGACAAACTCCACGGTCCCTTCCAACTCTGTTATTCTATATGGGACAATTTAGCAATTCTATTTCATTATTTAAAATAAATAAAAATTATTTTAATTTTTGCCATACACCTTTCATTCTGTCCCTCCTTTTGCATTCCTTCTGTAATTATTCTATTCCACCACTTCTTTGATTTTAGTGTAACTCTTATCCCACAGTGAGTGGTCTTGTGGCGAGTTGGCCATGGGGAGCTGGCCATGGCGAATTGTCATAGACCCACCAAAGATAAACCAATAGTACTTTGGAGCGCATATCAAGAGTATGAGAGTTAAATAATCCATACCCGTTGCAAGATATGTTTTTATTTAACCCAAAGAGAATAAGATAATGTTGAAATCAATGGTGAAATCTGAACTGGTTTATGCCCAAATAGATTGTTAAAAAATGCTTTTAAAAGTTAAAAAATAAAGGCTCTGACGATAGATCGCGCAGCTCAGCCTTTTTTTTTTTACTTTTAAGAGCAAAAAAGTAAAACCATTCTGCACATGTGCAGAGGGTACAAAACACATTACTTCCTGGTTAAAACCAGGAAGTAATGACAATCAGGCTGGTGGGCAGAGCCTTGCGCTGCGATCGCTATTGGTTCTCCGAACCACTCGCCACAATTGCTACCGAATCGGGCATTGAAATGGCTGAAATGCAGTATTTGCTGAAAGTCACCTCTTAATTAATTTATTCGTCATAAAAGTGTGGCCACCCTTTCTTCACAGTTTATTCCCTGAATCAGCTTCATGGCTCCTCTCCTTGAGTTCTGACATGTCACAGCCAGGAAATATATGTAACTGGTGACTCTTTATAAGAATGGAAGAAACTTAAGCTTCCCACTCGAAATGAGTCAGGCTGACCGGTGGGACAATAACCTCACAATGATGGCCCCCTAAAGTCACCATAAAACTTTATTTTGACTTTGAAAGAAGAATCAATCTCCCTTTTTCCAGCTCGGCGTTGGCTTTGAGTTCACTCAGGGAGAGAGAAGAATTCATCCTTCCTTCTTCCGGATTAACCCCAAGGAATCTCCTCAGTATGTGGGTCTAGTCAAACTACTCCTGTATTTCCAGTGGAACTGGGTTGGGCTTCTGGCCCCTCAAGATGACAGCGGAGAACGGTTCATCTCAACTCTGATGCCAATGCTGAAGGAGAAGGAGATCTGCCTGGTCTTTACCGCCACATTCTCATCTGATGAGACTGATACTGCATTCTTGAAATTTTTTCATGATTTTGAAGTTTGGTTTCAAGCTGAAGTGATTCTTCTGACTGGAGACACCCATAGTTTGATTGTTTTACTAGCGGCTATGAATTTTTATAAAGAAACAAAAAATTCATCACTTCGCATAGTCTGGGTCTTAACTTCCCATTGGAATCTTAATCTTATGGGGGATCTCATCCAATTGTGAATTGTAAAGCAGTTCCACGGGGCTCTGCATTTTAGGGAGCACACTGGGGATGTCCCAGAATTCACCCATTTTTTCCTATCTTTAAATCCTTTGAACCCGCAAAGGGATGTCTTTCTCCCAGCATGGTGGGAAAAGGTCTTTGGCTGCCAGATCTTCAAACCGGGCAAGATCCCTCAAAAGGGGATAAAACGATGTACAGGAAAGGAGAATTTACAGGATCTGCCATCTTATCTGTTCGAAATACCCATGACGGGGGAAAGTTACAATGTCTACAATGCCGTTTATTCTGTGGCACACACTTTACACACAATGTATAGATCCGGAATGAGACCAACCATCATCAGGCTTGGAAAGAAGATCTCCAAGGTCCAGCCATGGCAGGTAATCTCTGTGACTTTTTATCCAGTCCACAGAGCCTTAGAGAGGAAGCTTCCCCATACATATTTCTTGTATTTCTGATTAAACCTAGGGGTGAAATGCTCCTGGCTCGGGCCGGATCGCTCGATCTGGTAGCAATGGCAGCAGGTGGTTCAGAGAACCAGTAGCAAAAATCCCTACATGCCCAGCTGAGCCATGCGATCATCAGAGGCTCTTCTTTTTTGGCCTATCAGCTAGAAAAAGTCATTAGAATTGTATACTGTGGTGACAGCATTTATTTAAACATTCCTAAAATGCATCTGTCATTTACAAGACCTCGGGCCAAAGAAAACATTTGACAGTATCTGTAGACAAGCATGACAAGAGCAAAACCACATAATGTATTTTGGAATGTGGCATTGAAATCTTACTACCTAGGAACATTCTGGTAAACCTGGAGTGGAAGAAACTACGATACAAATGTCCACGGAAAGGGTGCGCAACTTGGGCGTCCTCCTGGACTCACGGCTGTCTTTAGAGGATCATACGACAGCCGTGGCCAGGGGGGCTTTTTATCAGGTCCGCCTGATACGCCAGTTGCGGCCCTTTCTAGATCGGGACTCCCTACGCACAGTCACTCAGGCGCTCGTCACGTCTCGCCTGGACTACTGTAATGCTCTCTACATGGGGCTCCCCTTGGGATGCACCCGGAGGCTTCAGCTGGTGCAGAATGCGGCCGCGCGGGGGATTATGGGAGCGACAGGGCGCTCCCACGTGACACCTCTCCTGCGTGAGCTGCATTGGCTGCCGGTTGATTTCCGGGTGCGTTTCAAGGTGTTGGTAATGACCTTTAAAGCGCTCCATGGCTTAGGACCAGGGTACTTACGGGACCGCCTGCTGCCACCAATTGCCTCCCACCGACCGGTTCGCTCCCACAGAGTGGGCCTCCTCAGGGTGCCGTCAGCCAGACAATGCCGGCTGGCGACCCCCAGGGGGAGAGCGTTCTCTGTGGTAGCCCCCACCCTCTGGAACGATCTGCCTCCTGAACTGAGGACCATTACGGACCTCCGGACTTTTCGTCGGGCTCTAAAGACGCACTTTTTTCAACTCGCCGGACTTGCCTGATCCCTTCTTTTTAAATATTTTATACTCTATATTTATATTTATATATTTTTATACATTTTTAAATTTTAAATTTTTTAGTGTTTTAGCTTTCAGCCATATCTTATATTGAATTTTAGGATGGTTTTAATTGTTTATGTATTGGTTTTAAATTGGCTGTACACCGCCCTGGGTCCGCCAGGAGAAGGGCGGTATAGAAATTTAATAAATGAAATGAAATGAAATGAAATGATAAATACAATCTTTTCTAGTGTTGGGGAAGGAATCAAATATTTCATGTTCTTCCTGATTGTTCAGATCAGTACCAAGAAAACTCCTCTTTTTCAGACATGCACCTGTCCTAAAGATTTAACTGGTCATTGTTCTTCATAGGTTTCCAGTCCCCTCCTCATCCTGGTTGCTCTTCTCTGCACTCTTTCTAGAGTCTCAACATCTTTTTTATGGTGTGGTGACCAAAACTGGATCCCTCTTTTAATGCAATTTAGGATTGCATTGGCTTTTTTGGCTGCTGCCGCACACAACTGACTCATATTTAATTGGTTGTCCTCTAAGACTCCAGGATCCCTCTCACAGTTCCTGCTATTAAGGCTTGTTTCACCCAGTCTATATGTGTACTTTTGATTTTTCTTGCCTAAGTGTAAGACTTTATTTTTCTCTATATTGAATTTCAGGATGATGGCCATGATTTTATGACTGAATCCATGATGTCTCATTTCTGGCTTCAGCCAAGTAATTTCTGAAGCTCTCTTTCCTTTCAGGTTCTTGCCTATTTGAGGAATATCCAATTCAACAACAGTGTTGGTGAGGAAGTCTCCTTTTCAGAAAATGTACTTCAGTCTGGTGGTTATGATCTCTTCAACTGGATTTTTCTCCCTAATCGATCTTTTGTCTCCGTGAAAATTGGCCAAGTTGATGCAAGGGCTCCCCCAGGAAAAGACTTCACCCTTAACTCCAATGCAATCATCTGGGCCACAAAGGTGAGCTGGAAGGAAATGTTGTAAACTGAGGAAAAGATCTATTCTCTCCTGGGGATAACAGAATAACAGGGGAAAAAAGAGTTGGAAGGGACCTTGGAGGTCTTCTAGTCTAACCCCTCCTCCCTATCCCATTCCAACAAATCTATCCCATATTTGGTCCTGTGGTTCTTCCATAGTTAACGCATTCCAGATAGATGTTGATTTACAGGGAACATCTGTCTGGTTTCTATTAAAAATTACGACTGTATTCAACAAAGGCGTTGCAGCAAATCTTGTCACCAATTCAGGACACAAGACCACGAAGGGTTGAAGAAACAAGTTTATTTGTGCAAAGGTTCAGAGCATTAACATGTCAAATTCTGAATCCCGGGCGACGCCCAAGGTGTGACTTTTACACATTTTGCAATCTCAGCTCCGCCTGAGGCGTTACTCTTATCTAACTATACCAGAGCAAAACATAACATAAAAAGGAGAAGAATTATAACATAATTGGTTATCTTACTATATGTCCATATAGTTTCTGTCCCCCGTCCTCACACGGGCAAATGCAATATCAAACACGCCTGCCAATAATTTATTGTATAAACAGACCAGAATTCCTGGCAGACGAGGGTTCTGGCAGCTACCTGTAAAACGCCTGCCAAGTCCAATTAGTACTCCCAAAAAGCAGGAGAGGCCTTATTTGCAGTCCGTTTTCAAAGCTACAAATTATCCACAAAAGTTTAGTCCAAAAGATATCTGAGCCAAAGTGCAGGATTCACGATGTGACCCTTTAGAGTTTAAACTTTTGTCTGTCACAAAGCCTGCTGAGCAATCATGTCCCCTTTTATCCCTTGTGGGGTGTGGCTCAGTGACTCAGCTCAATCCCTGGCCCTCCCACGCCTCTTCCTTTGCTGCGCACGCTTCTCCCTCCGACGCTGCCTGGGATCAAGCCAGGATTCATCATTATCACGCTCTATCAATGGGTGCTCCGAAATGCCTTCCTCCTGGCCTTCGGATGGAACCTGAGGCATTGCCAGAGAAGAGGATGCTGGACAGGGAGGCCTTGTCAGTTCCTCCCCCTCACCTTCTGAGTCCTCTTCCTCCATAAGTCACAACAATATATGGGTATTTTCTTACACCTTCTGTTAGTTCTGGTAGCCACTTCTTGCAATATGTTCTTATACAGACATTATCTAGCACATAGGTCATTAAGCTCAGCATTACATTTAGCAAGTTCCCTGTACTTTCCTAAAGCTTGCAACATATTAGAACATTTCTGTTAATACTTTTATGATATTTTTCCACTCTGCCTCAAAGGGAGTACTTCCATATTCTGTCCGATGATTCTGATGATTCTCAGCCATCCAGTCATGGTTGTGCCAAAGGTGCTTTTTTCAGGAGGCAACTGGACTTTCTTGTTGTTTTTCTTTTGAAGAGGTTTCACTTCTCACCCAAGAAGCTTCCTCAGCTCTGACTGGATGGTGGGGAATGGAAGGATTTATATTCCTTGCAGACTTGTGGTCCTTTGCATCCTTTTGGAGAGTCCTTGAGGCCACCTAGAGGTTCATCTGTGTCCTCAGGGTCACCCGAGTGGTGCAAATGGGTGGTTTATCCATATTGGAAGCACCAAAGTGCTTCCATGGTGAAATGATTTATTTATTTATTTATTTATTTATTTATTTATTTATTTATTTATTTATTACATGTATTTATATGCCGCCCTTCTCCCGAAGGACTCAGGGCGGCGAACACAAGTTAAGAAACATGTACAATAAAATCGCACTTTAAATCAAATAACTAATTAATGATCAATAATAAACCCAGAATCAGAGTCAGCCTATTTGCTTGAATAGCCAAGACTTCAGCTCCTGACGGAAGGAGTGGAGATCAGGAGCCGTCCGGAGCTCGGTAGGTAATTCATTCCAGAGGGTGGGAGCACCCACAGAGAACAGAGGTCTTCTAGGGACAGCCAAGCACGATTTGGTCGTGACCGCACCATTGCTGGGGGATGCACTTTTTGCATCCCTGTGAAGTTGCCCACCGAAGTGGTACCCATTAATTTATTTGCAGTCACCCACTTTCAAATCCCTGGGTCAGCAGGAGCCAGTGCCATTCAGCGATGGGTTTCAGCAGGTTCTGACTAGTTTTGGAGAACCGGTATCGGAAATTTTGAGTAGTTCAGAGAACCAGTAGTAAAAATTCTGACTGGCCCCGCCCCCATCTATTCTCTGCCTCCCGAGTCCCAGCTGATCGGGAGGAAATGGGGATTTTGCAGTATCCTTCCCCTGCCATGCCACCAAGCCATGCCATGCCCACCAAGCCACACCCACAGAAGTGTAGTAAAAAAAATTTAAAACCCACCACTGCAGTGCATGGGAGCTCAAACTGCCCCACAGGAGCAATGAGTCATGCCGATCCTCAGCCCAGAATTTAAACCACTGTGTTCCTTCAAAAGGGAGTCAGTATAACAGAATAACGGAGTTGGGAGGGATCTTGAAGCTTTTCTCATCCAACTCCTGCTCCAGCAGGATATCTTATCCCATTTCAGACAAGTGGTTGTTCAAACTCTTCTTAAAAACATCCAGTGATGGAAACATTCAACTTTTGAAGGCCAGCCATTCCAGTGATTAATTATTCTTGCTGACTCTCCTTATTTCCAGGTTGCTTCTCTCCTGGATTAGTTTCCATCCTTTGCTTCTTGTCCTGTCCTCGGGTGCCTTGAAGAATAGCTTGACTCCCTCTTCTCTGTGGAAGCCCCTGAGATATTGGAAGACTGCTATCATGTCTCCCCTAGTCCTTCTCTTCATGAAACTAGACATGCCCAGTTCCTGCAACTGTTCTTCATAAGTTTCAGCCTCCAGTCCACTAATCCTCTTTGTTGCTCTTCTCTGCACTCTTTCTAGGATCTCCACATCATTTTGTATCATGGTGACTAAAACTAGATGGATGGATGGATGGATGGATGGATGGATGGATGGATGGATAGAAAGAGAGAGAGAGAGAGAGAGAGAGAGAGAGAGAGAGAGAGAGAGAGAGAGAGAGAGAGAGAGAGAGAGAGATAGGCAACCAGGCAGGCAGGCAGGCAGGCAGGCATATCTATATAGATATAGATATAGAACAGTTTTATTGGATATAACATATTGGCACAAACTGGTGAAAACCAACTCTGAATATTCCTGTGGTTTTCACCTAATTAAAACTAAAGGTTTTTCCCTTTCCCCAGGCAGTCAGTCACATGGTCTAATCACGGTGTCATCTGGTTGCTTGGTAGCTTCACAACTCTTCTCTCCGATCACCTGTGGGAATGACCTTGGTCCCCAAGAGAAAGTATTTTGTTTTGGTTACAAAACCCCAGCTCTCTCTACTCCCACCCCCTCCCTAACCCTCAGCACCTGTGTGACCTGACCAAGGCCAACTCAAATTGGCCTTGGTCAGGTCAGCTTCAGGGTTGACACGTTCATTGCTTAATCTATCTACTGTATTTCTCTTTTCTCTTTTAGAAGGTGCCTTTTGCCAGGTGTGTCATGAAGAGGTGCCAGGCAGGAGGGTGGAGAAGAATTCCAGAGGAGAAGCAGGTTTGCTGCTACCAATGTGCCCCTTGTCCAGGAGGGACCATTTCTAATCAGACAGGTAGAACATACTTTCAATGTAAGTCTTCCAGGACCGAGGAAGTCATGCCGTAGATCAAAATATCAATATTTTGTCATTTTGGTAGGACTGACATAGATCTCAGCAGAACCTTTAATTCATGGACGTAAACTGTTCTGCCCCCACATGGATCAATTTTCCTGCTACTCCGCTATTCAATGCAGTGTAGTCTCAGAGCACAATTGACAGGTTCCATGATTTCCACTCCTACAGTCACATCCCACTGAGAAATTCAGCCACCAATCGTTTCCTTCAGGAGTGGGGTAGGTGGTCCAAGTTTTAATTTCTTTTTATTTTGGGTGTGCTTGTCCTTTCAGCAGTATCAATCTCCTAGGAAGTTGATAGGCCTTTTAGAAAAAGAAGTGACCTTGCTAACTCTTTTCTGCAGAAAGAAAGGAAGGAAGGAAGGAAGGAAGGAAGGAAGGAAGGAAGGAAGGAAGGAAGGAAGGAAGGAAGGAAGGAAGGAAGGACGAAAGAAGGAAAGAAAGAAAGAAAGAAAGAAAGAAAGAAAGAAAGAAAGAAAGAAAGAAAGAAAGAAAGAAAGAAAGAAAGAAAGAAAGAGGGAGGGAGGGAGGGAGGGAGGGAGGGAGGGAAGGCAGGCAGGCAGGCAAGCAAGCAAGCAAGCAAGCAAGAAAGAAAGAAGAAAGAAAGAAAGAAAGAAAGAAAGAAAGAAAGAAAGAAAGAAAGAAAGAAAGAAAGAAAGAAAGAAAGAAAGAAAGAAAGAAAGAAAAACTCTGAATGATCAGATTTGAATTAAAAAGCAAAGGTGTTGACTGTCTTGTGGACATTCTCAGTCACTCTTTCAAAAAGAGCAAAGTCCACTTTTTGGATGGAGAAGACCATTGATTTGAAAGTGGGTTAAAAGAATCCATCTACGTTAGAGTTGAACACCCCTCCCTCAACAGAGGGGGAGGAACATGACACCACCTCACTCCAGTCTACAACGGAACCCTTGCAGACATTCCAAGAAGATTCCACAACCGGTTGCACCCTGATTCAAATGGCCCTGAGGGCAAAGATAAACTCCCAAATGGTTCCAAGAACTCTCAGGGAGAGCACTAACAACCAGATGACTGCAAACAATCCTTCCCTCCCCACCACCATCCTATCAGAACCTATCCTTCCATCCCCCCCGCCACCACCCAGGCTCAATTGTCAGTATCCATCCTTCCATTCCCCTTCGCTATCAGAACTGATGAAGCTTCTTGGATGAGAAGCGAAAAATCTTTTTCTTCCTCAAGAAAAAACAGTCCAGTTGCATTTTGAAAAAAAGCTCCTTTTTTATATATATATATATAGCTCCTGGAAGAACGAAGCCGAGAACACCAGCCTGAAGATGACGAATGAGACTTCGTTGAAACATCGCCAAGATACTTCCAATTCTACGTGGGAGAAGACCCGAATAACCAAAGACCTACATATATATATATATATATATATATATATATATATATATATATATATATAATTTTTATAAAATTTTAAATATACATATAGCAATAGCAATAGCAATAGCAATAGCAATAGCCCTTAGACTTATATACTGCTTCACAGTGCTTTACCGCCCTCTCTAAGCGGTTTACGGAGTCAGCCCAACAATCTGGCTCCTCATTTTACCCACCTCGGAAGGCTGGAAGACTGAGTCAACCTTCAGCTGGTCAGGATCGAACTCCTGGCAGCAGGTAGAGTCAGCCTGCAATATTGCACTCTGACCACTGCGCCACCACAGCTCAGTTATATAGAGCTGATACACCTGCCAAAAGGGCACATTTAAAGCCAATGGTGAAACACAATGAAAAAAGTTGATTCGCCTTGCGCTCCTCCTCCTCCTCCTCCTCCTCCTCCTCCTCTTCCACCACCACCACCTCCTCCTCCTCAACCTCCCTTCCTCCTCTCCCTCTCCCCACTCCTCCTCCTCCTCCTGAAGAATCACCTGACTTTTCTCAGTTTCTAAGGTTTTTCTTTCCTCCTGCAGACGAGGCAGTTTTCAACTGTGACTCTCCAAGTCTTTTGGCTGGAGACTCTTCTTCGGTGACAATAGTTTCCCTTTTGCCTTCCCCTTTATAACAGAATAACAGAGTTGGAAGGGACCCTGGAGGTCTTCTAGTCCAACCCTTTGCTCAGGCAGTCGGTGATCAGCAGAAGTACCCTGCCCTACTGCACTCTAAATACTGCGCCACAGCGGCTCATACTGAATATAGATAACGCATATACAAATAAAATTGTGAGATTCCCTACTGACAGAACTATCCGTTTCTGGAGGATTCCAGTATAAATTGAGAAAGAAACAATTGGCCGTGGGTCTCACGGTAAAAGCCACACTAGTCAAGGAAGTGGTCAGTGACTGGAGAGACCCTTTTTTCCACAGGAAACTGACCAGGGCAGTTGGGGCTGAACAGATCCTTGTCTCTGCCTAATCTATTCCTCGGGTTCCCCAGAATGAAGGATGATTCCCCTTTTTTGATGCCAAATAAGCAGCACAGTCCGTTGTTCCATCACTATATTTCTGATAGTTAATAATGGTCATGTTAGATGCTCCTGAACTGCTTGGTTCTTGATTTCAGATGCAGACCACTGTGACAATTGTCCAGAAGACAAATACCCAAATATAGACAAGGACCACTGCATTGCCAAGAAGATCCACTTCCTTTCCTATCAAGAGACCCTGGGATACATTTTAGTTTCCCTCACTCTTTTCCTCTCAGTGATCACATCTGCAGTCCTGGTGATTTTCCTTAATCATCATGATACACCAATTGTCAAGGCCAACAACCGAGATCTCACCTACATCCTCCTGGTCTCCCTCCTGCTCTGCTTCCTCTGCTCCTTCCTCTTCATCGGTCAACCCGGGAAGATCACCTGTCTCTTCCGACAAACAGCCTTTGCCATTCTCTTTTCCCTTGCAGTGTCTTCTGTTTTGGCAAAAATGGTCATGGTGGTTCTGGCTTTCATGGCCACCAAGCCAGGGAACAAGGCAAGGAAACTCTTAGGAAAACCACTTACTAACTCCATTGTCTTAGCCTGTCCCCTGGTCCAAGCAGTTTTGTGTGCCACCTGGCTAGTAACTTCTCCCCCATTTCCCAACATGGACTTCCACTCCTTGGTGGGAGAGACCATTTTGGAATGTAATGAAGGCTCTGATTTAATGTTTTACGCTGTTCTCGCCTACCTGGGTTTTTTGGCCCTCGTGAGTTTCACAGTGGCCTTTCTGGCTAGGAAGTTGCCTGATAGCTTTAATGAAGCCAAGTTCATTACTTTTAGCATGCTGGTCTTTTGCAGTGTTTGGATCTCATTCCTCCCCACCTACCTGAGCACCAAAGGGAAGTTCATGGTGGCTGTGGAGATCTTCTCCATCTTGGCCTCTGGGGCTGGTCTCTTGGCTTGCATCTTTTTCCCCAAATGCTTCATTATCCTACTGAGGCCCCATCTGAATTGTAGAGAAAATATAATGAGGCACAATAATCTCTGATTTATGCAGAAGTTGGGAACTTTTATTTTGAGCTTTGGGCAGTATTTTATTTGATCTGACTTCTGGAAAAAAATTAAATGAGTGAAGGGCTAGTTGTTAAATAATTGGAAATTAACTGATGTGCCTAATCGCAGAGCATGTTGGGCAGAACTCAAGTTCTGATGTTCATATGAAATAAAATCATAATGGCCATGGGTTTCTCAATGGCTGGTCTCTGGGTTTTGCTTTCCTGCCCAAACATTGGCACTTTCTGCTGAGTCCCACTGTCTATTACAGAGAAAAGAGTCACCTGAATGAAACTGGACACAACTGGAATGCTGGGGACACAGGGCAGTAATGCTCACGAAATCACTGCTGTCACAAAGTGTGCACTGATCAGCATGTCCAATCACTCTTTTACTGTTGTGTCTCCCTTCTCACCACTTCCATCGCTCGCATTCTCTCCAACTGCACCATTTCTAATCTTTATTTTCACTGTATTTTGTGTTACAATAAACCTCAATAAACTGTAAAAAAAAAAAAAGCCAAGCAGTTTTGACTCAGTTTCTCTACTCCAACCCACACTCAGTTTGACTCAGTTTCTCTACTCCAACCCACACTGACCAGAAACAGGTTCAGAGAAAAGAGAGAACTACACAATACCACACACCCTTTCCTATTAGCACAGCTGGTCCAAAGGTCTCTTGCATCCATAGAGAAACTGACCACCTGAAGTTGCAACATTTCAATTCATGCATCTCCTCCTTGATATAAACCTTTATAGGACTTCAGCAATGAAGAAGGCTGAAAAACATGGACAACTATGGAGTTAAATAGTTCTCTATATTTTATTAGCTGCCTCAAAGGAGATGGAGTCAATGTATTTTCTAAAGTACCAGAAGGCAGGATAAGAAACAATGGATGGAAACTAATCAAGGAGAGAAGCAACCTGGAATTAAGGAGAAACATCCTAACAGTGAGAACAATTAATGACTTGCCTTCAGAATTTGTGGGTGCTCCATCACTGGAGGTTTTTAAGACGAGACTGGACAGTCACTTGTCTGAAATGGTATAGAGGCTCCTGATTCAACAGGGGTTGGAGTAGAAGACCTCCAAGGTCCCTTCCAGCTCTACCCTGATTGATTGGTTACCCACTCCTTGTTTTTGCACAGTGAGGATTGCTAACTTTTGACCATTCCAGCATGGCCTGTCCTGATTCTATTTAGGTGGCTCCATATTTTTCAGGCAACTGCCTTCCTGAAAGTGGTTTTGTTAGACTTGTGTGTTTGTTTGGTTGTGGCTATTAAAAGTTGCCCATCACAATTGCCATTCTTCATCTAGATTGTAAAATTGTGGGGTTTTTTATTTATTTCATCAAGCATGTATCTTATGACAGATACAAGTGTAAACATAATTATAAATACATGAAAAGGATACGAATAAAAGAAAACATTAAGACAGGGATGGTAGACACGCTGGTGCACTTATGCACGCCCCTTACAGATCTCTTAGGAATGGGGTGAGTTTACAGTCTACAGTCTACAGTAGACAGTTTAAGGTTAAAGTTTTGGGGATTTGGGGAAGAAACCACAGAGTAAGGTAGTGCATTCTAGGCGTTGACCACTCTGTTGCTGAAGCCATATTTTCTGCAATCAAGTTTGAAGTGGTTTACCTTGAATCTGTATCTATTGTGTGCTCTTGTATTGTTTTGGTTGAAGCTGAAGTAGTCATTGGCTGGTAGGACATTGTAGCACATGAATTTTATGTTCTATGCTTAGGTCAGACCGAAGACGGCGTAAATCGAAGTTGTCTAAGCCCAAAATTTCGAGTCTGGTGACATAAGGTATTTTGTGGCGAGCAGTGGAGTGGAGGCCTCTTCTTGTGAAATATCTCATTTGATTGTATTAATGTCCGATATGCAGTGAGGGTTCCAGACAGATGAGCTGTATTCAAGAATTGTTTGATCATTCTGACACATAGTCAAGGTTTATGTGTTTGGTAATCCAAGCTGGTTTCCTAGATTTAAACCAGTTTTAAATCTGGTGAGAGATAATCCAATATTTGTTTTTTCATTAAATAGCAATAGCACTTAGACTTATATACCGCTTCACAGTGCTTTACAGCCCTCTCTAAGTGGTCAGCATATTGCCCCCAACAATTTCGGTATTCATTATACCCACCTCGGAAGGATGGAAGGCTGAGTCAACCTTGAGCTGGTCAAGATCGAACTGCTGACAGTGAGCAGAGTTTGCCTACCATGCTGTATTATAACCACTGCACCACCACAGATATTAGGCTGAATTTTTAAAATAATTTGAAAGTTTTGATAAGCCATACTGTTTTATTCTCTATTAACGTATTAGAAGCATTCTAGTGTCCTCTCTTAACTTGTAGAGAAATATTCCTTATTAATAAATAAGATCATGTCTAACAGAGGTTAATCCAGGGATGAAATGCTCCCGGTTCGAACCAGATCACCCGATCCGGTAGCGATGGTGACAGGTGGTTTGGAGAACCACGGTAGCAAAAATCCCTGCCCCCACCCCCACCCCCCAATGCCCGACTGAGCCGCGCGATCATCAGAGGCTTAAAAAAGTTTTTTTAAAAGCCTATGATGATCATGTGACTCAGCTGGGATCGTCAGAGCCTTTTAAAAGCATTTTTTTCAGCTGAAGAGGTTGTAAAAATGCTTTTAAAAGGCTGGCGATCCCAACTGAGTTGCCTGATTATCAGAGGCTATTTTTTTTTATTTATTTATTTATTTATTTATTTATTTATTTATTTATTTATTTATATTTATATTTATATACCGCTTTTCTCCCTGGGGACTCAGGGCGGTGTACAGCCAAGTAAAAACATAGAGTACAAACAGTAAAATACGATTAAAAAGATATATGTAAATTTGGCCCTGTAATTAAAAACAGTAACAAACCAATTAAAAAATTTCAAAGCATTAAGCCAGCCCGGCTTGCTGAAAAAAGAGTTTTAAGGGCACGGCAGAAGTACCGAGGTCTTGGATTCTCCTTATCTCTGGGGGCAGTTGGTTCCAGAGGGTAGGTGCCCCCACAGAGAAGGCCCTCCCTCTGGGGGTCACCAGCCTACATTGTTTGGCTGATGGCACCCCGAGGAGGCCCTCTGTGGGAGCGCATGGGTCGGTGGGAAGTCATTGGTAGCAGTAGGCGGTCTCGAAGATAACTAGGTTCTATGCCATGAAGTGCTTTAAAGGTGATAACCAACACCTTGAAGCACATCCAGAAGACCACTGGGAGCCAGTGCAGCTCACGCAGAAGAGGTGTTGTATGAGAGCGCCAAGCAGCTCCCATAACTACCTGCACGGCCGATTCTGGACCAATTGGAGCCTCCGGGTGCCTCTCAAGGGGACCCCCATGTAGAGAGCGTTGCAGTAGTCCAGGCGCGAGGTGACGAGGGCATGAGTGACTGTGCACAGGGAATCCCGATCAAGAAAGGGCCGCAACTGGCATATCAGGCGAACCTGACAAAAGGTCCTCCTGGCCACAGCCGTCAGATGATCCTCCAAGGACAGCTGCGTATCCAGGAGGACTCCCAGATTGCGAGCCCTCTCTGAGGGGGCCAAAGACTCGCCCCCAATAGTCAGAGATGGAGTCATCTGACTATATCGGGATGCCGGGAACCACAGCCACTCAGTCTTGGAAGGGTTGAGTTTGAGCCAAACTCAACCCTATGTTTGAGGCCAAAGTTTTAAAAGTTTTTTTTTAAAAGTTGGCCATGCCCACCCATTCACATTACCCACCACCACCAAGCCACCCACAGAACCAGTAGTAACAAATTTTACATTTCACCATTGCCTTAATGCCTATTTTTCTACCATATCTGATCTTAGGAGTTTTTTATTCTTTCCAACTATTATGAAGAAGGAAGGATGGACTGAGGATGGGAGAAAGGAAGAAAGAATGCATGAAAATAAATGAAATGCATCATGACTTGTTCATTATTGAGTAGGGAAAATGTTCTCTTGTTTAATGAATCTACAGTGGAGATACAGCAGAGGCTTAAAAATTGGTTATTTGGGAAGGCAAATCTCTATCTACTTCTATAGAGAGAGTGTGATATGTTTTATAAAGACTCAAATCATTTGCAACAAGTGTATAGATTTGATACACCTACTGACTGTGAATATGTATTTGAAAAATAATATAGCGAACACCAAGATAGTTCTGATTGGCAGGGAAATGGAGTGAAGAAATTAGAATAAATCCTTGTCAGAGAATCCCAGATCCTCCTTCCCCAAGTGACCATCTGGAACAATTTACTGAATGATGAGTTTCAAAAATTTTTACTACCAGTTCTGTGGGTGTGGCTTGGTGGGCGTGGCATTGCTTGGTGGGCATGGCTTGCTGGGCGTGGCAGGGGAAGGATACTGTAAAATCTCCATTCCCACCCCAGTCTGGGGGAAGAATATTGCAAAATCCCCATTTCCTCCCGATCAGCTGGGACTTGGGAGGCAGAGAATAAATGGGGGCGAGGCCAATCAGAATTTTTACTACTGGTTCTCTGAACTTCTCAAAATTTCTGCTACTGCTTCTCCAGAATTGGTCAGAACCTGCTGAAACCCACCTCTGAATTCACAACTGGACTTTTTGGTTTTTCTTTGAAGATGTTTTGCTTCTCATCCAAGAAGCTTCCTCAGCTCCGGCTGGATGGTGGGGAATGGAAGGATTTATACTCCTTGCAGACAGCTGGTCATTTGCATTCTTTCAGAGAGTCATTGAGACCACCTGGAGGTTTGTCTGTGTCCTCAGGGTCACCTGAGTGGTGCAAATGGGGATGGAGCCTTCTTGGAACTGTTGAAAGATCTGTGTTGAAGCTTGGAGATAGATGATGTCATATCCCTCCCTCCCTGTTGAGACAGGGCTGTCTAATTTTGACATACATGGCCTCTTTGACCCCTCTTTTAAACCAGTGGTTCTCTCTGTCCAAAATGTGGAGTTTGCTGTCTTCAAAAGAGTGGCCTTTGTCTTTCAAATGCAGATGGACTGCTGAATCTTATCCTGATGGGTTTGTTCTCCTAGATTGTGCCATGCGTTTGTGATGTGGCTGTTTTGTTTCCCCAATGTCCAGATCTGCACAGGGCTCACTGCATTGTACTGTATGTACCACGTTGCTCAGTTTGTGTCTGGGTGTTTTATGGACAAGCTTGTGCCTCAGTGTATTCTTGGGTTTGCACTACAGGCCACTACAGGTTGTGCATGTGTCTGGGGGTGAAAGTAAAATCCAGTGCTGTAAAGAACAATATTGCTTACCCATAAGGAGGGGAGTGGTCTGGCTGAATACTATGGCTCATGGGGTTATGAAGTCGGACATAATTTAGCAACCGAATGACAAGTTGAGCAAAAGAGAAGGAATGGAATTGGGTGTTATTCCTGCACACACGAAAAATTCTCTCTGCCTCTTGGCAGGGATTAATTTTCCAATCAGCTGGGTAAAGCTGGGGAGGTGTATTTTGAGGAGGGGAAAACAGAACCCACAAGCTATTATTAGCAGGGACCTGTCCCTCTTACCTTTCTCCCAACTTTGGTTAAAGACTCAGGAAACTGGAGGTCAGTCAGAGGTCTCAGTTGGCTGTGCCAAACTGCTGACGAAAGAGACAGCTAAGGGTGTGATAATGGAACAAACAGACTCCTAATCGGCCACATACGACCAGCCGCTCACAACACTCACAGGGGAAGGGACCTCATGATAATCCAACCGTGGAAGAGAAAGCCGTATTTGGATCAAAAGCACCCTCCTAGTGACCTTTTCTTTGAACCAGCAAGTTGCTACTGGTTTTACTCCAGGCAAGGAAAGTGAACAGGGGCTAATTCTGATTCACAGGGACAAATTGCCCCAAGGGTGTTTTATGAAAACATGGAGAGCAGCAAAGAGCTCCAAAAGAAACTTTGCAAGCCAGAAGAAGGGATGTTTATCTCAACACTTAAAATGGAGAGCTAACATCAAAAATGTCATCAAAAAAGCACGACAAAGAATGTTCTTTCTGCGCCAACTCAGGAAGCTCAAACTACCCAAGGAGCTGCTGATCCAGTTCTACAGAGGAACTCTTGAGTCTGTCATCTGCACCTCCATAACTGTCTGGTTTGGCTCTGCAACCCAACAAGACAGACACGGACTTCAGAGGAGAATTAGAACTGCAGAAAAAACAACGGCTACCAACCTGCCTTCCATGAAGGACCTGTCTACTGCACGAGTCAAAAAGAGGGCTGGGAAAATAGCTACAGACCCCTCGCATCCTGGACATAAATTGTTTCAACTCCTACCCTCAAAATGACACTACGGAGCACTGCACACCAGAACAACTAGACACAAGGACAGTTCTACCCTCCACCCCCATGCCATCACTCTGCTAAACAACTCTTTCCCACAACACCACACTTAGTAAGGCTGTATTACTATACTTCTCCTCATCTTTCCTATTACCTATCTCCTTTTCTACTTATGACTATAACTTTGTTGCTTATATATTGTATAAAACAATATAGAAATATTGTTTTATTTAGTTTCCTAGTATGTTTTATGTTGATTTATGTTAATTGCTTATTTAGTATCCTATGACTATCACTAAGTGTTGACTCTTATGATTTATGATGAATGTATTTTTATGATGACTATGATCATGATCGATTACTTATAGCTTTTATGTACACTGAGAGCTTATGCACCGGAGACAAATTCCTTGTGTATCCAATCATACTTGACCTTTTTTTTTTAAATTCGATTTATATGCCACCCTTCTACGGAGACTCAGGGCGGCTTTCAGTGCGTTAAGCAATAGCTTTCATACTTTTGTATATTATATTTTTACAAAGTCAGCTTATTGCCCCCAACAAACTGGGTCCTCAATTTACCCTCCTTATAAAGGATGGAAGGCTGAGTCGACCTTGAGCCTGGCTGGGATTGAACTCGCAAGTAATTGCAGTTCAATCCCAGCCAAGCTCAAGGTTGACTCAGCCTTCCATCCTTTATAAGGTGGGTAAATTGAGGACCCAGTAAATTGAGGACCAATAAAGAATTCTATTCTATTAAACAGAAAATCACTTCCAGTGAGGCATCTGTCGGGTAGGGCCCAGCAGGATATGAAATCCTTTGTCTTATATCAGTGATGGCTAACCTTTTTGCCATCATGTGCCAGGAAGGGGGGGCGGGGTAGGTTTGTGTGTGCCCACACCCATAATTCTATGCACCCCGCTCCTGGCACGTGATGGCCCAGTAGGCCCATTTTTCTTTCTCACCTGGCTCCAGATCCTCTCTATGCCTCTGGGGAGGGTGAAAACAATCTTCCCCACCCCCTCAGAGGCCCACTGGAGGCCCAAAATGGCCTGTTTCCCTACTTCAGATGGGCCCAGAAAGCCAGAAAATCATCTGAGCTGGCGTGCCCACTGATATTGTTATGTGTGCCACAGATTCGCCATCACGGTCCTATATCCTGATGACAATGGTGGGGGTCTTCAGTCAGCAACGATTGGCTGGTGAGAACCCCCATCATCCAATCAAAACCTTAATGACAATACAGCTATGGCAAACCTAGACAGCATATTATTTTTTGTAAGATGCCCAGAGTTAGAGTGAGAGGGGAGCCATATAAATAGCAATCGCATTTAGATTTATGTACCACTTCACAGTAATTTACAGCCCTCTCTTAAGTGATTTGCAATGTTAGCATCTCGCCGCAAACAATCTGGATCCTCATTTTGCTGACCTCAGAAAGATGGGAGGCTGAGTCAACCTTGAGCTGGTGAGGATCGAACTGCCTAACTGCTGGTAGCCGGCAGTCAGTAGAAGTAGCTTGTAGTACTGGATTCTAACCACTGCTCCACCACGGCTTTTAATAGCAATAGCAATAGCCCTTAGACCAGGGGTGTCAAACAAAAGACCCGTGGGCCGAATCTGGCCCATGATGTGCTCAGATCCGGCCCATGGGACCATCCTGGAAAATGTAATGGGCTGACCCGCATGGCTTTGGCCTGGTCTACCCAATGCGAAGAGGAAACATTGGGCCAGTGTGGTGTCAAGCTGGCCAAGCTCACCCAGTTGGCCACACCCAGTGAGTGGCATCAAGTGGCCATGCCCACCCAGTTGGCCACACCCAGTGAGTGGTATCAAGCTGGCCACACCCACCCAGTTGGCCACACCCAGTGAGTGGCATCAAGTGGTCAAACCCACCCAGTTGGCCATGCCCAGTGAGTGGTATCAAGCCGGCCACACCCACACAGTTGGCCACACCTGGTGGGTGGTATCAAGCTGGCCACACCCACCCAGTAGGCCATCCATGCCCGGCCCCCCACAAAGTCAACTTCAGCCTTGATGTGGCCCTCAATGATATTGAGTTTGACATCTCTGCCTTAGACTTACATATCACTTTACAGCCCTCTCTAAGCAGTTTACAATGTTAGCATATTGCCCCCAACAATCTGGGTCCTCATTTTACTGACCTTGGAAGGATAGAGGCCTTCATCCTGCAGTGGATAGATAATAGCTAGGATGATTGATGATGGTGATGTTGAGACTTTAGAAAGAGTGCAGAGAAGAGCAACTGAGCTGATTAGGGGACTGGAGGCTAAAACATATGAAGAACGATTGCAGGAACTGGCTGTGTCTAGTTTGATGAAGAGAAGGACTAGGGGCGACGTGATAGCAGTCTTCCAATATCTCAGGGGTTGCCACAAAGAAGAGGGAGTCAAACTATTCTCCAAAGCACCAGAAAGCAGGTCTAGAAGCAATGGGTGGAAACTAATCAAGGAG